>JAOWCC010001679.1:39406395-40606395 GCA_030867875.1 Actinernus sp. WN-2022
CCCCCCATTCAGCCCCTCCTAGAACGGTTCTATTTCATATTTCGCTTAGCCAATCACAGCCGTCCGATTATCCTTGCAGTCTTCATATATTTCAATCCTTCTGTTGATCCTGATCTTGGCAACACTTTTTTTTGTAACAGTGGACGTCCTTGCAGGCTTTTTGAAATTTAAAGAAAAACAACCTACTATACTATAAAACTAAAACTAGATTTATCGACTAATTAAGAACTTTCTAGATAGACTAGCGAGTATTTACCCAATTTTCCACCGTAAAACAAAAAAACAAAAAAAACACCCACACACGCCATGCTTACGGATAGAAAAGTAGTTTGAAAGGGGAAGCAAAGCATCCTCTGCCGCCAGCACCCCCAAGCAGCACTGCATGGCTACAATTAGGTACGAAGCCGGGAATTAACACCATCTCACTGTCTGTAAAAGGCTTTATTCAATATCCTGTGTTGAGAACACCTACACTGGCAGACAAAGGACAGGTGTTACACTTGTCAAAGTTTAGACTCAGCGGGAGGGTCATGTGAGCTTTGCTCGCATCCCTTCTACTGACCCGATTGGTGACCGGCCCTAACTGATGAAACCCCATGAAGGAGCTAATTGACATTTGCAGTAGTAAGGACTAATAATAAATAAAGTTTACCCCTGGGTAGAGAAATTAATATAAAAGTGAGATAAGTGCCAAATCGTCCCCACCCCCTCCCTCACCCTTCCCGTCGGTGATGATCAACATACATTGACAGGTGCATTAGCGCTGCCTACTCCAACACGAAGATGGCAGATTTACAAATCAATCTCATCATTCGCCTAAATTATCAAAAATAGCCGAAGCCGTAGATTGTGGCTAATACTTATGATTAGCAAACGTGAGTTGAATAATAATGACGAGAGAAAACAGGAAATTGAATTGATAAGAGCAGGAGATGAGGCACTGGCTCTACTAATAGACGCCAACACAAATTACTACGTGACCAGAGAATATAGAAATAATTGAGGCATTCAGTTTGGCTCATTGGCATTCAATTCGGCCTAAACTGATGCCTATCTTAACCTAGCTTTCCACAACTTGTAAACCTTGAGAAGGTTGGCCGTGCCAGCCTAAATATTGGTCAAATATAATTATTCCCGAACCGTGCAAATCAGCCGCTTGCATCGTCCTGTTATTACTTTTACAATTTTGCTGATTAGATCCCGCTAAGGTGATCCGGTCTTTCTGCTTCGTTTGTTCTCCTTGCACATTTTAAACGGTTACTGTAGATACTCAGCCGCCGCCTCAGCTCGTTTCTGGAACGAGCTGAGCAGGCGGCTGTATTCGTATATGCACAGGAAGCCCAAGCTCTGTTTATGTAAATTAAATTTTATAAGGGTTTGTATGGGAATTTTTAAATCTAGCTTTTCGATAAATATACTGTAATAAAATGAATAAAACTTACCTGGTGTCTATAAGCTGTCTTGGCTGTGTCTGTAGTTACGTAGTTTTAGCGAATTTGGGCGAATTTTAAATCCCTTATAAGAAGAAGCTCTGGCTCTGTTTATCAGGTAAATTAGGGCTTGTAAGGCTAATCTTAACTGACTCTTTTTGAGTATATTTGACTTGAAATTAACTGAATAACATATATTTAATGTGGGTCCTTTTTTTCAACTGAGTTAAAAATCAATATGATATGTTTAACAAGTGAACTGATGTCTCTGATCTATTACATATCAAGTCTACAGAAACCAACAGCGAGTGGTCTAACCAAGACACGGTCCTTTCTAACTTAGCCATCAATTCATTAAATAGAGGTTATTCGACTGTATTTGACATCGAAAACCCTAGGTCTTGGAAGTCTGTATGTCTGTAGACAGTTAACCGCACCTCTTAAATGCTGCTTTTAGGTTGTATTAATAAGTATTAATACAATGGGTTATCAACGTTGTTTCCCGCCATAATTTGCCGCACGCGCGCTCGTCACATTCCAGTTGTTTTTCCGACAAAATATTTTGATGCAAGCGCGCGCGCCAGGTGATTCTTTTTCATTTTAATTAGCTTCCTCACTCCGATGAAGAAATTTGTTCGTGTAGCTAGAGTTAGACAATGAACACTCGTGCTTTGTGGGATTTAGAGTCACTCGCGTTTATATAAAAGACCGCGAGGGCGTGGCCTTCTATCTAACGCGAGTGACTCTAAATCCCATGAAGTACGAGCTTGTTGCCCATTTCAGATCACGTGACTTTTCCCTCGAGTAATGCGTGTTTGTTTTTCTGTATGGAATCCTCTGGAGAACTATCGCGTGGTCTGAAATGGGGCAACAAACAGGCAAGCTGAAAGAGTCTGTATTTGCATCCCCAAGGACTCATTTTCACAAATTAATTATCATTGCTATTATCTATGTATTGGTAATAGTAAACGTAATTCAAAGAAATAATTAAAAATTTTTTTTTCATTGTTGTACACTTCGTTGCCGTTGGCGGTGCGAGTCAGTACACAGAGGGCCAACAGGGAAGAGGAGGCTGAGTTAGTTCTTAGTTATTACAGTGGACCTAACACAAATGTGTGTACTGTATACGCATTTATTTGCAATACTCCAGTTTCTTATTCGAAAGTTACCGCTGAATGCAAGGACTACAGACGCATGTGCTCAGGCTTAGCCTCATTCTGAAGTTAAACATTCATAAATACCAGCGAGAAGGTGCAAAATGCGAAACTACAACAATCACCACAGAGTTGTGAATAGCCCACCTTCGACCCACCTTCTCGCTGGTATTTATGAATGTTTAACTTCAGAATGAGGCTAAGCCTCAGTACATGCGTCTGTAGTCCTTGCATTCAGCAGTAATTTTCGAATACGAAACTGGACTATTCCCGGCTTGCACTATTACGTCAATTGAATACAACTACCAGAATCCTTTACGAATTATTTTTCCTATTCAGAATTTTAAACTACTGAGAAAACCAGGACAATGGTCCAAATTAGAAGAACAAAAGAATCAGCGCAAAGGATGCTGGTAGTTGTATTCAACTGACGTACAAACCTATTGGTTTTAAACCAATATCCGTTATGCATTACTGAACTTATATTCCTAACAATTTTCTAGACGTTTGTTATAAAAACGCTTGTTCAATTAATTAACATTTTACAATTGGAATTAACTTATTGTTGGTGTCATTACGCCTACATGTTTAAAATTGTTATTAATAGTGGTTCTGTATACACACTATGCATAACTCGCGCGGTCACAACACGAAAAAGAGGCCAGTAGGTCCTCTGGAATGTTGAAGTTGAAATGCTAGCAGGAAGTGTGAAACGTGTTGAACATGATTGTTTAGTTGAAAAATATTTCTTTATAGTACAACCAGCCAGGCGCATAGCAAATTAACGGCATTGTTTCACTGAACATTCCTTCAGCGCATTTCACAATCTCCCCGGGCGCTTCAATTTCAACATTCCAGAGGACCTACTGGCCTCGTTGACATGCTAGTTACCAGGACTTATGCATAGGGTCTATATAGTAATTATTATTCATAGTGGTTCTGTATATAGTAATTATTATTCAGTGGTTCTGTATATAGTAATTATTATTCATAGTGGTTCTGTATATAGTAATTGTTATTCATAGTGGTTCTGTATATAGTAATTATTATTCATAGTGGTTCTGTATATAGTAATTATTATTCATAGTGGTTCTGTATATAGTAATTATTATTCATAGTGGTTCTGTATATAGTAATTGTTATTCATAGTGGTTCTCTATATAGTAATTAATATTCATAGTGGTTCTCTATATAGTAATTATTATTCATAGTGGTTCTCTATATAGTAATTATTATTCATAGTGGTTCTCTATATAGAGCATACTAATCTATTCCCGTTCATTATCTAACCTATAAATAGACCGAGTCAGCTTGCCTGTTTGTTGTCCCATTTCAGACCACGTGACTTTTCCCTTGAGTAATACTTTTTTTGTTTTCCTGTATCCCAAGAGGAAATGTACCAATTTCTATAACTGGAAAACAAAGCACTGAATCCTCTGGAGAACTATCACGTGGTCTGAAATGGGGCAACAAACAGGCAGGCTGACTAGATCTATTCCCGTGTGCTTCAGAGGCCCACGCAACTTTCCTCATCAAGACACTTTATGAAATATAGTGCGGAAAATGCTGGGCGCTGATTGGCCGAGACCATCAGATTCTGTTTTCTACGATATCGTGATACAGGATACAATTACTCCTCAACATTCAGTGTTCATTCGTAATAAAATGAAATAGTTAACGAGACCCTTTTGTCAGGATTGGATGAAAAGCCAGAAACAGTGACTCGATCAAGTCTGTAGATATTTTTCCTATTATTTGTGGCCATATGGCTGATTGTGATAAGAATGGCGCCATTTTTGACATATCAATTTTTTCTCAAATTCGTAAAGTAGAGTGGCTATATTATTACCAGTTTTTCGATACGACGACGGGAAGTCTTATTTTTTTAACTCCGAATCTTGAATTTTACATCCGCCATTACGCGAACCCGTTCCTGTGGGCGAGGAATGCCTGGTCATTTTTTAGCGTACGTGACGTCATACACTTAAGGTTATCGTATACCTTCAGGGTACTGTTCCGGATAAAATTAAGTAGCGTCTCGAATATTCGTCGTATTTAGATAAATTATACCTCATTTAAAGCTTATAAAACTGGCTACAACGATATACCTAAGGTTTGTAATTTTGATAAAAGTGCGATTTTTAAATAAACTTATTTTCCGAACAAGCGAGTTGGTTTCCAAGAGCTCCAACTCCACGGCAATTTAATGAATTTAAGATCTGTTTGCTTTTCTGGACTCCCACAGACCTTGTTTACGAAACCTTGTCGGCGATTGTGGAAATTCGAAGCCGTTCTGAAGATATTTTAGTCTTCGTGAAACTGCTAACGCACAATCCAAGTATAGATGCGGGAATCGCTCTCAACGCATCTCTTTTTAAAATTAAAAAAATCGCCGACACAGGTTTTTTAGCTGATATAAATTGCGAACAATCTGTGAAAATTTTAAGTAATTCGCACAAATTCGCGTCGAGTTGGAGCTTTTTTCAAACTATGTTTAGAACGAAGGGTTTTAGCCGGTCTTTCAACCAGTGACTGGGAAATGTCACAGTCAAAACTTCCCACAACAACACGTGTGGCTACACCTTCACGCGAACTAACAGTAACATATGTAGTAAGAAAGTGTACCATTTTCCCGCTTTGAAAAGCAAACAAAACATCGTTCAAGTTTGTGCATTATTTAGTTATTGTACAGGACTGTAGCAATTTAACGAACCACAAAGCTGGCATTTCGCTACATTCAAGCCTTCTAGTTGAGTACCAAGAATACGATTTGTAATTATGTTCAAGCCTCATGCAAGGATGGTTTGTGTACGTTTTGAGGACAGAAGCTTCTCCATAATTGTTTGTATCACATGGAATAGCCGGTAAGACCGTACTAGTATAGATTGACCGAAAAATAAGCGGCTACGTTTGCTGAGAACATAGTTTATCATAAATAACTCATATTGCTGTTTCCTATAAACAGATAAACCTATCGATGTAGTATGCCTTTTAATTTACTGCTAATTTTATTTTCAAGACAATAAACCACAGAAGAAACCACCAATATTATTTCATGAAGTACCTTGTCGATGCCTTGTTTCAGTTGTTTGTGTGTCAAACAGAAACGGGGCGCGCGAAGTTTGGCTCTGTGATAGCCACTGGAAAAGCTGCAGATCAGTCAGTTTCAATATATATTTTTAGTCTCTAGTAAATTCTTATCATTCACGATTTCCGATGTTAGACAAGAGAGCGATTTAATTTTATAGCAATTACATTGTATTTTAGAATGTAGATTCGCCGGAAAAGCTATTGCCGGGACACAGATAATTCTCGATCTTTCTTATTTACGAACTAGCAATCCGGGTTTCACTATAAACAATGAACAAACTTAGGACTTAATATAAACTGCTGATCATTACCTTAGTGATTTCTCCGCTGAATTCTCCCTGTAGCCCGAATCCAGTAACAGCACAACCTGAAAGCCGAACCAGGGAAAATGCCCTGGGAAGAAATTACCCCAAAAAGATAAGAAACCTCTGCTAGCTAGCACTACTTACTAGCAGGCCACTTCCCAAGCGATTTTAGCGACTATTCATTCGTCCAGCTTTCAACTCGGTCGCCAGCGGCTCTATTTCCCCCTAAATCATCAACATCCGGCAATAACTTTAAACAAAAAGACACATTACTATGTTCTGAAGAATCTGATGCAGATTTTAGGTCGTACTTTTTACTAAACCACAGCAAAATTCGCAGTGTGAGTTTGTAGCCAATAGTATACACGACTTTCATAATGGCCGCCTCCGGCCACCTCCTAATTTGCATAATTTGGAAGATAAATCTGTAGGGGGAAACCAATGCTACCACATGCAAGATTACATTAAAACTAGTAATTGTTTTGAGTTTTGGAGCAATGTGGAAAATTGCTGTTGAGCTATAAGCATTTGTAATGCAGAAAAATATGAAAGCGAGGCTATAAAGGCCTCCGTTGTTTTTCTCATACAAATCTCTCTAATTTCAACTGGATGTAACTTCATTGCTTTATAAGCTACACGGCACTCAACTTTCACAAGTTCACTAATGTCGACATGCTCTTTCACATGGCAATGTTCATATTTTCTATACATGTGGATAAACTACCGAAACGGGAAATCACATATGCAAATTAGGAGGCGGCCATTATGAAAGTCGTGTATAAGAAGAAATATATAGGTTCGAAGCAACTTGAGAACGATGCGTTAAGTGTATGACGACACATACGCTAAAAAATGACTAGGCATTCCTCGCCCACGGGAACGGACGTGATTTTGACGGTAAACTCTCTTTAAAATGTGTGGTCTAATTGGCCCCTTTGCAAACTTTTTTCACCGATTTGTATATATCTGCCACTGTTTGTTCTTATGGAATACAAAAAAGTGGCAAAAGAAATGGTCAAATTTCGTCGTAGTGGCACTAATTAACCGCTAGCTGATAAATGTATGCGAAATGTTGGACGAATATTAATAGCTTCAAAATAGTGTAAGTTCGGTGTTACGCGATTATCGTGTTATGGGAAAATTAAAAGGCGGATTAGGATATGAAACAAAGGTATCATATAGAATATCAGACCCCCCAACCGGATGTTATATTTCCATGCACACATTCGAGCTCAGTAAAAAAATCCAAGCAGGTCATTGGCTGAAAGCAATCACGTGACATCACTTTATTTGAGACTACACTCTAGTATTCTTACTGAAGTGGCTTTTATTTCCGAGACATTAGTCTGTCCAAAAGAAAAGAAAATGCAAGAGTTTAAGAACCTTGGATTTTTCAATTTGGAAAATGTTTTCAACGGAGGGAATGTCCGGGGATTCAGCTCCCAGTCACCCCAACTGGTGCAACTAAAGGGTTTCTCATTTTCACGCGGAATCTTTGATTTCTCAGTTTCGATTATCGGCAACTGATTTAACCACCGTACCGAAATTGGAGTTGGTCAGAAAACGAGGAAACATTGTTCTTGGGTGAACAAACGAGCAGGAAGCAAGAAAAATGTTTTGCAGTCTGGCTACACTTCACGAGAAACAAATGCTGGCGCATGCGCCTTAATCATGCTAGGATTAAAAAAGGCTGTATCACAGTAATAGACTTTACATTCGCCGATTTTGATATGAACTAGCGAACCTCTCCTCGCCCATGTGTGATGCTTAAAATCAAAGCAAATATGCAAAAATGACTAACAGTGTATATAAACAGTCTCCAGGGAAAATATTGAAAATCCATTCAATCAAGCATTCATGGAGGGAAATTTAACTGTATGTATCCAATTAACAGCCACCAACCGAGCGATTACTCGATACATGCGCAGTGCCATGACATGCGCAGTGCGCAGTGCCATCAAGTAACTTCTCTAAGTTACTAGAGATGGTATTAGCATACGCTTTCACTTGACACAAACCAGATTACGTGCGCTTTTATCACGCGGCGGCAAGGTTGATTCCCAGGAGAATTTTTTTTTTATGTTTTCGTCCGGTAAACTCGTTCTGAAACACACTAGAGTGAGGCTACCGGAATTTATCCAAGATGGCCGAACTGTGATAATACAATGGGAAGTAATCGCACCGTAAACTTAATTTAATCCACGGTTCGATTACTGTCTATTGTATTACCGCCGAGATATCCATCCCAGACAGTATCGCACACGACCAACATGGCGGACGATATGGTCTGATTTAACAATTAGATCCGCAGCCCGAATTGGCTACGAGTCATTAGTATAAACCAACTAGTGGACTAACAAATCCTGCGTTCTGATTGGCTACCCTACTATAGGTCTAGTTGTGATAGCCCATGGTAGAGAAAAACCGCACGCATTTTCACGAAATAATAACATTTCTTCAACTTCAATTTGTTTCTTTCTATTATTTTCTACTGTCCGACTAGTTAGTTTATACTAAAACAATTAGACCTCTCGCCCTCATGGGCTACGAGGTAAATAGCCCATTCGGCTGCGCCTCGGGCTACGGGTCTAATTGTTAAATAGCCCACGAGGAGCAGCCGAATGTGCTATTTAACTCTCAGCCCATGAGGGCGAGGTCTAATTGGTTTAGTATAAACTAACTAGTCTGACAGTAGAAAATAATAGAAAGAAACAAATTGAAGTTGAACAAAATATATTTCATGAAAATGCGTGCAGTTTTTCTCTACCATGGGCTATCACAAATAGACCTATAGTAGGGTAGCCAATCAGAATGCAGGATTTGATTTTTCTTTGCCAAAGTTTAAGTCTCCATAAGTGTCGAACTGACAGGTATAAGAATAGTTTTATTTTCCAGCGATATGCTATCTTAATAATACCCTTACTTAAATTGTTATGTGTCCTAAATCTTTTAATCAGGTAGCCTGTTAGTTAGTTAGATTAAAGTAATTCACTAGTGGTAATGACATTTGGTCCATCCTTATGGTTTTAGGTCTCGTTTTGACATCGACGCCATTTTTGATATGAAACATAATAGTACCCTTTGTAACCCAGTCCTCTAGTTAATTAAGCACAAAGACATGATGGAGCGGACTTCGATTGGGTGTTGAAAGCAATCTGTGATTGCTTTGGTTTTGCGTTTGCTCAGTTTTCCTATTGGTTGTGGAAAATGTTTTGAGATTATCAGCCAATCAAGTGCTAAACTAAAACCAAACGTGTTTTGGTCCATCACGCCATCCACGATTGCGTTTACTTTTCCTCGTGACTGGTTCAAGTAAAACCAATCGTGAATTACTTCAGTTCGTGATTGGCTCATTGTGTTTTTACTTGCTGCTGTGATTGGTTCTGTGATTACTTTGGTTTGGTTTTACGACACTCAATCAAAAACCTCTCTAAAACCAATCATGAATTACTTCAGTTCGTGATTGGCTCATTGTGTTTTTACTTGCTGCTGTGATTGTCTCTGTAATTACTTTAGTTTGGTTTTACGACACTCAATCGAAAACCGCTCTATTATATTTCATATTTCTATCATTATAACGATTGCAAACATATTGTAATTCACTGTAGCGATACTTCGTGTTGATAAACATTACAATTGTTATGCTAATGTACAACCATGATTTCAAAAGGCCGCTTTGTGTCAGGAACCAATGGATCTGTGGTTGGCACATTAATGACAATGGATGACGTGCAGTGAGTATCGCTATATGTGCGACGATATGTCAATAAACCAGTTGTCGTTGTTAATAACACTAGCAATCTCGTGCAAGTGTTTTTTTAAATAAACGAAGTCAGATATTGCACTGCACTCAGTTCTATATCCACTTAAATATATATATTTTGATATCCTAACTTATCCATTTTAACTTTTTTTTTACTCAAAGCAGGAGCCCATAACTAGGAGAGTCCATCCCGCATACTAGACCTATGTCACAGCGTTTTCACAAGTTAGGTTATTTTAGAACGGTTCCCGCTATTGTTGAGTTGCAATTATTCCTAAGGGAATCAAATCACAAAAGCGTAGCAGCCATATTGGTTGGCATAACAAAAGTAGCTAATGAGGCATCTTTTGTTCCGCCACGGTGCAACCCACCAATAGCCCACTTCCGAGATATACCTACTTCCTACGTACAAAGGAATCAATACGAGGCTCCGTGCATAATGATCAGTCATTCCTGACAAACTACGGAAGTGCTGTAGTCTTTTCGCGAACGACTGAGCATTATGCACGGAGCCTCGTCAGTATTGATTCCTTTGTATGTAGGAAGTGATGAGGCACATCTCGGAAGTGGGCTATTGGCGGGTAAAATAATCTACAAATAGCCCAACTTGTGAAAACGCTGTGACACTTATAAAGGAGACATGGATGCCCCTGATAATGGGCTCCTGTTCAAAGTTCAATGAGAGAGAAAATTTACAGCAAAATAAATGCTGCCAAATATTATATACATATATTTTTGTTTTGAAATTTCTTTACAAATCCTTTGATTTCATTGGCTGGTTGAGAAATTCCTGTTTATTCATTGGTTCAGCAAAATAACTCGATTACAGACACCGATGATGCGATGTGATCGGCATGTTGTAAAACGAGGACTGTGCTAATATGGACAGGACTGGACTCAGAGTCCTGAGTTCGCGTTTTAATTTTGTTTGTCTTTAACTTTATTTTAGTCTTTAGTTTCCCTGCGAGCTCTCCACGTAGTCTTCGCCGACATAATCTACACACCTCCAATGAACCTCAACTCCAGCTAGCTCGACGCACGCCACAAAGTTTCCCACGCTCTGGCGAAATGATTACTAGTTGAATTCGCGCATGAGTCCGTCGCGAGTTCGCGGACTCTAAGACCAGTCCCAGTCCATATTAGCCCGAGTCCACGCTGCGTTTTACAACCGATTTGGCCTGTGATCTAACTTTTGTCAACCAATCAGATTGAAGGAAACCCCAGTAATCAGTCTTGGCATTCTCAGGAGTTTTAAAATTTGAATAAGAAAAATAATTCTGGTAGTATAATACGTCATCATGCAGAAGGCGATATTATTGGTGAATATTCTCCGAGACGAAGTCACTGAGCCTGAGGCAAATAATTGTTTCAGTATATACAACACGGGAACCTGCTTTTGGGCACTGCATTTTGTTGAATTTCTAAAATTTCCGCATCGGAAACAATCGCGGGCCATCCTTCATGTAGGACGACACGAATTGCTACCAAATTGTATTCTATTGTATTGTATTGTGTTGCATTCTATTGTTGTATTGAATTGTATTGTGTTGTATTCTATTGTATTTTTGTTAAAAATTCGTGTCGTCCTACATAAAGCGATTGCCCAATCGCGCAACGTGAATTTACGCCTGCCATTTTGTTTCAAAATTATCCCGAGTTTTGTAGGTGGCTTTTGTTCATTATTCCGAGATAGCGAGCCAATCAAATTGCACGATCTATGTAGGTTCCCGTGTTGTATATACTGAAATTAATTAACCAATGAACCAATCACATCAGAGTACATATGTTTAAAACAGTAGCTCGAATTTGCGGTATAGCCGATTTTCATGATGGCGTCATTTTACAAGAACTACCAGAATCTTTTCAAATTCTTTTTCTTATTCAGATTTTCCAACACCTTTGGGAATACCAAGACAATGTTTAAATTAGAGGAACAAAAAAAAACGCGAAAAGGATTCTGGTAGTTGTAGTATGTGACGTCATCATGCAAATCGCCTAAACTCAGTTCCAGGCAGTTCCATGTGTTGCCTTCATGCGCATGCGTGCAAGTGTTACTAAAAAGAGCGGCATTCCACAATATTTCGCATGTCATGGAGGGGAATATCAGAAGTTTAAAAGCTCCCCACTCTTATACTTAAACTTGAAACCATTCTAGCACATCCATGTTTTGTCAATTACTCAATTTGTTCCCTGTCACAGAATGGAGCTTTTAATCGTCTGATTTTCCACTCGTGACGATGCAATACTACGGAATCAGTGCCCGGAATGTAAAAGTAAGCTGTAGAGATATTTTATCACCATTCATCACTCTAGGCACATTCCTTTCCTAGATCAATGAAAAGAAGTACATGTTTATATTTTATTCTATTGCTCTCCTACTTGCTGCATTTCCGTCAAGTCGGGTGAAACCTGCAAAGTTACGAAAAGGCAGTTATAATACACAATGGTACCATATCTAATATCCATACCAGACTGACCATTTTCATCCTCACTGCGCATGTTCTGTGAAAGCGGAAGGCCCTGGGAAACTCTAAATATAGAAGTCAGGCTCATGGTCCTCACAGCGCATGCTCGAAGTTGCGGAAAAGTAAAACGGAAGGCTTTTATTTTTGTCGACCAAATTTGAGCTCTTTGTCCGGTAAAAATATTTTTAGTTTTTAAGGATTTTTTTGTATTTGTATTTGTATTTATTGTATTCGTCACACATACTAATGATGATAACAACTTGTTACTAAAAATAATAATGAAAAAAGAAAATTGTTAATGTTACACTCATCAAGAACAACAACAGAAACTAGCATGCAAAACTCAGGTTTTGATTTACAAACATTCACCTGTCGTTTTCATCAACCAATCAGAACACAGTCCTATTGTTTTCGTAACTGGCCATCATAGTACTCGAAAATCTGAACTTTCCCGCTTTCGTCGAGCATGCACAGTAAGAAATAAGAAGGTCTGGGGGTCAAGATTGCTCAGATCACCTCTTCACATATTTCACTTCGAAATAACAAGATGAATCGGTCTGTGCCGTGAACAGCAAACGTCAAATGCTTATAGAGGGTTTCCCTCAATCCCCAGAGATTCAAATGACAAAAGGCAGGGCGGCCATGTTGGTGTACCTAACAAAAGAAGCTAACGAAGAATCTATTGTCAAGGTAAACCAACATGGCAGCTATGACGTCACGTGAAAACCCTCCATACAGAAACCAATCAAGGAAATATTGCCACTCCATGCACACGGCACACGTGTATGGGCTATTATCGCAGTTCGGCCATCTTGGATAAAACAATGGTTTTGGCCCCGGTAGCCTCGCACTGGTGGGTTTACCGGACGAAAACAAAGGTTTTTATTCTCCTGGGACTCAACATGGCTGCCGTGTGATAAGAGCCCATGGGTGTGTCAACAAGCCAGCTGAACGGTGATAATAATAATAATAATAATAATTTATTTAATAATAATAATAATAATAATTTATTTACCGTCGGTAACGCAGGAAGTGGTTGCCCAATCTCCCGAGCCAGGGGCTCATGATATAAGCGCTCGACAAATTAATAGTAACAAAATATAAAATTTGTAGTAGGACAATAAAGCTAGGGCATGACATTATAACACGAATGGAAGCTAAGATAACTCTAGTTTCAACTATTTACATATATATAGTAATATTGTTAGTACATAACAATATGGATAAAGGCTAAGAGAACTCTAGTTCAAACTATTTACATATATACAATAATAAGTAAGCAAGTCTAGCTATACTAATACCATACGATATATATACAAACTCTAAGTTAAAGGTGCCAAAATTTAAAGATATCAATGTACACTAAGTAGATCAATTATATAGGTGCATGTGTGCAGGAGCTAGTTAGAGGCAGTTTTCACACTGGCATCCAATAAAGTCAGACTTATTAAGATATTGCCGAAACTGTGTTAAAGAAGTTGTAGTTTTAGCTGCCGATGGTAGCTGGTTCCAAATGTGAGATACTGTGTATGAAAAAGAATTATGCTTGAAAAGGCTGTTAAGGATGGCTGAACTACGTTATTACCGCTGCCTCTTAAGTTATAGCTAGTGACTCTAGGTTTAAAAGATTTTATATGTATACAGGACCTCGATTTCTGAAGCATTTAAAGAATAACATTAGAGATTGTACGTTGCGTCTTTGTTTCAATGACCGCATTGAGGCCATGTCTAATAGTGTTTCTTGATGATTTGCGTTATTAACTAAATTAAGTAGTGTTCTGATAGCATAGCTATTTGCAGATTCGATTTTGTTGCTAAGACCTTTACCAATGCCTAACAAAATGGGACTACAATATTCTAAATGCGGTAATACGTACGCCTTGTAGAGTCGTATCAAGTGAGCTGTTGGCACAAGGCGCTTGAGCCGGCGCAGTGCCGCTATTTTCGCGTAAGCTTTCTTTAGCATTTCGTTAATATGTTGTTTAAATGTAAGGTCCTTATCTAGAGTCACACCTAGAATTTTCAAGGTGTCTTTCACAATAATAGTATCTTCATGGACTCTTAGGTCGTACGTATACTTTGATTTTCCTAAAGTCATGGCCTGCGTTTTAGCGGCGTTTACTTGAAGAAAGTTATCAGAGAACCAGTTCTTCAGCGACTTGATGTCATGGTTAATGGTGAACTCAAGTGCAGCTGGACTCACGTCAGCTGCATACTGGGTAGTGTCGTCAGCATACAGGCGCAGTGATGAAATATCAACAGCTTGATTAACATCGTTCACGAAGATGTTAAATAAGAGGGGGCCTAGCAGGCTTCCTTGTGGGACACCGCAACGAACTGGGAGCCAGTCAGAGAACTGCCCGTTACATTTAACTCTTTGTTGACGATGATGTAGGTAGGACCGAATTAGCGATAAAGCACACTTCCTGAAACCATATGCTCTTAGCTTAGCTAGTAGAAGGTTGTGGCTGATAGAATCGAAAGCTTTGGACAGATCTATGGCCACAACTCCGACCTCATGACTCTTATCAAGTGATGTGCGCCAGTCGTCTGTCATCTTAACTAGCGCTGTACAACATGAGTGGCCACGAAGAAATCCCGACATGTTGCTAGAGAATATAGGAGAGAACGTTGCATACAGCTGATCGTATTTCACTTTTTCAAACAGTTTCGCCATAACAGATAGTACACTAATAGGTCGATAGTTCTTCTTAAAAGTAGTCTCATCCTTCTTATGAACAGGGCTCACATTACTGCGTTTCCAATCACGCAGCCATGTACTAGTCGATATGCAGTAGTTAATCAGCTTCGTCACTGGGGCAGTGATGGTAGGTACAGACAGTTTCAGAAATTTTGGCGGAATTTCATCGGGACCACAGGACTTCTTAATGTCAAGGTTTTTTTATGAGGGAAGAAGTGTAATTAGGACTGACTGGTTCAAAGGAGAAGTCTAGGTCAGTACACAGATTACTGATTGCTTTGACACTAGGGTGGTCCATAAGCTCCTCCTCTGTAAGTTTTAAGACCACCTCTTCAACACAAGGAGTAGAGAAGTAGCCATTTAACGCGGCAGGAACATTCGAGATTACTTTCCCTCCTTCTATGAGTTGAATTGTACCGCTGTCAATGTTAGATTTTGTATTCGGTAGAAGTGGTTTCATTTTTTCCCAGAAATATCCAGCTGAATGACTAGGACTTTTGGCTGCTTCCCAACAAAAGTTGCATGAATGGACAAAACAATCGGCCCATCGCACGGCTGGTAATTAAGTCGGCAAACGAGTGGCTTAACTATTAAACAACTGAATAAATATGAGCATTTTAACACAATATCAACTCAATCCAATACCAATGGAAGCAAAATGGCCGTGTAGTTATTATAAAAAAGAGCCTGGAGCGAGGGCCGGCCACTGAAAAGCTGTTTGCGCTCTGATAGGTCAGGTTAGGTTATAAAGTCTAACATATTTCACACATGCATGTATAGAATATGAATCATGTGTGTGTTTTACTTCTGTTAATGAAGTGAACTGAGGATCTTCCATTGCCGCGTGGAGATACGGTTTTTATCTGCGAGTGGTGAATGTCATAATCACGAGTGACAGCAAACGAGCGTACAGCCTGTTAGGGTGGTTTCTGGGTGGTTTTATACGCTCATTTATTTTCGGATTGGGCTACCTGTGGCGCGCGGTCAAAATGGGGCGAGGAGAAAAGGGACCATGCGACCACAGGTAACTCAATCCAAAAACAAATGAGCGGGGGAAAAAACACCCAGAAGAGCGTTAGCAGGCTAACGAGTGTATTACGACAAATTCACCAAGAGGAGCTAAACCCGTATCTCCAAGCTGCCATGTAATACGCGTGACATGAACGCGTGACATGACATGTCGCTCGTAAAACCCGGTATTTTATGGCTTTGTGTGACCATGTAATATCCTCTGTTTATTATTTACGGATCTTCGAGCGTTGATGAAATATCTTACGAGTGAGCGCATGTATTTCATGAACGCGAGAAGATAAAATTAGTATCTCCAGACCAAGTGGCCATGCAATGTTCTGTTTTGAAAATATATCATTTTCGCCGATGAAATACCAGTTTTTATCTCTTACTAGAAACGCTAGATTTCGTGTCCGTGTTTTATCGGATTGACTCGCCTTCGGCTCGAGTTTGTAAATCCGATAAAGCACAGCTACTCATTCTGTATCTATTACTTAAATACTTATACTTCATCGTATAAATTCAGGGTTTGGATATTGACTGGTCCCCATGAATTTATATTGAGCAATTCAGTTAATGAAGTTACAGTACGGTTACGATCATGCTCGAGAATCCATCGGTGCGGTTACGATCATGCTCGAGAATACATCGGTACGGTTAATATCATGCTCGAGAATCCATCGGTGCTTTGCCGACGCTCCTAAAGAAAGCACCGTTGGATTTTGTCCCACTCATACGAAATCTGCTCTAACACGTATGACGCAGTACTCACTTTAGCCTGCTAGCGACTCTTATGGATGTGTTTTGCTAATTTGTTTTCGGATTGGGATACCTGTGATGCGCGGTCAAAATGGGGCGCAACAGGTAACCCAATCCGAAAACAAATAGGCCATTTTGATGATGTTGCGCGCACAGCTAGAACAATGGCTATCTGTTTTAAATAACAAAAGCTGGTGAACTAGAACGAGTCTTAGCAGCTGGCGTCTATTGTTCTATTGATGCGTGCGCAACATCGTCAAAATGGCCTGTTAGCAAAAAAACACCAATAAGAGCCGCTTGATAATAATAATAAACTTTATTATACACAGAATTCAAACAGTTTACACTGATTTCCATTGAAGCTGTGTTTAAAAACTAAAAATAAGTTTACAATAATTGATAATATATAATAATTACGCTAATATAAGTATTCACATAGATGGTAATTACACTGATTAAAATATACTTGATAGTAATTACCCTAATTTAAAATATACTTGATGTACTATACATGTAGTAGCAGCATTAACTAATTACAGATAGGGTTATTCCAGTAGTTATTTACAAAACTCTTGATAGTTGGAGCATTCTTTATATAGCTGTCTAGACTATTAAAGAGTTTAGCTGCAGAGAAAGTAAATGATCTATAGCCAGAATTAGATGAAATTTTGACTAAATGGATGTTATTACGGTTTCTAGTATTATAATTATGTACATCAGAATTACGGTGAAATAGATTTTGGAGATACGGTGGACATAAATTATTTAAACATTTAAAAACGGTGAGACATTTATGGAAGTCCCAACGCTGGTTTAATGGAACCCAGCCTAGCTCTCTAAATAGATTCACTGTACGTTCCTCGCGTGTCTTCTTCATCAATATTATGCGTGCTGCTCTCTTTTGCAGCCTAAGGAGTCTATTAAGACTTGTCTGATCAGCATTAGACCAGATGATGTCACAATATTCTAATAATGGTTGGACTAGTGTACAATGAAGATGTTTACAGGTGTCTACACTAACATATTTCCTGATTCTCCTAAGGAGCCCTAATCTGCATGATACTCTAGCTGATAATGCATCGATGTGTTCGTGCCAGTTAAGCTTAGAATCAAAACATAAACCTAAATATTTAACGGACTCTGAATGTTGGAGTATGACTCCCGACGAAGATAAACATGGCTTTTTGGATCGTGCTAGCCGCTGGCTAGTCCCAAGAAGCATTACGTTAGTTTTCTTACAATTTACGATGAGATCATTAGCACTAAACCAGGTATTAAGATTGTCAAGTTCAGCTTGTAAGACGGATTCAATTAGCTGTATATCCTTGTGAGCAAAGAATATAGCTGTATCATCTGCATATAAAACTACTTTACTGCGTTGAATACTCAGAGGAAGGTCATTAATAAAAATGATAAATAATAGAGGTCCAAGGACCGAACCCTGTGGGACCCCTAGTGATATATCCATGGTGTCGGACAGTGTACCATTAATAGTTACTGTCTGAGATCTGTTACTTAGGTAATCGTCAAACCAATCTAATGCTTTCCCGTTTATGCCAACTTTGCTAAGCTTCACTTTCAGAATATCATGGTTGATCATATCGAATGCCTTGCTCAAGTCCAGAAATACAGCTCCGATAAGATTTCCTTCATCTATGTTCTTCAGTATAAAATCAGAGACATCCAGGAGGGCAGTACCAGTAGAATGACCAGGTCTAAACCCAGATTGATGTGTGGAAAGCAGCTTGTTTGTTGTTAGATGCTCGTAAAGTTGTTTATGTACAGCACGCTCAAAAATCTTCATCACAACAGGAAGCACAGATATTGGTCTAAAGTTATTTGGGTCAGAGAACGAACCAGCCTTGTGAAGTGGAGTAACAGTTGCAGACTTCCATGAAGTGGGTACTTTATTTGTTCGTAATGACAAATTGAAGATGTGAGCCAAGGGAGAAGCTAGAACAGTAGCCCCAGTTTTAAGCATTCGAGTATGGATGTCCTTGATACCAGAAGATTTCTTTACACGAAGGGATGAAAGTTCTTTCTGTACAAAGCTGATTGGTATGTCCTTAAACTTAAAAGCTGTAACTGAATCCGTCGTCACGCAAGATGTATGATTGCGCACTCGTAGAGTAGGCAAGGCGTTCCTTAGGCGTGCACCCACAGATGTAAAAAAGTTATTAAAACAGTTTGCCATCCCAGTGTTGTCAGAAATGCTTTTTCCGTCAATGTTAAGTTCATGCATAGCAACCTTGTTCTTTTTAGGTATGAGTTTTCTGATTGCAGACCATAACTTAGAGGCGTCATTAGCATTTTCGGTTAACAACTCGTTATAATAACTTCTCTTGGCAGTTTCGATCAGCCGGGTTACTTTGTTTCTGAGAGTCCTGTAAGAGCACCAATCCTGATCTAATTTGGACTTAACGGCTCTGCGCTTCATCACGTCGCGACTCTTCATAGATTGTCTGATTTCATCCGACATCCAAGGGGGCTGGGATCCTCGAACTCGAAGAGTATGCGTTGGGGCATGTTTATTACCAACATCTCTCAGAAACACTTCTGTGGCAAACCAGGCATCGTCAGGGCTGTCAAATAAATACACAGTGTCCCACGGCTGGTTTTGGAGATCAGCTATAAAATCATCTGGATCGAAATTCTTAAAACTGCGGACATTAATCACCTTTGGCTTAGCTTTGGGTAATTTGCAAGTTCTGTTGCAATAAATCATATAATGGTCGCTTAAGGAAAGTTCAACGATCCCAGAATCTGTTATACGATGGCTTGAGTTCGTGAAAATCATATCGATTGTAGTAGAGGAAGTAGAAGTCACACGAGTAGGATCAGTAATCAATTGGGTTAAACCAAAGTCATTCATAAGCTTAACAAACTCCTTTCCTTTTGGAGATTTAATATTGCAATTAAAATCACCAAGTAGATACGCTTCAGTGTTCTCAAAGTTCAAAAAATCCAAACAGTCCAACATTAGACGATAAAAGCCGGAGTTGTCTGGAGGTCGATAAATACTACCGACCAGAAGAGGTCGAGTTTGTGGAAGTTTTAAGGTACACAGAACCATCTCTAGGTCACTGAAGTCTGTCGGTAATTCCAAGCGCTCGTACGTGAATCGGTCATGCAAATACATTGCAGTCCCACCACCATTTCTATTTCTGTCATTCCGCTCCAAGCGAAAATTATCAATCCCAAGTTCTTCATTCGAGACAGATGAGTCTAACCAGGTTTCCGACAAAGTAATGATATCTAAATTGTTCATATGAATAAACTGACGAAGTTCTTCAAAGTTCTTAATCAAGCTTCTAATATTCAGATGTACCATTTTTAGCCCATTTAATCGCTTCAGTTGAGTAACTCCAGTTGCGGCGGGAAATTCAAATCCAGAATTATCTTGGTTTACTGACTGCAGAGTATCTTCGAAATAGGAATCGTTCAAAGGAGGCAGTAAGCATCTAATACAGAACCAATCACTTGCTGAAGAACCACAAGAAAATTGACGTTCCTCAACTTCTGTGAGTGATACACATTTGCTGTGATAAGATCGTAAACAACCAGAACAATTAGCATATCGCTGATTTCTCTTGATAACAGAATTACAAACTTCGCATTGAGGTCTTCTAGGCGGGCCAGGATTCAGGTTCACATCATTGGAAAGCAGTAGAATAGTGCTGAGCAGATATTTATGTAGAGACACCGAGCGGCCATTCGAAGTTTTCGTGGTGTTATGTCGTCGCTCGAATCTTGAATTTACCGATCCGATATTTGTGAACTTCGCTAGTATTTCATGGCCAAAAAGAGTCTTAGGTTGACAAAAAGACTCATAGCTGCTCCGGGTAACTTCTACTTCAGGAATAGGCCAGGTTTCATTTGGAGCCGCTAGGTTTAAAAGGCGTAGCAAACAAAATGCATTGAGAGCAAGCAAAATGCCTCTTACCGCCATTATGCAAATTCACCAAGTCCAATTCAATTGCAGGCTATACTCACTTCGAAATGACATCCGGTGGACGTTTGAACTTCCTGTATTGATACACCTGGCCATAGCTCCGTCAATGTTAACCCGTGCTCGGGATCGACTTCAAATACACACTGGTAATAACAAAACACTTCATCATTAGCAAGAGACCATCACCTAGCGGAACCGATCTCTGTACCTATGGTAGTCACCAGGCTTACTCATAAAGGCATCAAAGTGAGGCCAGTTGTTCCAGCTTGTCAAAGGAAGAGAAAATATATCTACAGTCGATGGCGGAAAATAACGTTATTTGCTTATGACACAAAAGAACACAACAGTGCGGTACGACAGAAACGAAGACATTTCTGACCAGCTCCAATTTGGCGATCTCTGGGACAACTAGCCTCGCCCTGATACCATTGTTACCAGCTCTTTTTCAACGCGTAAATAGGATAGGAGTTAGGTACATTGCCAATCTATTTTTGTCTCAGTGGACGTCACGATGCTACTTTTAGATTCGGTTCCAGCTCCTCACGGATTATACTTGTTTCATTTCCTATGATGAATTCAACGTATCGTCCACTTTAGAAACGAGTAGGGGGCTGGGGCGAGTTCGGTTTCGCAAAGGCGCTTGGGATCGTTACTTCAGAATACAAACAAACATGGCAAATATCGCAATGAACTGTCCCCAGTAACGATCCCAAGCATCTTTGCGAAACCGAACTCACCCCAATTCCCTACTCGTTTCTAAAATGAGCAATTTAGATCATGCGTGATGGAAACAAAACAAAGGCTAAAAGCTAAAAGTACATCTGATACGTCAGAACAAGACAGCGCAACCAAAAGATCTAAAAGTCAATCTAACACAGAAGAACAAGGTAAGTTTACTGTTATCGAATTCTGATTTATGTTGGTGTTTATGCCGTTGTTCGGCTGAATGTGAAACACGCACCGGACACGATCTCTTGACATGTATAATCTTTATTTCCACATCTATTAGTACATTTACAGTTCCTTGTTTGAAAATAAATGTTGTAGCAAAATAAGAAAAGTCAATGACAAAGGTACAATAATCATATTAAAGGTGTCTAGGGGCTAAATAAACAAAGGTTTTCTAGTTAGCCCCTAATACGGTAACACGTGACACAAACAACCAATGGGACAGTGGTGAAACTGTCCAGCTAATTAAAGCAAGCTAAAAATAAATCGGCGGAGACTATCATGGAGAGACAACCTGGCATGGGGCGGATCGGTTCTCTAAGGTGATCAGTCGTCTCGTATCGCTAGAAAGCAAAGATTTCTTGTATTCGTTCATTGTTGCACATGCGCAGTCTGGTTTTCTGGCCAAAAACTAAAGATATATTCGGTTAGCGAGTGTCCCGTTGAACACAATTTAAATCTCGTAAACTTCGATGAATAGACCGCATTACGAAATTACCGCTGTGTGCGATGACTGCAGACGCAGTACTAGTCTCATTCTGGTGTAAAATATTCCCAAATACCAGCGAAAAGCACCAGAAGTTGAAACTACAATACACACAGTTGTGAATAGCCCATCTTGTCGTTGATATTTATTAATATTTAACATAAGATGAGGCTAGTAATGAGTAGTCATATGGCATCCAGCAGTAATTCTTGAATGCGAAACTGGATTATTAAACAAACCTACCTTTTCTGTAATGATCATATTGACACACTTTGTGCCCGTTAGGGGGAGGGTGCACTCCTCGAGTATTTTGTGCTGGTTTCCCTGAAGAAAGACAAGAAACACAGCTATGCATGACGTCACACACCAGTAAATGATGTCATCGTGTAGGATATCCAACAGAACTCTATAATACGTCTAACGAATTAGTCATGTACAGGAGCCAGTTGCTCAAAACCAAATTTATCTAATCAACAATTAGACTATGAGCTCGAAGTTTCTATCGGCTGATACCTGACGAGAAGCGTCGGATCCGAGTCAACAATCAGCGATAGAAACTGAGAGCGAGTAGTCTATTTTTTTTTAGTAGAAACCAACTAGCAGTTCAATCTTAAAGGAGCAGTGTCACGATTAGTATTCATGCCCAAAGTTTTGAAAATGTGTCAGGCGGACAAGAAATCAAAAGATGTGACAGAAGCAGAAGTCCGTGAGTAATCCGCTTGCATCGGCGTATTTGCACGATATCTCGAGCCGAAATTGCTTTAAAACTACACTTCAGTATTATATGGTTAGGTTTGATGTTATATTTTTATAATGCAGCATTTTATTTATTTCAATCGAAAGGGAAATTTGCTGCGGCGCGTGACATAGCGTGATTTTGCCATTGTCTATAACAACCAATCAGAATCGTGACACTGCTCCTTTAAACTCAAACAAGATATTTTGACATTTTGACGACTTGGCAGCCATTGTTTTGCTTTTGAAAACCGGCTTTTTCACTACTCATTATCTATCACACTTTGATAAAGAATAGATAGTCAGAGTAGAGCCAATCAGATTACAGGATTCGTGATAGAGCACCAGTTAGTTTCTACTAATCCAAGATAACAAGTTATTATTAATTTGTATATATGTAGTTATATACATATATACATATATAATCGCCGTGACCCCATATAACGCACCAATACCCACGATTGCTCTCATCTGACTTGATAGCTCAGTTGGTAGAGCGCCAGACATGTAACCTGGAGGTCGTTGGGTTCGAGTCCCACTTGGGTCAGAGATTTTTTCTCTTTCCCTCGTAGGGCGTGCACACTTAGCACTACAGCTTACCACTTTATATATTACATTCTTATTATTAATTTGATTTGCTAATTTGTGGACTACGCGCGCGCTATTTATAACTTAGCAAAATATCAACGAAAGTACTAAATCTTCAAGTAATTCATCGGACTATGCGATTCAAGGAAAACTGATCACATGCCTGACTCGGTAATTCCAAGTTAATTCCAAGTTGCACTCGAAAAACCGATATTGGCGCGAGCGAGGAGACTCGGGCGATATCGGTTCAGTTCTCGTGCATGCAATTTAACGTGAATTACCTCATCAGGCATGTTATTTTGCTATAGAATATCATATATCAGGAGATCTTTATGCCTTACGGGACAAAATGTGCCTTAATTAGTGAATTCGACTGACGCATCTCAGTATTCTTATTCCACAATACAGTTAATCTAACGCGTCCTTATTTTATTAAACAGGGCCCGGTTGTTCAAAGGGTGGATAACTTTATCCACCGGATAAATCCTTATCCAGTGGGTAACTATTTAACCAAACTAGGCTTATTTTATCCATTGGATAAGGATTTATCCGGTGAATAAAGTTATCCATCCTTTGAACAACCGGGCCAAGAAGTCCATTTTATGCAGTTTTTGACCTCGCATTGAAGGCGTCCAAAGAAGAATCAGTGGCCGGCAGGTCAAGGTCAAGGTCCTTACCTTGGCCTCGTGTTCCATTGTGACGATAACCTTTGATGGACAGGACACAAGATCCATAGCTCCTCCCATACCCTTCACCATCTTACCCTACAGATGATAACAATAACAATAACGATATTAAAACGATAACAAATCTTTATCTATTTAAATGCGTATTTTGTTGACAAATACTGGAACGCGCTGACTGTTACGATGAACGAAAACAATTCGGCTTCAAGCAGTATGAAGAAATTTGAAATCATCATACAGTCAGCAAGTGATTGTATTTGTCAATAAAACACAAACATAAAGTCTAGATATAACCCTATTAATATTCCGCATATCGTGCTGTGGTCACCAATAGCCAATCACCTGCTTGGATTTTGTGCTGTGCACGCACGAAGTTGGAATATTAACTGAACAATAATAAGAGAAAGTTCAGAGAAAAATATCATGTGAGAAAGTATTCCACATGTGCGCTCTTGATTGTTAATTACTGTTCACCTTAATCTGACTGATAATGTATGGTCGTATAAAGATTTTGTTTATACTTTGTATTCTTAGTATAGCTCAATTCTAACCTTTCGCGTGCTCTCATTAGACAAAAAAGATCACGTGACGTAATAAATCTGGCGATGAAAGATATTGGACATTAGCATAATCCAGCCGCCGTCTATTTGCAAACTCGCCACCTGATTGGCTGGCTAGCCAGGCGCCATCTGATTGGCTGATAAGTCGACCGTGTGCGCGCGTCTTTAGTTATAAATTATTTATGTTCAAGCCCTCGGAAACTTGTATTTGAAACCAGAGCCTTCGTTCTTTCGGCCAGCGGAGCACAACGTTTTGCTGTCGTGTGGATTTAGTATGACTGAGGAACTAAGATAATCCTGCTGATCACTTGACTTCACCCATCCCTACCGGGATCATGTAGTTGGCAATGTCCCCCAACTGCGACACTTGCATTGCACCAAGAATCGTCAAATCAATATGTCCCCTGCAACACAGAAGCCATCATATTAAGTAATGATTCGTCCAAGAACTATACGAAAAGACAATACCGTAGAATCCCGGTTATAAGCCCTGGGCTTATACTACTTCGTAAGGGTTTTGGGTGGTTTTGGGTGGTTTAGGGTTTTGGCTTATAACCGGGAGGGCTTATAACCGGGATTCTACGGTATGCTACAGCAATGAGCATTGTCGCTACCTCGTATATAATAAATAAATATCGTATTCAACAAATAGATGCCATTTCCCTATGCGTCTGTCCTCTTACAGATGCGCATTGACGTATAAAGTAACTTTAATAACACACTACTATTAGCCAATTAGCGTGCGTTTCGCAACTTTATATTGTTTTTCTCGCGCCGTGATTGGCTCATTTTATCATCAGTGAGAGACGGGGCAGACAAAATATTTACCTCACAATTTACTAGCATCTTCCGCGTTCTCGAGAGATACGGTGGATAGACGGGGTTTCTCTGCATGCCTTGTGTTTCTAGGCAGTGCATTCTTTAAGCTAAATATAATTATGTTCTTATTAAGTAATGCTTCGACCAAGAACGATAGCAATGAATGGCAAAGGAATGTAAAAAGGTGTTCATTTTCTATTCTACTTTCTTGTAATTTCATTGGTCGATATTCATAAATTCAATAGAAAACCAACAACTAATATATTTCAGTCGGTAACTTTGTTTGAATTTAGCTTTGATCAAACTATGGTTCAGTCGATTTCAAAGGAAATTGGGAAATTGTCCGAGGAAAGTTCTGAAATTTGTGATTCAAAGACTGTTTGTCTTCCTCCTTTGCCATTGGCTGGATGGTGTTTTCTTTACATTTTCACACCAAAATCAATGGCCAACAAAACACATTTTCCTTTATTTTTAGACTTTCTCCAAGTCCGTTTACGAGTTGCCGTTTACGAGTTGCCGTTTACGAGTTGCCGTTTACGAGTTGCCGTTTACGAGTTGCCGTTTACGAGTTGCCGTTTACGAGTTGCCGTTTACGAGTTGCCGTTTACGAGTTGCCGTTTACGAGTTGCCGTTTACGAGTTGCCGTTTACGAGTTGCCGTTTACGAGTTGCCGTTTACGAGTTGCCGTTTACGAGTTGCCGTTTACGAGTTGCCGTTTACGAGTTGCCGTTTACGAGTTGCCGTTTACGAGTTGCCGTTTACGAGTTGCCGTTTACGAGTTGCCGTTTACGATTGCCGTTTACGAGTTGCCGTTTACGAGTTGCCGTTTACGAGTTGCCGTTTACGAGTTGCCGTTTACGAGTTGCCGTTTACGAGTTGCCGTTTACGAGTTGCCGCTCGCTGTCGCCCTCTCGCTTCGCTCCATTCGCCGAAAACTAAGTAGTTTTCAAAGCAGTCGACGTGTGGCAAGTCTATTTTATTTTCTGCTCGTAAATTTGACTATGGACATCCCAGACAGCACTTAAAGGAGCAGTCTCACGATTCTGATTGGTTGTTATAGACAATGGCAAAATCACGCTGTCACGCGCCGCAGCAAATTTCCCTTTCGATTGAAATAAATAAAATGCTGCATTATGAAAATATAACATCAAACCTAACCATATAATACTGAAGTGTAGTTTTAAAGCAATTTCGGCTCGAGATATCGTGCAAATACGCCGATGCAAGCGGATTACTCACGGACTTCTGCTTCTGTCACATCTTTTGATTTCTTGTCCGCCTGACACATTTTCAAAACTTTGGGCATGAATACTAATCGTGACACTGCTCCTTTAAGTCACATCAAGCAAAATCGTCCATGAGGAAATGACTTACCCTCTGATCATAGCAAATGATTCATCGCTAGAAAAGTAAGAGCTGCCTTCTATCACTGTTACTGTCTCCTTGCCTGTTGAAAGGGAAAATGTTGAAAGGAAAAATGTTGAAGAACGAAATCTCAATAAATCATTCATGGGAACGAGGAAGCAATGTTGTGGGGGCATTGTTATCCTGTTTCTTGGGTGAGCAAACGAGCCGGAAACAATAAAAAATGTTTTGCTATCTAGCTGAGCACACCAAGAAACATTTTAAGAGAAACAAATGCTGGCGCATGCGCCTTGAAATCATGCTAGGAAGTTAGCGCACGCGCAACATATGTAGCGCAGCCTTGGGATCTAGTCAACATTGTTGCTTCGGCGGAAGCAAAATTTGCATCACCCTTTTCTCGCAATAAACGTTTCGCGCGCAAACGATGAAACATTTTAGGAAACACTGAAATTCACAAATGCTTCTGTGATAATGTTTGCTTGTTTGCCCAGGGCTAAATGTGAGTAATATTGCAAATATGATGCATGCAAGTTTGCTGCAATGCATGCAAACCATCTCACATTCTCTTGTTGTCAACCTGTAATCTGGACTATTAATTCTACCCTAAAGAACGATGGTGAGTCATGTGAAACGCAAGTGTAACTTACTGAATTGGTCCCTGGTTGACAAGTTTGGAGTGCATTGCAACGCTCACCTAACGGCCCACCATTGTAAATGCCCATACAGTTCGTCCGCTCAATCGTATCTATTACTAAGAAGGTTATTATAAGTATACAAGACTGGGACGTTACCTGCGTTAATGAGGTCGGCGTCCTCTTCTCCCGGTCGTGGGAATGGACCCTAAAGAACGGTAGTCATACGTTAGAGTGGCGTGAAACCAAAACCAGTGAACCAATCACGATCAAGTAAAAATCTAATGAACCAATCACGATCAAGTAAAAATCTAATGAGCCAATCACGAACTGAAGTAATTCGTGGTTTTACTTCAACCAATCATGAGGCAAAGTAAACGCAATCATAGATAACTAACCAATCAAATCAGTTCGAAAGCAATCACTGGATCAGAAATCAGGATTCGGATTCGGGCAAAGGAACACAAAATCTGTTTTCGGATTCATAATCCGGATTTGACCAAAGGAACTCACCACAATGTTCAATAAATGTTCAAAAATTGAGTTACAAACAGATATTCAAAATGGCACTCGCTAGTGCATGTATTGTGGAAGAGTTATTGCGCAAACACCAGTTTCCTGTTATATCCTGTTAAAGCAACTCAAATCTATTAAAAATAAAGATTTCACAAAACTCGTCAAGAGAATTCAAAGAAGGAAGAGAAAGACTGCAATCAGTGTGGGCATTTCCTGTGAGTTTTGGAAAAAAGGGGATTTTCTACGAGGCGCACCAGACTAAAACCACGAACATATTCCCTCCCTACTGCTCCTGGCTATTCTTTTTCACCAAAACCTGCAAGAAACCTACGACTGCACTGCAGACTGGGAAGAGAACATCTTACCAGACCCATGACGCCGTTCTCGCTCTGTAAATGTACCGCTATTCCTTCTTCTATAAAGTTACTGGCGAGCATGGGAATCCCGATACCAAGGTTAGCTGAGAGACAGTCAAGGTCTGTACTAATTTCGTACCCAGACCTCCCATATGTAATCATGGTCACACGGAAAACATGGGGTGGGATCTGGGTACGATATTAGGTCTGTACTAGAAAATAACACCGCACTTACTACATTAATTGACAGACGTCTATTTTCCAAGAGAAGGGATTTAATGCTACTAAAAATGCTACAGTGCCCTAATGCAACAGGCCTTTTAGGAAACAGTCACGTGCTGATATCACTTCAATAACCTATGAATTGAGCTTGTGATCCCATGAGAAAGACATTACTGGATGGCAAACAAACTTCAAAACGCTGTTAAAATCATTAGAATCCCCATGCTGTAACTGATGGAGATTATTTCCCTCTACAGCTTAAACAGTATGCCCTAAACCTGGCAAAAGAAAGGAGCTTGGCCTACATACATGGGTACCGCCTCACTGGTTAGCTCAGTTGGTAGAGCACGGTCTAGATTGCGGGAGGTCAGGGGTTCGAATCCCAGTCGCGTCCTTGGGCAGGGACGTATAAGTTGTTGGCCTTCTCTCCTTCCTCTTCTAATCTGTACGATGGGCACGTTAAAGAACCTATTGTGTTATTTCGAGAAAGGGTAGGGGGTTGTCTCCCGACACAACAGCCAGGTATTCTGAAGTACTAACAATCACTCATGATTGTAAACTGCACGGCAGCACATTGCGCCTGTTTGTATATGCTATTTTCCACCTCCAATCCATTGTCGATCTTTCTAAAACTGCGTGGCAACGCCTTTCCCATGGGATCACGAGCTCAATTCATTCGTTACCGAAGTATTTATATCAGCACGTGACTGTATTATATCAGCACGGGACTGTATTATATCAGCACGTGACTGTATTATATCAGCACGTGACTGTTTCCTGCAAAAGGCGTGAACTTTACTGGATGGCAAACAAACTTCGGAATACAGTTTCAGTAGAAAGATCGACAATCGATTGGAGGTGGAAAATAGCATTTACAAACAGGTTTTACTAATAACACTACCGATCTCGTACAACTGCCTTTAAATAAATGAAGTCACATTTTACCATCCAGTACAACCACGTGATTGCATTCCTGCTAAAGGACCATTGGTAACTGATATCCCGACCCCCGACTCCCCTTTCCCAGCCCGGGGGAGGATAAGGTCGAGTAACTGATGGTCATTGACACAGTTATCGACTCCACGGGGACGGGGATTTTACTCGAGGGGGTAAAGGTTGGGGATTTGACTGGAGCCCACTGAACACTGAAAATGAGTTTCACTGAACATGAGAACTTTTAATATCAAGTTCTCAGGTTTCGCTTTATATTTAATTCAGTGGAAATACCTACAGCTTTCTAAAAATGGCAATTTGGTTCAATTTTAGTTCATAACTGAAAGTGCCCAAGGAGGTGGGGTTTTTCTCTAGTTACGTCATGTAGTCACGTGCTTCAGTAAGGATACCATGCATGCCGTCCTTAAACTCGACCGCAGCTCTCTTGATAATCCTCTCTCTCATCTCAGCCGCGGGGGTCTTGGGCGTAGTATCTCCAGTCTCATCCTTTGTTAGCGTTAGACGCTATGAGGAAAGGTTTGTTTCAAGATTGATAATAATAATTCCTAACGATAATCATAGAAATAGTACTATCATTAAATAAAGCAAATAGTTAAAGGAATAATAACCAGCCTATCTTATGTAATTTCGTAAAACTAGATACAATTTTTGATGGATTACTCGCGCAAATGAAGTTCAGGGGGGGTTAAGCCGACTTGAAATTTTGTTTTCGCTCTCATTTCCCCCCTGAACATTAAATTCAACCAAACTAAAAGGACCATCTGCAGTTTTGTATGGGTAATATTTTGGTGAAAACCCCATGTCTCTACGATGCTCCTTTCTACCCGTAAAAATACATCGCCTTTTTCGTTTTCGCCACAAAGCATGCTGGGCCAGTTTCAATTTCTATTTCCCAGTTCAGAGCTGGATTGAATGAGGTTGCAGCGTTAAAATCATAGCTTTGGTACTAAACACAATGAGTGCAACATCTTGGTTGCGAATTTGGGGTAAGATCTGCGAACCTTGCAAAACTGAGGAGGGAGGGTGGAGAATCATTTGCATTCCTGATAATAAAGGTACCCTCCCCCATTAGAAATGGATTGAATGAAGTTGCAGCGTTACAATGTAAAATCACAGTGTTTGTAGTAAAGACGATGAATGCAACATATTGGTTGCGAATTTAGGGTAAGATCTGCGATCCTTACAAAAATGAGGGGGGAGGGGTGGAAAAGCAATGCATTTCCTGTTAATAACGGACCTACGAACCTTTTAGGCAACAATGATTGAAGATAAGTTTATATTTAATGCAGGCCTGGAGATCAAACGTCGAATAGATGTCTCGGCAAATCTCTCGACGGAGTAGCCACTCTTAACGTCAAAGTGCGTCTCACGGCGAAGCGAAACCAGCAGGGCCGAGAAATCTTACACGACGAAGTGAAACCAACTCGAAGCGAAAGTGACAACCAACGCGAAACCAAACAGCCAAAAACGAGGATACCACGAGGCGGTAAATAAGTGCGTGCGCATATGTGCGCCGGAACAAAGTTCTTCAACAAAATATCTCGAATACAGCCACCTAGCCAACATGACCACAGGGAGTCCATCGCAAGATTAGTATGCACTCCCCTTCGTCGAACGCAACAACAATATTTATTATTCATCTTCTGGTTGATTCGATGATTCTCGCGCGCAAAGTATTGTGGTAGAAAAATACAGGCCACCGTCCACGTGACATGGCTTATTCAAACTGGTACAATGTGGAAAGTAAAACCACGTTTATAAACATAAATTCACTACCTCAATTCTCTTCTGGTATTTCACTCCTTTAAGCACACGATGTACATACACGCCGGGTAAGTGAACATCTTCAGCAGGTATTTCACCAATCTCCACGATCTCCTCAACCTGTTGAAAGTACGAAAAAACGTTTGACGTGTGATATTCCTTCAAACCGAGGCTTTCCTTTTGCCGATTCCTTTTTTATTCTTCCCCAACGTTGATTTATGAGTTTTATGATTTATTCTGTTTTACCACTCGAAGGTGGACGGAGAACCACAACAGGCTTAAAGCCCCTCTATGGAGGTCTCCGAGGGCCTACGATTTATCGTCCTCATCCGAGAAGACGTGAAGGTCTAACCATTTGCAGTTAGATCACAAAGGCAGCACCTACTACTCAGTTATTTTAAGATACCGAATGTTGATCGCGACCTCCCGAACGACAGACCGGAGCTTAACCACTTGACCGGGAGGCGGTTTCCCTCATCTTTCAAGTGCGCCTAGCGTTTACTTTGTTATCATCGATATCGATTCTACATCACGTTTTGAGTACTTCTGTGAAGAAAGTTTTGGTTTACAGAGAATACTCTATGTTCTACGCTTGTTTGAAATCGTGAAAATGTGACCTTTCCTGACCCACGACCGCGTAAGTAAAAACCTGGGTCGATCCCTGGGTAGATGTCATATAATTAATTCGACTTGGCAAAAAATTGAAAAAATACTTAACATGTTGACTAAAATGACTTTTTTCTTTACTAACAACTCGCGAACAGTGTATATTTTCTATAAATCGATGTTGCTGTGATAGAAAGACGCCATGGAGAATAATGCATTAATGAGAGTGACGTCAACCGAGGTATCGACCCAGGCTTTTGCTTACGTGGTCATGGGTCAGGAAAGGTCACATTTTCACGATTTCAAACAAACGTAAAACATAGAGTATTCTCTGTAAACCAAAACTTTCTTCACAGAAGTACGCAAAACTTGATGTAGAATCGATATTTATAATAACAAAATAAACGTTAGGTGCACTTTAAAGAATGAAACTGATTAGTTTATTTCCACTGAATTTGATATTATAATATAAAATAGAAGATGTTATTTCTATGTTTTGTAAAATACACTTTTGTGGTGTTGAAAATCGGCTACATGTACTCGGGGTCTGCTTGTGTCAGTTTTTCAAGACCCCGAGCGTGCATTATTGTTTGACATGGACAGTCATTCGCACTGTTAAGCGGACAGATTTTGGCCGAACTTGGAGAGTTAGACTTTGGATACATAAGTGCTTCTTTTGATCAGCTTGTTTTTACGTTAAACGCGAAAATTTTCAAAACGAGGATATACATTGTTTTCTCGAAAATGCTGTTATAGATTAACTAAACCCATGAGCTTTGTTGGTAACGAGTTTTATTAAATGGATAGGATGGAAACTTCTACAACAGCAACATTTATAGGTCATTTCACTCATGCATTCGCTCGCTCATTCATTCCTTCCTTCCTTCATTCGATGCGATTCAAGAAACCTGCATGGAACTGTTCAAGTGAACTCAATACAGTTCTGATCACCACCTACCTCTGCTATAGTAATCTTCGCAGCCTTTCCCATGGGGGAATTAAAGTTCCGTGCCGTCTTCCTAAAACAATAAATAAACAACTTACCCAAACGATAAAAATGGCCACATGAAGTCGTGAGTTATGCACTTATCAATTGAGAGCCAGACTCCCCCCTCCGACTAGGTGGGGGTATGTGAGACATTTAATCGTAATTGACCAGTTTTTGTCTGCAGCATACGCACACGGTCGACTATTTAACATTTAGACCCGCAGCCCGAGTGGGCTACGAGTCAATAGCCCATGAGGCGCAGCCGAATGGGCTATTTAACTCGTAGCCCATGAGGGCTAGAGGTCTAATTGTTTTAGTATAAACTAACTAGTCGGACAGTAGAAAATAATAGAAAGAAACAAATTGAAATTGAAAAACTGTTATTATTTCGTGAAAATGCGTGCGGCTTTCCTTTACCATGCATGGGCTATCACAAATACACCTATAGTAGGGTAGCCAATCAGAATGCAGGATTTGTAATAGTCCACTAGTTGGTTTAAACTAATTAACAATTATTTACCGAAGTGGAGGTGAATAGTGGTGGATATTTACCGAGCTGCTTCGGCGAGGTAAATATCCACCACTATTCACCGACACTGAGGTGAATAATTGTTTTAGTATATACAACACTCCAGGTGAATAGCCAGCACCAAATAGTTATTTTATTTTCTGTCAAATGGACAAAAACTCGCGCGAGATGATCGCTGCTTTGCTCGGAGGTGAATATGAAATCATATTCACTGTTTGAGTAGCCAATCAGAGCGCGCGAAAAGTGATATTCACTGGTGTGGTATATACTAACAATCATTATAGTTCACCACAACATTTTGGCGCGCGCTCATTGGCTTAGAGCGATCACGTGACGTGATAGTTGTCTGCGGAGGCAAACTATCAGGCGTTGAACAATAACGCAAATAGATTGTCTGTCTCGGACCTATCGGCTGATAGTTTCCCTTGGAAATTTGATGTTCTTAAAACTAGCTATTGTTTTAAGAAACATCAAATTTCCGCGGGCAACTATCAGCCGATAGTTCCTCGACGGACACAGTCTATTTGTATAATAGTGCCCGCTGGGAGTGGAAGACAACTTCGTTCTCGGGCTTCTATTTGTTTTAAGGACATCAAATTTCCGCGGGCAACTATCAGCCGATAGTTCCTCGACGGACACACTCTATATTTGTATAATAGTGCCCGCTGAGAGCGGAAGACAAGTTTGTGATGAACAATAACGACAAGTAGACTGTGTTTGTCTCGGAACTATCGGCTGATAGTTTCCCTTGGAAATTCGATGTTCTTAAAACTAGCATATAATTCGTTCTCGGGCTTATACTTGGTTTAAGAGCATCAAATTTCCGCGGGCAACTATCAGCCGATAGTTCATTGACGGACACCAGTGCTCGACCTTAACTTTTTTAATCACTGTTCCTGGGACTAGTAGAGCTGAAAATTTACTAGTCCAGAGAGAATTTCTGGTAGTCCCGACTCCGGCATGCCAATATTTGCTGATCTCTAAGCCTTTCATGAAACACGCACGAGTGAACAAGTCAAAACAAAGATGGCGGCGATAGCGGCCTTCACGGGAGCTCCTGGGGCTGACTAGTGCCCAGTTCTCGCCTCAGCCTTGTTCAGTCTTCTCGGACTTTTCGCGATTGTTTTCGGAACGTTTGCGAAGAAACACGTTCAAAATACAATCACAGGACAACATGTTTTTGTTTTTATCTTTCATTAAACATTACAAATTATAGAATAGTTACTAGTCCTGTGACTAGTGGCTCTATTTTTGTTTTTATCTTTCATTAAACGCTACAAATTATACAATAGTTACTAGTCCTGTGACTAGTGGCTCTATTTTTTTACTAGTCCAGAAGCATTTCTTCCTCGATGGACACACTATTTGTATAATAGACGGTGCCTGGCTAGCCAATCAGATGGCGAGTTGCTAATAGAGGGCGGCTGAGTTATGCTTAAACTCTTTATTCGACCCAGACCCCAGTCTCCCCCACTGGGCCTGGTACTCAGTTAGACCTTATGGCTTACGTATAAGTAGATGTAACCATCTTACTATACTAACCTGAACGTTAGATTGCCTGCCTTGTCTGCTTTCCACGCCTTGATCAGCGCGAAGTCTCCCGTGATGGCCTCCTCCATAATATAGTTACGATTATTGAACACACGGGACTAAAATATTACCAACAATATATTAATACCAGTTTTAGAATACAAAACTCGAAAATCACTAGCTTTTCGGCTCGTATTAATTGCAGTATAAATGAAGCTGAATTTTATAGTTTTCATTCGTAGAATTCCAACGTGCCTAAATGAAAAGGAAGCAACTATTTTACGTACACCCCCATTTTTAAAACGCAAGTAAAAAAGATCGCGGCGTTCAGTTAAATTACGAACTTACATATTTGAATGCGACAGTGGAATTATTTACGGACGTTTTCTTGATGCACGGTTTACGTACGAAAAAATACGCGACAGTGGAAATCCGCCTTTAGTCTGCCGTGATTCGTTCAAAAAGAAGACTGAGATAATTGTTCGCCACTCTCTTACGCTCTTACCTTTTTCCGAATTCCACGGCAGTCACGACTATCTCTCATGACTTTACACTATCTTGCGATGTGACAACAGTTATTCGGTACATAAGAATAAATACTAATCTTTGTATACCCTAATCTTCTCACAACTCGGAGAGAATCCAGGAAAGTGATGAGATAACTGACTACAGCATCCTACCGCTCTACAGACACTGAGTGCGAGGGGAAAAGAAGATTCGACAAAGTTGAACGTAAGATAGAACGCATCACTGACCTCCCTTGGTTCACTTTCAATCGATATGGTACCATCCTTGTTATATTTGATTGGGGCCCCACCATGATGGACCAAGGTCCCGTATCCGGTAGCTGTAAAAAACCCTGGTATTCCAGCTCCCCCGGCCCTAATCCGCTCTGCCAGCGTACCCTGCAAAAAAAAGGCACCTACCAACTTAGGAAGTCTTCACTCGATCAACTAGTTCACGACGAATGATTATGAATTCCACGGATTCATACTGAAAATTGAGGGAAGGGAGATTTGGACAAAGTGTAGTGCATAAGCTTGATGATGGATATGGATATGGAGGAGCGCGAAGATACCTTAGGCGCGTTTCAGGCGACAAACTTGTCATGTACCGAATTATTTCGAGTCCCTTCGAGAAGTCATGACTTGACCAATTTAACGGTCGTCTATTTTAAAAACGCACCACAAAGTTCCCGTTAACATTTTATTCACTAGTACATGTACAAACAACTGAAAGTCGAATTAGGTACATGTATGCTATCCGCCTTTGCTCTTACGACGGGCTAACGCTCGAAACGTCCACTCTGTCACTCGCTTCCCACGCCGGTTAGCATACCTTAATCGACTTGCAGCAGAAACATATATAGGAGTTGAAACGTGTAACGCCCATACTTTGCTTTAGTCCCATGCTCTGGATTAATCAGCAAATAAAAATGACCATATATGGAATAAAATGGCAACCGGCTTCTGTGTCTAGACTAGACTGTCACGCTAGACTAGACTGTATTTTCCAAATATTGTACTTTTTATTCACTAAATAATCCAGAGCATGAGGCCACTGTTACACATTTCAACTTCCTTATATGTTTCTAGTTGCAGTTGATTATACCACTGTTGATCTTCCCCGCCGACGCAGGCCTATACTATTTTTTACAGGACTAGTTATCCATTGTAACATTCTATTCATACTTTTCCTTGTCCACAATTCCCTCTTTCGCTCTAGTAATTAAGGCCAGCACTCGAAACGTCAGCTGCAACTCACAGCAGTTAGCATACCTTAGTCGACTCTTAGTGGATAAACCCTGCCCAGTGTCTCACTACCCTGCTGACACGGACCGACACTAGGGACGCGTTCTATTGACCGTATTCCAGAATAAGAATAGATGGAGTAGTCTCTGGCAATCACTGGTTCAGGAACATTTTGCACTGTAAACTACAAAACTCTTGGTGACATGTGATATTCAGGACACATTTATTATTCAGTAGCTAAAATCAAAATTCTCGCTAAATTCCAATTCAATCAGTGGTCTAGCTTCATCAGCCCCTATGGTTGTTTCAGGTCCCGTTAAAATTCAGAGTTTAAAAAAAATCCAGATACAAGCGATTAGTAGTGATTAGTCTTGGATTTTCTTATTCCAGAATACGGTCGATCGAATGCACCCTAGTTTTAACCAGGGAGTTTATAACAGCTCTATAGACTGTCTAGTTTCATTAGCCACTCTACAGCGATGATTACTGCCACGTCATCCATTGTCATGAATGTGCCAACCAGAGATCCATTGGTTCCTGACACAGAACGGCCTTTTGAAATCATGGTTGGTACATTAGCATAACAATTGTAATGTTTATCAACACGAAGTATCGCTATATTTAAAAACCCATCAAAATACATGTGCATCACTCGGATGGAATTCGGGACCAGATTCCTTGAACATTACATACATTTTGTCACGTTTAGATTAATGTACAGCATTATACTTAAACAAATGTGGAAAATAGTTCACTGAATTTCCTTGACTTTCACTGACCTGCGGAGTTAACTCTACTTCCAGTTCTCCTGACAAATATTGACGTGCAAATTCAGCATTTTCACCAACATATGAAGAGATCATGCGCTTTATCTGTAAGTAAGAAACTCCTCTTCATCATATAATGTAGTATAAAACATGTAATGCCCCACAGATATAAGGTCAACAGGTCTTTTTGCAGAAACAGAACTCACATATGATGATATACAATGTATCACTTCAATAACAAATGATTTGACTGATTTGACCTCGTGATCCGCCGGCCCCATGGGAAAGGCTTTAATACCAGATGGCAAACATATATTTGGACATCCAGTACAACTCCCGCAAAAGGCCCATAGCGAAAGTCCGCCACACTGCTCCTCATGATCAGTTTATGTTATCAATGCTTACCATATTAACTCATTGAACTACATACCCTAAACTACTTGCATCAGTTCAGTTCATGAAACGGTTTTCAATGATTTCGTTCTGCTAATTAATCATTAGACTTTTCTCATGGCAACTAGCTAGGCTGGGCTGGATTAGGGGTTCATGAGTGGGTTTGTGGTTGTTGGTGGGGCCGACATGATCGAGTGCTGTAATCATTTGGCAACATCCTTGTTGTCTTTTCCAAGTGAGAGAGAGATTAAGGTGGTTTGATCGAGCCACCCAACATTTCAGGGCGATTGAAGAAAACTATCCACAAAAGATTATTGTGAAGTCACTTTTTTTTCTTTTCTTTTTTTTTAGGTTTGTCTAAAATTTCCTGGGGGAAGGGGGTATTTCTGTGAGGAATGGATTATAATTGTTGGCCAGTGAATTTCATACAACAAAGAACTACATGAACCTCAAAGTTTGTCTGTTGCCCATCTTTGTACACCCTGAGATGTTTTATGTCACTGGACAAATTTCGTTTGGTACAACTTGCATCATTTTATACACAGTAAAAAGGTTAAAATGTATGATATGTAGTTAAATAGTGTGATAATATGTCTAATGTAGCCATTTTTATACTAGATGAACTTAGAAGATACACTACACTTTTGTTTCACATTACATTGACCGAATTTTTTTTGCATGCTTCACTATTAATTCTTAGGAATTCCTAGGAATTCCAAAAAAGGTGGAAATTCATTTCGCAGGGGATTATAGCAATTAAGTAAAATTGAAGTTGTATGAATAGTGAAAAGACTTAAGTATGGTGTCAAAAAGTTTTAAAGGAGTTTTTGCTAATTAACACATTTCCAAATGTTTTTCCCCCAGTATCCCCCAGTCACTAGTAATAGAAATGGCCGATCGATACCTGTTTTGTTTGAAGCAGTAAGCCAAGACCAAAGTCATCCACGCTGAAAGAGATCAGATGAGTTACTTATTATTCAAATGCTATTAATAATATAATTTCTACTTCTGGTATTAAAATTGTTGTTGTTGTTACATTGCTGTTAGTGTTGCATGTTGTTCTTAAATCTTATTGCTATTGATAGTCTGTTACAAATTTCTATGACAATTCATACAAACTATGTTTATTTTTACTCAGTTATAGACGCAGCAACCATGCTCGTGCACCTTGCCCATATTAGGGAAGTTTATAAGCAACCACAACAGCAACATCCAGGACAACAGCATATTATAATTAAACAGTTTTCTTAACTAAACAATAAATAGAATAACTGCACATAAAAATGAATGCAGTTGCCTACATATAATATTTTTTTGAAACACAAGTTGAATGTGAAAACCCCAAATTTTATCAATGTTTAAAAAGGAAACACAACAAAAAGTAGGTGTCACTCCATTTTTTGTTTGGACTGAACAGAACTCTATATTGATCATATCTTTTGAAAATATGGTTTTGAGAGAAAACATTTTGCTACATCTCATCTTCGCTGCCATTGCCATTCTGGTTGCTTAACTAAGGTCACTATAATTATGGAGAGCCCATTGGATTAATTCCTTTTGGTTATCTTCCAATTTATAAAATATTATTTTGTAATTAATTTTCATTATTGCTATTAAAAAATAGTATTATATTATTATTATTTCTATTACTATTATCTATTAGTCATATAACATTTAAAGTACTATGTACAATATTTGATGGTATTATGGCCATTCATATACAGGGTCACACATACATGTATTAATACGTCTGCTATACACTGTATATATACCTACCCTGCATTGTTGCTGATACATGTCAACCCTTTAATGCCTGATTTCTGCAGGGCTCCAATCAGATTTTCAGGAATTCCACAAAGACCAAAGCCTGTTAAAAAAATATTTTTCACATTTACTTAAATATTATAATAATATTAATAATATTAATAATAGGGAGCTTAAATATGTGAATATCATAGGAAAATAAAACTTGGTTAAAATTACAAACTATTAAAAGTAATGATTGATTCACCTAATAATCATAGCAGAAGACAATAGCCTCTAGGGAAGGCCATTTTTTCACTGCCAAAAGCAGATAGTGTGATATTGTGTTGAATGTACATTGTATATGATTTCAAAGAACTAAACGTTTGCACATGATATTTCAGTGCAGACTAGCAAGTCAGTTTTTGGTACATGTAACAAATAAATAAAAACAGTCACATACAATTATTCTGCAAAACATTAGTATTATGGTATTTTGATGTGCTGCGATACTGATACACTACCTCCAACTAAGAGCTTTGAATCACTCGGAATGTCCTTGATGGCTTCCTCTGGGCTACTGTAGAACTTTGCCAACTTCAACTGACTTGTGGAAAACTTACATGATAGCACCTGCAACACACAGAATACCAGTAAGTCATTTTAAAGTCTTTTAAGGAGGCTCAGAAGGATTTTTCTGACCAGGATGGTAACAAATGTGAACTTATAATATAGCTTAAGATACCGTAGTTTGTTGTGTAAATATTTATTGCCTTTTTTTGGTAACTGTGATGCAGTTTCAAAAGAGTGCAGTGAAATTTCTTCATTTAGAACTGGTAGACAAAACTATGCATGCATACAACTCCAAAAAGTTAGTGATCCTTAATTAAAGACATTCTGTAAGAAAATTCCATTTTAGTTCGGTTAATTACCAGTCACCACTCGGATCCAACACGTGCAGGACTCGGTGGAAGAATGGGCCCGAGTCAAATCCCCACCTGCCCTACCCCTCCATAAAATGCATAAAGCAAATATAACAAAATCCCCAACCCCCAGGGGATACAAAAGCCATCAAATGTGCTCAAAGCACCACATTTCCCCCACCTTGTCCCAGGGCGGGGAGGTCAGGGTTTCAATTGGTAAATGCATGAAGGTCGGACTATATCAGCCCAACTTGAATATCTATATGCACTTGCTAGAGGGGATATAAAAACGATTATCAGACCTACTATGAAATATGACATAAATATAACAGACTACAATAAATATTACTAATAGTTGTGAATTGTGTGGGATTCCTATAGAATTCCTATGGTGATATCATATTCCTACCAACCATAATACCTAACCCTATCCTAACCTGAGTAACCCTCCACCAGGGTTTACATTCCTAACGATTTTAGGGCTAATCCCAATGATAATCCTTTGTTATTATTTTCTGTTTTTAAAACCTTTCCGACCTGCAGGTTGTATATGTGACCTAGAAAGTCAAGAAATGCAATAGCATTAAAATACCCTAAAAATACTCAATGCTTATTGCTGAGTGCATGAAATCCTTTGTACAATAGGCCATCTTATTATTTTAATACGTCAAATGCTTTTACGAGCGATATAAAGAAATACTACAAATACAAAAGGCGGCAATGAATTCATCAACAGTTTTTAAAAACATTTGAAATATGAGATCATTTCACGCCACACTGATGTTGGTAGTCTGCAGTGATCAGAAATGTTTTGGAATTACAAAAGTCAAAAGAAAATAATTAACGAAGCTAAGGATGTTCTGAACAATAAACAAACAAAACATAATACACGTGGAAAGTCAATTTGTAACGATGTGTAGTCGGTTTCGAAAAATGAAATTGTCACAAAATCTTGGATATCCAAACCTGAAACAACCATTTTCATTAAGTTAAATTGTCTAACGCTATGTCACTTACTCTTAACTTTTTAGCGCACAGCAGTTTGTGATCAAGCCTTCGAAATGACAAACGACTGCAGAAACCCAAAGTCGCCATGTTGTTTTTGGAACAATGATCAATATTTGAGCCTGTCGACTGGTCAGCAGTTAAGAGACACACCCCCTGTCCCTCCCCCTGACGTCGGAAAATTACATATTTTACCGATGAAGATTTTCACTGCAAACAAAATCTTGCGTTTTTGTCTATTTCCTCCCCTGGCCTTCTCCCTTCGTCCCTTTTTTGCTCGTCACCCACTCATGCACTGCCGGATCGGATGAACTCAGTGAAATAAACGTACCTTTGCTTTATCTGTTATCGTCAATAAACGACAAAGGACAACAGATAGAGCAAAGGTAAGTTTATTTCATTTCATGTTCCTATTAATAATGGTAAAATTTGAAATTTTCTCCCGTCATAGCCGTTACCATACAAAGCCTATATAGCGATGTTTCGTGTGTCGTCATCTATTGTCATCAATGTGCCAACCAGAGATCCATTGATTCCTAACATGTCCTAACACAAAGCGGGCTTTACAAATCATGGGTGGCATATATATTAGCATAACGATTGCAATGTTTATCAACACGAAACATCGCTATACTGACATATAAACACACCGCGGCCGGAAACAACTCCCAATTAGAGCTTGGGTTGCCTGTGATTTGATAGGTTTTGTTTTGAAGGGGGTTATGGCCAAATAATATTTACTTACCCGGTTTTACAAGTTAAAAATTCGTGGTATTTCAGTTCTTATAGCTTCTGATTGTAAAATCCCATTCATGTTCACTTAGATTCTTATAAGATAATAGGCCGGTTAGGCAAAGAAAGTATTAGCTTTAAATCAAGTATTATTAGCTTTAAATCTTCACCTTTTCTAATGAGTTGCATCAGTGGATTGTTTCCAGTCACAAGGAGACCCAGGAGAAATTGCTTGGGCGCAAGGGAGCACGGGAAGGGGAGGTACCCCAGCTTATACGCGTGTTGTGCTCACTCTTTGCGAGAAAACGGAATTTTATTCTACACCAAATGCACTAGAACTGAAATATGTCTGCTTCTGGTGTTGCTGGGTTAAGTTATTCAAACGATGGTGGGTACAATACAGAATAAAGTTTTACACTCACAGCTCCTAATATGAATATGGACACATCACGTGTACATTGACAATGTATTCACCACAAGTCCAAATGTAAAACAGCTCTCTGAAAAACATACACGAACAAGCATAGAAGATGATTTGAATAATTAAAGCTCGGGCTAACCCCTTGGGGGGAGGGGGGTACTTACATGAAAAATGAGTATGTATGTATTGGCCCAACATGGTACAACGTTGCATGCTTCGTAATTTGTATAATGTACACACTATACGGGCACGTACCCGCCAATCAAATGCGCCTTCAGGGACGAAGTTATCTTTAAAGTGCCTATAACACCAAACATTCATTTTTCACATCGATTCTGTATAGCGCCCTGACTAAGAATTCGAAGAAATAAGAGTGAAAAAACTAAACTTCGCACGATTTTAGTGGCGTCAAAGTTTGGGAAACATCCGTTTTGGGCTTCCTGTTTCCAGTTGGAAGTCAGCGCGAGTCTTGGTGAGGGCATGGAGTTGTGACGTCAATCGAACATATTTTACTACAACTACCAGAATCCTTTGCACTGTTTCGTTGTTCCTCTAATTTAGACCATTGTCTTGTTATTCTCAACTGAATAAGAAACAGAATTCAAAAAGGAAAAAGGCCAATTATCTAATCAGTAGGAAATAAACTCCATCACAAGAAAGAGCACATCGAAATTAGTACATTTACCAGGTTTGGTGATATTTCATTGGATATTTATCATGTGGTGAGCTTTCAAGAGTCGCAGAAATTAAGGGTGCGTTCGATTGACCGTATTCCAGGATAAGAATAGATGGATAGTCTCTGGAAATCACTGATTTAGGCACATTTTGCACTGTAATCTTCAAATGCTTGCTGATCAGTATGATATTCAGAATACAATTCAGGATAAATTTCGGAAAGACTATCAACAAAATGATACAGCAATGAAGCTTGCGTGGATGAATGTAAAAGTTCCCTATGTTTTTGTTTTTATTCCGCGCCCTTAAAATGATTCAATGCTCTTGAAATTTACAGTGACAGGGAAGTACATGTTGAATTTGAGGTTTAAAAAATAAAATATATATTTATCGAGTAGTTTTCGAATTACAGCTTCCTTAGCAAATACGTTACAGACGTTACTTTATACGTTACTTAGAAGAAGCCTATCTAAGCCACTGGTGCTCATTCTCTACTGGTGTTGTTAAAATAGCACGTGTAGTTCCTGTTTTTAAAAAGTACACAATTACAACCCCAGGCTAGCCTCCAGAAACACCTATTATATTAATTCAGTTAGAACAAGCTTTGGTAAACTTGGCCTTCGGTTTCAAGGCCCTAAGACTTGGAACTCTACTGATTGATGATGACCTAAAAAATCAGAGCAAATTAATCTTCAAAAACAAAAGCAAAATAAGTATAATTAATGATTATTAGACTGTTTCTAACGCTTTGCCCCTTATTAGTTTTTTTTTTCAGACAAGCTTTGTGTAAATGTAATAGGCCCTTTGCAGCTAACAGACACGTGCTGATATAATACTTCATTAACGAATGAATTGACGGCTCATGATCCCCATGGGAAAGGCGTTGCCATGAATACTGGAGAGCAAGCTATCTTTAAAAAACGCAGTTTTAGAAATATCGGCAATTGATTGGAGGTGGAAAATAGCATTTGCAAACACGGTTTTTCTAATAGCAATACCGATCTCGTACAAAGCCTTTAAATAAATGAAGTCAGTTATTTTTTGCTCTCCAGTACAACTACGTGATTTGTTAGCTGCAAAGGGCCTATTGTGTGTATTTCATTGACTAGTACCCGTTTTTTGTGTGTGTTTCGTTTTTGTATGTGTGCGCCAAAAATCGTTTTGATCCATTATTATTTACTACATATTTGAATGGTTATCGGTGTCGTTTGGCGTAAGCTATTTCCGTTAACCTGTACCATATATAATATTAGTATCTTTCTTTACCTATTGTAATAATCTTATCCGTGCTGGTGCAAATAAATATATTGTTGTTGTTGTTACTATTTTGAGTAAAATGAGCAAATTTATGACATTACTTATGATTCCATAAACCGAAATCGAATAAAGCAAATGGAATGAAACTTTCATGGATAGTAGTCCTATGCCACAGGTATGAAATATGCTAAAAACATCGCTTGAATCGGTCCGGAAAACACAGTTCTCGACAACTAAACAGAAAGTAAGGCGAATTGTTTATTTTTTAAACGAAAATATTCAACCCATATAAAATTAAAATTACAAATGCTCCACTAAAACATATAAGAGTTGCCTGCGGAGGAGGCTGCTCCACTCCCGGGATCTCAAAATGTGCAAATGCCCCACCATGTTCCGGGGGGGAGGGGGGATAGGCATCGCTGGAATTGACTGGTGCGTTAGAGTGCCTAATTTGGAATGGGTTCCGTTTTCAAAAGTGTCTGAATTGGAACTTTTCAATACCGGACTCATGCCCAACCGTACGTTTCCAAGATAATGACGTATGACCCGATAACCAAGCTTTCCTGTGAGCTCGCAATTAACTAGATGCTTTCTTGGTCGTAAACTGAAAGATTTTTTACGTAAAAAGATTGTTTACGATCCATGATGTTTGTTAGCGCAGTTCGGGTCGGTAGACTGATTAGTAGTGAAGCGTCACCGAAGCCCGTATTCATGCCGAGTATTGTTTGCTATGTCATACTGACGAGTTCAAATAAGAACGGCGAAACAGCTGTATATGGCTGCAATCCAGTTCGAACGCTTACATGTCGTGTCAGGTCTAGCTAACCGTAGTGCTTTGTGTTAGAACATTACGCTGTATATCAGCTTTGCTGTAGTCTTCGGCGGTCTTTTCGGTAGTATCGTCGTGTACCGTTGAGATCCGTGGGGAATCACACCTCGCGCGCTCGGAGGGTTGTCGTACCACTATTATATTATATATTATACAATAATAGAACGGATATTTTATGAACATGCTAATGACAGTTGATATAAATCTGGCAAAAAAAACGACTGCAATCAGCGTATTCTCTCGTGGTCTAATGGTTAGGGTTTGTGTTGGTGGTGGGTAAGCCATTGCATTGATTCTTAACCAGCCCGAGTTCGAATCCCGGTTCAGGCGGGTTTTTTTTCATACTGAGGATAACGTAAATCCTTCTAAAATTTCTAAGTGTCGATTCAAATTATTCATAGCGAACGTGGGTAACAAAGGGAATTTTATGACGCAGTTGGTTAAACGGTACACGACGATACTACCGTCTTTTCATTCTTATCGTTTATCTTTTGGCTATATAGGTCTTCACTTCGGATCCAGCTAATTTTTCGCAGTCGGATTTTGTACCGTAGGTCTTATATAGATCCGATTATTCCTGCTATTATCATCTTTTTTAGTGCTGTTTTGGCCAGCATAACTATATTTTCTCGCCAAAGCCGCTAACACGTTGAGTACAGATCTGCTTGTTTTTTGGCTTTTTTCCACACGTAATGATGTGTGACCCGATAACCAAGCTTTCCTGTGAGCTCGCAATTAACTAGATGCTTGTTAGCGCCCGTGTTGTTTGCTATGCCATACTGACGAGTTATAATAAGACGGAGACAGCAACAGCGGGTCTTTCTAGGTGTATCAACGTCCTGAAATTCAGGACAATGAACAACTGTATTGTGGTGTTAGGGTTGTTTGTATTTCAGGGTATAGCGATGTTTCGTGTGTCGCATCTATTGTCATTAATGTGCCAACCAGATATCCATTAGTTCCGGACACAAAGCTAAGCGGGCTTTACAAATCATGGTTGGTACATTAGCATAACAATTGCAATGTTTATCAACACGAAACATCGCTATTGTTTTGCTGTAGTTCATTGTCGTTGATACACCTAGAAAGAGCCGAAACAGCTGTCTATGCCGGCTGCAATATAGTCGAGCGCTTTTCATGTCAGGTCTAGCTAACCGTAGTGCTTTGTCGGTTAGAATATTACGCTGTATATCAGCTTTGCTATAGTCTTCGGACGTTTAAATTATGCGGCAAGGCCAGTCGTACTTTTGACAAATTCGACTTACACGAATAGAATAACTTACACGATAGAACCTTTCAGCTTGCCTTTTTGTTGTCCATTTCAGACCACGTGACTTTTCCCTTGAGTAATGCGTTTTTGTTTTTCTGTATCCCAAGAGGAAATGTACCAATTTCTATAAATGGAAAACAAAGCACTTAATCCTCTGGAGAACTATCACGTGGTCTGAAATGGGGCAACAAACAGGCATATTGATTCAGACGGCGAATTCGGCAGAAACAGTCGACGTTTTAACCGGGCTGCACATACAATGTTAGCATTGGGAGTGAAAACAGCTGCTGCAAGCATTTTAGACCTTATTTGCAAGAGCACAACGTGAAAACTCTATCACCGATCAGTAGAGAAAATAAGCCACACTGAAGTCAAACTATTTTATTTCCATGAATCAAAGAGTATTGTGTACACATCCCAAAGGAGAAAACTACACACACCTATCGTCTAAGAAGTTATACTAATTAGAATTTTTAAGATGTCATGTTTAACAATATGACATCTTAACAAATTCTAATTAGACTGAGAACGTACTGTTTAGCATTTACCCAAGGCAGTGGGGAGTTGCGGTAAATGTCATAGCATCTGCCGATATGGTTCCAATAGAAGTGGTCGCTAATATCGCGGGTTAAACACATATTTGAGCGATCAAAATGAGGGTATTTCTCAACCGCACTCTGACGAACTGCATTTTAGGTGGGTAATGTGTCTTTTATTGTGCTAGGAGTAAAATTTTGCTTGATAAACACCTGTTTTGAAGTCGGTGGCGCATGTACACTGGTATCAATAAACATGCAATGTACATGCAATGTAGAAAATGTTCGAAAGAAAATTTAGCGAAGATCGTGTTAGTAGGTTTTAACGCCGGGCTGAACAGTCTTTCAGGCTAAACAGAACATTCTTTTTTTAGCTTTCCTGATTTAGGGGATTAACTGTTTACATATACACCTGACATTTATATCAACCTATAAAATGGTGTTCGCTTCCTTTCGTTAATTTCACTAAAGCCCGGTTCGCTAATAGAATATCCGTCCACTCCTAATAAGTCCTTTAAAATGCTGTAACCGCGGTCCGTAGTCACGAACTTGCGCGCGCCAGGCCTCGGACCGCGCCGGTAGAGTTAGGGTTAGGTTAGGGTTAAAGAATACCAATCAGTATTAATGCTTTGCGAGCTTGAACAATAGAAAACCGTTACAATCGCCATTTTCGTAACTGTACGAAAATGGCGATTGTAACTGTTTTCTATAGTTCAAATGTAAACACGGGCTCGCAAAGCATTAATCCTGATTGGCATTCTTTAATTATTCAATTCGTACGACTGCGGAACCGCTGACCGCGGTAGTACTTTCCTATACCTTCAGAAATGGACGGGTATTCTATAGTCGCTCCGTCGAATTTCTGCCGTGTCGAATTCAGCTCAATTTGCAGAAATGCGACAGTTGATTCATACGTGGATTTTTTTTTGGTGCGGTATAATTGCGACTGATCATGACTCAATTCGACGTATGCATCAACTGGGCGTCATCTCACGAGATCATTAGTTACAGTTCACCTTTATTGTAATTTTTATTTTTACTAGCATATCTAGCATATCTAATCTCACTAAAGCCCGGTTTGCGGCGACTATAGAATATACCCGTCCATATCTGAAGGTATGGGAAAGTACTGCTACCGCGGTCCGCGGTCCCGCAGTCGTATGAATTGAATAAAAAAATCCTAACCCTAACTTAACCCTAAACCCTAACCCCAACCCTAACTCTACCGCGGTCCGAGGCCCCGACGTTATAATACTAATAGTGCGCGCGCAAGTTCGTTACTACGGACCTCGGTAGCAGCATTTTAAAGGACTTATTAGGAATGGACGGATATTCTATAGTTTAGTCCCCGGTTCAAACGTCGAATTTCTGCCGTGTCGAATTCAGCTCAATTTGCAGAAATGCGACAGTTGATTCATACGTCGATTTTTTAGTGCGGTATAAGTGCGACTGACTAGTAAATTCGACATATGACCGGGCGTTATCTCACGAGATTATTAGTTACAGTTCAAATTTATTGTAATTTTACTCAGTAGTATACCTAATAGGTAGTGAATGCTGCCGCTCAGTTAAGGAAGTGTACTAGAAGAAAACCTACAGTAGCACTTTGGCAGGAAAAGTATATTACTGGTTGATAAAAACGCCAATGTGTTACATATATATATGTTGTAGTTTTGGGGCTATCGTGCCACTGAAGCTGTGATGTGGTGTGTTTTATCAAAAGTTGTCCCGATTTAGTTTCATTTTGTCCCGACATCTCAACGATTTCCCAGTAAATTCCCTGAGCCTACCAATTCTCGACATTTTCTTAAGATTCCCAGCACAAAAAAACTGCTGTTCTCCCAGGTGAAGTATAAACGGAGCCGTTTACACACCGGAAATCAACTGTAACTGAGAATGCAATTGTAAATGCTAATTGACCGTTTTTGATCCGGCTGCTTGACTTTATCGAAGGCCAATAGAAGAAAATTATTTGCTGCTCACCATCTTGATATCTTGTTCTTTGGAAACTGATACCCAAATTATCAAATGCTCACACTGAGTCAGATCATGCCATGCATGATCATCAAGGACATCAAGTTACAAAATATATTTTATGGATGAAACTCGCTGTTTTAGTAAACTTCATAGAAACTTCTTCAAATACAAGACTAAGCTAGGATAAGGAGCACTGAAGGAAATGTAGTAAAAATATAAACGAAGAAGATCAGCCGGAATTAGCCTGAAGTACAGCGTACGACAAAGAACTCGCGAATTTGCGTAAATCGCTCTCCTCCACTCGTAAACACGTCAAAGGATTTCTCTTCCCCTCCCCAATGGAGACTATTATGGTACCAGTATCCCCGGAATTAAGAAGGAAGCTTAAATGTTGGAGAATACAAACAACCAAGCATATAACCTACACAGTAATTATAGTCTATCGCGCAAGGGATTGTGGTCGAAACAGCGAATTAACGCAATGAACCGTTGCGAGATTTTGTCCAAAATATGAATCGAGGAAATATTGTTTAGGGGCAAAAGTTTTTCTTTTGCTTCCCCAGGTACCAGGATCGTACTCTACAAGAGTAGACGAGACTTGAGTTGAGTTGAACTTTGCTTTATTCGTACTCGAGGAAAACTCCGCTCCAACACCAACTCCAAGTTACAATTTTACGGATCTACTTTTATAGAGTGGCTCTAGATACTTTTGATTGACAGACAGCTGTTAATCTACGAGTTGCTTCTGATTGGTTAACATTATGAATCCTGTTTGAGTTGTGGTGTGTAACTCAAAAGTTGTCGCGATTTATTTTCATTTTGTCCCGACATATCAACGATCTCCCGGTAAATTCCCTGAGCCTACCAATTCCCGACATTTTCTTAAGATTCCCGGCACAACAAACTGCTGTTCTCCCCGGTGAAGTTTAAACACTGTAATTGAGAATGTAATTGTAAATGCTAATTGTATTTTGAACCGGCTGCTTGACTTTATAGAAGCCAATTCGCCTTTTCCATATCGAGCGGGAAACTGGGTTCGAGTTGCGACCGCAAAGCGTCTATGGATTGTTTGGAAGGACATCCTCGGAAAATTTTGAAAGAGATACGTGCGTTTACTGCTAACCTAGTGAAGAAAAATGCCTCATCATTCTAATTGTTGCGTTCCTGGCTGCTATAACAGCTTCAGAAATTCTCCTGAACTACACTACTATAGAATACCAAAGAACGAAGATCAAAGAAAGATCTACAAGCAGATTTTGAGGAACGAAACGCTTAAGCCAGAGTCTCAAGCCACTCGAGTTTGTTCGGCTCACTTCGAAGGAGGGATAAAGTTAAGCCGAAACCATCTACCAACGATTTTCCCCTGGACAAAAGCGGCACCAAAGCGGAGAGAAATTATACGGCAACCACTTGAGGAGACAGTGACTCAGCAAAAGAAAAAGGCAAGAGTGGAAGCAGCGACAAACGAGCAAGTACACGAATCGCTTCATGACAACAGCGTCCTTGACAACAACGAACACAACAACACCAACTGTCAACAAGCGACTGCAACTATACTTTCTGGTGAAGACATTGATAGATTTCTTGAATTAGAAAGACAATGTCTGGCTCTTCGAGAAGAAAACGACATTCTTCAGACAGAAAATAACGCTTTGAAGAACGAAGTTAGTCGACTGAAACTCGACTTAGAAAATCATGTTCGATTCGACATTGAAAAATACAAGGACAGTGAATCGGATATTACATTCTATACTGGATTTCCAGACTATGATGCCATGGTTTTATGTTACAAGATTGTGGAAGAGTCTGCAAAAAACCTGAGTTATGAACATGAAAAGGTGTACATTGATGTGGATAATACCAAGCAGCTAGGAAGACCTCGATCCCTGACTAAGTTTCAAGAATTCACCCTTGTGATGATTAGATTAAGACTTGGACTGCTAGAAAGAGACCTTGCACATCGTTTTAATATATCATTGGCAACAGTGTGCAGAATTATCAGAACTTGGCTTCGATTTCTTCGCTGTGAATTTGAGTCACTAATAAACATCCCACCACCTGATGTTACCAAACTATACATGCCTGAAGTGTTTAGGAAATTGTACCCCAACCTAAGAACCATAGTTGATTGCACTGAGGTTGAGATGGAGAAACCCTCTGCATTGAATACACAATCTACTTGCTATTCTTCATACAAGTCAAGAAACACCATGAAAGCCCTAATAGGTATCAGTCCTAGTGGTGTCATCAACTTTGTCAGTGAATTTTTTCCAGGAAGTGCTTCTGATAAGGAAATAGTTGTTCAGAGTGACTTTTTGACTAAATTGAGACCAGGCGATCAAGTCATGGCAGACAAAGGTTTCAACTGCCAAGATGAGCTGGCCTCAGTTGGAGCTACACTTATCCTCCCACACATGCTTAGGGGTATTAAACAGTTTTCAAAAGAACAAACAGAACATAACAAAAAAGTTGCAAGTCTAAGGATTCATGTGGAGAGGATGATGGAAAGGATAAAAAACTGGCACATCTTCGACCGCAGGATCCCAATAGTTTCATCTCATCTAGCATCAGATATACTAATTGTAGTATGTGCATTAAGTAATTTCCACCCTCCTTTGATAAATTAATATTAATAAACAATCTTTTTTCACCAAGTTTGATGTAGAGTTATTAGTACAAAATACCCCTGGTGAAACAATAGAAAACAACAGACATAGCACTATTTTCAAATAATACACTATATATAGTGCTATGTCATGGATATATTGTTTGCACTCTGATATATTGTAAGACATCCAAGTAATGTATACATATATATATATTTATCAACAAAAGAAATCAACTTGTTTTGACATTCAATCTTTATCAAAATGTACTGTTTGTTTACTTTATTTTGATTCACAAGAAAGGTGCATAGCCCTTACAATGATTTTAACTTACGATATTATTAGTAAAAATAGTGTTAAATACAATAATGTAGAGAGATTTTATATAACCCGTGAAACAAAATCTAATAGTCAATACCAAACAATAGAAAACAATGGAACTAGTGTCTACTAAGGTATATTTTGACTATAATATCTATTTATTAAATAACGGGTTAAATGAAATTCACTTTATCACAAAGATCTAAAATCTAACTTGGGAAGTCCAAATTTTATCCTTGGATATGCAACTTCAGGAGCAATCCACCATTGAAAAAAGGAACACAATTTTGGAAATATTGCATTCCAAAACTCTTCAGAGAAAAATACTCTCTGGCAGAAGAGAGAATTACTTCTCGACCCACTGACAACAAAATCTGTCCATTTCCTATTAGTGACATACATTTGATGCTGTACTTGATAGTAATACTGATGGTTAGTGTTCAGTTCAATGTCATCATTCTTTCTTGAGCAGATTCTTTTTCTCAGTAGAGAATCACACAAACTTTCATGTTCAGTCATTTGAATATATTTAATCTCCACAAGTCCTTTTTGATCTGAGAATGAAGGATCATCAGCTAGGGCATCTGGTGACGCACCAAGAAAACCATGTTCCTTACTAATAAAGAACCCACACTGACTGACACTAAGATCATTGTGCCCCTTTTCGCACATTAATAGCTTGTATTTTTCCAAGATACTGCTTTCCTGTTCAATCCCTTCTTTCATACTCTTGGATTGATAAGGCACATTGTATTGCAAAACCTCTTGAATAGCTTTAGTCGGGGATGTAGTGTCCCTCATTGTAGCAATTCTATGACATTTTGAAGCAGTTATTCTGTATTTCCTCTGCTCATACCAAATGTTGTTGTTTGATTGGCCCCTGGTCATTTTTTCAACATCTGTGATTTCATGCTCAGTCACATTTAGCTTCCTTCGCACCTGTTCACATCTTTCTTTAATTGTAGAGGCAGCAATTGGTTGTTCTTTTATTGGGGACAATAATTCACCATTTGATTCAGAGTTGTTAAGGTCATCACTTTTGTCTGCTGGCTCCACATCTTGTGGTAGAACATGTACCCATCCTACTTCTTTTCCAGATTTTTCTTGATAATCCTTCAGAAGATTTAACATAGTTTTAACCTTGTCGTCTGACCATGTTCTCTGGTGTAGAGCTCTTACATCATGGCCAGGGGTTCCAAAGGACTTTCTCTTTTTCTTTTCCTTTGAGTAGTCATGTCTTGCAAATGCGATATTTCCAATTGATGTGACATTACCTTTCCGTTTGCGTGGAACATTCCACTTGCATGGTTTTGATGTACATGATACCTCAGAAGACTCAGCAGCTTGAAGTTTTACTCTCTGTTTGCAGTATTCTTCAAGTGCAAACATGGTGGCTGTCACATGGTTACACCGACCATCAACACCTGCTGGACATCCACATTGGGCTCTTAATACATTACCAATTGATGTCATAACAAAATAGCAAGTGTAGACAGGGTTCTTTTTCATAGACGGCATAACTTGACTTTTTAGGTAGTGTTTACCATTCTCAGCCAAGTGACTGATAAATAGAACATGTCCAGATTTATAGAAATTATAACCTTTAACCAAAGGCTTGGCGGTAGACAGCTGCTTCTTGAGTTCAACACAGTCAATCATATATCTCCAGATGGTTCCGAACGTTACTCTGGGAATGCCACTGAGATCACAGATAAAACCTTCTTTTGGAAACGCTTGAGAAGGCTCGGGTTCTACGTTGTCAAGGACGCCAAGTTGTGCTTTTTTCCTCAACAAATTGATACCTCCATCTGGGTCTCGCAAGTATTTGGTATCCAATCCATTCTTTATGTAGTCTTGCACCCTATAAAATAACGGAGATAAGCAATTAGTTTGTATGAATCGATGCTAAAATATCCAGTATTTAATAAACTTGTCGTGCTGGTACATGAGATCGATCGAAGTATCTTACCTGCTGATCAAAACGGCCTTTTTCCCCGAAGTTTTTGCTCCTCTACACAGAAGCCATCTTCTCAACTGAACCACGCTACATTCGACTATTGATTCCCGTGGAAGTTTAGCTCCTGGGATGTCTTCTTCGGTGAGAAAAATATTTTCTTTTGACGGAACTGTCGAGTTGTATTTAACGAAGGACGCCATTACTATTTTGTCCTTCCAAACAATCCATAGATGCTTTGCGGTCGCAACTCAAACCCAGTTTCCCGCTCGATATGGAAAAGGCGAATAGCGATGTTTCGTGTGTCGTCATCTATTGTCATTAATGTGCCAACCAGAGATCCATTGGTTCCTAACACAAAGCGGGCTTTACAAATCATGGTTGGCACATTAGCATAACAATTGCAATGTTTATCAACACGAAACATCGCTATAGAAGAAAATTATTTGCTGCTCACCATCTTGATAACGGGAGAGATCTTGCTCTTTGGAAACTGATAGTCCACACAGAGTTAGAAAGAGTTCGCCTACACGTCTATACACTTCAATAAATTCATGATTACACAAGGATTGCATAACACAGAAATGCATTAAAGAACGGTTGAACGTAGTTAGCTCAAACAATGCAGATTACACCTCGTGTAATGTCACGTGACGATCAGACCGTGCAACTGCAGTGTGGTAAAAAATGACAATAGAAGTGATGCATTGTGGTAAAAAAAAAGAAATCGAGATTTGGACCCGCTTACAGATTAGAACTACTGCCTTGCTCGCTCGCTTCAGGCTCGCTCGCTGCGGCAGCAATGATGATGTAAGGCAACTAGTCACAGAGAGTAAACAGTGAAAAGATTGACAAAATGAGTATAAACGTACGATACTCAGGATATAAAGTTGACAATGAAAGTTAACTTAAGATTTGCCTAATTATTAGTACTTACATGCACTACCGTAACGAAAACTAAGTCTCAACCGAAAATGGTAAAAAGAGATGAGTCCAATTTGAACTTAGTAACACTGTATCCGAGGTAGGACGAGGTGGGGCTTATCCTTAGCTAAACTAAGGATATGTAATGATCACATAAACGTGATACCACTTTACTCAAAGCTAACACGAGTTGCCTATGCGTATGAAGTAACGGTAAATGTGATGACAGAACAAGAGTTATAACGTAGAGTTATAACAGAGCTTATATACTATACACTTGACAGCTTTTTGTTTGTTCTTCATAGGGGTGAAACTCTGGTATAAACCTGTTCAACAATAGACGGCTAATTAAATCATAAATCTGAGGTTTATATCTGTTACAGGGAGGTTTATAACTCAGTTTTAAACCTCCTTTCTATTTGAGAAAGCCTCGCCAAATGTGATAGAAGTCAGTTCTTCGGTTCTAATCCCTAAACATCCCTTGGACCCTGTATTCTCGGTATGAAACTCTTACTTGAAAGATATTATATTTACTCTACTTTGATGGCTGTTTGTTTCAGTTAATTCTATCCGAAAGAAGGGACAACTCATTTCAATTTTCGAATGTATATCGACCCCTTAACTAAATACTATGTTTTCAGTATTACTTTATGGCTCGTTAATCGCGACGAGTAAACAAGCAATGTTCTTAACTACAAGAATTTATTATAAACTCTGAAGTTGGAGATTCCCTTACAATAATTTTAATTATGTTTCCTGCCTACATCTTTAGCTGTTTACTTAAAAACCTTTAAAATTGCTAATCACCAATCATTTTCTAAAATATTTAAAAGGTTACATTTCAAAGTATAACAATATGTTTATAAGTGTTCTAGTCGTATCAAACATCCTTAGTTTACTATATATACCTAAATCACTAAACTGCTGAAACGATCGTTTGACTCAAATGACCACGCCCTCCAATGATCACGCGACATGATATTACTATAGTGTGGGAGACCAAGAGACGAAGTTTTCGCACGCATTTCGTTTAGAGATTCGACTGCAATGTCGCCGCTGTCTTTGGAGAAAGAAGATGAATGAAGGTTCAAGCATTGAACATTCATCCTAGAACACGCTCGGCATTCATTCTTGCTGCTTCAAACAGGTACTAAATACATGTAGCAGGGCAGTGAGTTCTGAATGCCGACGAAACTGCATGGTAGTGAAACGATCAATCGTTATTTTTGGGCTGCTTTCCATTCGCTCACGTGATTTTTCGCTACTTTGATACACGATGTGTGGTGGAAAAAAATTCAATCAATGGTACATGATCCAGACTGCAGGATTCCGACCGCTCAGGGAACCAATCAGATTCAGTGCTCCATTTCATGATGGACCGGCGTGCCATATAAATAACCACCTTATTATATGGCAATCTGGTCTCGCGTGAAAAAAGCAACGAAAAGATACGCATTTAACTCAAGGTATAACACAAAAAGTAATGTCAGAAGCTAAATAACATTGCAAAACCTTTTGCCCCAAAAATGTTTAATAAAACACAGAGTAAAGCATGACAAGGTCAAAGAAAAGAAAGACAGTTGCATGTATTTTGCGACTTTTCTGAACACCAGCAAAACACACCAAAACCAAAACAAAAGACAACCAAAACTCGCAACAAAACTCGTCAACTTCACAACAAAAATATCATGAAAGGAGGCGAATCAGTTCCAATTCTCTTTAGAAGTCTTTAGAACTCCAAACGATGGGAAACGTCGGCTAAATTTGAAAGCCGTCCGTTCAGCATTCTAGTCAACAGGGAACCATGTTTCGCAAAATATTCAATATCTTCAAAAGAAATGGCGCCAGATTATCCTAAGCAATGATGATGTCAAGTAAACAGTCCCTAGTATTACATTTGACGAGTCGAAGAGTTTTGGTGACATTTAGCATTGAAAAGGGTTTCAATCGTACCCTCAGCCAATCAGAAACGACCTATCATTGAGCTGGTAACGTGACCTTTTTAGCTTGTCAATCCAAAAAAATTGGGCGCAAGATAGGCTTGATATTCTCACTGAAACGTTCTAAAAATCTCATCCCCCCCCCTCCCTAAAAATCTCGAAAATCTCTCTGAAATATCTTTATATATATTTGAAATTTTTTAAAGTTTTAGCCTGATAAAAGCAAAGAATAACAATTTGATTTTTAGCACCAAATTTAGTAAGAACACAACACAGTAACAAAATTAACACCAGCACATTGGTCGATTGGTTCATAGTATATTCGCCCAATGGGGAAACTTTCACAAACAACTGTAACGATATGCTAACAACGCTATTTAATGGTGAATCGCTTAACGCATTGTCAGTCATACATGTCCATACCTAAGTCTTTAATGTTCAACAAAACTAAGTTCGTAACACCATCCATGGAGAAACATCATATGTCAGACATCCTGTCAGTCAGGGGCTAACGATTGTTGACACGAAGCATTAACGCTGCCTCCACGCCTCGGCCTCAGCATCCGCCATGTTTTGGCTACTGACCGCCACGTGCACAGGAATTGTGGGAAACATTATTGAAGGGGAAAACTGTTGTATTTGTGTACTGTTGGCACTGAATTGATCGAAAGGCGCTATGTTCAAAAAAAGCCCTCTCGAATCCACCAAAACGTCTAAATGTCTCCCCAAACCCCCTTTTTTAACACAAAGCTCATAATTTTCTAAGAATCTCCAGATTTTCTAAAAACCTTTCAATGGCCTAAAAACCTTTTGTAGCTAAGCCTAGCGCAAGAACAACATGAATGCCAGAAATGGAAGAGCAAGCCAAAAATAGTAAAAAGCCCAATTTGGTGCGTTACTGAGTGCCTAATTTGGAATGGGTTCTGTTTTCAAAAGTCTCTGAATTGGAACTTTTCAATCATGCCAACATACGTTTCCAAGATAATGACGTATGACCCGATAACCAAGCTTTCCAGTGAGCTCGCAATTAACTAGATGCTAGGATGGTAAAAATATTTTTTACGCCGTATTCATGCCGTATTGTTTTCTATGTTATATGACGAGTTCTAATAAGAACGAAACAGCTGCATGACTATATGGCTGCAATCTAGTCCGAACGCTTGTCGTGTCAGGTCTAGCTAACGGTGGTGCTTTGTGTTAGAATATTCGCTGTATATCACTCAGCTTTGCTGTAATCTTCGGTCTTTTCATTCAAGCAATTATCGTCAGTATCTTAGATCGAGATTCAAATAACAAAGCCGTCGGTGGCGGCCATATTGGTGGAACTAACAAGTTAACATTAAATATTAAAAAATCAAATTTTGTCATATTCCACCCGTATCAAAAGAGACTAGACCATAAACCTAACATTAAAGTCTTCGATCATAAATCTGGCCATCCCATGCCATCCCATACCCCTTGAACAAAAGAACTACATAAAATACCTTGGTGTTCTAATAGATTCTAATCTTTCTTGGAAGACACACATAGACTATATTACTTTAAAAAATAGTAAAACGATAGGTATATTCTCTAGATTAAGGCATTTTGTCCCTCTCTCCACTCTTCTGAATATTTACCGTTCACTTATTTATCCTTACATATCCTATGGTTTAGCAATCTGGGGTCAGGCAGCCCAAACACACCTCAATAAAATCCTACTTCTACAAAAACGTGTCTTACGACTTATGTATTTTGCGACAAATAGAGAACATGCTATACCATTATTTTTAGCCTCTAATATCCTTCCAATTAATATGTTATATTATAAAACACTTTCAGTCCTAATGTATGAAATTAACAATAACGCTGCTCCTCCTAACATAATACATTTATTTAACCGTGTAAGCTCCGTACATCCCTAGTAATACTAGATCATCAACAACAGGAAAATTCTATTTTAAATATTCAAGAACTAAACATCAAAGTGAATCCTTCTCTCGCATTGGTGTAAAAATATGGAATGGGATTCCTGATCACTTACGGAGAAAACAGTCTAAAACATTATTTAAGGCAAGTATCCATAGAACTCTTTTACAAGTTTTGAAACAGGAGGAGACCTATGTTGATGTTACGGTATTAATTGAAAAAGCTTCTAAAACGTCCTTAACGTCATGATCATTATAAAAATAAAACAATAACAACAAAAAATATTCCTATTTATTTATTTATATATATTGTTACTTATTTATTCATAGTTATTGTAAATTTGTTTAATTATTGTAAAATTTGTATAGTTATCACAAAATATCTTACACGTAAATAAGAACTATTATAGCACTACCCGCCTCGATTAGCTAAGCTATCTGCGGGTGTGTTAAGAAATATGTATTTATAGATACTTGAAAAAAAAAAAAAAAAAAAAGAGAAGCTAACGAGGAATCTTTTGTTAACGTCCACCAACCTGGCAGCGATGACGTAACGTGCAAGCCAGCAATAGGTCCTCACTTCGGATCCAGCGTATTTTTTGCAGGATTTTTGTTCACGGTATCTATTATAGATTTTGTACCGACTAGGTCTTATGTAGATCCGATTATTCCTGCTATTATAATCTTTTTAAGGCTAGTTTGGCCAGCATAACTATATTTCTCGCCAAAGCACTGACACGTTGAGTACATATCTGCTTGTTTTTTTGGCTTTTTGCCACACGTAATGATGTGTGACCCGATAACCACTCGGCAAGCTTTCCTGTGAGCTCGCAATTAACTAGATGCTTGTTATCGCCCGTGCTGTTTGCTATGCCATAATGACGAGTTCTAATAAGCTGGAAACAGCGGGTCTTTCAAGGTGTATCAACGTCCTGAAACTCAAGACAATGAACAACTGTATTGTGGGGTTAGGTTAGGTTCTTTGTATTCAGTTCAGGGTATTATTTTGTTGTAGTTCATTGTATTCTGAGGTTAGGGTCCTTTGTATTTCAGGGTATTGTTTTGCTGTAGTTCATTGTCGTTGATACACCTAGAAAGAGCCGAAACAGCTGTCTGTGGCTGCAATCTCGTGTCAGGTCTAGCTAACCGTAGTGCTTTGTGTTAGAATATTACGCTGTATATCAGTTTCAAACTTTCATTCTAACTTATCGTTTAAATCATGTCGCACTTCTCAGTGCCGTATAGTGCGACAAGGCCAGTCGTGCTTAATAGAACCTTTCTGCTTGCCTTTTTGTTGTGCCATTTCAGACCACGTGACCCTTCCCTTGAGTAATGCGTTTTTGTTTTCTGTATCCCAAGAGGAAATGTACCAATTGCTATAAATGGAAAACAAAGCACTGAACCCTCTGGAGAACTATCACGTGGTCTGAAATGGAACAACAAATAGGCAAGCTGAAGGCTATTGATTCAAACGAAAGCTATTGCCAGCTATTGATTCAAACGTCGAATTCGGAAGAAATTTGACGTTTGAATCGGGCTACACAAACAATGATAGCATTGAGAGTGGAAACAGCTGCAAGCATATTTTAGACCCGCTTATTTGCAAGAGGCTATCGCCGATCAGTAGAGAAAATAAGACACACTGAAGTCAGACTATTTTATTTCCATGGCTCAAAGAGTATTGTGTATACATCCGAAAATTCAGAGACAAAGGAGAAAACTACACACCTATCGTATAAGAAGTTATACTAATTAGGATTTTTAAGACGTCATGTTTAAAAATATGACAAATTCTAATTAGACTGAGAACGTACTGTTTAGCATTTATCCAGGGCAGTGGGGAGTTGCGGTAAATGTCATAGCACCTGCCGATATGGTTCCAATAGAAGTGGTCGCTAATATCGCGGGTTAAACACATACAGTTGAACGATCAAAATGAGGGTATTTCTCGACCGCACTTTGACGAACTGCATTTTAGGTGGGTAATGTGTCTTTTATTGTGCTAGGAGTAAAATTTCGCTGTTTTGAAGTCATATGCAAAACAAAGGTGGCGCCTGTATACTGGTATCAATAAACACGCAATGTAGATCGAAAATGTTCGGAAGAAATTTAGGGAAGATCGTAGTAGTAGGTTTCAACGGCTGAACAGTCTTTCAGGCTAAACAAAGCATTCTTTTTTTTGCTTTCCCGATTTAGGGGATTAACTGACATACACCTGACATTTATATCAACCTATAAAATGGTGTTCGCTTCCTTTCGTTAATTTCACTAAAGCCCGGTTTGCGGTGACTATAGAATATACCCGTCCATATCTGAAGGTATGGGAAAGTACTGCTACCGCGGTCCGCGGTCCCGCAGTCGTATGAATTGAATCAGAAAATCCTAACCCTAACTTAACCCTAACCCCAACCCTAACTCTACAGCGGTCCGAGGCCCCGACGTTATAATACTAATAGTGCGCGCGCAAGTTCGTGACTACGGATCTCGGTAGCAAAATTTTAAAGGACTTATTGGGAATGGGCGGATATTCTATAGTTTAGTCCCCGGTTCAAACGTTGAATTTCTGCCGTGTCGAATTCAGCTCAATTTGCAGAAATGCGACAGTTGATTCATACGTCGATTTTTTAGTGCGGTATAAGTGCGACTGACTAAATTCGACATATGACCGGGCGTTATCTCACGAGATTATTAGTTACAGTTCAAATTTATTGTAATTTTACTCAGTAGTATACCTAATAGGTAGTGAATGCTGCCGCTCAGTTAAGGAGGTGTATTAGAAGAAAACCTACCGTAGCTCTTTGGCAGGAATAATATATTACTGGGTGATAAAAATGCCAAGGTGTTAGATGAATATATTTTGTAGTTTTGGGGCTATCGTGCCACTGAAGCCTGTTTGAGCTGTGGTGTGTTTTCTCAAAAAACGGAAATCAACTGTAATTGAGAATATAATTGCATGTAAATGCTAATTGACCGTTTTTGAACCGGTTGCTTGACTTTATCTAAGGCTAATAGAAGAAAATTATTTGCTGCTCACTATCTTGATAACAGGAGAGATCTTGCTCTTTGGAAACTGATAGCCATTATCTCTACACGACTACACGACTCCAGTGATCATTCGTGCATTCATGAGTCGTCAACTAGCATGCATGATCATCAAGTTACCAAACATATTTTGTGGGTTAAACTCGCTGTTTTAGTAAACTTCACGTCAAAATACAAGACTAAGGATAAGGAGTATACTGAAGGAAATGTAGTAAAAATACAAACGAACACGATCAGAATTAGCGTACGACAAAGAACTCGCGAATTTGCGTAAATCGCTCTCCTCCACGTAAACCCGTCAAAGGATTGCTCCTCCCCTCCCCAATGGAGACTATTATGGTACCAGTATATTCCCTGAATTAAGAAGGTAGCCTAAATGTTGGAGAATACAAATAACCAATCACATTCTCGTTCCCAGTGCCTCCTCAACTAACTGAAAAATCGGAGGCTCTGGTAAGAGGGCGGAGGAACAGAACAGGGAGGAGGGAGAATTGGAAATGAAATGTCCAGAAAAACTAGGGAGGGGGAAGAATTTAGCATACAGGGAGGAGGGAGAAAATGTGATCTACATACATGTTCTTGAGAGAAATTTTAAAACTCACTAGGGAGGAGGGAGAAATGTCGGAAAAAAAATAGGGAGGAGTGAGATTTCACTACCCGTTCCTCTCCACTCTGGTAAGACACAAAACCGGATGTCCTAGATTCTAGGACATTGAAACTGCGCATGCTCATAGCATTCTCAGTAATCGCGGCCTCCATCGAAGCTATTCAGTTCGCACTTACAAAGCTAAATGCAGTTTTCTTTAAAAAGTATGCAGTTGGAAGCTATTCGTGTAATTAGTTTAGATAAGGACTGATTCTGTGTCCTTCAGACCAGTTATGGGAAGTCGTTTATTTACCAAAGTTTACCGTTTGTGCATGTTTGATGCACTTCAACTTCAAGTTCAAGGACAAGGATCATCCAACTCAATCGTGGTCGTCGTATCACAGGTACCCCAAGTTCCCTATATGTATATGAACTTGACTTAAAATTGTTTGTAAATTTTAAAATCGATAAATATGAAATAAAGAGTAAAAAGGAGAGGTTGGGTTGATCATTGGCTGCGATGAGGTATGAAGCACAGATTAATTGGCACAGAGTACAATACAATTTTATAGTTTAATATAATTTTTAAAAACACTGGATGTACCTGTTTTGTTGTGCCTTTCAATGTCATCCAGCTGCACAACTTTGAATCCCTTGATGTTTCATAGACTTTTCAAACACTTTTTACTGAAATTATTTATACTGTTTAACTGATCGTTATATCCCTATAAAATTACACCTGATCATGAAGAGCACAAGACTTGGATGAATTACAGAGTGGGCTAGTGCTTGAAAAAGATATAATAATTTCAATTTATTTCACATTAAAAATTCGAATTGTAAGTCGAATTGTTTTGTTGGCTAGCACTTACGTGTTAGCAATTCAACTCCTAGTTCCCTTTGCGTTTGCAATGGATCGTTTGCAAAGTGATTTGCTGTCTCGGGAGAGTTCTTGATCAGCAAACGTTCGGTTGGCCATATGCATCAAAGGCAACGTACTCTTTATAGCTCCACGAGTGTGTGTTATCAGTTTCGTTCGGCTAGTAGGCAAAGAAAAACTTTATCTCTTGACTTTTGAATAAAATCGTTCTTCTGTTCAGTCATATTTTTAAACACATAACTTCTACTACGACAAAATACTCGTCGTCATGCCGGAGAATCGGTTTATACTGGAAGAGATTTTTTCGTAAAACCGGAAAAAGCGATATGCGCAGCAAATGTTTTATTTTTCTTCATCGCGCAGCCGATTTGGCTAGCCAATCAAATTAGAGCCTTACCTGTGTCTAACCGAGCCTCCGATTTTTCAGTTAGCTGAGGAGGCACTGGGAACGAGCATGAGTCTATCAATGATGCGCGGATCTTGCGCATGCCCTTCCGTATCGTATCAGTGGCTGCAAAAAATGTCCTCCGAGGGGAGGAGCGCATTGTAGTTGACCACGCAAGGCCGGATTGTGGTCGAAACAGCGAATTAACGCATTAAACTGTTGCGAGATTTTGTCCAAAATATGAATCGAGGAAATATTGTTTCGGGGCAAAAGTTCTTTTTTTGCTTCCCCAGGTACCAGGATCGTACTCTACAAGTCATTAGAGTAGAAGATACTTGAGTTGACCTTTGCTTTATTCATACTCGCGGAAAACTCCGCTCCCCGGGCTCCGCTCCAACCCCAACTCCAAGTTACAATTTTACGGCTCTACTTTTATAGAGTGGCTATCGACAGACAGCTGTTAATCTACGAGTTACTTCTGATTGGTTAACATTATTAATATATGATGATGTAAGGCAACTGGTCGCTGAGAGTAAACAGTGAAAAGATTGACAAAATGAGAATAAAAGATAGTCAGGACATAAATTCGACAATGAAAGTTAACTTAAGATTTGCCTAATTATTAGTACTTACACTACCGTAACGAAAACCAAGTCTCAACCGAAAATAACTTTAGAGCTGAGTCCAATTTGAACTTAGTAACACTGTATCAGGTAGGACGAGGCGGGGCTTATCCTTAGCTAAACTAAGGCCATGTAATGATCACATGAACGTGATACTACTTTACTCAAAGCTAACACGAGTTGCCTATATGACAGAACATTTCCTTAAAAAAGCAAACAGAACAAGAGTTATAACGTAGAGTTATAACAGAGCTTATATCACACTTGACACGTTTTTATTGTTCTTCATAGGGGTGAAACCCGTTCAACAATAGACGGCTAATTAAATCATAAATCTGAGGTTTATAACTGTCACAGGGAGGTTTATAACTCATTTTTAGACCTCCTTCCTATTTGAGAAAACTTCGACAAAATTAATGTGACAGAAGTCAGTTCTTCGGTTCTAATCCCTAAACATCCCTTGGGCCCCGTATTCTCGGTATGAAACTCTTACTTGAAAGATATTATATTTACTCTACTTTGATGGCTGTTTGTTTCAGTTAATTCTATCCGAAAGAAGGAACAACTCATTTCAATTTTCGAAGATTATATGTGCTAATGTATATCGACCCCTTACCTAAATACTATGTTTTCAGTATTACCTTATGGCTCGTTAATCGCGATATTTGGACGCGACAGAGTAAACCGGCAAACAGTGTTCTTAACTACAAAAATTGCTAATCACCAATCATTTTCTAAAATATTTAAAAGGTTACATTTCAAAGTATAACAATATGTTTATCAGTGTTCTAGTCGTATTAAACATCCTTTACTATATATTCCGAAATCACTAAACTGCTGAAACGATCATTTGACTCAAATGACCACGCCCCCAATGATCACGTGACATGATATTACTATAGTGTGGGAGACCAAGAGACGAAGTTTTCGCACTCATTTCGTTTAGAGATTCGACTGCAATGTCGCCGCTATTAGTACTGCTACAACTCCGACGGAAAGCTGCTCAGCTAGTAGGCTTAAACTTTTGCCAGGTACAAGAAAAGAGACGGAAGATTCAGAGAGTCACGCATCCGACTCCGATTCGAACTGATGTCTTGGGTGACTCGCAGTTTCCAACCTGGGCCGTGGTCAACCAGGAGTTCTAAATCGTGAACTTGAGCGAAGTTCAGCCGGTCGATTTTGCGGAACTGAAGGAATCATCGCAGCTAACATAGCAGGTTTAGGATCAACATCAACGTTCGGAGTACGAGGTTGCCTGCCACTCGCTTTTCCCTTCGCTCTTGTTTGCGGCGTTGCCTTTCGACCCGATTTAGTTTTCGATATCCGGCCCTCTCCCTTCTTGGTACAACCCGTTGATTTACCTTTCTTTTTCCCCTTTTGCGCATTATCTCTAGTTTTGGCCATAACACAACGCTCTTTTGAATATTTGTGACACGACACTAGTATGTATGTTTCTTATGCAATTTGAGCCACGTACTAATTTCCCGCGAATTTCTGGACTTGATTGATAAGCTCTGGGGATCCTTACATATAATTGGCTGGTTGGTTTAAGTGTTGACGTTTGCTTTGATGAGGTGTGATGTGTTTCCCAACCTTCAGAAGCCAAAAATGCCGATAGATTTTTATGCGGCGTATTCACTGTCTTTGGGTGAATTTATAGGGTATGAAGACTTGTCAGATCTTGATGAAACTTGGCCTAGTGTTAGAGGAGCTACATATGAACCAAAGTGTGTGAGCGTTTAGCGATATTTTAATTATTTTTCTTATAAGAGTACTTGCCGTGATGAAACACAGAAACTATTTCGATTGAAAGATGAATTGCATTTGAACAAAGTAAAATATTAAAAAACGCTCACACACTTTGACAGGCCATCATGTGCTGATTGACATTATGCAGCGCAATCGTCCGTAGGCGCGAACGCGGAGGGACATAAATTCACTTCTGTGAGACTCGTCTTTTTTGCGTTTGTTGCCTTAGCATTTACTGAAAATGTAATATTTGTGCAAAAAAAAAACATTTCAGTGCATTCTACATTATAACCTTTCCAGTGATATATAGGTTTCTATACTTTCCTTTAAAATGATGAAAGGAATTTATTTGCGAGAGACACCCACGAAGGTATACAGTAACCTTAAAAGGGCTTTTCAAAGACAAAATACAATACAACTACAGTGTACATGATAATTTGAATTACATATATTAATTTAACCTATTTTGAGTTTGATATAATTTGCTCTTCAGCTTTCGCTTGAAACTTAAAACGTCTTTACTTAATTTCAGTTCATTATCTAGTGAGTTCCATATTCTACTGTTCTGTAATAAAAACTTCTCTGACCACTCGCAGATTTTTGAATAAGGGATTTGTAATAATTGCGAGTTTCGAGTTTCACGACCACTAATATTGAAGCGCTTCATAAATTTACATATTAAATAATCTAGTGCGGAATCAGTCATGCATTTGAATGCCAGTGGCACTTCTAAAAAAGACTAAAATACACTAGCTTATCTACTGGGAGCCAATTTAGCTCTTTTAGTATAGGTGTAATATGGTTATACTTTTTGGCCCCGCTAACAATACGACAGGCATAGTTTTGACATGATTGTAGCTCACGTGATTTTTCGCTACTTTGATACACGTTTTGTGGTGGAAAAACATATCAATCAATGGTACATGGTTCAGACTGCAGGATTCCGACCGCTCAGGGAACTAATCAGATCCAGTGCACCATTTCATGATGGACCGGCGTGCCATATAATTAACCGCCTTATTATATGGCAATCTGGTCTCGCGGCAAATGGAGAAATCTGATTGGTTCTTCAACGGTCCGGTAAATCGCCGTACGACCAACCGGTCGCCTTCGGCTTGTGCTTTAACATTTCTCTCATGTTCTCAAATGCCCAACGTGTTTTATGATAGTATAAAACATGGCTAAGGCTTCTTTATTTGTTAAATATACATCAAGATTCGTATGTTTACAACAAGATTGGTATATATATTTACAACAAGATTCGTATAAACTATATACATGACAAGATGAATTTGTAGTTGTTTTCAACGAATTTTGAACGCGCAATGCGAAAGACGACATCACCAGTTTATTTTCAAATCAAAAATGCACGCGCGATATATATTCGAAATTCTCCAATCAGCGCCCGTGAAACTTCTAGCGAATCAGTGGCCGAATTCCAGCAGCCTGTACCAGGGGTACAGTTTCGATGCCATCTTGGACTGCAGGAATTCGAAAGATGGCGGATAACGCGGCGGATTGGCATGCCGGATAAACATGAACGAGGAACATATTTTTCTCAATAGTAAGGCGGGTGTACCAGGCAATGTCATCGCCAAGTGAGCAATCTCCAAGTGATACATACTATTGAGCAAATATTTTCCTTGTTCATGTTTATAATATTCGAGGTTCCGGCATGCCGATCCGCCGCGTTATCCGCCATCTTTCGAATTCCTGCAGCCTTGCCTCGTGCTCTGAGCAATGCAAGCGATATTGCCGTCCAGCAGTGACACAGGCAGCCCAAGGTGCAATCTTGTACATATACGAATCTTGTTGTAAACATACGAATCTTGATGCATAGAGCAGGTTTCAATTGAGTGTCGAAAGTTTTCGGTGATTGCTTTGGTTTTGCGTTTACTTAGCTTTTCTATTGGCTGTGAAAATGTTTTGTAATCAGGTAGTCAGCGAATCAAATTCCAGAGTAAAACCAATCGTGGTTTTGGGCCGTCACGCCATCAATCCACGATTGCGTTTACTTTTCCTCCTTATTGATTGCTTTCTCATGCCATTGAAACAATTGGTATTCACTGTAGTTCGTGATTGGTTCGTTGTAAATTGCTTTGGTTTTGGTTTTACTACAGTCAATTGAAACCTGATCTATATACCAATCGTGATGTATATATACCAACCTTGATGCATATATACCAACATTCATGTATATATACCAGTCTTGATGTATATATACCAATCTTGATGTATATATACCAACATTCATGTATATATACCAGTCTTGATGTATATATACCAATCTTGATGTATATATACCAACATTCATGTATATATACCAGTCTTGATGTATATATACCAATCTTGATGCATATATACCAACATTCATGTATATATACCAGACTTATGTATATATACCAATCTTGATGTATATATACAAACATTCATGTATATATATACCAGTCTTGATGTATATATACCAATCTTGATGTATATATACCATGCAATCTTGATGTATCGTCCCATTTGGAAAAGCATACCCAAGTTTTAGGTTCATATCATTTAAAACTGAAGGAATTTTTGAAAACTCTAAATTTGACAGAGTTTGTGAGGATTGCCAGCAGGAATCAGCCTCATAAACTCTGTTAAATTATAGTTTTCAAAAACTTGCCATTCATTCAGTTATGGAAAGAGCAAGCCAAAATGAGTAAAAATGGCCTACGGTAAGACGACAGGAGCACGACGACAACTGTTGGCGAAGTGCCCCAGAATTTGTTTTGATTGACAGGCTAAAAAGGTCACGTGACCAGGTCCTGCAAAGGGCCTAGTAGACACAATGCTATATACTGTAGCTTGCGAAAGAAGCCATTGCAGTAGTACATGTATTGTTGGTAAAAAAAAAGAGCTGAAGCACAGCTTTGTTCAGCATATAACATGTGTATTGACTTCACCCTTCGGCTCGCCCTTCGGGCTCGGTCCATACACACACAAAAAAGAACTCGACCAATATCCCCCCACCAGACCTCACGCTTGCTCAGTAACCTCTATTATATTTATGAGTGGCTGTCAGTAAATATCGAGAATCAGGCGACAGAAGTGAAAAATCAGATTCCATTTTATTTTACCTACAGAGCCCCATTAGTGAACTATTTTTGAAAGTCATTTAAAAGTTCGACTGCTTTTTGATTTTCGAAAAAGATAGATAAGTTCAAAATACGGACCGACGCTCGCTGGGCGTCAGCGGAAATTTGGAAATATTGTACATCTTAAACAAGCACAATAACGGGGATTATTCCAGTATTTTTATTACTGTCCTGAATTTACCAAGCAATATCTGAAAGTATTAAAGCACCATGTAATATCCCTTTTTAACAGTTTGTAGCGAGATGGAGGTCTGGGTGTTGAGCGATGTAATCGTACTTTGTCTTCTCGTTTTTAGCAGTCGTCTGTGTCTGTTTTCTTCATTACGTCACAGAAGGTAAGGGTTTTCCTGTAGATAGCTATGGAGGAGAGCCAATATATAAATAAAGCAGTACGTTTATAAATCTACAGAATGATATATTGGCTTTCTACAGCACTAAGACAAAATGAAAGGCTGATTGTACAGTTAGGGGAAATATATAATTAATAGATATTTCCTTTGGCGCGGCCAACCTTTCTCAGGGTCACAACGCGGCAAAACGTCACGCGCATGCGTATTTGCTATTTCTTGTCGGCGCGCGGCCACCCCCAGTTTCCCGCGAAAACTAAAATGAAACAACAGGCACATGTCGTGGTTTTAAAGTTCTGCTTAAAAGTATCCATTTGTGAACTGTTTTGTCAAAAAATAAGAAAACTACTTAAAAGATAAGCCTAAGACTTTAACAGGTTGAAGTTTTCTTGATTTGTAATTCGCTGTGAGTTCACTAAGTTATAAAATGATTTACTAAAAAAGTTTAAGCCCTCGGTAATTTGTATTTGATAGCAGAGCCTTCGTTCTTTCGGCCAGCGGAGCCTACCGTTTTGCCGCGGTGTGCCTTAGAGTACACAAGTATATGGCCTACAGCACGTCGTTAGCCAGGGTATTTCGATCAGCGCTTCGCGCTTATTCACAGAAACTTCTCTGTTCGATGTAGCCTCAGTCGCCGTTACTATGCATAGCGAAAGCAGTGACGTCACAATATTCAGCCGCGCGCTACGAGAAGCCTGGGGACGAGGCCATGAAAATAGAGTAAACAGGGACACGCAATCTAATTTCGAATGGGAATTACGTATGTCCGATCCTGCATGAAGGCGTTAATAATTGTTCTGTTTTACACTCCGGTTTACATATGCAAATCTGCTATCCCTGACCGTATGATACCATGATAATTCTTTCATTCGGTTATTTACATAGGTGTGTCTATTAACTGTACAGCCAATGAGAAATCAGTAATCGAAATGACAGCAACACCAAATAAGGTAGTATGGATACAAACACCCTCCCTGCATGGTACTGGTACGTACCCTAACATGTCATGTGCTTGGAATGTCACCGCTCCAACTGGTCATATCCTGGTCATTGGAATTCAAGAGCCGGAGCCCTCCTGGCCATTCGTTAGTTGTAATGCTGAGTATCTTAGTGTTTATGATGGTGGTAGTTCGTCTGTTAGAGTGCTCGGGACAGCATGCCATGGGAAACAGCTCTCTGCGGCCATGTTCAGCAGTGGACCTCGTGTGTTTGTGGAGATAAAGACAGGCAGTAACCCCAACAGGACGAGAATTCGTTTTACCGTCACTGCAAAGAAACAAACCAGTAAGTTCGTGACCCGCATGAGCTGCATGCTGTGATGGTAAATATTTTTAAATGCTTGGCAGCGAATCATACAAGTTTGTCTTCATGGACAAGAACATTTAGAATATAAGCGTCCTGTGTTATGAGGTCTTGTTAAAGGAGCAGTGTCACGATTCTGATTGGTTGTTATAGAGAATGGAAAAATCACGCTATGTCACGCGCCGCTGCAAATTTCCCTTTCGATTGAAATAAATAAAATGCAGCTTTATAAAAATATAACATCAAACATAACCATATAATACTGAAGTATAAATGATGTGTTGTAAAGTGGTATACTGTAGTGCTATGTGTGCTGAATACTGAAGTATAGTTTTAAAGCAATTTCGGCTCGAGATATCGTGCAAATACGCCGATGCAAGCGGATTACTCACGGACTTCTACTTCTGTCACGTCTTTTGATTTCTTGTCCGCCTGACACATTTTCAAAACTTTGGGCATGAATACTATTCGTGACACTGCTCCTTTAGGCTTTAAGCCCGGTGAACACGACAAGCATTTCGGGCACGGCACTCCTAACTTGGGAACGGCACTCCTAACTTGGGCACGGCACTCCTAACTTGGGCACGGCACTCCTAACTTGGGCACGGCACTCCTAACTTGGGCACGGCACTCCTAACTTGGGCACGGCACTCCTAACTTGGGCACGGCACTCCTAACTTGGGCACGGCACTCCTAACTTGGGCACGGAACTCCTAACTTGGGCACGGCAAGTTCCAAACAGGCGACCTCTAGATTTTCGCGCACGCGTACCCGGAACATTTTCATTTACACGACAAAAATAAGGGGTGCCGTGCTGAAACATTTTGGCACGCGTACCTAACATTTAGGAGTACCGTGCACAAAATACTTGTCGTGTAAATCGAGCTTAAGACTCGGCAATGTCATACACACATTGAAGGGGTTATGTCATTTATTGTTATATAATGCCTACTAATATTATCTTCGTAGTAGGTAGCATCGAATTCGCCCCCCCCCCCCCCCTCCCTCCTCGCCCCCCTCTAACGATCCCCCCTTCCCACTCCAACCTTTTTCATTCGCGCGAGCAGTGCAACAAGAAACTCGACAAGGGATCCAATCCTCCTAAAATCCTCGTCAATCTTCGAATGATTATAAATATAGGTGTTAGTATTTCTTGCCCGAAGCCAACATGTAGATGATGTAAAGAGTGGATACATAAAGGTTTTGAGAACCCGTAAATCCGCCTACTTTGAAAAGACTTTGCCGAATAAAGGAAGTGTACTTTGTTTTGTTTTCAAGAAAACTCCTGAATAAACAAGCTAATTAGCTTGTAGCGAGTGGAACTCATATTTGGAAACAACTATGATGATTTTTACATGCATGAAAACCATAATGAAGTTGACGTAGTTATTGTAAGTTTTGATAACTCGATCCATCTACTTTAATTTGAAAGAACTTTGCCGATATAAAGAATGTGTAAGCGACTCGCATGTTTTGTTCTATTTTCAATTGATAACTTTTAAGGGAAGCGTCACATATTGATTTTTCCACGAGAAACGTCCAGCGAAGTTTCTTTTTCAACCCCCCCCCCCCCCCCCCCCCCCCCCCCTCCCCCCAGGCGCGGATCCAGATCCAGTGCTTGTGAACCGGGTTGCAACGAATATGCCATAATAAAATGGGATCGAACTTCACCGCCAACTTCCCAACTTCGCGAGCAACTTTCTTGTGAAATTCAGACCGAGTTCCAAAGTTCAGTTGGAAGATCACAATTTTATTGACAGGTACAAAAGTAATTTGCGTACTTCGGAACATAGTTCCCAAGTTCCAAACGAACTTGGCAATCCGCGCGGCCAAAGTTTTGTGAAATTAACTGTAACGACCTTGATTTGTAACATGGAGGCTGATATGATATGCGTAATGAATTCTTACTCTCGTCACATCAAAACACGAGTCAAGAAACCAAACTGAGTCATTTGGAAGACAAATTAGTGCAGCAAGATAATATATACAAGACCGAAATCAAGATGCTGTCATCTCGAATATATTATTGACCTAGAAGTTGAAAATGGTGAGTTGAAAGCGGATATAATAAAACTTAAAAAAAAAATCAAGAATACAAAAAAGAAGACAATGTTCTGAGACTACCCAACCTACTGAAGCTTATCAGTTTGTTCAAGAGCCATATTTCTTACATGACAACCCGATCTCTATTCATCAGAATACATTTTCTGTGCTAAATGACGAGACTAAAGAAAGGGACCATGAAGTACGGTAGTACTACCGGCCACTCCTAAAGACTGCTAAATTCAGCTAATAATTCTTCCCTTTGGTTAATATTAGAGGATTAAGAGGATTTCAAATGAAAGTGTATTTCATCTTCAATCTAATGTGGCCCGAGTGAAAGCCCAGATGGGCTCTTGTTCAATTTAGAAAGCATGACTGATGTCAGACCCATGACGTCAGAAAATGTGACGTCACAGGAAACTTCAGTTCTTAATAACTCAGTAAATATTTATCGTAGAGACTGTAAAATTGCGGCAATCAAAAACACATATTTATGTTGCTGTGATAACATGCTTTATTTCAAACGTATAGGTAACGTAGAATTTGACCTTAAAAGGAGTCGTTTGTTATGACGTCACATCAACGTCAATATACAAACGTGTTTGATCCTAAAGACGTTATTTCATTTTAATATTAACATACGAAAATTTCGTTAAATTTGACAGCGAATTAAACAAGATGTGCTGGTTTATATATTTTTGGCTCGCTTTCAGTGATCGATTTTGAGTTAACTTATGCCAGGCGTGCTTCCCTAAAAGTAAACTTCTTGAATAAACAAGCTAATCAATTCATAACTTATTAGAAGCTTAAAAATAATCTGTAAGCGACTCGCGTGCTTTGTTTATTCGGTAGTCGGATCAACAATCTAACTAAGAAACCATTTCTGAATACTTGAAATATTTGAAATAGCTTATTTATCGCTAATGCGAAGTTAAAATGGCGGTAAGTTTATATTTAAGAAATAGAAAACATTTCCCGTGTTTCTATAGAGTTATAGAAACACGAGTGGGAGTTTGGGAGAACGAGAAATGTCAGTGGGAACACGAGCCCGAAGGGCGAGTGTTTCCACAGCTATTTCGAGTTCTTCCAAACTTCCACAAGTGTTTCTATAACTCTATAGAAACAAGGGGGAAATGTTTTCTATTTCCTTTATAAAATAAACGAATAAAAGCACGGAAACGCTCGCTTAATTTGATAACCAAAACGTAAATTCTCACAACTAGCTCAAGCGCGCGCTCAACTGTCTATGTTTCTATAGAGTTATAGAAACACGGCTTACAGCCAATCACAGCGCGCGTACTATCGAAACTATTTTATAAAACTTTATAACAAGTTCTAACAGTATAAAAATGTCAAATTGATGTAAAGATACTTATATATGTTCACTTTATCAAGCCATTAGTTTAATAATACTTGTAAATAAAACGTGCATACAAACTATACTGAAAATAAATGAAATGTGATAATTATTATCTCGATAAACGAATCTCCACAGAATTTAATGAGCTGATGAGATTTATGAAAAATATTCTTATATTCTATTCAGTACTGACATGTACTGCCTCTTTATTTTCTGAGGCGGGGCGATTTAAATATGAATTACGAATACATTTCACTAGCGATCCCCCCTTTAGGGGATGCGAATTCACTGAGGGGGGGAGGGGGCGAATTCTCTAGCGATCTCACCCTGGGGGGGGGGGGGGTGAATTCACTAGCGTGAATTCACTATTCACAGGGGGGAAGGGGCGAAATCGCTGTGACACCGGGATCATACTACTGCCGAGAAAGTTAATGGCTTGACACAATGTAAGTTATTCCTGCAAAATTTAAAGACCTGTCAGAGATTAATAGTGTTCCATTTATGAGCAAAAACTAATAGTCTTGCTAACTTTAACAAAAACATCAAAATTATCTCATAGAATATATTGTGTTTATCACTGAACGTTCTCAGATTGCACGAGAGGTGTGACGTTCAACATCACGGCATCACCGTCAGTAACTGCCAGCATCACCAGTCCGTACTATAACCTCGGCTACCCACCTAACACCACCTGCTCATGGCGAGTAACAGCACCCCCTGGTTACGTGGTTAAACTAAAGTTCGTCTCTTTCGATTTGCTATCTTGTTTTTCTGGGGACGGGCCGGTAGAAATCTACGACGGAGACAGTCCGACCGACGAATACGCTCTCGGCAAATACTGCGATGAAGAAAACATATATTCTACTTCAGAGAGCTTGTTCCTTCAGTTTTCCAGTGATTCCGTGGCTCGGCCTTGGCAGTTTTATGAAGGATTCTCTGTAGAGGTATCTGCTGTTGTTCCAGGTACTAGTAATGAACTCCTGGCGTTTATATATCAGGTTCTACTTTCTTAAAATTAAGACAAGCATGCAGTACAACCGATGATCAGCTTGACAGGAAGACACCTATTGATATCGGATAACTAGATTCTGTAAAAACTAATCTTCCCCTCCATTGGTGGGGAAGATTAACACTGGTATAATCAACTAAAAGTTGACCAGGATTTGCTAACCGCCGAGAGGGACTGTAAGTGCGACTGAAGTTTCAATCGCTGGACCACAGGCAGCCCAAGCTAATGATATTTACGAGGAATGTATGGGAATTTTTAGAAAAAATCTGAAACTGGAGTAAAATGGTCGATAAAGTCATGACATCTTACATGTGTTGAGAAGTTGTTCCTCTTCATCACTGATGTATTTATTTTTGGTTTGAGGCAATTCTGGAATTTTTTACCTTCTCCTCTAACAACTTCTCGATACACAGCTAAATTTTCATGACTTTATTGACCATTTTACTACAGTTCCAGATTTTCTAAATATTCCCATACATTCCTTGTAAAATCATTAGCTCGGGCTGGCTATGACTAGACTAGTCCTTTGTCTGTTTCTGATTGATTTAAGAAAAATCGCCAAACAACAACATGATTAAACATTAATAAAATATTCATTGTTTTTCGTTTTAAGGAAAGACATGTTCGCCAAGTAACACAGCTGATCAAAACAACAATATCGTGGTAGTAGGACCCAGTCCAGGAGCAATCACGTTACCAAACTTTCTCAATACGATTCCTAATAATCTGGAATGTATCTGGAAAATACGCGGTCCTCCCGCTGGCCATGTGGTGAAGGTTTACTTTGATTCGATGCCTAACGAAGCTCGTCGTTGTTACTATGAGCCAATTGTCAGCATACGAGATGGGTTTATGAGGGAAGACGCACTGATCAAGTCTGTAAATTGCGTCTATTCGAGAAAAGGGCGACACCCATCGTTTTCTGTCCTATCGAGCGGTAGACGCATGCAAATCCACTTCAAAAGGAGCGCGGAAAGTGGCCGGCCTATCCTGGGATCCGGGTTCAACGCTACCTATACATTTGAGCGGCTTGGTGAGTGGTGACCGTTGTTTTACTTCTTTACTCTGATTTGAAAATTCACTTGATTTATTATACATTAGCATGTGAACAGGACGGAGAACATCAATTACCGAGATCTCCGAGCTTACGTCATTATCCGATCGAGAATACGGATTTTATGCAGCCGTCCGACGGCGACGGATGTGACGACCGGGACATAAACAAATACTTTATTGCATTCCACATTAGGATTTTCGAAAAATAGAAAAGGACCTCCAAAAACAAGGTGATTTCCTTTCTTACGTTCGCGTCTACTTACTGGTTCAGATTGCAGAAGAACGACCAAAATGTGTGCAACGGCATTATTGTGTCTTTGTGTGCAGTTTTTGTGTTTTGGAAGACTGTTGTTTGTGGCGTCAGGTCCTAAATGTCCTGGCTGCGTGCGGTACCTAGAGCAGATTTCGTGGGACAAACTACGGCATGTCCGTAACCTTACCGTAACCGTACTGTAACCGTGCCGTACCGTAACTCTGTAATTTGATTGGTTCAGAAACTAAGACAAAAACAATGGGAAACCATTTCAATGTCACGGCATGCCATACCGTAACCGTGCCGTCGTCAGTGCTATAGTTTGTCCCATACGAAATATGCTCTATATATTGGTTCACCACGGTAGCACCTACTCAGTTAGACCCTGATGGTTGGTCCAATCGGTACTCGATCCCACGACTTAACATACGAGAGAGCAGCACGCCCTCAACTTGTCTAGACAGGAATATGGGTACCATGTCTTTCACCACCTAATGAGAGAAGTAGTTTGGAATGCTAATGAGTCTGACGTACAATTAAAAAGGCAATGCATGGGTAATATACAACGCTGCCTTAATACTTGGCCTTTGCTAATATGAATTTAATATCAAATATTTTGTAGACATGCGTGGATCCTGCAGACTAGGTCAATCAGGGATAATCAACCTAAGGGGTCAGGGATCTTCATTCTACACACCTAACTACCCGTCGTCCTCAATGTACTACCCACAAGGGAGGTCTAAGGAGAAGCCCAATAACACGACGTGTATATGGAATATCACAGCAGACCCTGGATACCATATCAAGATAGCAACCTTCAATAATGAGCTTAGCCATGTGTGTGATGCTGAAAACCTGACTTTCTACGATGGTCCAAGCGTAGCAAGTACCATCTTGTTTACCTTGTGCCGTAAATATCAATACAACAGAAAAAACAGGTACACAACCGGTAATACCCTGCTCGTAGAGTACAAGACTTCATCAATGGACAAACGAGGCCATGGATTTCTAGCTACGTATATGGCAGTACGTCAAGTACCACGGCAATACGCGTGCAGTGAATGGGGGACATCGAAGAGTATCACACTCAACAAAAATACAGAACACCTTGCAAGTTTTGGCTTCCCTCAGAGATACCCCAATCTCGCCTTATGTAAATGGTCGATCAGAGCACCATTTGGTAAACTTGTAAAACTCACCATCACCTCGTTTGACCTGCAAGACTCACGTGCACTTAACTGTACTAAGGATTATTTGCTAGTGTCTTGGAATACCTATCCTCCAACAGAGATTGGCAGGTTGTGTGGCAGGTTAAGGACGCCCTATGTGATTACGTCACCCAAACAGAGCATGGAAGTTACCTTCGAATCCGACATGTCAGGAACATATCCAGGATTCGATGCATATACTGAGGCAACTAATGACCGTAAGTAGCTCCTGGATAAACCAGTGTGACAATGCATCGTTCTGTACTGTTTAATAAACGAGCAGTAGTGGTTTATCAGGCTTAAAAACATGAAGGCGCAGCTCGAGGACCTCGAGCATTTTTAGACCTGGTAAAACACATACTGCGAGTTTATTGAATGGCTTCAAAAACTCATTAATATTCAATTAGTGCGAGAGCCAATCTGGTGCGATTGATTATATCACGTTATGACCTCTATAAACGACAGTACAGAACTCTTGATTATCAAACTCGAACACTTACAACACTGTCAGTTATCCAACTGGAACACTTATAGAACTGCATTACGTCACCAGTTCTATAACTGTTCCAGTTGAATAACCTCGAGTGGTGTAAGTGTTCCAGTTCAATAATCAAGAGTTTTGTAAGTGTTCTAGTTCTACAGAGTAAAACCAAGGGTTTGCTCTTTGGAACAAGACAGAAATTAGACAACACCGCAGATTTCGTTCTTCAACTTCAAGGCAAAAGAATTGAAAGACTATCCAAGTTTAATTACCTAGGTGCTATGCTTGTATGGAAAGAACATACTGACATTATTTGAGTCTAAAGTAAATCACGCATACGATCTTGCCTTATCCTTAAAGCAGCAAAGTGTGTTTATCTTAGTGTTTTTGAACCGATTTTTAGCTATACGGATACTGCCTGGGGAGAACTGTCCGCCGGCTGTAGCAACACTAACTTGCAGCGGTTGCAAAACCGAGCTTCCCGTATCATTCTCAGGCGTGATTCTTCTATAGACGCTTTTAATATTTTACATTGGGCTAACTTAGAAACAAATCGTAAAATACACAAATGTGTTCTTGTTTTTAAATGTTTGCATAACCAAGTTCCACCATACTTAGGTAATTATTTCACTAGAAATTCCGGCTTTCATACTTACAATACAAGAAGAAAATCTGACCTCCATCTACCTACACCGAAACTTAGCCTTGGAAAACGTACGTTTATATTTTCTGGATCAATACTTTTTAACTCACTTCCTGTTAATATTAAACATACTGAATCACTTTCTTCTTTCAAAAGTTCTGTTAAAGCCCACTTTCTTTAGTACTTAATTACTTCCTGTTAATATTAAACAAACTGAATCACTTTCTTCTTTCAAAAACTTCTGTTAAAGCCCACTTTCTTTAGAACTTAATTATGGTATTGTATTTGTGTTATATATGTATATGTTATAGATAACATTGTAGTTTTTAGGATATTCACATTGTACATAGTTTTTAGGATATTTGTATTGTATGTAGATTTTATTGATACAGGGCCTTGGACACCAGCTACGATGCTGAATGCATGGGCCACCCTGTTAAAATAAAGTTCATCTATCTAGTTCAGTAGGCACTCATCAGTCCCGCACTCATCAGTCCCGCACTCATCAGTCCCGCACTCATCAGTCCCGCCTCATCAGTCCCGCACTCATCAGTCCCGCACTCCCCTGAAATCTTCAAACCAACTCCCAACTTTCAACCTTCAAATGTAAAAAAAAATATGTTTGATTTATTTGATTTAACTTTTACCTAGCTATGATATTTTTTACCTTTCAGTATATGTAACCAGTAGTTACGACTCCAAAGTTTTAGTGCCCGAGTATTCTAAAGTTGCGTCTTCATTCGAGTAAATTGCCAGACCTGGAACGCCCTGGAATAAAAAAAACATATTTTGTATTTTTTACACTCCATTTCATCGTCGAATTTGAAGTATAGTGGCTGGAATACTAGATGCAGGCAACTCTTGTTTCTCCTTCGGTGATTTTGGCTTTCGAAATCGCTCCATCTCAGGTTTCAGATAACAAAGTTGTGGCGGCCATGTTGGTTGAAGCAAACAAAGAAATCTTTTGGTTTCATGCCAACGAGGAATCTTTTGTTAACGTCAACCAAGATGGTGGCGATGACGTCACGTGAAAACGAGCAATAATGGGAGTATGCACGTGACTGATTTGCTTCATCTCATTGGAAAAAATGCTTAATATTAATTATGTATGAGTTTCTGAAGTAATCATTGAATATTATCAGGAGCGCATCACTAGGAGCGTCCATATCTCCTATATAGTTGTCACAGCGTTTTTATAAGTTGGGCTAGTTTTAGATTATTTTCCCCGCCAATTGTAGATTGCACCGTGGAACAAAAGATGCCTCATTAGCTACTTTTGTAATACTAAACACATGGATGCTACGCTTTTGTGATTTGACTGATTCCCTTAGGAATAATTGCAACTCAACAATAGCGGGAAACCATTCTAAAAATAATCTAACTTGTAAAAACGCTGTGACATAGGTCTTGAATGTGGGATGGACGCTCCAAGTTATGGGCTCCTCATATTATAAATTTTACAACAACTGCTCAGTTTCTGATTGGCTTATTGTCATTGGAAATAAGAGGACATATCACGGATTGCATCATTTCTCGCGTCATCATGATTACGTGATATTAGCGCGCTAGTAAACAAATTTACGACAGTTTACCGTGCCGGTACGTCCTTAGTTACCGTGGTACGTCCTTAGTTACCACGTTTTGCGTCATCGCATGGTAAAAATTGTTGATGACGCAAAACGTGGTAAATCAGAGGACATGACACGGTAAACAATCGTAAATTTGTTTTTTACTCGGGCTGCCTGTGGCAGCGCCGAGTCTTAAAATGCAAGTCGTTTTTTTTTTTTTTTTTTTTGGTCCATGTCAGACGGCTTCTGCGCATGCGTTAAAGGTCAAATTCAAACCAATCAGATTGCACTGTGCTGGTCACGCAACAATCGCCAGGTTAAATGTATTTACATAAGTGAATACAGTAAATCAAAATGGTCGACCCGCGAGGGCGAAAGCCTTCCAACAGGCTCAGGATATTTCAACTGGCGCTCTTGTTGACCATAAAAATACATGAACAACCAGGAGCCGTAATACATTCGATCAGCGCTGTTTGGACAGATCCAATGTACATTTAGAAACGTAAGCGAAATACAATATCCAAACACGTTTGGATATCAACGGGTATCGAATTATAATCAAAGGTTAGTTCACGTCAGGCGCGCTCAGATAAGAAAGTTCAAAGCACTCAGACTAGGCGAGACAAGGAGATATCAATTTCAATGAGTCATTGTCAGAAATCTATTCCATCGTGGGCAATTATGCAATACAACCTAAATTGTACAGCTAAGGCATGTTTTACGACAGAATAACCAGAGTCTTTCTACTGGATTGAGAGCTCGAGACATTATACATGTCTGCTAATATGGGGAAAACTGAAACAAAAATTAACTTTGACGGCAGAAACCCTCATTGAGCCAAGCGGAATATTTACATGATCCGCTAAGATTTTTACAAATCTTAGTTCAGTGTATGCCAACTGAAATGCTGTGCTCGTTTTCTGGTAACGGTTCAGTGGGGAAACTACACGAACAAGAAGCAGGAACTGCCAGCAACGAGAGAGGAAAAAGTATTTGAAATGCACAGCGCTAGCTGAAATAGGGCATATATATAATATCTGAGACGTTAAATTACGTTACTGTGAAGAGGATCAAAATTCAGGTTTTGTAGCTTGAGACTGTCTTCTGCCGTGACTCGTGAGAGAAATTGGAAAAGATCTAGCTGTTTCATTCAGACACTGGCAAATTTATTGAAAGCTACGGGCTTACTTTATGAGATTATTATTCATTGTGGAATGAAAGGAAACAGTTCAATCTCATGTGGCCCGAGTGAAAGCCCAGATGGGCTCTTGTTTACAACAACAAACGAGGAATAGTCAAGCGGAAGAGCCTTGGAAACGATGGAAATTGTGAGAGATTATGAATCTGAATACTGAGTGACGTACTTGTGATTCTATGGCAATGCCGATAAATTATGTGAAGAGTTCTATTTTGAACTTGTTGCACAAACCTGTAACCAAACTTATCTAACCGTAATCGGTACCTTGTCATATTCTTCAGGGTTGCCACGGTTATTAGGGAAAAGTCAGGGGAAAACGATAGCCGGTTTCAGTTTCATGTCAGGAAATTTTGCATCTGCTCAGAAAAATTCTAAATTTCTTCTCAAAGTCAGGGAATTTTATTTATGTCTCAAAGCGACTCTGCGAGGGAAGGCTACAGGTTTTGATAATGGCTTTTGTTTTGAACAAGGGAATTTCCTTTACTTCGCTAACAGTCTTATTATGGTCAGTGAAATTTTTTTTCTGATCAATGAAAAGTCAGGATTTTTTTCACTGATGGGTGCCAACCCTGTTTTCATTGAAGTACTAATCGTTAAACTGTTTTCGAGAATCGAAGACAAAGTTTTAGGTACGTGAGATGTTTCGTTAATCCAGTCAGTACCTTTTCCTCGGTCATTTAATAAAGACCCCACAGGGTTTTGTCCGGTCACGGAAATTGAACCCAAGATCAGACGAGCGGCGTTTTACTGATCATGAGTTAATTAACAACCACAACAAACAATTTTATTATCTTTAAAAAGGCAGAAAACAATATTTACAAAGGAGAGGTAGTACTATATTGTATTTGGTATTAACCACAAACAAACCATTCCAGCCTTCTGCCACTCGTCCACTCAGAAACTAGTACATACAAACAGAATTTCATCCGAAACATTGATATTAGTATATAATGCATTGGTTAGGCCGCATTTCGACTACTGTAGTGTAGTGTGGGACTCGATAGGAAGTGTCCTTTCGGATCGTCTTCAAAAACTACAAAATAGAGCCGCCAGAGTTATAATGAAACGCAGTAACGAAGCCGGACAGTCTGAAGCGTCCCTAAATGCTCTTGGGTGGTTGACATTACAGGAGCATAGAGCTCAAATGAAGGCAAAACTTATGTTCAAGATACTCCATGGTTTAGCACCTTCGAGGCTGTGTCATTTATTTCAAAAATTTAATCAAACTAGCAGTTATAACTTGAGAGGATCTTCTAGTAAGCTAGTCATGCCTCGTCCAAGAACCGAATTCTTAAAGAAAAGCTGGAGTTACAATGGTGCAAAGTCATGGAATACCTTGCCAACTGAAGTAAGGGACTGCGAATCGTTTAATTCCTTCTGCAATCTCATTTCTTCCTCCATTAACCGTTAGCATGCATCATTCCTTTCCTTCCGTACTTTTAAACTTTTAAACAATTAGTAACGCTACCATTAAATCAGCAGTTGACATTATAGTATATTATAATGTCATATTATTGTAAATACGTATCATGTGTTTTTAACACATCTTAAATACCTTTATATATATTTATGCATTATATGTGTTTTTAGCACATTTAAGTAGTCATCGACTTTTGTATTATAGTTTTAATTAATTGTATTGTTCACGCCCTTCATGGAAATCAGCTACAAGTTGTAGAGGCTAGCGTGCCTAAATAAAGTTATTGATTGATTGATTGATATGCAACGATCGATCTCTGTACTAAAATAATTTTAACAAGGTATTTTAACCTCATTCATGACATATTTGTGATCATTTTTAGCGTCATTTGGTAACTGCACAGTCCAGGGACAAGACAACTTGATTCCTCTCTCAGGAAGTAGAGGCGTGTTTTTCTCACCCAGATACCCCAAGTACTACCCACGAAACATGATATGTACGTGGATTATCACCGTACCCGAGGGACGAAAAATAAAACTAAGACTGAAGCCATTTATTCTCGCTTACTCGCACTGCAAAACAAACCTCGAAGTGCGGGATGGCGATTCCAACAGTAGTAAACTGATAGGGCGATACTGTGGATGGAGAGAGCCACCTTCCATGTTCTCATCTGGTAAACAACTGTGGGTCCGATTCACTTCGTCTAAATATGTCGACAGCGGCACAAAGTTCTATGCTACATTCGAAGCCGTGAATACTCGTAAGTGCACAATGGATAACTAGTTCCTGTAAAAAATAGGGTGTAGGTCTGCGTGGGCGGGGAAGATAGTAACACTGCAGGTGTTACAACTAAGAGTTGACTAAGGTATACTAACTGCTGCGAGTTGCCGTCAGAGCGTAAGGGCTATGCTAGCGCTCGAGACGTCAGCTGCAACTTCCTTCCCATGACGGTTAGCATACACTAGTCGCCTCTTAGTTGATATATCGCTCGTAAGTAGTCTTCGTTGTTATCGGTGTTTACAACATATCAATATCAGCAGCTTTACCCACCGCGCGTACAATGTACTAAACTGCCGCGTATTTACAGAAATGAGCGAAGTAACAGAGTTCCTATCAGCGAGTCATTGGCAAGGCATTAACGATATTTTCAATACAAAAGGTCGTTTCTCCAAACTTTCAATAAATCGAGTGAGTTATCACGTAAAATTCAATGCGGTATTCCGTTAAACCAATGCCTTTTAACCGTTTCTTCGTTAAAACTTACGTCTGTTTCTAGTTTCACACAGCTTAATAAGAATTTAGGTTGTCAGTTTTCAGTTGTCATTTCAGACGTCATTTGTTCTTAGCATAATCAACATCAATGATAGACAATCTCGGCTCTTGTCCGATAGCAGTTGTGAACACGTAAATCACCAAATCTGTCGCTCGTTACTCATTGTTATCTTTAATTGTTTTAGTGCCGCTGTCTATCGCCTGCCGACAGCCCGATATGAATGAGATAACAAAGTCATCAGGAGTTATCGCCAGCTACAACTTTCCCCTCAAATACGATAATGACGTCACATGCGTGTGGTCCATCGAAGTATCGTATGGCAAAAGGGTTAAGCTGACGTTCGAGTCGTTTGATCTGGAGAGTAGTGTTGGCTGTAAGGCTGACTACGTGGAAGTCCGGGATGGTTACAGCTATAGTGATGTTAAAGGAAGATTATGTGGCAGCTCTAAACCGCAGCCTGTGTACTCAAGTGATGAGCGTATGTACATCAAGTTTGTGACTAATGGAAATGGACGCTACAAGGGATTTAAAGCGTCCTTCCGATCTGAACGTGAGTATCAAGTACTCAGGGTCGTAACGAGGTATGTGGGACCACAGGGCATGGGATCGGGATCACAGGACATGGGATCGGGATCAACGTATATTTTATGGGATCGAGATCAATATATCAGAATATGAACGGGCTCATTTATTTTTGGCTGGATCACGGATCACAAATTACTGGAAAATTAGGATCAGGGATCAAAGTTCTGGGTAAAAATACGGGATCACTAGAGAAAAAATATACCTCGTTACGACCCTGAAGTACTGTATTAAAACTGGTTGAAAAGACTTTTAGAACAAATTGTGCTATCGTTTCTGCAATGACGTGGTCTTCGCAAACCCAGTTCTCCCGCTCTTATCGGCTTGCTTCCCCACATTCAAGTTCCTATATATATCTCTAATCTTCCAGTCGAACTAAAATTAACTTTTTTGTCTTCTAGTGTCTATGTTCTGGACTATATTTCTCATCGTAGCCTTCACACTACTGGGGATCATCATAATCATTTTCTTAGTAGCTGCTTGTTGGTTAATGAGGGACAGACGGCTTACCCCGGTACCGGAGCCCACCGCTCCAGAGCCAGAAACTAGCATGCCGCTAACAAACCAAGATGTAGACAGATACGTCACCACGCAGTCCTGATAACAGCAAGGGAGTTACTGCGGATCTCAAGGATGTATCCCTATAATATACTGAGCCAAATCTATTTGCTACGAGATATTTGTAGAACACGATTGACAAGAACTGATACAGCTTAACGTTGATCCTGTGCTCCTCGAAACTGGATTAAAGCCTTCCTCACTAATAGAGCGGATTTCAATTGAGTGTCGGAAGTGTTTTGGTTTTGCGTTTACTAAGCTCTCCTATTGGCTGAGAAAGTAAACCAACCAATCAGAATCCAAAGTAAAACCAAACGCAAATTGGTTTTGGTTTTGCTTTGGTTTGTCATTGGCTCACAGGGAAGCCATTTATAAGTTACTTGTGATTACTCGCTCCTATGATTGGTTGGCTGTGGGTAATTTGCGTTTGGTTTTACTACTGACTCAACTGAAAACCGCTCTAGGAAACAGGCAGTCCAGATTGGGAACTCACTTTCTGAATGGAAACTTCCAAAAGGTGGCATTCCCCAGTGAACTAAACTTGGAGTTTTAGTTTTTACCATTAATTCCTCCTTAATTACAACGCCAATGGCACTTGAGAACAAAATTCGTTGCTGCCGTACCCTGACGCTACTGTGCTTGAAATTTTACCTTGAAATGCAATAAGCCTGGCAGTGCTTAACTTGTCTGTTTATTAGAGATATTCATTAATTTTCAATCGACCATAGAATGAAGTTGAACCCAGAAACATGTAAGGATATGTTAATTAATTTTATTTATAATCATAATTTTACTGTAACTCCTATTATAATAGGCAATAATGAGGTTGAGAGAGTCGGTGTAATAGTAAGTAGTGATCTTAAATGGAACCACCACATCGACTACATATATCACAAATGTATGAAGAGGCTCTATTCACTAAGAATACTCAAAAGAGCAGGTGTGGGACCCAGTGAGATCCTTAAAGTTTATCCGACCTTATCTATCTACTATAATACCGATCTTAGAATAATTATGCGGTTCCAGTATGGCAAGATATCCCAGACTCTCTCTCTGTTAAACATAGCGCCACCAGAAAAGAGCAATATACATATCACATCCACTGCATAGTTATAATGATGCTCTACGAAAAGCTAGAATACACTAATAGTAACACGTAATGAATCATGTAAGTCGTACATTGCCTATCCTAAAAATAGCAACCACCCAACCCATATATGTCTTACTTCCTCGAACTGAGCCAATTGAACATAATTATAACCTAAGGTCTGGCGCAGCCACGAACAATGTTGTTCTCTACGGTAATACAAGGAAATGTAACACTAAGCGCTCAGGTGACTTTATTACTTTTAAATATAAATGAATTAGCTACATATTAGTTGTCTGACCTTAACTCGGACTATAGCTTAGATACTACTACTACTATCATCACTAGCAGTAGTGGTAATATAATTATCAGGGGCAAATCCAGGAAATGCAGAACGAGGGGGCCGCCGTGTGAGCCGAACGCGATTATCTAGGGGGAGCGGGGGCATGTATCCCAGCCAACGAAAGGGGGGGGGGGGGGGGGGCTGCGACCCCCTGCCCTAAATCCGCCCCTGATTATTATTATTATTATATACTCATGTAAATTCGGTTTTCTTACTGTGAGAGAGCCAGTTAAACTAGCTGAACAGTATTCATAGTCTTGCTAACTTATGGTTGAATATAATGTAAATTTAAATACCAGTGCATAAATATGGGTTACATATCCAAGGGTGAGAGAAGGACTGCATGATGACTCAGATCAAAATAAGAGACTGGCGATCAATGCACCCCATTCTATCAACCTTCACTGAAAAACAAGGTTTGGTTATCCCCTCTCAAAAAATAAACTGTATCTCGATTTCCATTGGCTGAGAAAAAACGAGACAGTAAATGTTATAGATTTCCTACTGTTAATGGCGAGACAAACGAATGTAGTTAATGAGACATCTTTTGTTCCATCACTGGTGCAACCCACCTATTGGCAGGGGAAATAATCTAAAAATAGCCCAATTTGTGAAAACGGTGACACCAGTGTATAGGAGATATGGACACTCCTGGTTATGGGCTTCTGAAAATATACTGATTGACAAATTAATAATAAAATATTGATTGACACATTAACAATAAAAATAATATTGATTGACACAATAATAAAATATTGATTGACAAATTAATAAAATATTGATTAATACATTAATAATAAAATATTGATTGAATGATTGATTGAATGACAATTTAATAATGACATATTGATGGATGGATTGTTTGATTGATTGATTGATTGATTGGGTGTTTGCAGCTTATCTGCATTCCACAGGCATGCAACCCCTAATCAAACTTGAACAAAAGCATGTTTGATCATTCAGCAAAGAATGCCTAGACCTGATCCTTATTGACAGATTGCTTTGACTTCTTGTCCAGAATGAAACACACTATGATGAAAGCAACCAGTGTCCCTAGCGACAACCCAGAAAGGACGTCTGTCCAGTGGTGCCTGTAGTCACTAATCCTGGACAGTCCACACAGGATTGCCAACACCAGTGGCAGCAACTGTAATAATGGCTTCACGAGAATACTTCCAGCAATCTGGACACGGCCTTCCAGATAAAGCACTAAGAAAACCATAGTATATGCTGCAATTGATAAATAAAATAAAATATACACTGTAAGTGGGGAAACCAGGGCTCAAAATTAACATGCTAGCAGATAATTTAATTAAGTGCTAGCAGATAATTTAATTTGAGTTTAAAAATATATTCACTAGCAAATTTCTGTGAGGACTTATTTGGAGTCTGTCACAACCTTGGACAAACATGGCATGTTTACAAGAGTTTATAATATTAATTCTTACCCGATGCACAATTAAAAGTAAATCATTTTAAAGTGATATGACTAGAATGCTGTTTTTGGATTGGTTGCAGCCTTGTGAATTATCAGTACAAAAATAGCTCAAAATTAGGGTTGTATGCTCAAAGGATGAGAGATTTCCCAACTGGTTTGTAGGGAAAGGTCTCACCCATACTTGAAAACGTATCCTTTCACATACCTTTTAATTTGGTTCAAAATAGTTACCCTTTCATATGCACCCATTAATATGTGGTGTGAAAATTTAACACAACTGAAAATGAAGTTAAAAGCTTTTTAATGGATCAATCAAGAGCACTTCAAAGCACTTAAAACAATACTTCTGATCAATGAATCCTCTTGATATAATTTCATACCACCTCAAAGCTGTTTTTATTTAGAGCACCACAATTAGACCTTGTTAGCTAATGGCTCAATGTGGTCCCAATTCATATCACCTGACCAATCCCCTTGGGCATAGTTTCTTTTATTTCTCGTAAATGCACGAGAAGATATTGATATGGAAACACTTCGAACAAAGAATATTATTCCCAAAAGATTTGAAATGGGACAACATTGAGCCAAGCTAAAGAGGTATAAGGAACACAACAATGTTGACACTGAATTTCATGAACTGCTTATATATACCATGCAATTTTTTTTTTTAGACTAGATTTTAAAATCATTTCCTCTCACAGAATCCACCAGGCCAGTTAGCCCTTAGATACCTAGCAAAGTGTAAGTTTCTGAGTTTTCTTCTTAATGGGAAATTCAATATTCCTGTTGTTGCACTCGTGAACCTTAATTGAGACTGACTATAGAGAACAAAGCTTTGGCTGTCCCTGCATATCACATGTGTATTTGACATCTTGCGGAGTTCTTATTGAAACTGCTCTCAACTCACAAAATAATCTTACAGTATTCAAAATCCTCTCCTCCCCCTAAGTTAAATTTTGCAAGGGTCACCTAAAAAATGCAAAAACAAAAACAGACTTTTTTGATTGTAACAACATTTCAGATTATTTTTATAACTCAGGTATAGCTTTATAGACCAAGACATTCTGATTTTAACCTGCATTTACATGAGCCACCAAGACCCATTTTAAGATTTTAGCTCAAAACACGTCACATTCCCATTTTGATTCCTCAGGTTTTACAAATTCACAAGGCACTATATATCCCCTGGTGTGCAGCCGAAATTGAATGGGCGTGATGGATTCGTGAACTTTAAGGCATTGATTAAGGGATGTATATTTGACCAAATCCATTTTGTTTTACCCATCCATATATACTCAATTCAGAGATAATAAACTATAGTAGGACTTCTGGGGCAGATCCAGGATTTTCCAAGGGGGATTTGGTTCGAATTAAGGGGGGTTGCCCAGTTCGATCATGAAAATATCTTTGATTTTCTTTACAAAAGGGTGGGTTTCATTGAAAACGGGGGGTAGGTTGAGAGAAAAGGTTCGATCAAACTCCCCTTTTACTTTGCTGGATCCACCCCAGGGATTAGATACACTTTAAATACTATAGGCTCTGTAATAAATACAAAGTGGTGACATTTTGTAATGATCCAGAGTAATGTGATTACAATGAGATCCATTGATGTGACTGAGAATAAATGCATGCACAGCAAAAAAAGAGGGGGTCTCACAGCTTGCTTTAAAACAGGTTGTGTGTGGATTATTTTGAGAGAGAGGGGAGGGTAGGTGCTAGTCATCCCTGACATGGCATATATTTGTTAATCACAATCTCTTATAATATGTACTAACCAGCAAATGAAGAATGACCTGAGGGGAATGACAGCCTCCCCTTACGGATGAGGGTAGGATCACCAGTACAAACATTTGCAGTGATATACTGTGACGTGCAATTAAACAGGGCTGTGTCCGGTTTGCACACACTGAGAAAATATGGCCTCAGCCTTCCAACGGTGTACTTGCCAATGTCTGTCATGAGCACATTAACTGCTGCGCCAAATAAAAACACTGAAACAATCCTCGATAACTGTATTATTAGACCGTTTAGCTGTATTGGTCCAAGGAAAAGCACTCGTTCTTTGACCTTCCCTTTGTTGTTCCTATAGTGAAGAGTTTCAACAAGTATGAACGAAAGTCCTGGCAGAATCAGGCCAACTAGGATGGCGACATAATTCTCAACAGTGCTCGCTTTATGTGGCTTATTGATGCTCTCATCATTGCAGTAGAATCCCCTGTGATAAGGCACTCCGATCACATAAAGTACAATAATCGGAATACCCACAATAGCAATGCAGAGGAAATCGAGGAAAGGCCACAGAAGGGGAACGTTAGTTCGATTGTACTTCGATTCAAAACTTGTGTATTCTTCAGGCTCAGCTTCGTTAGGAGGATTTTCAATTATTTGAGAAAGAGGCATATCTTTGGGAAGAGCATTTTCATTTCTTTCAACATAGCTCGCCATCGGTGATAATTTTTAAAGGTTTCAGCACTTTCAGGTCAATATAGTCCCACCAGGGAATGAAAGTTTACTTTCATATTTTGCAACTGAAGTGGTACTCACCAGTTCACGTGACTCCAGGGTGGGCGCGCATTGGTGCATGGAGCAGGTATAAAAAAACTTTTGTTCACTTTGCTTCGAATTTTGTGGCGATATCAAATCCGAAAAAGGAATACACCGAAAAATCAGTTTTATTTCACACAAAAATAAAAACAAAAATCCTGATGGGACGAAATAAAATTAGCAACTACTTTCTACATTTAATGATATGTAAGATTTCTAATTTACACCAATTATAACAAAAGTGGGAGGTAGGGTTACCCTAATACTTTACCTAGCACGTGTACACCCTAGGGTTATGTTTTAATTGCCCTCCCGATCCCCCGGGTGATTACCCTGGTCCCAGAGGTTTTCTAGAGAGAGAACAGCCGTGGAGAAAGAGCCGCGAAGCGGCGATCAGCGAGCTGCGAAGCAGCGATAAGCGAACTGCGAGAAAACCTCTGGTATCGGTGGGCGCCAATCTCACTTTCATGAGGGTCAGAATCTTACTGTATTTTCTAATTGGAGGAATATTTAATGAGCTCAACAAGAACTGTAATTGGTTAGATATATTGTACTCAGGGACGGAAGGATAAGTAATCATTGTGATATAGTATGGTCAACTAGAGAGGGGACGGGAATTATTTACGTTTGCTGGCAGTCAGCTCGATCTCGCATGTAGAAAATTATAGTATTCGTATGGCGATTCCTCAAATCATCTATGAAGACATCGTATCATCTGTACTAAAAGATCGCTTTCCAAAGATAACATTACCAACTGATGTGCAAGACAAAGCATTATTTGGCGTTATAAATCGGAAATCCTACCGACTGGTCATGGCAAGTCGATAATTTTTCAGTCGCTACCAGAAATAAGCAAATAATTATCATTGAGAAGGTTTAGTTATCCACGAAACGCAATAGTCATTGGTATCTGCCCTCTAAACTCATTGGTGGACTCACAGTGATCTAAGGTCTTCTAAAACTGTAGAATAGTTGTGTTCTGTAGCATAATTGTCTTGACACTGGATCACTTGTGAAACGCCATTTAGGTCGGTATTCGTTGTAGATCGGCTAGGTGCTTTAATGTTTTTTCCTGCAGACTCTGCAATGGTCGTTTGTTCGAGATCTTACGGCTTTGAGTGGTGTTTTAATTTTACGGGGAGCTCGAATTCTCTGCTGTGAAAACATCCCCGGGTCGACGAACTGAATCGCATGCATTTGCCATGTAAACAAATAGAACCTTCCCGGTTTCTTTGAACTTTTGATATATACGTATAACGGCAAAACCGTCGATACTGCTGAAAAGAGCACCTCGAAGTTAGTCAAAATCCCAAATTTGAGAGTTATATCTTGAATAGAAGCAAAATTATAGGCCCGCAAACTCGTTTGTATGGAAATTTTGATTTCTAGATAATTATTTTACTCTGGCTACTCCACTGAATTAAATTATAATGTGACCCGCACGTGGTATCTCTCGCCTGATTGGTCGATTTATTAATTACTCGGTTGAAATGTTTGACAGTTTTCAAAACATGAAAGTGAGATTGGCACCCACCGATACCAGAGGTTTTCACTTCTCGCTCCTTCGCAGCTCGCCGCTTCGCGGCTGTTCTCCGTCTGGAAAACCTCTGGAACCAGGGTACCGGGTGATCGGCGCTCCTTTTAGGGTAAAAATTCGCGTAACCGTACCTTTTAGGGGGTTCTGTTCCCACGAGTTAGTTACGCAACCCGAGCCATACCTTTTACGGGTTTATAATTTATTATTTTAAGGTTCTTTTAATCACTACACATTTTATATTTGCGTACCTTTTAGTAGTCACTGAATCCGTATAGGTTTCAGTTATACCTCCTTTAATTTACGTGTACCTTTTAGAGAAATGACAGCCGACTATGATGTCACACTTTACGATGGTCATGATTTTACGAATTTCACAATTAATGTTCTGGAAATCACCCAGTCAGGCAGGGGTACTTCAGTTAGTTTATATGGAGCAGAGATAATGGTATTTAAAGTTCAACATGTATTGCCTCAGGATACAGGTTTTAAGAAAAACATATTAACATATGTGACGTGGGGGAAGTATGCGAACAACACAAAGGGTGCATACTCCACATTAGCTACTATGATTATAACAATAATGATAAACATGAGCGCGCATGGACTAAATATAAATGTTAATTAAATTGATAAAATATGTAAATGTATTACACTGAGTCAAATCTAATTTAATAAACATTTAAATAAATAATGTAGCAAGCATTATGACATCGAGATGATTAGGTATTTGTAAGACCGTTTGTTGAAAGACTGAAAGTTTCAAGAGACGAACTATCTTTTATATTCAATGGTATACTATTCCATATTTTCGCCGAAGCATACTTTATACCAAATTTTCCATAATTTAACCTTTGACGGGGCAGATAAAGATTTCGATTTGACTTTAGAACTAGTGTTATAATCGTGAACTGTTGCGAGATCGGTGTAAGAAACGGAGAAAATATCAGGTATTTGCTTTGTTGAGTTTCTATAAGCTAATTCTTTTATAAACCTAGTCACTTTTTAAAATATCGGCTTTAGGCAATGAGGATCAGGACTGCAGTACTCCAACGGAGTGGAAAAAAGTGTAACGAGTTGACGTGACAGTGTATGTTGGCATCGAGGGTTTACAAGTGCACGTGTACACCCATCCAAGTCCTGCCAAGGATCTCCGATATCAGAAAGTCCCTTAGAGATAATATTTCTGCTCGTTTATTAAAGGAGGCTGCACCTATAGTTATTTCTAGCTTAACTTTTATAATCAATCTTTCCATTATCACTGGAATATTCCCAGATGCCTGGAAACTAGCTAGAGTCTCTCCAATCTTCAAAGAGGATATTAAAACCGATCCTAATAACTATAGACCCATCTCAGTCTTGCCTATAGTGAGTAAGCTAATTGAAAGAGTTATCTTTAATCAGTTCTATAAATATTTAAACGACAATAACTTGTTAACTGAATATCAATCTGGCTTTAGGCCTATGTTCTCTACAACAACTGCTTTGTTAGAGGCCACCAATGAATGGTTTTGGAATATTGACAACAACCTATTGACTGGCGTGATATTTTTAGACCTGAAAAAGCTTTTGACACCATGGATCATGACATCTTATTAGAAAAGCTCATGGTCTATGGTGTCAACTCTAAATCCATAGCTTGGTTTCGGTCTTATCTTTCTGATCGAAAGCAGAAAACCTTTATTGATGGTGTACAATCAGAGTTCTGTAATATCACATGTGGAATTCCACAAGGCTCTATATTGGGACCATTATTATTTATTATTTATATCAATGATCTTCCTTCATGTAATTTGTTTTCAAAACCCAGAATGTATGCTGATGATACTACTCTTACGTCAGCTGCAGAGGATCCACATGTGCTTGAATTTCAAATGAACCATGATATGAGTTTAATTCAATCATGGCTTAATGCAAATAAATTGACAATGAACGTTAAGAAAAAAAAATACATGTTGATTGGGAGTCACCACAAATTATGTAAAATACATAATGACTTTACTGTTGAAGTTAATAATATGCCATTAAAAAGGGAAATTGAATATAAATCCCTTGGAGTTAATATTGATGAAGCCCTTACCTGGCCGCTCACACATTAATATAGTCTCAAAGAAGATATCTGCGGGTCTTGCTGTTCTTAGGCGTATTAGTCCTGTTGTACCATTTGAAATCAGATTGAACATGTATAATGCACTAATTCTACCTTATTTTGATTACTGTAGTTCTGTGTGGGGCAATATTGGTAAGGGTTTATCAGATAAACTTCAACAGCTTCAGAATAGGGCTGCTAGAATCATCACCTTCTCTGATTACGAGATTCGATCCAGTGATCTATTGAATGAACTAGGTTGGGATAGGTTAGAACACAGGAGGATAAAGCAATTGGCTACAATCATGTTTAAAATTTATAATGATCTTTCTCCTCCATATCTGGAACAGATTTTTACTAATATTTCAAGTGTTCACTCGTATAATCTTAGAAACTCTGTATCAAATTGGCATATTCCCAAACCTAGAACTGAGGCTGCAAAGTCCAGCCTGCATTATAGGGGATCTATCCTATGGAATAAAATCCCCATTGAGATAATAGGTAAATCAAATTTAAATAATTTTAAAAGTATGCTACATAATAAGGTTATTTTTAATACATTAGTTAAATAAACTAGTAAAGTTATACTTAGCTTATTGTACATCTAAAATTACGATTTTAAGAGTAGGTTTAGTCTCTGTTCATCAATTAGTTATATTTAGTATTGTTTCAATTACATGGATATATAATTATAGTTTTAAACACGGCTCCCAGGAAGATCATTTTATGTATATGATGCGACTTCGTGTATAAATAAAGATTATGTATGTATGTAGAGTGCTTACTCAGAAAGCAGAGAAAGACACTTCAAGTGAGTATGGAATGAGGCAAGCAAGCGGCATTCGTTGTGGATCTGAAAAAAAGCTGTTTCTAGTGACACGGGTACTACGTTACTAGAATATATAGAAGAAGAGGTAACTCTTACAGTGCAACGCTTCGCAGTCTGGTCTTGGAGCGGCTTTGATGCAGAACGGTCAACCTGTGGCTTATACATCACGTGCGTTGACGTCAGCTGAGACTAGATACGCACAGATCGAAAAGGAATTACTCCTGTTTTCTCCCATGTTTATCAAAGTTCCTCCGCGTTTTGATTAACCCAATGCAAAATGGTTTCCTCAACAATCGTTCTTGCGTTACTCAGCTAGCTTAGTGTCCTTCATAACATATGCATGAGCCTAGACTCTAACCAGCAAGTAGATATGCTCTATTGTGATTTCTCCAAAGCCTTCGACTAGATCTGTCGACCATGCACTCCTTATAAAGAAACCTCAGGGGCATGGTGTTGGAGGATCTTTGCTGCTTTGATTTGACCAACAGAATATCAGCATGTGGTCGTTGATGGCTTGCTTCTGGATGGTCTCCTGTCACCTCGGGCGTCCCTCAGCAGTATGTTAGGTCCCCTGCTATTGCGGTTTTCATTGATGACTTAATTAGCAACTGTTTATCCCCCGCCGACAAATGCTGCTCTTTACGCTGACGATTGCAACTGTCCTGAAGTGTGGTCCCCTCGTAACAGAGTGATGAAGAACATCGAGGGTGTTCAAAAACGTGCTACCCTGTGGATTCTTAGTTGAAAGCGTGGTAAACTGAATTAAATAGGCCTTTTGCAGCTAACAGTCACGTGATGATATAATACTTATAATACACTGACGAATGAATGAGCTCGTGATCCCCATGGGAAGACGTTGCCATGGATGCTGGATAGCAAGCCATTTTTAAAAACGCTGTTTTAGAAAGATCGACAATCGATTGGAGGTGAAAAATAGCATTTACAAACAGGTTTTGCTAATAACAATACCGATCTCGTACAAGGCTTCTAAATAAATGAAGTTAAATATGTTTTGCCATCCAGTACATTCCTGTACAATCACGTGAATGCTCATTGAACGTCTGTTTTCGGTGGACACGACGTTGTTGTTGTTTTAGCTATGTTTCTTAATTTTATAGTGAGTCCAAAATTGGATAAAAATCGTACGGGGTATGATTTTTTTTTTCAGGAAAACCTACGGGGTATGGGATTTTTTAATCATCTATGTAACGGGATATGGGAAAAAAAAATTTTTAATCCAACCGTAGTCTTGCTCCAAGTCGAACTCGCTGAGTCGCTGGGTAAGCGATTACTGGGTCAAAAATCGAGCGCGACAATCTAAGCGAGAGGCGAGTTCGACTTGTTTCACTTGCAGGAAATTGAATCGGGGGATTGTTTTGGCGCGAAAACACGTTTCAGGGGCGGAGCTTACATTTCGCGCCTTTCACAAACTCTTTCCGAGTACAACAAATTGTAAATACCACTCCACGGACTTGACACTTCAACATACAATGCCTGAAGAATAATAATAATAATAACTTTAATCCTTATACCAACAACGGTACATTGGAATTACGGTAATAACAGTACAACTGTATAAACACCTAAATACAAAACTAAGAAGTATTACAAGCATTGAACAAGACAATGATATCATAGCAATATTTGGCTGAAAACTTCATAATCAAATCGTCCTTCATTGACATTATATATAAAAACAAAGCCCGCTTACTAAAATATCGAAATGAACTGTTTACATCCAACAGGTTATTAATGAAATCTTCCCTAAGAGTTATAAAATTCCTGTTATTACAAGTCATTAAATAGTGAAATTCGTCTCCTACTTCACCCAAATCGCACATTGTACAAACACGTTCGTCATGTGGATTTTTTTTATATCGGCCAGACTCAACAGGCAATTTGTGCGCAGAAATCCTTAGCTTAGTCACCGCCTGACGATATTTAATGTTTGAAATATGAGAGAGATACTTTTCAAAACCTAAATTAAACTTAACTTGTTTAAATGTGCGTAATTTTCCGCCGCTACAATGTGGTAAACCACCCTGTTGAACTTGACCTTTCCAAACGTAATCATAATAATCATACAATTTCGATTTTAACTATTTGGCCAAAGTTCCAATTTGCTTAGAAGGTACAGAAAGATCCTGAAGAGATTTCAAATCACATAACTTTAGGGTATAATTTGTGAACATTACACCCTGAAAATTTGATTGTATACACTGGTATGCGGCTTTCCGTACGAGGGTATCACTATAAAAAGGGTCCTTCGTGCGTAACCAATACTTCACCACTAATACGGAAATATGTACAATCATAGGTACTCTGCCTAACTCCGCATAGACTGCTAAATTAGTAGCTTTAGAATGAACACCTAAAACACGCTTGCAAAATTTCAAATGAAGCCTCTCTAAATCATTAACAACATTAAAAAGTTTCTGTTTAAAAAGATCAAAACTAGATATTTTCCCCAACATATATACTCCCCAAATTTCACAGCCATACAACAACACCGGAGCTACAACCGAGGAGAAGAGCTTCAACAGTACTTTAACCGGAACATTCTCAACATTAGAGAAGCTTTTAAACAGACTGTGGTAAGCCCGTAGAGCTTTATTCTTAAGGATTATCTATCCGGCAGAATGCAACGAGTCAAGATAGGAGATACTTTCTCGAAGTGGGATGTGGTGAAGAGAGGCGTGCCTCAGGAAGCGTTCTAGGACCAACATTTTTTAACATATTTATCAACGACTTATTTTTTCACATTAAATTAGTGAAACTGAATGTTTATGCGGATGACGGACAACTGTACTACTCTGATAAGGACCTAACTGAAATTAACAGTCGCATGCAGCATGATGTCCACATAGCAAACTCTTGGTATCAAAAAAATGGAATGATCGCTAACCCAACTAAGCATCAAGCAATGGTGTTGGGCAGTTCTCAGCTTGACTTTTCCTTTCCAGTAAAAGACAAACTGGATCTTCTAGGCATGACATTGGATAATGAACTGAGCTTCAAGGAGTACATCACAACCATATGTAAAAAAGTAAACAACCAATTTAATGTTATGATTAGGTTCCGTAAACTTATTCCAAACAGTACCATGTTACGGCTGTATAAGGCCTTCTTACTACCTCACTTTTTTATTATTGTTCTATGGTATGGCATTTCTGTGGTAGTCGCAATTCCGACAAACTAGAGGCATTAAATAGACGCATTCTTAGGTTTATTTTTAAGGATAAGGACTCCAATTATAATCAGCTGCTTAAGAAAGCAGTAACTACCTCTATATACAATAGGCGTATTCAGAATATGCTGCTCACACTTTTTAAATGTCTGCATTTTGAAAATTACCCTGGATATTTAAAAGATATGTTCAACTTAAGATCAGTAGCTTATTCTCTGAGAGGCAGTAATATTCTCAGCCTTCCTAAACCATCTACAACTTCGTATGGCCTTCACTCATTTCGATATTTTGCAGCTAAAGTTTGGAACTCACTTCCCGACAACTATAGAGTTCTGAATACTTATAATGACTTTAACCGTCTGATTAGGCAATATGACTTTGCTACCATTTAAATGTAATTTGTTATTAATTCCAATTATTATTCAATTACTCGTGTACAAATTAGCTTTATCATGTATATATTAATATAAATAACATTTGTTTATTTAGTTATTTTCTCGAAGATATTAGCTTATTTCAGCTACTCTGTAAATTCGAGGATAAATGAAGTGTATGTATGTATGTATGTATTATACAAAGCCTTTTGGGCAAGTTTAAAACTACCGGCAAAATGAAACGTTATCCCTAGATAAGTATACTCATCTACACAAACTAACTGATCATTGCCAAAATACCATTTAGATGTTGCAAACAAACGTCTCTGGGCCTGTGTTCCAAAAACTAAAATTTTAGATTTTTTCAAATTAACTCGTAACTATTGCAACCCAGATTCGGATTCAGATAAAAGTACTAAGTCGTCAGCATAAAGTAAGCAATTCAACGCTTTGTGATTGGGCAAATATTATTACGTCATAAGCCACGCCTCCGGTTGAAAAATCAACCGGTAAATTTGGCGCGCTGCAAGTGGGAAAAGTTCTTCGTGCGGGGGGCTAAGAAGGACTTTGAGAAAGTCTATCCAACCCAGTACTCCCTAAATAATGACCGGTCCCTCATTCACCGTTTTCAACTCTTGGGATCCCTGTGTTGTCGCGAGGACCTGGTTGCTCAGTTGGACGACCAGGAGAGACAAGCTGAGAACCGTCGTATTTTGAGCATTTTAAATGCAGAATGAGTAGACATGATAAATTACATGTTGATGAGTTTGATGGAGAAAACTGTCTTCAACGGATGCTTAGTTTTGGAGGCAAAGGTGCCGTCGTTGGTAAGTTTAATAATACCAGGCCATGCATAAATTTTATACACGTACACTGCATTAACGAATTTTATCGATATCGTTGACGTTGTGTAGATTGTAATACTATTAATACTGAGTAATAGCAGTTAAATATCGTACATAAATGCTTCTATAGAGTATAGGTACATTGTACGTGAAAGCGGATAACACATTGTTTTAATACACTAAATTTCCAGCTTACATATTTGTAGTTGTACATAATTCATAAAACGTCACAAGAGGAGCCTTAATATAGTTATTTTTCAGTTATAATAATTAGAGCTTAGATACATACACAACATGATCAAACTGTGAATGTGATTGACCAGGTCTAAAACCTTATCTCTGGTCTAAGCCAATGAGATTCATCAATCTTGCTTAAATTATATTGACATTGTGCATACCCAGGCATTTCAATAACTTTTTAGGCAACTGGTGGTCCTGTCATTAGAGGCGGTAGTTCACCTAGTAAACTTTACTCAACACTTAACAAAAAAACACAATGATCATGTGAAGTAGCCGGCGGTAAGAAGCAAAGTAACCGGCGGTTTATCACCAGTAGCTGCCTTCTATTGAAACCCCTGCATACCTGGACCCCCAGATTCACCAGATTATTAAGCATGCGTAGTGGTCCCCTTTGATATGAGTGCAATGTGAGAGTACCACCATACTGTACCTCAGGCATAGGAGTTTATTGTTACACTGCTGAACGTGTACAAGGAATGACAAACTCAAATAATAGGACCTCAACACCATAAGGGCCAGAGAGTATTAGGGTAAAATAGACTACAATACTGACCGAATAGGAGCATATGACTGGATGCTACATTAACCAATCTGATATAATTAGTTATAGGCACTACTCTAATTACACAATTAACTATCCTTACTTAGGTAATGATTGACACACCTGCAGCAAAACCCTACAAATTTTCCTTTCTACTTCCAGATTTTGGACAATATGATTGGCTAAGACACCTGTCATTCATTTTATTTCCAGTAGCAAAAATTTATAGGGTACTGGCAAAATGAAATGACACATATTCTCATATTCACAGTAACAAAACAAACAAAAAACAACTTTATTTACGTGTCTAGTCTTCTAGCTGAGCCTTAAGCTGGGAAGGGTCTACTAATCAGGGACATGGATTTCTCGGTCGAATTGGATTTGGGATTCAGGTTTTTGAGGAGGGAGGAAAACCAGAGAACCCAGAGAACCCAGAGAAAAACCCTCGGAGCAATTAAGGGTGTCAGAGAAGCGAAGCGCTTAACCAGTTGACTGCTCCACACTGGCTCGATCCCCATAAACACATTAATTCATTTGAAGTTCATGACTATACAGTCAAGAATATATTTTATAGAATTCTGTTTTGCATTTATGAATTCAGTCTTGACAAACCTATCTTTTGTAAGCTTCTGTAAAAGTAAGACAGTGTTACTATATCTTGCCCACAGGTGTATTTTATGGATCGTGTGCTGCAGCACTGATCCCACCCAAGCCTGCTCCTACTCCTCTTATACTACAGGCATTAATTATCATAAAGAACAGCACCCTGTTACTAGGTAAGCCATTAATGCATTAGGTAAACCATTATATACTGAACTGTTACTAGGTAAACCATTACATTAGGTAAACCATTATATACTGAACTGTTACTAGGTAAGCCATTACATTAGGTAAACCATTATATACTGAACTGTTACTATATAGGTAAGCCATTACATTAGGTAAACCATTACATACTGAATAGCACCCTGTTAGGTAAGCCACTACATTAGGTAAACCATTATAAATACAAGCTTCTGTAAAAGAACTGACAACAGAATCAAAGGTAAGATAGTAATGAAGATCATTTGTGAATTTAAACCCAGTAGGATGACTTTTGCCATATGTTTTTTATCAGACTTCTGTTCAGCACTCCGAATACGGTGTAAACTGTTCAAAAACATGGCGGCATTCACAGTCATAATTAACTTAAACCACATAAAGTTTAATATTCCTACATCTAATGTTTACTTTAAGCCCTATTTTAATATTCAGTTCGCTATTTCAATACATTTGTGATCTGCAATTTCTCTTCTTTCCTGGTTCTTTGCAGAGTTCGATCAAAAATCATCTGGCAAAAGTCATCCTACTGGGTTTAAATTCACAAATGATCTTCATTATTATCTTACCTGTTGTCAGTTCTTGTAGAATTATTAGGTCAGCTTGCCGTAATTACAATTTTCTTCAGAGCGCTTTGACGAAGCATGTCCAAATTACAAAGGTTTGTATGGGGACTGAGTAACCGTGCCAGCAATTCTTGCATACCATTCAAAATGGTGTCGAAAACTTTGAGGTGAACATGGGGGTGTGGGAACTGAGTTTTTATTGCATTGTAGTTCCTAAAGCACCACACAGCTTCTCAACTTTACTTTCAAAGTGAAATGTTTACTATTAAATATAATACTCTAGTGTTCTTTTTATTTATTTAAATCTGTTTTCAAAGGTGTGAAAGTCACATCTTTCAAATTGCTGTGGTGCATAAATGTGTGAAGTTTTCCATGAACTGATTTGAATATCAATTATTAACTTCGCATAATGTTTGCTGCTTTGAAATTGGATTACCGGTAAAAATTCTTTATACATAAATTAAATGTTCTGGATGATTTTTATTTTAACTTTGTGAACAGTTTGCACATTCTGCAAAAAGTGCTGGAGTTTCTCAAATCTCTCAAATCAAAATGCCGAGATGTGAAGTTTTGGATTTGTTGACAATATTATAATTTGCCATGTGTCGTGACTCATGAGATTGCACAAACAACTTCTTTATACCCAAAGTATTCTGGATATGTGATCCACTTCTTGAATCTGAATATTTCACCAGGATTCGTTTTTAAGCACAAGTCAAATTCCATTAAAGTGCCTATATAACCCCAAAAAAGTTACGCTTTCAGATCAAACTTAGAAGTATTCTATGCAACTTCCCGAAAAAAATTAATGGTTTTAAAGCATTTCTCTTTTTTTTTACGGCTTTTCAAAGATGAGAGCCGTGAACTTTTACCGTCATCTTAGCGACTTGGTGGGGTCTGGGACTAGGTACGTCATAGTAGGGAGCCATGTCACGTGATAAAGGCTTCTCTCATGTACTTTTGGTTCGTTCTTTCTTATTTGCGTCGTAAGTTCTGTAATTTTCTGCTGGACTTTTTGACAAAATGTCTTCGTCAGGCTCCGAATCTGAAGACAGTTGTTCATCGGACAATTCCGAGCTAAATGTTATCAACTATGAGCTTGAAGCAGAAGAATCTGCCGGCGCGGATGAGCCACTCGCCGATGAAGAATGGGTTACAAGAGTACAGATGGAGACCTCCAGAATCGGTTCAGTGGAAGGCCTCGAAGCAAGGAAAAGCTGGTGAGTTAAACTGTTCAAAATTAAAATAAGTTATCATAGCCCTTCATGGGCTTCCCGTGGCCGTGGTCTCCCAAAAAAAACGGCATTGCAGCAATGCAGGATGCCAAAAGAATCCAGTGATCCTTCCAATCGCAACAATCATATATAGAGATTATTACATGTTAAGAGCTTGATATCGTTTTTATTCACGAGGTTTTCGTATCGTATCTCGAACGAGCGAGTCCGCGAGCATTAATAATGCTCAATAATGACCAAGGTATGAATTGAAATCAATGAACACAGTTCCATGTTTAGTCTGACCAGGAAAGTGGAAGGTTTATCAGAGTATTTTGATCTATCGTGCATGTTAATTAAAAATAGTAGCTCTCGTAAGCAACCACACTGGGAATCAGGAAAAGGTGCTCATAACTAGTCAGAACTGGAATCAGGAGTAGTTGCTCGCTTATGAGAGCTTGCACACACCACACCCATGGGGATACATATATAGTGCGACTGATGAATGTCAGATTAATAAGAATATTGTTGCAAAATGCTAGTGCATATTTATATTTAGTTGACTCATTGCACAGTCTGGGATCATGTCTCTGGAGTAGTTACTTACAAGAGTTTAAAAACAAAGAAAAATTCCAAAGGTGGTGGTACGCGCGGTGGTCACTTAATTATGAGAGTGGCTGGTTACTACAGAGCACAAGAGTGGTCTCTGAGGGGAGCTGGTCACCTACAACTACACGGACAGTTTCACAAAGGGCTTCAACTGTATCAAACAATTGGTACTAACATATAAACTTCTTTATTTACAGATTTCTACGAGTTGTCTCATACAGAGAGTACATCCAGTTAGTCTACGGTTATCTGGGCAACAATAGAATTCCTCTACTAGCATGTGCATACGACACAATCAGGACAAAATTCAATGCTGGGAAAGAAACCTTCACTGGATTTGAAGAAGATGAAAGTACTTCATAACTTATATAAACTTTAAGGAGAACAACAATGAACAGTCAAACTTTCAGTGCCATTGGCCACTTTTGATATAGGCTTCACTGGTCACATACAAATGATTCAATACACATACAAGGCTCTGGGGAATAATGTGCAGTGATTAATGAAATAACAATAATGAATTTAATTATGCCCCAGAACCTTTGTGTGTGAGAAGTCAAGCATATATCGAATGTGGGCTATTAACCTACATGTATGTCCATATACATGTATGTCCATATGTCCATTCAGGCAACCTGTGAACAGGAATCACTACCCTGACAAGCGAAACTACTAGCCCTGGGCTATTGGAAAGCACTTGCATTGCACCCTGTGTTCCTTTCTATAATTTTACACAAATTTTGAAAATAGGATTATAATATTAAAATTTAAATGTTTGAGTAGTAAATTGGAAAACAGTAAAATTAGATGTCTGGGCCGGACACACTCATTATCAGAGATTCTCATATGAACTGACAAACCTCGTGCACGTGTGGGATGGTAAAAATCAAAGCAAATATTCAAAAATGACTAATAAATTGTGTAAATATACATTATTCAAGTAAAATAATGAACATACTTTCAATCCAGCATTGAAGGAGGGGGTTGAACTGTTTTAACCCACCAATCGAACACTGACTCCATACATGCATAGTACCGTGACAATTAGCCCCTTTAAGCCTCAAATTCAATTGCCCTATTTAATTATGGTGTCACATGATAGACACAGCTGCCATCTTAGGGGGTCAAAACACTCTTCTTTAACAACAGACATACAAAATAAAGCTGTTCTGCCATAGATTGCCTTCCTTCAAATTGGCTAATTTTCCCAATATAATAAGAATGGCGGCGTTCATCTATTTGTTTTGATGTCATGCCAATGAAATAGGGCAATCGATTTCACTGAGCTGGTCACAGGAGTGATTAGCCTATGGAAGTTGACAGTATAATATATTGCTACCTAGATTGTCCATTGATAAAATATCAAATCACTGAGATAGCTGGTAGACATTTCTGGTTCACTCTGTACTTATAAGGGGACGAGGGTTGTTCTTTGGACAATCAACAACACCTTTACGCTCTTTAATAGGTTTACACAATACTTTATTTAATGAGGAGGACATACTTAGCTACAAGCTAGTTTACAGAGTTCCACAAATAAATTCAAAAAAAGAAACAATATATAATTTAGAGATTAAGAATTTAATTAATTTTAATTTAATAGGTTTCTTTCACACTGAGCAATGGGGTTTTGCCTTGGTTTTTGTGGGCCTTACAGCAGGTGGAACTGGAATTTCTGGCCTCACAGCAAGTGGAACTGGAACTTCTGGCACTAAAATACAAAAATAACAATTATTATTAAGTTAGTTATGGGTATATATATATATTGGTTTATGGTAAATAAAGCACTGGTTTCGTTTTAAATACAAACTTACAGTGTAATATTATACGTTTCCAGCTGGTATTTTAATATTTTGTTTAGTCTCGAAAGACTAAACAAGCAGTATACCTTTATATGACATGTCCAACAGTTTGATACATGTAGGTGTATATGCACTGCTTGAGCAAGAGCTACATGTAGGTGTTATTGGAGGACAAACACAGAAGGTGTGATTAGCACAGACTCTATTTTGTTTGAATATTTTCAGAATTTGAATAGTTTCTTTTGTGCAAAAAAATATTTTATACAAAACAATTTGAATTACCTGGAGCTGAAGGAGGAACATCTATAACAGTCATCCTTTGTTGTCTCTTCTGGGTTGCTTCTGCCCTTGGCTGCTTGTTAAGCATGGTGTCCTGTCCATAGGTGCAGGTGTCATCTAAAGAAAGTTGTCTGATTTATTCACTGTTATTTCCCTCATACTAAAAACATGCACTCTCTTAGTCTAATACACTTGTGGTGAAAACAATGTTCAGTACGTGGAACCCGATCATAATGAAGTTTTCTTCCTTTCCCTAGGAACTTCTTTATACATGCAGGTTCCACTGTATTGCTAGCCTCCTATAGTAGCCGTTTTGTAGCGCTTCCATTTCACTCCATTCCGGGGAATGGAGTGAACGGAAGCGCTACACAACGGCTGCTATAGGACTAGGAGGCTACTGTATAAATCTGTATTGCCATGCAAACTAAATACAAAAGCACTTACCAAAATCGGAGAATGGCTTAAATCGGTTTCGATGGCATGGACTGATGGAATAGGAACAACTCCATATTCAACCGACTTCAGTCTTGGCGTAGAGTCAAGGACTAAAGAAAATCTTATAAAGTCTTCCGGCTTGGAGTGAACCAAACAAACGTTCTTCGTCGGTTCCCACTTCGCTCGCTTTGTTCGCACGAACCTCAACCACTGGCGTCTTCTCTTCTTTGCTTCTGGCCGATCATCGCTTAAAAACGGGACCTTGTGTTAGAGCTATCCTTTTTTGAGTCTGGCTCATTCCTACAGCCCCCAAATACACATCTGTTTGGCATTGCAAATCGAGTTATTCGCTCGGTTCGCCCTGTTTTTACTGTCTTTGTTGTTGGTTGTTCGCTTTCTCTCACTACTATGACGTTGCTTTCCGGTTTCGTTCCCAGTCTACTTCCAGACTCCAGCTGACGGCCATTTGGGACAGGGTGCCCAAATCGGGTTGTTTTACAATGTTTGACCCCAGAAATAAGGTTGAACTCTTACTTTTTTCCTTTTTTTCTCTTCGAATTATTGATAAGAAGGATGTAAAGAATTTATTAAAAATACTTCAAATTTGGGGTTATAGGCACTTTAAAGAACGAGACTCGAACCAATCAAACTTCACAAAATGTGAACTTTAACAGAACCACAATATCAATTACCAGTAAACACAAACTGGATTGTGAAGGAATGTTACGAGTAATTTGGGGACTTAATTACTCAAAATAAAATCTGAAAAAGCCAGCTTATAAGCCACACACAGACTTTAGACAAAAAAAAATTGCTTAGTCAAAATGAAATCAAAAATACGCTGCAGCTTATACGTGGTTGATTACAGTATATACCCTTGTGCAATCTGATTGTGCCATTGTCTGTTTCTCCAATCTCCAGGTGGAGCAGCATCACTGTTTGCAGGCTCAACATGTGCCATAGCAGCCATTAGAGGCAAGGATGATTACAAAAACTGGGCTGTGGGTGGTGCTGCTAGTGGTGCATTATTTGGACTAAATCGTAAGTGCAGCACATAATTATTGCGTTCGACGAAGGAGAACGCATACTAATCTTGCAGTGGACTCCCTGTGGTCCTGTGTGGGCTACCTGTGCTTCCCCAGGCGAAAGAAATCGAGATTCGTGTATGTCCTCATGTCATCATGTATGTTTGTACTTTTTAGAATAAATTATCTCGGCCGGGGAACTGGTAACCACACGTACACGATGCGAGCGGCCATTTTGGTGAATGCCAGCATGGCTTCTGTTTTGTTTCGCGATCGGTTAGTTACTTGCCTTATTTTCCGACAATGCAATGCAATGATGTTTCAGAGGTTCGCAAGTACAATTGAGCAAAGCCTGAGGAAAGTGTGTAGTACATCTGGAGGACCTTGAACATTCAACTCAGCCATAATTATTATTTATGCTGAACCCGAGACCGAGTGAATCCCGGGAGTGAATGTGCGATCGAAAAATATGCTGTTGGCTTGCTCGCTGCATTGAATTATGCTGTTCGGTTTGCCGATACCAAAACTGCAAATGGTCAAGATGCTATAAATCATACCTGAAGGCTGAAGAGAAATGCATGGATATGAACATTTCAGTGTGAGTTGTGAAGAAGCGTTGGCGTGCTCGCTGTACTGGATTCTGCTTTTCGCTGTACATACAGATACCAAAACTACAAACAGTAATAACCTGGCTGAAGAGAAACAAGGTCTGAGTTTTCTAGATACCCATAATCGCCGTATCTTGTGTGAGTTACGACACTGTGTACATCTTGGTTATACAAATTAACGGATTCAAATTAACACTACATTCAGACAGAGAGTTAATCTATACCGATACTTTGATATGCCAAGGAACTGGAATATCAACACAGTACAAGGTGAGGGAAATTTAAAGTACTGACTTCATTGCTGTGTTCAATTAATCTACACTGAATTTTTAACAGACCTGAAACAAGGCTGATCAAAGCCAGGACGCACCTACCAACATTGACCATAAATTATTCTGGAACTAACAATGGCACTCAATATTCTGCAGCCACCCTTGTTCTCACTTGAAAAATACCCGGGAAACATAATGTGAATGATCTGAATCGAAGGAACTGCATGGGCTGTACTTTATACACATGCATACCTATATAGTTTATGTTCTAGGAACTGGAATTCAGTTTATACACATCTGAATAGTAATATTTATTTATACATACTTTATATTTCCTGTATTTTATATATCCTGTAATATATAGTGTCCCCAATTAGCTTTACAGCTAAATACTATTGACACTCAAATAAAGTTCATGTATGCATGTAAATGTATGTAGCTATAGCCTGGGTTGATTTGTGTTCTACACTAACTTCAATTATTGCTTTACACTGTATACCACCAGCAAAATGTGCTACTAATTCTCAAATCAATGCCATAACCATATAAAACACACATGTATAAATATAGCCCCATAAGCATCGCATCCAATGATTTAATGTTACACAAAGATAATTACAGTTTTATACCCAGATGCATCCCCTTGTATATTAACATATAAGTCAAGACCTCAAAATTTTCACATTAGTTAAAAACAAGCACTTTTGATCAGGATTACGTACACCGTCCACATCATTGCAGCAATTGTTCAGCTTTTCAGACTGTTACCACAGTCCTTTCTCTTTCACTGAAAAAATATGTCGAACGCACTTTGATAATCTATGATTACTTCTAGTTTTATTTGTAAATATAGCTGTCCATTGCTAATGAATGTCTTTTTTTTAAACCAAGTATATTAACTGTCTGTTTCATAAGTTATGCCCACCCAAGCACGAAAATGACTTATGGTATGGACTGAGCAAAATTAATGAGGTTGATAAGATGTTTATTATATATGAGAATTTACATTTTGGTTATCAAATTAAGCGAGCATTTCCGTGCTTTTATTCGTTTATTTTATAAAGGAAATAGAAAAACTTCCCCCTTGTTTCTATAGAGTTATAGAAACACTTGTGGAAGTTTGGGAGAACTCAAAATATCTGTGGAAACACTCGCCCTTCGGGCTCGTGTTCCCCCTCCCATTTCTCGTTCTCCCAAACTCCCACTCGTGTTTCTATAACTCTATAGAAACACGGGAAATGTTTTCTATTTCTTAAATGGACCACAAATTGACCAATCATACAATTTGTACCTTACAAAATTACTTAGCTATATAATAATACATTATTACTACATGTATGTGGCTTCATGGTTCGTACAGTCAAGAAAAGTCATTGACACATTGACTGCCCATCTTGAAAAATACCTGAATTCCTGGAAAAGGGCTTGGGAAAGTCCTTGAATTGTTTTTCAGAAATGAAAATAATGAAAAACTACTTGTTAAAGAATTCAATTTTCATGCCAGTTAACTAATGCCATGACATGTAGCAGTACTGTCCCTTGTACTGTAAGTATTAGTATACTTGAAAATGAATATCTGTCCTTGGAAAGTCCTTACATTTTGGTTGGCTGATTAGGTATATGAGCCATATAAATACATATTAATACAATAAACACTTTATTTACATGTCTACTGTCTTCTAGTTGACCCTTGAAAGGGTCTTCTAATCAGGGACATGGATTCCTCTGTTTTTGAGGAGGAAGGAAAACCAGAGAATCCAGAGAAAAAAATTACTTCAATGTAGACGTAATTATATGGGTACTAAATGTTTTAATTTGTAGATTGATTATTATCTTTCCATACTCATATTGTAAAGCAACAATTTCAATATTGTTTTAAGACCTTGCTGGATATAACTCATTAACTCAAATAATGTCATGGTTAATAACACCTTAGAGCGGTTTTCAGTTGAGTGTAGTAAAACCAAACGCAAATTACCCACAGCCAGCCAATCATAGCAGCGAGTAATCACAAGTAACTCATAAATGGCTTCCCTGTGAACCAATGACAAACCAAAGCAAAACCAAAACCATTTTGCATTTGGTTTTAGTTTGGATTCTGATTGGTTGGTTTACTTTCTCAGCCAATAGGAGAGCTTAGTAAACGCAAAACCAAAACACTTCCGACACCCAATTGAAATCCGCTCTAGAGGGCAGTTTCAGAACTATTTACCCAAAGTCATCACTTTAATGTAGTACTGTGTTAGTACCAGGGCTGTATTTATAACCAATATAACTGGGGAAGACAAGACAGAAAAAACAGAGATTCAAACAAATATTTGGGGATGGAGGGAAATTAACCTTGAGGCAATTGCTTTAACTCAGGCCTCTATATCTAGCTTAGTATTGCACTTATCTCAATAAGGTTTCTTATACAAGAGGTTGTTTGTCTTGGAAGCATTGAATTACTTTGGGTTATTAGCTACATGTAGTTGGAAAATATTTCTTTTTTTCTGGTTAAGATTACTGAAAAAAAATCACACCCATGTTTTGAAAATTCTTTTGACACAATTTATCCTCAAAATCCACTCGTGGTCGCATTCATCCTGTAACTCTAACCTTAACATATACCTTAACATATACGTTACTCCATTATATACCCATTTTGACGATGTAATGCATGTGCAGCTAGAACAATGGCTCTGTTTTAAGTAACAAAAGGCTGGTGAACCAGAATGAGTCTTAGCAGCTTGCATCTATTATTCTACTGATTCGTGCACAACATCGTCAAAGTGGCCTATTATAGAGTCAATAGTGTAAACCATGCGCTCTGATTGGTCGATAACCAAGTGTTATTAGAGTACAGATGCACAGATGACGTCACGTTTTGCTTATTATTGTATAAAACAAATAGATGTCATTTTGCCGTGTCTGTCCTTTTATAGATGATGACGAGAACAAAGAAGTACGTCACGAGACATCTGTACTCTAATAACACATGGCTCTCGACCAATCAGTGTACATGTTTCACACTGTTGATTATATCAAATAAGTCTTAATGGATTAACATTTAGTTTTGATCTGTTGACAGGCCGTAGCTGGGCTCTAGGTACTGGTGCTGCCTTTGCACTCGCTGTAGCAGGAGGAATAGCAAAGTACTCAGAAGTCTACAAACATCCATTCCGAGAGGACAGGATCTACGTATAGTGTTAACTGAAACTGGTTGGTTCTCCCTTATTCAGGAATCTTGTAAAATAACATTTTATTGTTCTTGTTCAACTGTCGTTGTCATATTTGGCATGACTGACGTGCGTGTGAATAAAATTATATGCAGTGGTATATCAGAGTTGTTTTAATGTTTGTGTTTTCTGACACCCGTAACATTTCATAAGCTGATGATACACGGTTCAACATGTGTTGCCAACATCGTTCAACATTTGTTGACAACAAATGTTGAACCGTGTATCATATTACCAGGTTGAATGTTGAAAGAAGCGAGTCAACATGTTGAACGATGTTGACAACAAATGTTGAACCGTGTATCATATTACCAGGTTGAATGTTGAAAGAAGCGAGTCAACATGTTGGACGATGTTGGCAACAAATGTTGAACCGTGTATCATATTACCAGGTTGAATGTTGAAAGAAGCGAGTCAACATGTTGAACGATGTTGACAACAAATGTTGAACCGTGTATCATATTACCAGGTTGAATGTTGAAAGAAGCGAGTCAACATGTTGGACGATGTTGCAACTTGTTGAATGGAATAAAGCTTGTCTATGTTACAGGTCAATTTTTTTTTGCAACCTAGGTTATTTTTTTGCAACCTAGGTTGTTTTTTGCAACGTACAACCTTCGCCATTTAAGTACGGACCGCTCGACAAAATAAGGCTATTTAGAACACTGAACGAACTCCTCTGACAGATCGCCGGTATATTTTATGACTTCGCTTGTCCCCCTCCCCCTTCACAATGTTGGGATAGAAAGGCAACATTTCGGTCTTCTCGAAAACCAACAAAATGGGGGAGGGGGATTGTGTTAAAAATAGCCGGAAATTGCTGAAGAGGTCCGACTTAAATGGCAGGGGTTGTCTGAGCGAACGGCACCACGTCCAGGGCATTTAATTAGTTTCAGTAGATTGCGCCAGCCTTTGTCTCTAAATGGGCACCAAATGAAATTCTTAATATGACCATACATACAGTGACGTCATACCTATATGACGTCATAAAAGTAGGGGGGAGGGATGGTGTGCATATGAAAAAAATATAGAATTACGGCTTTAAAAAATATAATTCTAAAATTAAATACATTTTTACTAAATTTATTAATACCGATACACATTTACGATTTCAAAGTCACAGTAGCTTGTGAATATTCATTTTTTAAAGCCGTGCATGCGCCAAAATTTGAAACGGATAACGAATTTTCGATCACGACTCATATCATCTGTGTTAATAATGCCGAGCTTGAGGGCCGAATTCAGCGAACAATATATCTACTGACTTATAGTAGGGCCGACACTGAGAAATTTCCCAACAGAGAAAGCTTTGCCCAAGCCGTTATCGAATGATGGGAGCAAAATAACCACAAGGTTTTTCAAGGTTATTCTCGGTGTTTTGCCGAACTTCTTTTCTTCCAGCGTTAGCGTGACATATAATTGGTGTAACGTGACAACGGTTCACCATACGATTCACCAATCTATTCGATAATGCTGACCAAAGCCGGGGGAAATTCTCTCTTAAACCAATTTACATCGCTAACACATCCCGAATATTTTGCAATTCCGTATTATGAATGACTCTAGCGAAAATAGTCGCGCACTGTGACACGGTTCGCATGGTGAACCGTTGCAATAAAAAAACATACTTAACTTTTCTTTCAAACTACGGTTCACCATGTGAAACGTGTCGGAGTGCGCGAAAATGTTCGCTAGAGGCTTTAATAATACAGAAATGTAAAATATACCGGATCTGTTAGCGATGTAAATTGGTTTAAGAGAGAATTTCCAGCGGCTTTGGTCAGCATTATCAAATAGATTGGTGAATCGTATGGTGAACCGTTGTCGACGTTACACCAACTATATATGTCACGCTAACGCTGCAAGAAAACAAGTTCGGCAAAGCTCCACTGAAGAGCACGCTGTTACAGCAAGCTGCTCGCCCTAAAAGATATTTGAGAGTGAAATGAAAAACTCTCCAATGAACCTGCATCATCTCTGTTTCGATCTCCTCCAACACACCTCACAAAGTGTCGGTGTTTCCTTCGTGAAGGCAATGTCAAACCTTCAACAGTGCTTTCCGAAGGAGTGTTGGGTCTCAGACGGCTCCAGTGAAATGTACAACCCGTGTCGCGATATATGTTGCAAGTTTAAAATCTCCCTCTCTCCCTACGAGCTTGTTATTTATTTGTAAATGTCAATTCCCCACAGCCTAGTATCGCAATGTACAACTCGATTTATTTTCTTTTTTTGAATAATGCCGCCAAAAGTCCATAACATGGACCTCTGATAAGGCTACCTATTAATTACAGCTTCATAAAAAAAGGGATTCTATCTATTTGACTGAATTATTTATTGTAATTACAAGTAAAATATTTGGATACGCCCTCGGATATTTTTTTCTCCCGGGGTATCGGGCTTTTTCATAAAATTTCCAATTGACAAGCCCACCCGTATTCCCACCAAGTGCTTACTACCGCCTCTCATTTTGAGCTGTTTTCGTTAAATTCCCTGGACGTTATCAACAATTATACCATGTGAGCTACCTAGAATCTCGCCTCATACAACCTTCGCCATTTAAGTACGGACCGCTCGACAAAATAAGGCTATTTAGAACACTGAACGAACTCCTCTGACAGATCGCCGGTATATTTTATGACTTCGCTTGTCCCCCTCCCCCTTCACAATGTTGGGATAGAAAGGCAACATTTCGGTCTTCTCGAAAACCAACAAAATGGGGGAGGGGGATTGTGTTAAAAATAGCCGGAAATTGCTGAAGAGGTCCGACTTAAATGGCAGGGGTTGTAGGTTATTTCTAGTAACCTGGACACTGTATTTTTACTCGGGCTGCCTGTGGCAGCACCGAGTCTTAAAATGCAAGCGGTTTTTGTTTTGTTTCATGCAACAAAATTTGCACTTTTGACCCATGCGGTTATTTTTTCTTTGTTCCCATGTATTAAATTTCAAGTTCACCACCAATCAGATTGCACTGTGCTGGTCACGTGACAACTCTCCAGGTTAATTTATTTACATAATTTAATACAGTAAATCAAGATGGTCGACCCGCGAGGAAATTTCTCTCAAATTTGGAGTCCCATCTCTCAAATGTAAGCAGTTTAATGTTTTATTTAACTTCACCGTGCGAAAGCCTTCCAACAGGCTCAGGATATTTCAACTGGCGCTCTTGTCGGAGCCGAAGGACCGCGTTTTTTACCCAGATGGCCAGTGATTTTATATACAACGCGACGACCTGAAGGGGCTGCATGATCAAACTCAAACTCAAAACCAGGATCCGGCTAATCCATACATATCGAATTGGAATTTAGCGTGTTGCTTTGCTGCTGAAACCAAAGGCTTCTTCGATAGAAATGGCAAGATGTTGTGTTTTTCTAGGAGGACAAAATAAAATATTTCTCGTTTAAGATTCTCTTTCGCCACGGCTTTGTTATTTGAATCTCTGTGGATTGGTATACTCAAATATACTGCACAAATTATACCATACAACTGAATAAGAAGTCTTTAACAAAGCCAAACTCAACTTCAACTCAAGAGCAAATTAAAGCTGAGAGGGAAAGTGAAACTGAAATGTGTCTTGTCAGGTCATGAATTAAGGTACGGTGAGGTTGAAATCATTGCGTGTTTATATCTGTATTTCTTTGTCGATTTGTTGACCTCGTGGCGCTGATAGATTTTGCCATCGGACGGTATTCTTGCTTGAGGTACGTTTCGTAGGTTTTATGCCACATTTCATTTTACTCTCGGTCAAACACCGTGATCTGTAGGCCAACACTAAAATAATTTTGAGCGTGTTTTTGGCTAAGCCAGAAATACCCCGGAGAAATAAAAATTTATGATGAGCGAAGCAATATTCAACTCTCAAGGTAAACTTAAACAAGAATCCTCTCACGGCCGAGGTTTTGGTTCGAGAAATTAAAGGCTTCCAACAGTTCCCTTTATAGTCCTGTAATATAATGAGCAGACTGCAGTTTTGGGAAGGAGGGTAAAAGCTTTTAAATATAGATAATCAACAGGCATTTCAGTTAATAAATACCAATATGGACGCGAGCTGCGATAAAGAGCCGCAGGGTAGAATGAACAGTAGAGAAATATAGTGATAGCTCCATCATAGGTGGACAGGATACAACTTATAATATGGGACAAATAAAAACATACTTTTGAGACACTCATCTATTAGTACACTTAACCTGGAGAACAGCAGACTAAATTGTAAGCGTGCGGTACATGAATAAGTAGAGAGGTCAACTTCTTTAATTTACATACACTAGAAAAACAAAAGTATTAAATTACATATATATACTAGGGGAGAAGAGAATGAATGTCACCGCGCTACCGGCCACTCCTATAGACTGCTAAATTCAGCTAATAATTCTTCCCTTCGGTTATTACTAAAAGGATTTCAAATGAAAGTGTATTTCATCTTCATACTCATGGGGCCCGAGTGAAAGCCAAGATGGGCTCTTGTTTACCTTAAAGTGCATATAAGCCCTGGCCAATTATGCTTTTTTTTTAAAGCTTGGACCTTAAAAGTAGAGAAAAAATTCCGAAATTTCTAAATAAAAAATTTTTCATAATTTTTTTAGCGACTAAATATAGAATAATTTCCGCGCACCTTCGGGGACTGGGACGAGAATAAAACGTGACTTCATCAACAGAACTCGTCTCTTCGCGGCTTTAAGAGCGGCCGTCTGTAAATATCGCCTAAAGTGTTTAGGATGAGAAAAAATGAAATTCCTCAAACTTTCTCAGAATAATGGCCTGGGTGAGTGAGGCATATAAATATAACTTTTAGTTGATTTCGCCAAACGGCGACAAAATCGGTTTTACGGCTCTTAGACCGGTTTTTAGGAGATCGATACCACACATCGTTAACGGCTCGCCTAAAAATGAAAATAGAAATTTATAGCAATACTGTGCAGCTAAATACAAAGAAAAGATAATGATTTCTCTTTTCATGGGTTGTTTATTACAAATTAAATATTTTATCAATTTTTCATTGTTGTGTTAATTTTAGACATTTTTGGTACGCAAAATAATGACCAAATTGAGAAGCCAAAATCTCCAATGATACATAACCTGGCTATATGAGAGTATAACCTAGCGAAAGAGCAATGTTTCTTCTTCAAATACATGCAATAAAATTTTTGGGCAATTAAAACTACGAATTTTCAGGGCACCAAACGCAAGTGGCACTGACGAAAGAATACTCTCTTTTCTCACAGCGTTCGAATGCACAGAATCTAAGATGAACAGAGGAAAAAAATATTATATCAACTTCTATCAGGTTAAATTTAACACTAAAGAAGCCTGAGTACTTTCAGATAGATTATATATCGGTTTCTACCAATTATGTACAAAATCAGTGGCTTTTAGCGGTATTTTTGCGATGACATATTGTTGAATCTTTACTCATGCCGGAGCGCTGACAACTTTCAATTGATAGACTACCTTTATGAGACTTCTAAGTCAATCCGAATGATCTACAGTTGAACTATTCACTGTTAGGAATGTTAAAAAGTAATTGTAATGGCTTAATATGTACCTTTCATGTGGTTTTGTAGAGAATCGGTAGTATAACTAGAGGTTGTCAAATGCAAGACTGCCGTAGTTCAACTGTCAACAGCTGAGATTGCGTTACACACAGGAAGCCCGCTTTATCAGGAAATATGAACGCGTAATATAACTATATATGGACTTTTGGAAACTAGTTATATTAGTTTTCTATTATGGATTTTTGTACCGTAGGTCTTATATAGATCCGATCATTCCTGTTGTCATCATTTATAAAGCTGGTCTGGCCAGCATAACTATATCTTTCGCAAGGCACTGACACGTTTAGTTCAGATTTCCTTGGTTTTTGGCTTTTCGCCACACGTAATGACGTGTGAGCCGATAACCAAGCATTTCTGTTGCTCGAAACTAGATGCTTTTTAGCTCAGTCCGGGTCGATGGTGCAGTGGTACCGAAGCCTGCGTGCTGTTTGCTATGCCATACTGACGAGTTCTAATAAGAACGAAACAGCTGTCTATGGCTGCAATCTGGTCCGAGCGCTTTTCGTGTCAGGCCTAGCTAACCGTAGTGCTTTGTGTTAGATTTTTACGTTGTATATCAGCTTTGCTGTAGTCTTCGGACTTTTCATTCGTTATTGTTTATATTTTTGGCTGCATAGGTCCTCACTTCGGATCCAACGTATTTTTACAGGATTTTTGTCCACGGTATTTGCTTATTAGTTTTCTATTATATTTTATGTAGGATCTCAGTATCACTGGATTTATTTTTTGTCTTTGAGTTTATTATAATTCGCAACCCAAGTACGGTTCTGAAGCAAAAAATGTAGCAATCCGTTAGACTTTTTTTCTCAAAAGTGTTTTATTGCTACTTTCCGCACACCTGGTCAGGTTCCGAAGCTGACGCCGGCCGCATAATAATCTCTCGGGAGTTCTAAAATGGCAATTACGTATATTCAATCTTTTCACCCAGTGGCCATCTTGGATCGAAAGCGAGAAAATCAGTTTTGTTTTTAGTAACGCTATAACCTCGCACTGAGGGATATTAGAACGAGTTTAGCCAAGCAAAACCTCGCATTGGATCCAATATACCCTGGATACCAGAGGCTCGAAATCGTCGGGGCGAGCGAAGCGAGACCAGCTGAAATGAAGCCGCAGGCTTGATTTCTCGTCACGCAAAACAAAACTCCTTCGGGGAATCAAAACCCTTTCGATCGCGGCACATTATAGTATATTCGTACCTGAGCCCCTCTGGAACCAGGGTAGATCCAATATGGCCACCGAGTGAAAAAAAACGTGAATGCAACCGCATTATTTATGGTTCGGTTTCCGTGAGTTTACTTTTCGCTTGCCTATCACAAGCGTAATTTTATGATTAATGGTGTTGCAGCCATGGCCATGTAGGTTGACCAAACAAGAGAAGTTAATGTATCTATCAATTCCAAATCTGCCCCCCCCCCCCCCCCCCCCCCGGTATACGTGTAGCATTTGGCCGCGCAGTCTGTCCCAGGGTGGAGCATTTTACCAGCAAATAATAGTTGGGGTGGTGAATAGCCCACGTTCGATATATGTTTCACTTATCACGCACAAAGGTTTCAACATGTGTCTCCGGGGTAAATTAAATATATTATATTATTTGAACAAAGAATACAATTAATTTAATTACCCTGGAGCATCATTATACTGAAACCTTTGTGTGTGACGAGTGGAGCATATATTGAAAGTGGTGTATTGGTGAAAGAGAGTCAAGGTTGCGGATTTTACATCAATATTTATTAGAGATTTGCACTCGTTCCTAAGCCCCACGGTTAGGTATTTGCAAAGCTCTGATTCCCAAAAGTCAAATGCTCCACAAATAGAGGGGGGGAGGGGGAGGGGGAGGAGTGGGCAGGTTTGGAATTGCTAGAGAGATAACGAGTCATACTTTATAAAGCCCGGTTTACCATAGGATCGTTACGATCGCAGTGATCGCAGCGATCATAGATAGCGATCGTAACGATCTACATATGGAAACCGATCTATAGTTCTATCCTGCCGATTGTACAATCCATGGAGCCCGTGGGAGGATCGGAGGACTGTGTGGCGGTTATGATTTCCGGGTACGAGTTTTTCACAAAAAGACAGGTTATAGACGACTCGGAATAATAAAACATAAATCCGGGTTCGTTTTCACAATAACTTGGAAAATCGGGTTTTGGAACTATACTTTCTCTGAAAACCGGATCTGGATCGGACCCCATGGCGGCACATAAAAACATACGTACGTACCCGTATTGTGATTAATATTTAAAATATATTGTTCACATATCTGACTGATTTATTTAGCATAGTGACCGGATTTCGAATTTACCATGGCCAGTTGAGCCACCATATTACATGCATTAAGATCGAAGGTAACATTACTTTGCTATTTTAAAAAGGGACGCTTATTTATGTTTAGACTGCCAAAATGGTATAGATAGCAGCAAAGGCTAAATCATCCGATGCGGTCAACAGACGTTCTTCTCAGTCTATTATTCTCAGTCTTCTGAGCCTTACACGGATTACTTTTGTGGTCAACTTCATTCTTATGTTGTCCCCTTAAATTATTTTAATTAGAATTCAATAAAAAGGTTACAGCCATGGCCACATAACGGACTCCCATGCTCTATACCAACGCGTATACCGTACAGTTATGGTGTCAGTTATTTCTAGCCAACACAGCTACGTTTTTCACACACCTCTACCATTTAATTAATTTTGCAAGTGCTACCCTTCCCCCATCCCGGATATTTCCATGCCTGGTATTAAAACAGCTGATTGATAGTAAACTTGCTGAATTTGATAATCTCTCGCGAACCCAAAAGACTCAATATTGATGGAAACTTGCAAGAATATTGACTTACATTGTAGGTAAGGTACCAAAGAACTTATGATTGGTAAATGATAGATGACATACAGTGGCGGATCCAGGGAGTGGGTTCCCCCTTACTTCTGGATATCACTCAGAAATGAATAGCTAAATACATATTTCAATGTATGCTTGCCCCCAAAAATGTGACCTTGCAGTTCTCTGGTCTCACAAAATAATGACCCTCCCCGTAGATAAGCCTATAAATATATTTAACCTATAAAAGAGGAGCATAAAAAAAATTGACCCCCCCCCCTTAAATGGGAGCATAACAAATCTTGACCCCCTACAAATCTAGTAGTCCCCCTCCCCCAACGCTAAATAATGTCCGGTCTCTTATAGCGATCGTAGTGGTAACATGGAATCTACTCTCAAGCGGTCATAGCGATTACGATCGCCAGGATAGAATTTATTGTTGTACCCGATAGTTCGGTTCAGTTCCATTTGATAGCAAGATATAATCGCTACGATTGACAAGTACTTTTTTTCAGCGGTCGCTGCGATCGGAGAAACGGGCATATGGGATATAATTTAGCATGGGGAGTGTCATACATTTTCAAACCCCCCAAAATAGAGGGTCGTAAAAAAGGGTTGGCTGTAGGGGGAAGGGCAAAATATTTCATACTTATTGGTAGGGTTATAGATTTTTAGACTTTTTCATTTCATTCTCCATAACGTATGGTACGGACCTCGTACTCAGATAATGAGAGGTAGGTACTTGTGACTTCCGGCACTCTTTTCTTCGACATTTTGGAAAAAGAGTTCTGACAGTTTTATAGCTACTTTCCGCACACCTGGCCGACGCCGCACAAGTACCCTCCATCTCCCAGCAATTGTAACATGTCGATTGCCGTCCAATATACAGTTTGAAACTCAAAGACAAAAATAAAAGCCAAATCCAGTTACACTGAGATCCTATATCGAATATAACTAGTTCCCCGGATCGGAACTGATGTAAATCAGAAATACACAGTTATAGATTTTTAGCTTCGTAAACACGTTGTTCATTTGTTCCGAAAAAGCGGGCTTCCTGTGTGTAACGCAATCTCAGCTGTTGACAGTTGAACTGCGGCATACCTGTTTATAAAGCTACCAATTATCTACGAAATCACATGAAAGGTACATATTAAGCCATTATAATTACTTTTAACATTCCTAACAGTGAATAGTTCAACTGTAGATCATTCGGATTGACTTAGAAGTCTATCAACTGAAAGTTGTCGGCGCTCCGGCATGAGTAAAGATTCAACAATATGTCATCGTAAAAATACCGCTAAAAGCCACTGATTTTGTACATAATTGGTAGAAACCGATATATAATCTATCTGAAAGTACCCAAGCTTCTTTAGTATTAAATTTAACCTGATAGAAGTTGATATAATATTTTTTTCCTCTGTTCATCTCAGATTCTGTGCATTCGAACGCTGCGAGAAAAGAGAGTATTCTCACGTCGGTGTCACTTGCGTTTGATGCCCTGAAAATTCGTAGTTTTAATTGCCCAAAAATTTTATTGCATGTATTTGAAGAAGAAACATTGCTCTTTCGCTAGGTTATACTCTAATACAGCCAGGTCATGTATCATTGGAGATTTTAGCTTCTCAATTTGGTCATTATTTTGCGTACCAAAAATGTCTAAAATTAACAAATAATGAAAATTCGCTAAAATATTTAATTTGTAACCAAATTAAATAAACAACCCATGAAAAGATAAATCATTATCTTTTCTTTGTACTTAGCTGCACAGTATTGCTATAAATTTCTATTTTCATTTTTAGGCGAGCCGTTAACGATGTGTGGTATCGATCTCCTAAAAACCGGTCTAAGAGCCGTAAAACCGATTTTGTCGCCGTTTGGCGAAAATAAAAATCAGATTCAACTAAAAGTTATATTTATATGAATCACTCACCCAGGCCATTATTCTGAGAAAGTTTGAGGAATTTCATTTTTTTTCATCCTAAACACTTTAGGCGATATTTACAGACGGCCGCTCTTAAAACGTTGGCTTATTTGCAAAATTTAATAGATAACCGAGAAAGATGATAATATCGCGCTAAACGTTTCGGAGAGCTTTATTCGGCAAGGCCTTTCATGCAATAGCGCATCGAGCGTGTTCTGTTGATGACGTCAAACTAGACCCAGTGCCAATTTTGTAAAGCGCTAGCGCGCTTGATTTTCGTCCACAGGCAACCCAAGTCACGTTTTGGAGCAACTTTGAACGGCCAATACATCTTGACAAATAAATCAAATCAACTTTTTATTCCGGAATCCTTTGTCTATGGCCTCTAGTCTCTTCGTAAGAAATATAATTAGCCAGGGCTTATATGCACTTTAAATTCTTAATCATAGTCACTGTACACCAGAGGCCCACGAGTCGGAACCGACCATCCGCCAGTGCTTGCCAGAACGTATTTTTCTCTTGTCCAATACACGACTTTCATAATGGCCGCCTCCTAATTTGCATATGTGATTTCCCGTTTCGGTAGTTTATCCACATATATAAAAAATATAAACATTGCCATGTGAAAGAGCATGTCGACATAAGCGAACTTATGAAAGTTGAGTGCTGTAGCTTATAAAGCAATGAAGTTACAGCCAGTTGCAATTAGAGAGATTTGTATGAGAAAAACGATGGAGGCCTTTATAGCCTCGCTTTCATATTTTTCTGCATTACAAATGCTCATAGCTCAACAGCAATTTTCCACATTCCTCTAAAACTCAAAACAATTACTAGTTTTAATGTGATCTTTCATGTAGTAGCATTGGTTTTCCCCTACATATTTATCTTCCAAATTATGCAAATTAGGAGGCGGGTGGAGGCGCCATTATGAAGTCGTGTATGGAGTACTGGGATTGTGTCACCAATTTCGTGCACAGTTTTAGTGAAATACCAAGCTATAGGCCCTTTGCAGCTAACAAATCACGTGGTTGTACTGGAGAGCAAAAAAATCTGACTTCATTTATTCAAAGGCTTTGTACGAGATCGGTAGTGTTATTAGCAAAACCTGTTTGTAAATGCTATTTTCCACCTCCAATCGATTGTCGATCTTTCTAAAACTGCGTTTTAAGGATAGCTTGCTCTCCAGCATCAATGGCAAAGCCTTTCCCATGGGGATCACGAGCTCAATTCAATCGTTGACGAAGTATCATATCAGCACGTGTTAGAAATATCCGAAATAGTAAAAAGTATTCCCAAATGGGTAAGTTAAACCACAAAATTTTAGGAGAGTTTACCGGTAAAATCCTGTCCGCCATTACTGGAAGCCGTTCTCAGTATTCAGCGGAAGTGATGTCATACACTTAACATCACAACAACGTCGTGCGAAATAGTGTGCATAAAAACGTAGCCAACCTCGCAAAGATAAATATAACTTTATTCTTGTGTACGTGAAGACATTTTTAGTAGAAATATGCCTCCAAGGCGTTGTGTTGTGCAGGCGAGCGTTGAGTGTATGACATCCTTCCGCTGAATAACCCTTTGTATAAAGCTGAACAAAGGGAACGGCCTACGGACTCAATGATTCAATATTTAGTCGTCGTATCGAAAAACAGTTTGAAGAATATGCAAAAACTTTGATGTGTTAAAATTTGATCGAGGGACACTTTAAGGCTCAGTCCAACAGATCCGATGGTTAAGTGCCAGAAAGGGCAGTTCACTGTAAATTAATATGGTAACTACCGGTAGAAAAGTTGACAATACACGTATGGTTACAATGTAGCACTGTAAGGAGATGGAGTAGGGGAAGGAAGTGATAAGGGTAGAGGAAGGCAAGCAGAGGGGGAAGGTAAAAAATGACCTAGATAAAAAAAATTCCTAGGTTGGAAAGAGTTACATTAGCCTGCGTCGCATCCGAACTGAACCCCGGTTAAGTCCGGGGTTCAGTTCGGATGCGACGCAGGCTAGAGTTACATAGGTTGACAAAAATGATCTGAACATAAAATTGACCTGTACATCTACATCTACATTCATTACAATGCTTACGCATGGAGTCCAGGATCGAAACAACAAATATACAATATATAAATATAAAGTACAATGTTGGCCTAAATAATGTCACAACAGCTGATGATAATGATATAAAAGCAATAATTATAATATCAATTGATCAGTATCAAATGAATGTGAGTGATTAAAATTTAAATAATTCCGAGATCTAATTTCAATGGGAACTGTGTTCCAGTCTTTCATAGTCCTTGGGAAGAAACTCTATAGGTAGTAGTCATGGTGTTCACTTGATAAATGTGCTACTAGCGTGGCTTCTTGTCTCTTTCCTGTAACATCGTTCAACATGTTGACTCGCTTCTTTCAACATTAAAGTAATGTTTCAAGGCCTCCAATTCGGACTGGACGGGATTTCAAAGTCCGCGCAATTAGTTCCAGTCCGAGGCGCAATTGCGAGGACTTTGAAACCCCGTCCAGTCTAGCCTCCTTTGCAGACGTTTTTAGTTTAATGGGACCGAAACTAAAAACGTCTACAAAGGAGGCTACGTCCAGTCCGAATAGGTCCTTTGCAGCTAACACATCACGTGGTTGTACTGGAGAGCAAAAAATATCTCACTTCATTTATTTAAATGCCTTGTACAAGATCGGTATTGCTATTAGCAAAACCTATTTGTAAATGCTATTTTCCGCCTCCAATCGATTGTCGATCTTTCAAAAACAGCGATTTTAAAGATAGCTTGCTCTCCAGCATCCATGGCAACGTCTTTCCCATGGGGATCACGAGCTCTATTCATTCGTTAATGAAGTATTATATCAGCACGTGATTGTTAGCTGCAAAGAGCCTATTGTAGGCCTTGAAACGACTTCAAAAACCTACTTAATAATTTCATGCTTGTTTCGTTGTCGTGGGATAAACAACAAAATGATTTTAAAACTTTATGCGTTTAGTGTTTCGATGTTTTATGCTTGTAGGTTTTACTTGCGTATTTACATATAGTTGCTTTGTTTGACTTAAGTAATCAAACACCCATTGTTAATGAAAAGACGGAATGTTAACAATTATGCGCTTGTTCTCGTTGGAGTACGTGTCATCTGTGCATTATAAGACGGCACGGCAAATAAATGGGAAGTGACAGGAGCCATTACCCTGAGCGCCATCTCCCATACTAAGTCTGATGCAGCGTTTTTACAGACCAGGTTATTTTTAGAATGTGTTTCCCGTGAGTTCGGTTCCACTAGCCAATCACAAGCGTTTACGTAATTTTAATTCAAATGATTAGTGATGTTGCAGCCATTCTGGTTGGCCAAACAAGAGAAGGCATTTTTTGTTAACAACATGCCGCGATGAAAGCGAACAATGAGAAATCTAAAAATAACCTGGTCTGGGAAAACACAAAGTTGTTCACAGTCTTGTTTTGGTAAAGGAATTTTTCCGATGATTTTCCGAAAATTTCCGAAGTGTTTCCGAACATTTCCGAATGCGTAGACTGACTATGCTGCGCTGTGGTAACGGCAAAAGCACGACTAACCATGTAAATTCATTTGACAGTACCGTATTTACTCGAATAGACGCCGCCCCCGAATAAACGCCGCACGTGAGAGCAAAAATATGAATAAACGCCGCCCCCGAATAAACGCCGCACCTGAATGCGGCGTTTATTTGAAGAAAATCAGCTATTGGTTTCAATACAAATATAACGGTATTTAATTACGGTAGACAGCACAAACATGTCTACATCAGCAATGGGAATTTTTGTCCTTGAGTGCCAATGTTGTTCAGCTCGAAATGAGTATACTTTTTGGCCCTTTCACTAAGCTCCCTTTCTAGAATGGTGGCGATTCGCAGTTCTGTAGTGAATGCTGTGAAATTTGCGGGTACAACAAGCCCAACTTCTCTTTTTCTCTTGCCAGTGATTTGTGCACAGAGTTTGTTTTCATCATTTGCGTCCAGTACTAAATAAACGCCGCCCCCGAATAAACGCCGCCCCCGAATAAACGCCGCACCTGAGTCATGAAAATTTAAATAAACGCCGCGGCGTCTATTCGAGTAAATACGGTACTAAACATTAACATTTCAGATGCTGTAGCATTACTTCATAAACGGTGCTTTAATTGTTCCAATATTTCCGAAAATCGTCCGAAGATTCAAGTAATTTGTAGAGTATATGATTAAAATGAAATCATATAGTTTTCTCGTGCAATTCGGGATAAATTAGAACTTGTGAGTTTTCAAAGAGCTCAAATTGCACTCGCCCTGCGCGCTCGTGCAATTTTGATACTCTTTGACAACTCACTCGTTCAAATTTATCCCGAATTGCACTCGAAACCATATGTTTTCCAAAACAAATCAAAGATGGCGTCGAAAGTACCCCAGGGACAGGCTGGTCACGTGACCCAAAAATATGCCCAATATGTGGGAATATTATGAGGAGCATCCGCCATCTTGAATTCATCAACGCTGAAGAACGGTTGAAGTATGATCCCAATGAATTCCAACCGTACATTGTCCTACTTGTACCCAGTTGCGAAGTGAATCATTAAAAAAGGCAAAAAGCTAAGTTCTGACGAATTTGTTGTTGTTTTCAATGAATTTTGAACGCGCAATGTGAAAGACGACATCAGCAAATTATTTTTTAAATCAAAAATACACACGCTATTCGAAATTCTCCAATCAGCGCGCCAATCAGCGGCCGTATCCCACCAGGGAACGGGTTGAGACCTGTTCTCTCGAGTAGCCGCCATATTGGATCTGACCGAGAAGCCACTGGGGACGAGGTTGTACGTCAGCACGAGGCTAAGGGAAGAGGTCAAAACAATGGTACTCTGGCGAGACCCAATTTTGATGGAAGGGGGGTTGTACCCGGAACCCACCACCTATTTTGGCAAAATCTAGATTTTTGACCACAAATATCTTCTTGAATAAAATACTTATTGAAGAAGTAACTACATTTCTAGTTTCTACAGGCAGAGAAGAACGTGTGTCTGCATTAAAATCACGTATCCCTATTTTAGAACGCGAGAAAATCACCCTCGAAAAAAGGGGTAGGGGGTATTACCCGCCACCCACCACCTCCCCTGACAAAATTGGGTCCCATTCGAAATCCATTGTTTTGACCTCTTCCCTAATAGGTCTAGTACAATTTATATTTAAATTGGACGCCATTTTTCGAACGAGTATCAGGTGTGTTGCAATGAAGTCCAAAACTATTTGCTTATCTGCAGAAAAAAACGGTATCCCCCAAACGTGAATTGTCAGGATTGTTCTGACCGGGATAAAACGAATTTATTGTTAACAACCCTACCACACAAGTGAATAGTGCGTTTCGCGCGCTTGGCTTCTCGGTAATATAACATAAATGGCTTCTGCAATATTTTCTTAACGGTGTCAAAATGGCTTTCCAGTAATATAACATTGAAATGGTTCCACAATATTTTTCCGGTAACAACAAAATGCCTTCCCGGTAATATAACACAATATAACGGCTTCTCATTATCGATGCAGAGCATGCCGTAAAATTGTTTGCTAACTTGCGTGGTTCGTTGCCTTTTTTATCACCAATAACAGGTGTTCAGCGTTAGGTTGCAAGAATAACAGGTGGCGACTTTTGTGACCTGCTGAAACTGTCCCGCCGACCTGTGTGTACAAATGATGACCACTCATAATTATGGTATGAGATCACTGAACCCCGGAGCTCTAACTCCACTGATTCGCGCAAACTTGACGGCAAGCTCAGTTGTGTTGTTGCTGAACCAAAACATACTTTGGGGAGATACGAGCTAGTTTAACTTGAACTTTAAACTTTCCCGGACGGAAGGTTTGGCTATACTGCTTGGAAATGCTTGCTTCTGTTGTGTCTATGATCGTTGGAATTCTCGTTCTTGTTTGTGCTTTCGCCGCGATGATCGTTGCAGCGGACGAGTGTACGAGACAACAATGATACAACGACCATTACACGCGTACCTGGACTCTACACGAACTGTTCGCGACCTCCTCACATGTATACAAAGGAAATGCTTCATTGGTATTTGGGTCATGGAAATATGCGCTTTGGATGCAATGAAATGCCCGTTGTAGATCAAATAGTGACTGAAAGACTTTATTAATCACAGCAAAAAGACAGTTTGTCACGGAAAGTGAAGTTTTGTTGACATTTCACTGATACTACCAGTTGTATGGGATCAACACTGAAAATGACAACAATAGTCACCAGTTTGACGGCTCGGAGTGACGGTGAGTTTTGCAATAGGGAATATTGATTTCTGCCCATTAGAGTAATTGACAGAACACCGCTAGACATTTATACCAGTAATCATGAGTTTGTATTCATGGGATCACAACGTTCTGTTTCTTGAATATTCTGGACTTACCTGAACAGTTATTTACTTTAAGCTGATTTTACCCGATTTGATCACGCGGAAGAGTGTGAAAACCTTACTGACCGTAACACATGTAATGAAGTGACAGCATTATTTTTCTTTACCGATGAGTTCGTTTGCAAAGGCTGTGTACGTGAGGATGGCCAAGTGTTACCGTACGGACACGATCAGGCTCTACATTCGGCATGCATACGAAATCAATCCTTAATGATATTCCTCGTTTCCAATCTCAAATTTAGCAATAGTATTTTTATCAAGTTAAAGGGGCTATGTCATGGTTTGCGCACTGTTAATTGGCCTACTAACAGTTAAATTTGATTGAAGTGAACGCAATAATTTCCTTGAAGGCTATGTCTGTGCATAGTTTGTTAACCAAATTTGCTTATATTTACTTTCATTTTAACCATCCCACATGGGTTCTTTAGTTCATGTGAACATCGCTGAAAATAACCGTACGATACAAAGGCCTCTCACCGTGACACAGCCACCTTGACTCAATGGAAACTACCCACCCACCCCTCCCTTGGATATGAATCGTTCTGTTCATGATTATCCATTAAAGGTTAGGGTGAAGTGTGGGGGAGGGGTGGGAGTTTCCTTGATCCGCCTCTTTAGTATTCGCAATCAGTTTATTTGTAAAACTGTAAATGTTTGCCCTTCGTATTTTAACCTTCTCGATTCCTACATTGCACTACGCACGTCTCTCGTACTAGGCCAACGATCGACGTAAGAACGACATGTGAGCGGATAGTTAATGTTCCCAGCAGATAAGTCCTGCCACTACTGAACCGGGGCCACTTAGACAACGAGAACTAAACGCATCGCAAAACGAAAATAAAACATTCCAAAGTACAAATCCTATCGTATCCTGAGCTGCATATCCTAGCATATCCATTTCCTAGCATGTCTTTTACCGAATCGAAGCTCTAGTAAATTGAAATGCAATAATTGTTTTGTACTCGACACCGATTGGCTCAAATAACCATAAGTTGGAATGCTTTATTTTCGTTCTGCGATGTGATTGGTTATCGTTGTCTTAAGTGGCCCAGGTTTCAGAAGTCGCACTGTAATAAGGTTTTCCATATCATACGTATTCCTCCGGCACGAGTCTGATGAAGTCGATATTTTTTCAGTCTCAAACAGCCTCCAACAGCAAACACCAACTCATCAGCTTAAAACCTTACCAAAAATTAAAATAATGGAATTTTCTTAATTACTAGTCCACTCCTTTTGAATTTCGGTAATGCACCGTTATTTAGGCGGAAGAACTTTTCAGTCTGTAGAAACAATTTAACATTTTAAATTTGCTTTTTTACATTCAGCAATTTCAGAAAAATCTCTTTAGAAGCACTGTTGTGAGAGTGGTTGCACTTTACCCGAGATACAGGATCTTACACGCGTCAATATCAAATCAAAATTAAAACTGTGATATCAGAGACCAATTAAGCCCCGTCCTTCAAAATTTTGCGTTGTGGAACCTCCCTACTAAAAAACAATGTTTGCTCTCAAATGTTCCTTATGGATACCTAAAACTATTGCTGTGTTTGTCTCCTATAACTTGTACACTAGATCTCAGTTATGGACCGATTTTCCTGTCCATAAAACTCATTTGAATTTCTCGGGCAGGCAACCGCGTGTGACGTCGTACAATTCCAAGATGGCGGCGCGCTGGAAATTCAAATGTATTTTATGGAGAAGAAAATCAGTGGATACATACAGCAACATATTTAAGCATCAGTAACGGACATTTGAGATCAATCAGTTTTTCAGGGTGTTCCCTTTAAAATGACAAATTTAGACTGCACATGTCTGGAAAGCAATCACATGACCAAAGTTTGCGTTTTTACTGAATCTGAAGCGCATTTAAAAAATAAAACGAAAGCGTATTCGTATTCGTAGGTTAAATATTTCGAGGGTTAAGTGCAATCACTTTATACGAAAGACAAGAATTGGATATCCTACCCTACAAAAACTCGAAGTAAAATAGCTGTAGCTAGATCTTTTATTCTTAAATTCTCTTTTTATATACATATAACCAAGATAGGAATCATCTTTCAATTTGAAAGATATAATGTTTGTAAATCATGAAATGTACAAAGTATACGATCTTTCGTTGATTTTCAAAAACGAAGGCTGCGCGAGAAGCCGATAAAACAACTTACAAGAAACAATGCTGCACGTGTGTCTCGCCTGTCACCGGCAACATCACTGTTCTGATAGCTAGACAAACTGGAACGTAATAAACACAACACACCGTATGACACTACACCAGGCAACACTGTGTCCAGCACATCCACGCGTCTCTTATTACGACCGAATCTCAGAGAAAAACTACACATCCACTGTACTCGTCTCTTACGACAATCTCGGAGACAAACTACACATCCACTGTACTCGTCTCTTACGACAATCTCAGAGAAAAACTACACATCCACTGTACTCGTCTCTTAATTACGACAATCTCGGAGACAAACTACACATCCACTGTACTCGTCTCTTACGACAATCTCGGAGAAAAACTACACATCCACTGTACTCGTCTCTTACGACAATCTCGGAGACAAACTACACATCCACTGTACTCGTCTCTTACGACAATCTCGGAGACAAACTACACATCCACTGTACTCGTCTCTTACGACAATCTCGGAGACAAACTACACATCCACTGTACTCGTCTCTTACGACAATCTCGGAGACAAACTACACATCCACTGTACTCCTCTCTTACGACAATCTCGGAGACAAACTACATTTCGTAGCTATACGGGTAGGGATGTTCGTGCTGTGAAGACAAATGGGTGCGACACCAACTCACACTATGTCCAACACACCTACTGTACACGTCTCCTACAACAATATCAGAGACAAACTACAGTTCGTAGGTAGGGCCGTTCGTGCTGTGAAGACGAATGTGACACCAACCCACACTGTGTCCAACACACCCACCCACCCGCGCCGTCTCTAGCATCAACCTCGGAGATAAACTGCATTTTGTACGCAAGACAGCCACATACCGTACGACAGTCCACTCTACATCAAACAACACTGCTCCCAACACACCTACCCGTCTCAGTCTTGCATCATACCGTATAGTCCAGATTACGGTTCATGCGCGGTTGTTCAAGTCTCGTTTCAACTGGCAGGCCACCATTGTTTAACATCATCTGCCTTCATCATCTTTATTTCAATACGGTAGCTACTCTCATAATACTAAAATACAAATCTATGGTTGTCTGGTAGGCCGTATACCATTCTACTTAAAAAGATAGTAACTATAATTATATAACTACAGGCCTACCCGCCAAATAAACAAAGGTTTGTACAACTGCGCAAACTGTAAACTGGTCTATTGTTTTCAATAGAGCCCTCTTCCTCTTCCCCTTCCAAGCATAAAAACTAGTATACCTAACAGGTAGGGAGTGCTGCCGCTCAGTTAAGGAAATGTATTAGAAGAAAACCTACAGTAGCTCTTTGGCAGGAAAATATATTACTGGGTAACAAAAATGTCAAGATGCGATGTGCGCTAGATGAATCTCAGTATGGTGAGCTTCGGGGATATCTTGCCTGAAGCCTGGAGTGTTTGGGCTGTGGCGTGTTGTCCCGGTATATCAACCATTTTCCGGTAAATTCCCTCTAGCTACCAATTTCCGACTTTTTCTTAGGATTCCCAGCACAAAAGATGCTGTTCTCCGGAAACAGGCATGCATAAACTGGAGTCCGATGAAGCGTAAACACGGGAAATCAACTGTTATTGAGATATATGTAGTTATGATATTGAATCATGTTTGCCGCGTAGCACTAGTAAGTGTAAAGAATGTAATATATAAAGTGGTAAGCTGTAGTGCTAAATGTGCACGCCCTACGAGGGAAAGAGAAAAAATCTCTGGCCCAAGTTAAAAATCTCTGACCCAAGTTATTGAGATATACTAATTTGTGTTTTGAACCCGCTGACACTTTTCAAATCGTAACTATATTGATTTGACTTTATCGAAGGTAATAGAAGAAAATGATTTGTTGCTTATCACGCTGATAAGAGGAGAGATCTTGCTCTTTGAAAAATAGTCATTATCTCTTGTTTACTGACGTTAAAGTAAGTGAATATTGTAGTATCTTACCATTTTATGGCCTAGATGACCGTGAGTTCAGTTTCGTAATTGGCTCTTGGTCGTGTGTATTTAATCAACTAGATACCGACTTGTATAATATAGTACCTAATCCTGATAAATTCGATGAGACCGACCCCGACTTAATGCTTACTACCCCTGTATCCGAGTATTATTCAATTACCAAGATAAATAATGCTTTAAAAACATCAGGACCAAAATCGTTTTCATTAATTCATTGCAATGTTAGAAGTTTACAAAAGAATTTAAACTTACTTGAGGATATGCTGTACTCACTTGACAAAAGGCCTGAAATCTTAGCAATCACGGAAACAAGGCTAAATGAAAATTCAATAGTTAATGTAGAACTCCCAAATTATATATTTTATCACACTGACTCATCGACCTTGGCAGGAGGGGCAGCTATTTATATTAATAATAAATTAAAATCAATACATAGACCTGACATCAAATTCAATATGCAGTTAGTTGAGTCTTGTTGGATTGAAATTAATCCTTGTAATGGAAAGGCTCACATAATGATTGGGTGCATCTATAGACACCCAAATGCGTGTATAGAAGATTTTACTGTTCAACTTGAAGAAATAATGAAAAAGCTTAATCAAGATAAATATCAAGTTTATATTCTGGGTGACATGAATAATGATTTTTTTTAATACAATACCCATTCACAAACTGAAGATTATTTAGATATGCTCTACTCTAATAATTTTTTGCCAATAATTACAAAGCCAACAAGACTAACTAGCCATACTGCAACCTTGATAGATCACATATATACAAATGCATCTACCCCACTTATTTCTGGAATTGCTACCATAGATATTTCGGATCACTTACCTACGTTCTGCATTGCTGATATAGCAATAAAAAGAAAAAACAATAAAATATTTCGAAGGAACTTTAGCAATTTTAACCAACATTCATACCTATATGACATCAGTACAATTGACTGGAATGCTATCAACAATGAATGCAGAAATTTAAATGAAATAACAACTAATACAATTAAAGCAATTAATAAAATAATAGATAAACATGCACCTAATAAATTGGTATCCCTAAGCAAAAGAAAACAACTAACAAACCCCTGGATAACTAATGGCATCTTAAAATCAATCAAAACTAAACAAAATATGTATAAAACACATTTTCTCTCTAATAATCCAAATAAAATAGATCAATTTAAGAAGTATGCTAATAAACTCAACCAGCTTAAAACCCACAATAAGAAGGCATACTATTGTAAACATTTTGAATTTTGCAAAAACAATCTAAAAGCTACATGGAAATTGATTGGTACATTAATAAAACGAAAAACAAAGGGACAGACCTGCCTATCAAGAATCGAAAGAAATAATAAAATATATACTAGTAAAGCAGATATTGCCGAACAATTTAACCAACACTTTATTAACGTAGGCCCTAACCTAGCAAGTGCTATTGGACACAACAATGAAGACCCCATTAAATACATAAACTCATCACCAACTTCTAGTTTCTTTATGTCTCCCGTTACAGAGACCGAAGTATGTAAGTTATTTGCAAACCTAAATGAAAATATAGCCTCACTTGATATCCCAAATAGACTAATTAAAATTGCCTGTGAACCACTCTCAAAACCTTTTACACTTATCTACAATCAATCTATTGCAACTGGTATAGTGCCAGATGTCTTTAAAATATCCAGAGTCACCCCCATATACAAGAGTGGTGAAGTTACTGACACTGGCAATTATAGACCAATCTCAACATTGTCAGCATTTAGCAAAGTCTTTGAACGATTAATATACAACCAGCTTCAATCTTTTTTAGAGAAACATGATATTTTATATAAATATCAATTTGGCTTTAGGAAAGGATTTTCCACCGAACAAGCTATTTTAGATATTACTGAAAACTTAAACCTTGCAATTGACAAAAAACAAATTACTTGTGGTCTCTTTCTTGACTTCTCCAAGGCATTCGACACCGTTAACCACAAAATTTTACTTTCCAAATTATATGCCTATGGAATTCGTGGAATCCCACTTAAATGGTTTGAAAACTATCTAAACAATCGTAATCAATACGTAAAAATTGACGAAGTCGAATCAAGTATGGAAACAGTCATTTGTGGGATACCCCAAGGATCAACATTAGGACCCCTATTATTCCTATTATATATCAATGATCTACCAAATTCTTCTGCTAAGCTTTCTTTCAGGATATTTGCTGACGATACTAATATCTTTTTTGCTAGTGATAATGTTAAAGAACTTGAAACCGTAATGAATGATGAACTGAATTTAGTTTTAAATTATTGTGTTACTAATAAGTTGTCTATTAATTTTAAGAAGACTAATTATATGGTTATAACTTCGTCTAGGAAAAAAGTAAATATTAACATTAACAATATTGAACGTAAAAGCTATATAAAATATTTAGGTATTTACATTGATGAACATATAAAATGGGATACTCAGATTCAACATATCAATAATAAACTTGCCAAAAATATTGGAATCATCAATAAACTAAGATACTATCTTGATCTCCATATGCTAAAACAATTATATTATACCCTTATATATCCATATTTGAACTATGGTTTATTGAGTTGGGGTTCTACCTATAAAACAAGATTAACCAAAATATATACCAAACAAAATAAATGTATACGAAATATATTCTTTGCTCATAGTAGGGAAAACGCTAGCCCCTATTATAGCCTTCTTAAAATTCTAAAATTTGAAAATATCCATAAATATAAAATGTCACTTTTTACACATAAAATTCAAAATAATAAAAATAGTATTCCAGCCGTATTCTCTGATATCCTTACACCAATATCCGAAATTCATTCCTACAATACCAGATATGCTGCCCCAAAAATTTTCTACAAACCCAAAGTGAGAACAAATTATGGGATTCATACATTTCGGTCCTCTGCACCCAAACTCTGGGAATCTATACCAACAGAACTTAAAGACCTTCCATACCATGCTTTCAAACAAAAATACAAAAAGTTTCTTTTAAATGACCAAATCTAATTGTAAACAAATAAAACACCTTACATATGTATTTAATGAATTTAATGAATGTATAGCTATAATACCATTATAATTATACTTGTTTACTTACAATATCTATAAATTATATACTAGTTACTCATCTTATTGATTATTATCTAGTAGTCATAATCAATTTTAATGGCTCCAGTTCTTTCCTTTTATCCTTCTCTCTTTTTTTTTCTTCTTTCACATAATACGTGTCTCAATCGTCCTTACTAGTAACATAGGCGGTGACCAACTCGAAAGCATTTCTGCTACTTTGGTCTCTGCACACCTATTTTGTATATTTCTGTATTATGTTATATGTCTTTTTTAATATCTGTAATTAATTATTTGTACCTATTATATATCATGTAAACAGTGTGAAAATAAAAAAACTTGAAAACTTGAAACTTGAAAACTCCGCCCTAATCAAACTATACGACTCAGAGTGATCCAGAGACCGCCTCTATTTTCCCGCAGCCTCCTCTCATTTCTTTCGAACGTGACAAGAATCTCCGTGATTCCCTAGTCAAAGGATCACTACAACCTGATCTTCAACCAGGCACTTTTAAATGTTCTAGGACACGATGCAATACCTGTGCTTACACTAAACCTACGACATCTATTTCAGGACCGAAAAGCTCTCTTAAAGTCAGTGATCATTTTGATTGTACTTCCAGTAATGTCATTTATTGCATCACCTGTACACTTTGTAACAAACTCTACATCGGAGAAACAGGGCGAAGATTAGGAGATCGATTCCGCGAACACTTGCTAGATGTTAGAACTAACAGCAAGGATCTCGCCAAACCTGTAGCTCGTCACTTTAACCTTCCTGGTCATTGCATTGATCACATCACTGTATGCGGCATTTCTCTGCATCAAGGTACTACCGACACTCGTAAACGCAAAGAACAGAACTTTATTTTCAAATTAGGAACTTTGTCACCTCACGGTATTAATGAACGCTTTTCGTTCATTTAATTTCAGAATTCACGTATTCACTCACACTGAGATCAGCATGTTGCCTTAGCTTACTCATCAACACTTGCTGTTACAACTATTAGCATTTCTATTGTTGGCGCACTTTTCTTTGATCACAATTGATCCGAGCACATGTTTCCTTAGCGATAATCATGCATTGGCGCAATTTCCTTTGATCCCAATTGATCCGAGTACATGTTTCCTCAGCGGTAAGCATGCACTCGACACTATAAACCATTTCCCCACCCACAATTCCCTCTTTTGCTCTGACGAAGGGCTAGCGCTCGAAACGTCAGCTGCTACTCGCTTTCCACGGCGGTTAGCATACCTCAATCGACTTTAGTTGATTACATACCATTGTTTATACGACTCCAGTGACGCGTAGAGTCGTCAACTTTGCATGATCATCAAGTTACAAAATATATTTTGTGGGCTAGTAAACTTCATATCAAAACACGAGACTGAGGGGCACTGAAGGAATTGTGGTAAAAATACAAACGAAGGCGATCACAATTTATTTACACTCGCTGTAGGGTGGCAATAACAACAGATTCTAAGTACGAATAAGGGACACATTCACGTGAAAATGCAAAACTAAAAGCAGTAAAAATACAATTTTACGCCCAACCACATGCTAACCATCCTCCCATTTTGTGTATTTGTCACTGATGTTTTAATAATCCATCATTTCTTAGCAAATTGTGAAATAAAATACCTTTTGACTTGATTCTGTTGATTTAGCGCGCGCTCATAATACAGCTCGGGTTTCCTGTGGCTCAGGATTATTTTACATATAGCTCGGGCTTCCTGTGGCTCATCTAATTAGCAAATTTCCTCTGGTTTTCCGTGGTGTGGACTCTTATTTACCACGATTTACGTCATCACATGGTCAAAATTTGTTGTGGACTCACGAGGCGGAGCCAAGTGAGTCCACAACAAATTTTGACCATGTGATGACGTAAATCGTGGTAAATAAGAGTCCACACCACGGAAAACCAGAGGAAATTTGTTTTTTACAACAATATTAGAAAACGTATAAGGAAGTTTCGTTACAAAGCGTGACAGCTTTGAAAGAGCCAGCGTTGTCTATAACTTTCTCGCGTCAGCACCGTTGTCTGGACTCTCATTTACCACCGTACTTCAACCAATCAGATCGCGAGATTACCGGCAGTTGTGGTAAAAAACTAAATTCATCGCCGACAAGCGAGACGCGCGAGAATTTTGCCGAAAAACGAAAACTTACAGGTTCCTGCTACCTCCCTAACATTAAAAATGTTGAAGAACAGTAAATGAGCTACGTTTTTGGTGGCAATTCATTAAACTGGTCCAGATTTTCGGCGATATTTTTTTCTCCCTATGATCGGGACAGATCACATTCAATTTTTTTTAATCAAACTGTCGAATGATCTCTCATCTAGAGTCCCCAGCGAAGAAATGGACAGCTGACATATTTCCTCTAATCTCCCTCGGGCTGTTTTGCAATTTGACACACCACCCCGATGAAGTAGTTTTTGGCAGCTTCCAATAAACGAACCGGAAGAAAAATATCTTGAAGACTTCGCGGGTTAGTTTGTTTATATATGTCGCACGACCGCTAAACTCTCGTACTATGATTTCAGACCAAATTTTACTCCACTCTACTAGTATTACCAGGTATTACCATCAGTAAATTCAGCAAAAATACAGGTTATCACATCATAAAAAAAAAATTAACTGGAAAATTACCGTGTTTGTAGTGAGCTTCTCGTTCCAAGAGTGCCAGGATCTTTGAAATTGCTAGTCGAGTGTGAAGAAGAAGTTCCACTTTCTTCCGATTTGAAGTAGTCGATAATTCCACCACAAACTGGCACAAACATTGAGAAGTTGAAGTGAAGTCCAAAGCCAAAGAGTTTATAGTCCGTCCATCACTTTAAACCTTGTCTAACAGTAACACTAACAGTTCCAGCAAATGTCCAATATTTGCTCGTCGTTTGTCGAAGGCAAAGAAACAAATCCTGCTAAATATTGCACAGCGCCGTTAAGTGTAGAAAGCGGCCCAGAAGTTCGTCCGAGACAAAACATTCTCGGGCCAGATTCAGGAGGACATGAGAGATCTCGGATGCAAAATGCAAACCAGCTCTCATGCATAAAAGAAGTTTGCCGCCCGGGGGGGGTACTTACATGAAAAATGGGTATGTATGTGAGCTGGCCAAGAGGCTCGAACCCTGACCCTGTTTGACCGAATCCGAGCTCCAAAACCCTGATTGCCCCCTTTTTGGAAAAAAAACAAAACTGAATGCCCCTTCTTTAAATTGTTTTCAAAACAAGGTCGGATATATATCCCGGCCGGTATACCGCGTACCGGGATTGCATGCAAAATACGGAACATTTCAAATCGGGACGTGGCATTGGGTAAACAAATCAGCAGATGAAGTACATAGATAAGTACTGAAGTACGGGAACCTCAGTGCTTGCATGTGGGTAGGCGATCAAAATGCGGCAACAGAATGTCTTTTTTTGACATAGTAGCTAAAAAAAACCTAACTGCCTAAAAAAATACTGAACCCCGACCCTGACTGCACCCAAATTATACTCCAATCCTGACCCTGATCTGCCCAAATCAGGCCAAAACCCTGACCTTACCTGCCCAAACGGAGCTCAAAACCCTGACCCACCCGGGCGGCACATACATAATACGTCACAAACAGGAGTACCCCCCCCGGGGTTTGCCGAGGGCGGGAATTTGGTAGCGCACGCGTGCAAATTTTTTTCGCGTTTTTTGACTTTTGTGCGAACTGAGTAAACGTTTGAACTGAACAAAAAAAATCCAAAGTGAGCAGTGAATTGGAGAAAACTGAGCGAGGGTTAGCTAGAAAACCGTTGCAAAAAGTGTTCAAATACTCATATATTTGGAAGCAATCCGTTAGACTACTACTTAAAGTATAAATCAGCTACTTGAACCGTAAAAATACAAGCAAAAAGGGAACCCTAAGGCTTGTAAAGATGCAAGAGACCAGCTGAGATTTCTGAACCCCTGAAACACTTTATAACGCTGTACAATATGTTTTTGCCTTCGAGAAAATCGACTTCGGTCTTTCGGAGTTCAAATCGGAAGAAAGTGGAACTTCTTCTTCACACTCGACTAGCAATTTCAAAGATCCTGGCACTCTTGGAACGAGAAGCTCACTACAAACACGGTAATTTTCTAGTTAATTTTTTTTTACGATGTGATAAACTGTATTTTTGCTGAATTTACTGATGGTAATACCTGGTAATACTAGTAGAGTGGAGTAAACTTTGGTCTGAAATCATAGTAAGAGAGTTTAGCGGTCGTGCGACATATATATTTTTGTAAACAAACTAACCCGCGAAGTCTTCAAGATATTTTTTCTTCCGGTTCGTTTATCGGAAGCTGCCAAAAACTACTTCATCGGGGTGGTGTGTCAAATTGCAAAACAGCCCATACGAGGGAGATTAGGGGAAATATGTGAGCTGTCCATTTCTTCGCTGGGGACTCTAGATGGGAGATCATTCGACAGTTTGATTAAAAAAAATTGAATGTGATGACCGTTATAAATCCTTATGATGGCTCATATCTGTCCCGATCACAGGGAGAAAAAAATATCGCCGAAAATCTGGACCAGTTTGATGGTTTCTAGGAAGCTCACTCGATATCGCCGTGAATTACCACCAAAAACGTAGCTCATTTACTGTTCTTCGACATTTTTAATGTTAGAGGTAGCAGGAACCTGGAAGTTTCCGTTTTTCGGCAAAATTCTCGCGCGTCTCGCTTGTCGGCGCGCGATGAATTTAGTTGCCTGCCAGAGGAGGGTGATCACGCGTCACGGGACTTCTTCAGCCAATCAGAACACGGGAAATTTTTCCCGAGTTTTCCCTCGAGAATATCCATGAAAGGAGAAAATATTGCTCTGTGCGCCCAGAATATTGGAGTTTAGAAGCTAAAATCGATGTATATCGACAGAATATTATCAGAAGATCAGCTATGTGAACTATCACTTCAAGGTAAGAGGAATTACTGGTATTTTTTATTTGTGAAAGTGAAGCCTTCATATTTTTCTTGATTTCGAAAAATAGAAATTTAGCCCATTTTCATCCTTCCATATCTAAGGAAACGATTAAGGAAACCTATTACATTTTTCATTGATCAATGCTTTAGTCCATGTTAAACAATTTAAACCACAAGTACCCCCTTGAACCTCTCACCGTTTTCTTGCGATTTTGCATTTTCTGCGGCCATGTTTGTGACACAATACGGCCAAACAAGAACGACGCGTGAGTAGTGTAAGCAACATTCTAAACGAAGAATGGCTATAAAAAAACTTTATATAAGACTTATGGCTATTCATAAATATCTGGGAACGACTTCTTTGTATCGAGTACCCTGACAGATACGTTTTAATAATTCATTTTCTCATTTTTGTCATACGAACATTCCAAAACATTCAACAAACCTGCGCCCTACTGAACCAAATTGGATCTCAAATCACTCCTTGTTCGAGTAAAACTGTTAAGGAGCATAAATTTATTCATGAAAAGTCTGATACCAATACTGTATTTGTCTGCTAGGTATTGTCAAGTATCTACTGGTGGTCAGCATGATCAGAGACTAATTCAAGGCCTGAGCTGTTGTATCAAAGGGGGGGGGGACCTCTTGTTTATGTACATGTGTAGCTTGTTTACCATTTACACAGACATCCTGGTCGGTCTGAGTTTGTGTATACAAAAGTTTACATATGGAATTTCCCAATTGGAAAAACGTTTACCATTTGTACCAGATGAAAAAATCTCGGCAAAAGGCCTGGATTCCGGTTGGGAATTTTGGACTAATTTTTGAGATGTTCCATTTAATTAATTATTTTTCTACCATACAAACCGGAAAAAATTGTTACCCTTAATTTTACATTCCAACCGAAATTTCCAGAATTTCCGTGTAAATGGTAAACAATCGTAGTGTTTACAACGTGAGTGGGAGCATTTTATTGGCCTATACAATCTCGAACTGGAGGTGAGAAATTGCTGGAGCTGGAGGTGAGAGATAAAAAAAATGTTTAGACCGATACAACACTCACACAAATGTTGTAAACTATACTTGTTAATTATGAAACTATAAAATATTGTGTGTTTCCAGAAATTATCAGACTGGGGGTACGTCCATGCTATATATTTCCAGAGGATTTTCCAAGCGAAATTTAACTCGCCAAACAAGTCACTAGTGGCATATAAATCTTACTGATTGTTGAATCGAGAGAATAAAAGTTGCAGTCATTTTCTTGCCAGCTTTCTTAACTGTTCTAAAATCTACAAAAACAATACATTATTGTGTCACTCTAAAGAGTGTGTGCATGTATAGTGTATGCATGTGATTGTGCAAAGCAGAGCTGTAATCCAATATGGCTGACTGAAAAGCCATATTAATTGGTGCCTGCATTACCTTGACTTCACTACAAGATGGCTATGAGGGGGAGGTTTACGTTTAATTAGCTCAAGTTTTCAGTATTCGCTCTATTGATGAACTCTAAATGCCTAAGAACTGGACTGAAATACATCTTTAAACCTTTTAATCTTTAAATTGTACATAAACTTGGGGAATGTGAGAGCCATAAACTCTAAAAAATATTAAGGAAAAGTCTTTCCAAAAATGCTGGATTTCAAATGGTAATTACGCATATGCAGACACCATCAGGTCCATGTTAGTAAGCAATGAAATTTCCGGAGAGGAGGGGGCTCGCTGTTCTACAAACAAGGTATTTCTGGAGGGGTGAGGGGAAATCCTGGGGTAGGGGGGGTTCTTAAGATACATCCCTTCCATGATATGGGAGGGGTATGGATATTTTCTGGAACCACAAAAAATAAATGAATTTTGATAATAAATGTAAATAATTGAGTTCAGCTCTATATGGTTTACCAGTCATGCGTAGTGTACACAAAAACAGCTCCCACATTGATTAGACAGTCTATGCGTTAATAAAAAAGTTGTACATCTGTGTTATGGACATTTCATTGAACTGGGATAGGGGAAGTCGGTGATCAGTTGAGACCTCCCTCCAACAGACCCTTAAGCTACCATAGTGTCTTATTAGTCATGTTCTGCACGTATCAAACAAACACTAAGTATGGACTGAAAAGGGAACATGCTGTTTCAATAGAAAAGATGATTTACGATGTAATTATCATATTCTGTGTATGTTTCATCGTTGCCTTGCATATTAGACTTTTGTCCATCATATTTATACTAGTTTTATATTTGTAAGTGCAAGTTAACCTTATTTTAAGTACCACCCCCAGAAATAGAAATTACTGAAAGAAAAAGAAAAGAAACAATAATTTGATCCAGTATAGTCTGTCAATAATAATTGCAAATGAATATAGTTCATCACTGTTGCACAAACTAAAACTGAAGTATGCAGCCGGCTCTATACCAATTCGTGTTGGAGACTGAAATATTATAATAGTGATTTTACTCAACCCATGAAATAGATATTAGACTAAAAGACACAGACTTCCAATGTTTTCTTTTGTTTCTATTCTGAATATTATTATTTTTGTTTAATGGGTTAAGGAAGACCACTGTAACATCCAGCAATGACACCCCCCCCCCCCCCCCCCTTGAACAGGGAATATACACGTCATGTGCAACATTTTGCATTCTTAAAGAAGAAAAATTATAGTAAAAAATCCCTTGCATTGTTATAAACTAAATACTAATAGTTACATAAACATGCAAAGATGTGATAAAACTGAGTAACGAAGAGGGCTCTTGACAATGTTTTTCTTCCTTCGTGATCTTTAGTAGTTGTAGCTACGTTCCTTTCGAATTCGTGAAATGCCATTTTGCAGTCAATATGCATATGTTTTTATATTAAAATGTAACAAGGAAACAAGAGCGCTTATTCGGACCCCGCCACGCTTGCCCATTTACAGGCCTAAATATCGCTGAATAACTCTAGTTAATTTCATATGGTTATAAAGCGAACAAACATCGTGTGGCCGATAATAGGTATTGCTTGGCCGATAGTGGGTTAATCTGGCCGATAATAGGCTTGTCAACAACGGACATGTTCAGTCGATTTTCATGGGAAATAGTGAAATTCGAAAGGAACGTAGCTACAACTACTAAAGATCACGAAGGAAGAAAAACATTGTCAAGAGCCCTCTTCGTTATTAATACGACTAGTAGCGATCAAAGTAAAGTGGTCGATAATAGGTTAAATTGCAAACGAAAATCGCCGAAAATGTGAACAAATAATTTAGCAGTATCAAGCCTTCAACCACCATGGTTTATCGCCAAAAACGTAGCTCGTTCACTGTAATCAACATTCCAAAGGATGCGAGGCAAACGAGAACCTAATGGTTGTCATTTTTGGCTAAATTCTCGCACCTACGCTAAGGGTAAGGGCTCGTATAAAAAGAGAGACTCGGACAAAGTCCCCAAAGAGCACTAAAACAAACTTCCCGAAAACTCGAATGAAGTTATTTCAAGCAATATATAAACACAGTGGAATCAAGCCAAGATGAAGTGAGTTTTAAGGATGACTGGATACTCTGGCTAAGAAAAAAGGACGTGAGAAAATCAAAAATACACCAAATGTTAGAGCTCCGCACACATCGACTGCAAGTGACGACTGACTTCAAAAATCAATTTGAACCATGATCCTTTTCGACGCGTGATCACCCTCCTCTGGTTGCCTGCCTTATGGAGCGTCATTAGTGCCAAAATTCACTTTTGGTATTATGATGTGAGTATTTAATTTCCTGTGGAAAAAATGGTGTTATGATGATAATTGTATCGAGTAAAAATGGCGTTATGAAGTGAAATTCGAATTTGTGAAGTAAGTTTGGAATTATGAAGTAAGTTTGGAATTATGAAGTAAGTTTGGAATCATGAAGTAAGTTTGGAATTATGAAGTAAGTTTGGAATTATGAAGTAAGTTTGGAATTATGAAGTAAGTTTGGTATTATGAAGTAAGTTTGGTATTATGAAGGTATGAGCACTTGCGAGCGTACTCAACGCGAAAGGGTTCACGGGAAGACAAACACGTGTTCGTTCATCACCTACAAACATGGCGGACATCGCGGAAGCACACACACAGAGCTTTTAAAGTTATCTACCGAGCTGTCTTCCATTGATCTTGGATATAGTGGAGTAAGCAAGTCTCTGTATGATTACGCAGAACATTTAGGCCAAAGAGCTGACCGCTATTCTGGATATTATGAAGTAAGTTTGGTCATTGGTATTATGAATGCGAGCGTACTCAACGCGAAAGAGCTCACGGGAAGACATAATTGGCGGGGGTCAGCTCCCCACTATGACCACTATGGGGCTTTGGAACAAGTGCAAACTCTTATAAACATTGATGTAAAATTCGGTATTTTGACTCGTTGAATAATTGCCACACCCCTCCCCACCAAGTTTTCTTTGCTGGCAAATGCCCTACCCTCAGGGTAGAGACTGAGTTGTAAAATGCCCCACGTATGGGAATGGCAGGTCTGGAATTGAGAGAGATCATATTTTAAAATGCTTTGCACACTTATTAGATTGATACAGGACGGTGGAGCAAAATTTCAAGTGGGCGCGCTAAAAAAATTGAAGGGGCTAAAAATTGTCATGAAACTGACCTGCGCCCTCCCTGTGACACCTATATTTTCATACAGAATGACATTCAACCAATGTATCTGACATGGCTCACCACAATATTTTTTCTACAAAAAAATACATTTTCGTATGGAAAGCATAACATAAGTACCCAAAGTACACCATTGTCAATCATGCCATCAACCAACTCTCCATTCTAGGAACTGGACATGTTTTTACCCAAGGAAAGTGAAAATGCAGGGTGGAGATAATTCAGGATGACTAAAGCTCCAATCCAAGACTGTATTTTCACTTACTTAATTCCCATATATTTTGTGAAAACAGAGAGGAAAAACACCCTGGGTTTATTGCTTGTAGCAAATGCCCCATCCCTGGGATGTGCTGAACATGAAAACGACTCGCATGCATTGGCCTGGGGGAGGAAGGCGGATCGACACAGTTGGATTATTGCCAATTAAATTTTAAAAAGTCAACATCATAAGAAACTTCAGTAACCTTGACTAATTTATTGTTGTACAAAATACATGTACCATTCATTCATAGTGTGACAGAGAATGGCGAAAAGGAAAGGTGCCAGAAATGCGGTCAGCTCTTTGGCCTAAATGTTCTGCGTAATCATACAGAGACTTGCTTACTCCACTATATCCAAGATCAATGGAAGACAGCTCGGTAGATAACTTTAAAAGCTCTGTGTGTGTGCTTCCGCGATGTCCGCCATGTTTGTAGGTGATGAACGAACACGTTTGTCTTCCCGTGAACCCTTTCGCGTTGAGTACGCTCGCAAGTGCTCATACCTTCATAATACCAAACTTACTTCATAATACCAAACTTACTTCATAATTCCAAACTTACTTCATAATTCCAAACTTACTTCATAATTCCAAACTTACTTCATAATTCCAAACTTACTTCATGATTCCAAACTTACTTCATAATTCCAAACTTACTTCATAATTCCAAACTTACTTCACAAATTCGAATTTCACTTCATAACGCCATTTTTACTCGATACAATTATCATCATAAGGGACCGGCCATTTATTAGAGGGGGGGGTGGGCTGGTGCAAATGGGGAGGGGGTCATACCTTTTTGTGCACCAAATAATGGGGGGCTGCACAAAATTATGCAACCATTTCTGAGGGGCCATGTAATTTTGTGCATTCCATTTTCCTTTCTACTAAAGAAAACAGTCCTGAAGGGATCAACCACAATCAAATTTATTATCAAAAATGATATAACAAAACAACACAATCTGGTGTATAACAGTCCTTCACTCTATTATAAATGTTATTGTGATTTAGGGGGGGGCATGTCATTTCATGTGCACTCTCTTGGGGGGGCCACATTATTTTATGCAGTGACATGAGCAGGGCCACTTGAAATTATGTTAAGGAAAATGAAAATGCACCAGCCCACCCCCCCCTCTAATAAATGGCCGGTCCCTAACACCATTTTTTCCAAAGGAAATTAAATACTCACATCATAATACCAAAAGTGAATTTTGGCACTAATGACGCTCCATACTGCCTTGCTTATTTTTATTTTTATGTAGTTGGCGAGATGAGCCACAGGAAGCCCGAGCTATATGTAAACAATCCTGAGCCACAGGAAACCCGAGCTGTATTATGAGCGCGCACTAAATCAACACACATACAGTAGAATCAAGTCGAAAGGTATTTTATTTCACAATTTGCTAGGAAATGATGGATTATTAAAACATCAGTGACAAATACACAAAATGGGAGGATGGTTAGCCTGTGCCCAAACGAAAAGAAAGCCACGTCGGAAGAGCGCGCATATCGTCTGTCCGATCCTTGGGCATGACCACAAATTCAATGCACTTCGTTTGTTCTGCGCATATCATTTGTTTGCGCACGACCACAATGCACTGCTCTTGCAATGCGCCAACAAACGGCTCTACAACACAAATTAGTACTGCTGCCTTGCTCGCTCGCTGCGGCAACAATTAGTGTATTATTCTGTCCTGTGTATCGTCATTAATTAACGAGGTGAACAAAGAGCTAGAAATGGTGAGCCCAACATCGGTTTCAAACCCGGCTTGCTGCGAGGTGGTGGATGGGATTGTCAAGATCACTTCACAGAGGATTTCTTGCAAGCGACACTCAGATCGAGAGTATAATTTTATCACGCTACAAACAATAGCTTTTGCACTTCCAGCCTCGTCTCTGCCTCGAGTTTGGAAGTGCATAAACAAATGTTATTCTCCCGAGGCTTGGTGGTGATCACAAGAATGACGTCATAAGGCATATGGCGCTCGTGATCCAATGGGGAAGGCTTCACTGGATGGCAAACAAACTTCCAAACGCTATTTAGAAAGATCGATTGGAGGTGGAAATAGCATTTACAAACGGGTTTGCTAATCGCGTCAAGTTCTTTTAAATAAACGGTCATTTGTTTTGCCGTCCGTACCGAAAGGCCCTTCGCTAGTGTAACACAGTCCATTTATGGAATCTCTTTGTTTGTACTTTAGATTTGTGCTAATGAAACAAATCGTAAACGTCATCTGAATTCAAATTTCGGTAGTAGCGACGACTGTTCACGGGCTATGTCGGTATTACGTACAAAACACTAGCGTTTCATGAACTCTGTCAAGCACTCATTGTTCGTCTTTCATCAGGGCTTCCAAATATTGAGAAAACAAATGAAACCACTCGAGGGTTTTATTGTTTTCGAAATGTAACTTAAATAAAGTTACTTCTTCCCCTGATGAAAGACGAACAATGAGTGTTTGACATGTCTTCTCAGGGGAATGCAAAACCGACAATTTACAATGTTTCTTTTCAAACTTCATTAGCAAGTATTGTTTACCGTTTGACTGTTGTATCTAATTATTCAATAGATGGCTTATTATTCTTTTTTGATGGCAGTGATTTCAACTAGCGTACTAGTAGAGTAGTGGACAAGAGTTAGTACAAGCAGTCGGAAGGGTCGTGGTTCGAACTCCAGTGGAGGCAGACTCTTTCTTTCCCTGTCATTCTTTATTTCTTTACTTCTTCTCTCCTTACTTGTAGTTTATCAGTATGTAATTAGTTAGTGGTTCATGTATATGATGATTAAGAAATATCGATCACTAGGGTTGGAAATCTGATCAAACACTACGAGGACCGTTTGGAACTGGTGTTTCATTGGATGTCAAGTTGCATCCACCTGACGAAGCTTCGAATAAGGGTTTCACCCGGTATCAAGACCCATGCATGTGACCAAATGCAGTTCCTCCATGGGATGACTATCATGAATTATTAATGAGTTTGAGAAGTCTTGTTCAGGTTGTACTTTTGGTTTATTGGGAAGATAATTTGTCTAACAGTTTCTGATTGGACAAAGAAAAGGACAGCGTGAGAAGGAGATAAAATATAAAAAGACAAAGTAAACTGCATTTTAATGAAACGAAAATAAAAATATCTCGAATCAGTAGAAATGTAGCCTCCTTCGCAGATGTTATTTGTGTCGTCACGCAACGCTTCTCCCCGGTGCGTGACGACACGAATAACGGCTGCGAAGGAACTATAGAAATGACAGCTCCGATTAAACTATTTCAACATCTATTCGACATCTGTTGAAAACCAATGTTGAAACCGTTTCAAGTGGTCTTTCGACATTTCAGCGAACAATAACAGTTAATTAGAATGTTAAACACATGCTGAAATCTTTTGTTCTTGGAATGGTGAATCGAAGAAAGAAAAGGTTCGACAGAGCAATCCGGATCCCGACTTTCATCAGCCCATGGTTGTTTCAGGTCTCGTTAAAAATTCAGAGTTTTTGGTCTGCGTGTGCTGCTTGTGCTTACGCTTGTGAATACCAATACGTTGAATAGTTTTTGAGAAAACGGCTTTTCAACAATGGGAAAATTACAAAGAATGTTGACTGTGTGGCAGCTATTCCAACTTCGATTTGTGGATGTTTGTTTTTGCTTGACGTCTGAGTCACGCTTATGGGGCAAAATGTAAACAATACGTCATCTAAAATCCACATATCACAGGCGACAAACAATTTTCGTGTAACGTTCTTGTTGTTATAGTTTCATTTCTCAACAACATCTCTGTACAATGAACACATTTTCAGTACACGTTCTCCTATAATTTGGATTTCAACTGTTCCACGAGTTTCTCGAGTTTCATAGCGATCATCATATCTCCCTTGATTTTCAGTTTTCCCGCCATGAAGGCTTGTGTAGGGCTTAATTGACCTTTGAACATCTTGACGAAGTCTTCAGAGTCTAAAGTCATTGTGCACTGAGGTTTGTCATCGGGATACGCTCCTAAACCAGCCCTACCTAAAATACAACAAAGAAGATATATAGAGTATAACAAAGTTATGCGCTTTATTCAACGTGCTCCTAACCCGTCCTAATGACTTCTCAAGGAAATGGGACACGTTCTTTGTAGACGAGATTTTGCGTTCCATTTTCAGAGTTGAACAGTTTGCCCAATGTTAATGGTACACAACCAACAGAGACAATGAACGTATACTTGTTTTGGTCCCACAATGTTCTCTGATATGACAGATATCATTCTCGACGCAAGACCCTTCTCTTATTTCTTACTGCGCATGCTCAACGAAATGGTAAGGCTCTGGGAAACTCCAGAATTTAGAGAGCCCTGATTGGTGTTTTATAAAACAATACAGATGACGACATAGCACGTGCGTGCGTAATTAATTAATTGATTTGCATTTGAAGGAAAGCAAAATGGCGGACGAACACAAGCGTGTCTGAAGTTAGGTCAAATAATTTCGCCAAGTAACCGGGAAATTAGGGATAAATTTCACGCGTTTGTCAAAATTGAAGTAATTTCCCGAGCCGCTTCGGCTTACGCTAGACGCCCCCCATCTGGACTACCCGCTTGCCTTCCCTTACCTGATGAGGTCCACCATAACCCCTGCCCTGGTCATGGCTAGAATTGGGGAACTCACCCAATCCAACCAAGAATTTATAATGCAGGGCAACTTCCATGTCCACGTTTTTCATGTGGAAATACCGGGCGGGGGAAGTGGACGATCGGCCCGCTGCTGAACCACCGATTTATTTCTATTTGTACTTATTTGTACTACGCGCGCTTTAAATGATGTTTTTCTGGATCGTAATTTGCTCTCCATAATATTAATGGAGTAATCAAATAGTGACTCGTGAAATTAGGGATAAATTTCACTTGTGTTTGTCAAAATCTGGGCCATCCTGTACCGCTCAAAACGAGCCACAGCATTGGCTTACCCAACAATACAAAACACCCTAACCTTTAGAACGAGCAGTACGAAAACAATCGAGCTACAGTATAATGGGTGCAATCAGAATACAGGTCTCGAGCGGTACAGGATTACTGCAAAATTACTTCGATTTTGACAAACACGCGAGAAATTTATCCCTAATTTCACTCGTCCTCATTTGATTACCTATACTAACTATTGAAAATACAGTCTTTCCCTGCCTTTCTAATAACGAACTCTAACGCCAGTTCAAACATCGAGTTGTCTGCCATTTCGTTTCTGGAGTTTTGAGCATGCGCTGTGAGGACTGTAGCCAGATTTTGGCTACAACCCTCACTTGCATATGTAGAGTTTCCCAGAGCCTTTCGATTTCGTCGAGCATGCGCAGTAAGAAATAAGAGAAGGGTCTGGGGTCGAGAATGGACAGATTAAAAATCTCAAAAGGCGCGCATTCTCCAGTATTTCACTGCTAGCTATGTCTTTATATATTGCAAAAGTTTCCAAGGGATTTCTTTCCGTCTCTTAGTGTAAGGACTTGAATCTGTTGCTACTTTTGAATTCAGCCCACCCAACGACCAGTTATACCACAGGCAACCCAGTGCCTCAAGCTTGAACATCTTTGATCACTTACACCATGTACGTAAGTTTCAAAGCGTGGAGGCGAAACACGTCGATGTAAGTCTTGAATAGCCTGTATACAGCCGCCACGCCGCTCATATTTCCATGGATGTTTTCGAGGGGTGAGCAGCGACTGTATACAGGCTCGGTACTGGATCAAGGGCCACAAAATACCCGACCCACCAAACATCCGACCCACACACCGGTACGTTGCTGGCTGGTCGAGTGCTACGGTCTCTTCAAGGACTCAAAGTACAAGACACCACAGGGACGAAGGCTTCTTACCTGAGCCGTTCTTGAGGTCGAGATACCAGACGCCTGGTTCACTGCCCTCGAGATGAAACTCGAATATACCATTAGTGCTCTGGACCATCTCCTCGCTACACAGTGACTGTATAGACGTGAATAAACTAGCCACGCCCCCTGGTGTGCCGTCTCCACTCGCCGTTGCACTGGTAGCTTGTTTTGATAGCCTTTTGTGATCCCTCATCAAGTAATCTGAGAATTTAGTTCCTAAAAGAGAAAACCGCGTACTTGGTATTGTATCTGGTTCGAAACCTGACGAACTTAATGTCTGTGTATGTGTGCTTGACCCAATTCAACAATTTTAACCTATACATTCCTGGGATGCCTGACTCGATTAGCTTATATTACTATTTCAGGTGTCCCAGTACTCTTGCTATTTAATTTTTCTATATATTTACATGTAAATCATTACTATAAGAGTACGAATAAAGTTGTTGTTGTTGTTGTTGTTGTTGTTGCCCTTGAAGGTCATGAGATCTAATCGTTGTCAGTGTTCAATAGTTACATGACTTGTCACGTCATTCGGTCACGCTACAGGTAGCAACCACTCGCCTCTGACTAAGGGCATCACGTTTTTTGGTATTATCAATAAACTTGCGAATGAAATTACGTGTCTTTCGTCGTGATTTGCATGCTCCTGACTCCTTTATAAGTTTTAAATTCCAGTTGGTCTGAATTCCCTCCCAGCTAAGCACGCCCATCTACACAGCAGTCACTCGAGTGAACATTTACGGTGATCGAAAGAGGAGGAGGGAGAAGAATGGTTGGAAAGAAAACTACTTTGGACTTTGTTCTCTCATCTTATAACCATAGATCTGACCGGTAATGACAGTCGCTGGGGGCAACGAAGTCAAAAGATGGGTCTTCTTCTCTTCCTCAGAAAGGTTCTAGTGAGTATTCAAATAATGTGCTCTAAATTAAAAGTTATGTCACAAAACAATTACTGATGCATGTGTAGTGCTCGGTGCAATAAAAACAAGGTCCAAATAAAAGTCCCAGGGATTTCAAAGTCCCAAGGATTAGCACCTAATTTGGTTGCAGTCAGAGAATCGTCTCTACACCGCATCCAGTGTGCCTAAAACATACCTAATGTCAACCATGATACGATGATACTACAGAGAGCATAAGCCTTTCCTTTTATCTGATTTGAGAACAAAAAATGTTACTTATGCTTTTTTGAACTCGGCTGTGCACTTATGGGAGCGTTCCGGTTTGGGATATTCCGGGATAAGAATATTCTGGCTATTCTGCATCCAAGAGCAGAATACACAGAATGCATTCCAAATATTTCCAGAATAAGAATAGCCTGCAATGTAGGCATTCTATTTGAGGACCCGGGTATTCATGAAGCAAAAACAAAGGAAATTCAAGTAATAAAACACCAGTGTCTTCAATTGTACTAGAGATTTCGTCCTGATTTACATAAACATTTTCGATTTTCTCGGCCAAAATAAGTCGTATCGCCAAAATAAATCGTATCGCCAAAATAACTGAAAACATGACTCTACATCTAGACGTTTGATAAGTGCAATAAAGAATTCGCGTCCGATTTTTATGGGATTTACAAACTCTTGCTTTCAGCTCAAGTTTGTAAATCCCATAAAGATCGTCCTCTCATTCTTTATAGGCATTGGTAATACATAGAATGTAAAAAGGTGCTATTTGTGGTATTGTTTCAATCGTCCACCTCATTGGCTTAAACATAAAAAATATATCAAAAACTCATGAATAATTAATGAGCATGTTGTCCAATCAGATGAAGCAAATCAGTCACGTGCATGCTCCTTTATACCTAATAAAATCTCATCATTCTAAAAGGCCCGCGGCACGGAGGGATTTGAATTCTGTCCCAGAGGGAAACGGGGTTAATGATTGAGACAATGGAATTTCTATTGATGTTTCAGTTTTCTAATTGAATTGCTAATTAGGATGAACGTTTTATATAAAGAATACTAATGAACATGACATTTTATATAAAGTTTCATCCTAATTAAGAATTCACTGATAAAGACCCAAAGATAGCAAAAAGTACACGGAACATAAGGTACCTAGATAATAAATTTTGCACTAAATTTACTAATATCAGCAGACTACCGAGATACACAGATAATATTTTTAAAATGAAGTTATCCAACTACCATTACTTGTTTACCGAACCAAAGTTTAGTTCCAATTATTAAACCAAACTCAAAGCCGTAAAATAATAAAAACGTGCATTAAACTTACATATTTTGTGCCGGAGTCAAAAATTTAGAGTCTGCCGTCATATCAGTCACATCGCCTTCCAAGTCTTGAACTTTATCGAGGTAAACCACGACACCAAATCCTTCAAGTGCAGGTTCTTGTTGCATTGCGAAACGCCGCTTCAAACAACATAGTATGGTAATTTCTTCATGCATGTCATTCCCTTGAGATGTTCGTAATTGTAGGCGGTGATTACTCGAATATTTTGCATGGCGTTGTGAATACAAAGGTTCAATGGTTCATTAAGTAACCATTCCCTTGAGATGTGCGTCTTTCTTTCATTGCATTCTTAAAGCGTTTTTGAAGCAGTTTAAAACACTCACAGCACGTGTTTTATCAAGTCTAAAAATTATCGGGCTTCGCCCTCGAATTTTTAAACTTGATAAAACACTGCTGTTCGTGTTTTAAACAGTACATCAAAACTTGAAGAATATCATGTTCTCAGTTTGTGTGTCACGGTAATAGACTTTACATTCGCGTTCCGGGCCGGAAACAGCTATTTACACCGATTTTGATATGAACTAAAGAACCTCTCGGCCATGTGGGATGCTTAAAATCAAAGCAAATATGCAAAATCCTTTCAATCGAACATTGAGGGAGGGAAGTTTAACTGTTTGTATCCAATTAACAGCCACCAACCGAGCGATTACTCGATACATGCACAGTACCATAACATAGCCTTGATACATTTCAATTGCATCTAGTGCTCTAGTGTAAACTCTCGTAACTTTAAATATGACGAAAATTCAAGGCGGGGAACATTTTAAAATTGAACATTTTCTTGGTTATTGTTCTCGACTCTTCTTATTGGAAAAAAATATTTTCACACAAAAGAAAAGTGGTTTTATAATTCAGTTTTAGTGGATTTGATTTCAGAAATTGATGATTTAAGATTGACGAGTTGTCAGTATGAAAAACAGAAAATTCTAACATGGGGAAGCCAATTGCATCTGAACTATAGAATTATGCCTACCTCTTGCGTGGACCATTACTTAAATCACTAAAAGCCCATAGATGCACAAGAAAGAACAGTGTCACTGGTACCTGGAATACACGAGTAGTGTTCAAAGTCTGTGACACCCACGTCTCGTAGTACATCCTCATCGATGAGGAACTGTCCTGTTAGCGAGCGACTGTCTCTCGTTAGGATCACATACGCGGCATCAGACACGATGTCCGATAAATCTTAATAGCATCTTCACCACCCAACATCTTCACCGCAGCAGTAGCAATAGCTGGCAAGAGAACAACGGTCGTTTATTGGTTGGTAGCTCTGTTTAGATACTGATCAAATAATAACCAATCAGCTTTTAGCGCGTGAAAACGGATTTTTGTTCAGCACATGCGCCCCCGACATTTGTCTTAAGTTTAAAAAGGCTGATGTTTCTGCTCTCAAGATAGTTTCTTCAAACAGAGCTGAAACACTTTTTTTCATGTTAGCTGTCACGTGGCTTTCATCAAAATCCAATGTTTCCCGTACGTCCAACAATTCATCAATTGTTGCCCGCCACGTGATCACATCGTGACAGAAGATGTGTGATGTGTCGCACGCGCCACTGGCTAGCTAAAGGCGGGAAATATTTGTTTACCAAAATGTCTAGAGCTGACCATTTTTCGTCGAAATAAAGCGTTTACTTTCACTTTAGGGAGTCTAAAACAATGTTGGCCCCCCATCTTAAATCGATCCAAAAATGTGTCCCCCTCTCTAACCTTGAGACCAGAAAGTTGTGCCCCCACCCCAAGTAAAAGAAGGAAACATATAACCGTTATACATTCATTATAACGTTCGTCAACAAGGAAACATATAATCGTTACATTCATTTATGCTTGTTCTAATAATACAAAGATTCAGGTTCTGCCTGATTTTGTGGTATGCAAAACCTCATTTATATCGACTTCTGTCTTAATGTTTACACCATCACCATCTATTGAACTATACTAATCTCCATATTCTACATCACTCTCACTGTCGCTGTCACTATCTGTATCACTCTCACTGTCACTATCTGTATGTCTCAAGTCATCCCCAATCTCTTCCAGTACAACATCTTCTACATCTTCATCTTCTTCGTTGGTGTCATCCTCATCCTCTTCAACATTGAGTGATGGTACATGTAATACTATTGACTTTGCGATATGGGCTGCAATTACCATACTAATTCAACTTTAATGCGGGAATAATTGCATACTTTGATGTTTTATTTGGCTGGATACTGTAAAATATGATTTATATTAGTTTAATATGTGAATGTGCATTTTACCACGTAACTTATAAATACGATGATTCAAATATGATTTTGATTGTGCTTTTTTCAGAGCTCCTAAAAAATATGCTCCATCCTCCCCCTCCCCCCCCAAAAAAAAAAGTGGCATCTAAAAACTTATGACTCCCTCAAAATCGGCGCTCAAGAATCAGTGGCTCCTCCCCAATATATAGCAGCAAATTAATGATAAAATAATACTGCTCGTAATATTTGAAAATTGCAGTCTTGTTCAGTAGTGAAATATTGAAATATTAGTCACATGCAGTATTGATCGTTAATTGCACGAAAATAATCCAGATACTAATGAGACCACTCAGTTATTATAACCAAAGTTTCACTAAGATGGTCACTCTAACAGGGTTAGCCTGAATATCACATACATGTGCACTGTTTTGGAAATTGAATCATGCAGTTCCCATTTACCTGTTTTTGGCCAGAGTGCATTGACAGCGATTCCATCCTCCTTAAACTCTTCCGCCATTCCTAGCACACACAAGGACATGCCGAACTTTGCCATACTGTATGCTGTTGAAGGCAGGATATCAACAAAGAGGAATGTTGTATATCAGTAGGCAAGTTTTATATTCTGGGACATTACAAGAAGTTATTTTCATGAATGGGTAGTAAAGAACATAAAATACGAAGAGTGCTTGCCATCAGATTACTAAAGGAACCATCACTGTCTGCTGTGAAAATAATAATGTCACTGTCTTGATAAATGAGTGTCTGTTTCTTGAGACACCCATCCAGTAGAGAAGTACAGTCATAACTCTAGGTTTGTCTTTACAATAAATGTCCATGGATGGACACCCACTAAGATTCCAAACCATTACTACTCTGGTTTTTCTACACACCCAGCATGGGCTGGACAGTGTAAATGGATGTCAGATGGCAGTTATCATCACATGGCAATATGCAACTCCAATCTACAAGTAATGCGGGTATGGCAATCGTGAGGCGTCGACCCCCAGGCAACCCATGGGCATCACAGGGGATTTGTAGCAAAAACATGCCCTGGAGACAAGGGCATTAGAGCACTTTCACATTTCAGCTACATGTATTTGAACCTCGCCTGGGGACTTACCCACAGGATTTGCACAGAGCCTGCCATCACAAAGTTCCGTGATAATTCATCACAATGCTCGCAAGCTGTCTTAATTGTCAAGGTGAGTGGTGATTGTTATTGTTCAAATCTGCAAGTATATTACCATCGTTTGCATCTAAGCACAATTAACATGTGAGACAAAACATCTTCTAACTGGGAGTCAAACATAACGTGATTCGTCATCAAACCTTTGAAGTTTGAAGGTGTGCCAGAAGAACTTTGTGACCAGAATACTAAATTATGCTCCAGTTGTGATGATAATTACTATAAACAAATATTGATGTATATTTTGTAACTTCAAACCAGCTGGAGGACTTCAGGAAATTATGAAGTGGCAGAGCTGGCTGGAGAATTGTGTGTGGGAATAAAGAACTTTTGGAAGACATTTCTGCTCTAGTCTGAACACTTGATTGATCACTCTGCCCTAGGGTGGGGACATTTGTAACCAATTATTTTCCCCACCCCAGGGGTGTTAACATATATTTGTCAGGCTACCCTGACAAATGCCTGTGTGCGGGAGTCGACCCCTTGCGATGGCTGCTGATATGCACATAGATGCACATATCAATCAATACTTTGTTATTAATATGTAAATACTTTTTAGGACACACAAAAAGAAAATAAACAAGTATAAATCAGTAAATGTTACATAAGCAGATTCTCTCTGCTTAGTAAGAGAAGGTATCAGTATGGTTACATAAATTTAGTATAGGACTAGTATTTAGTATAGGACTAGTATAATAACATACTTATTAAAACAAATTGAGTTTGATTGGCTAAGAGTAGTGCAGTTCCTATAGGCTTGTGCAATTATAAATATTACTCTTTGAAAAACCATCAGATCTAAAACACTCGGGCTGTGCCCTCATGTTTTAAATCTCATAAAACACCGCTGCGAGTTTTGTAAACTATATATGTTACGGTTTAATTTTTTGTAAACCAGTTCAATTTTTTAGACCAGTCCATTTTTGGAAAACTGGTTTATTATTTTAAGATTCTAAAAGGGAAGTTATGTTAACTGATGTTGTAATACAAATGTCAAGTGGAAGCCAAATAAACACAACCCGACTCAAACTATGTGGTGCTATCTGTCCCCGTTCCAGAATCCCAGCATTTTTGGGTATTAAATAAGTATGAAACAGTCATGAACTACAGCAATAGGCCTTCTAGTTTACTGAGTAATTCTTCTGAAATGCATGAAAGCAATAATTTTTATTGGACATAGTAATATTGACGAAAACAATATTGTTATTTTTATACTAGATGTAAATCTAAGATAAAATAAGTACAATACAACCACTTAAATCTATAAGCACAATGTGCCAACATTACCCACATGGTCCTTGAACCAGTGACGTATGAAGTTTAGGGGTGGACTGAGGTTCAGAATATGCGGGTTCTTCCCCATCTTCAGATATGGTAAGCAGGCCTGAGAACTACATATAAAATAAGCAATCAAACTTTCTTCAATCCCTTAAGCAACTACAACGTAATTATGATATCATTGCTTCAAGCCACTTTTCATTAGAGCTGTTTTCAACCAAGTGTTGTAAAACTAAAACCAGAGCCAATCATGGGAGCAAGTACAAATGCAATGAACCAATCAGGAGCAAGTACAAATGCAATAAACCAATCAGGAGCAAGTACAAATGCAATGAACCAATCACAATCTGAAGTATTTGTAATTATTGGCTTTACTTGAACCAATCATAAGGAACTGTAAATGCAATAATGGGTACTGAAACAATCACACTTAAAAGAAATCGCCTAATTACTTTTCAACACTATCAAAAACAGCTCTACTTATGATACATACACTTAAACACACCCAGGTGAAATGAAGTTCATGATGTCAAGAACTATGGTGAATGTTCATGAACAGTTCATAAACATTCATCAAGTGTTCATGAAAAGATCATCTAGTCAGTTCATGAACTTGGTTCATGAACAGTTCATTATAAATCAGTTCATATTGTGTCATAGCCACTAGTAGTGCGGATTTGACATTTTAATTATCCCAAAAAAAGTCAAAATCGCCACCCTGGGGATGAGTTCGGTCAAAAATGTCAAATATCTGCCCTATATTCCTTGGTAGCATGTGTCAACCCCCCCCCCCCCCCCCCTTGGGGTAGCCCTGCCTGTCAAATCCCCACCCCTTGGCCCTCCCCCTCAGGCTTAACATTGATAGGTGCATAATTTCACGCTAATTTATCACACTTTCAGTTTCAATTATTTTTAAATATCTGTACTGTTCAAACATCATTTAAGCTGATATAAAACAGGAATCAAAACCCTTAATAGGAAAATAACTCACACCTCATCCCTTTTAATCAGCACATCAGGAATTTTATGAAGTTTATATAGAATATTTTAGCGAAGTAGGTATTTTTGCAGCCCAAAAACTTCTGTATGAGAATTTGCACTTGGGATGGTGAGGCGGCCATGCAGCCAGTATAAAGAGGGGATAAAAATCAATATTGCTTGATTAATTGCCACCAGACAACAAGAATGACATCATGTACTCTTCAGGCAAGTTAAATTTTCTCTGAGATTCTTGTGATACAGAATAGAATACCACTATAAGTTCTTATATATAATGTCATTACAACACAATTCCACATAATTAACTCGTTATTTCCTGCTAATATGTTGTGAAGTCTTGTTGTTCTCAAATGTTTTCAAGTGATTTCTAATAGTAATATATTAAGTACAATATTCTTCACAATAACCATTTTGAAAACATAACTCATGATGATACATTTTCATGTACATTCCTCAACCTCATAATCAACAAATTCTAACAATACATCTCAATGTATCTCCCATAGAGTACCGTAGAATCCCGGTTATAAGCCAAAACCAAAACCACCCTAAAACCCTTGCGAAGTTGTATAAGCCCAGGGCTTATAACCGGGATTCTATGGTATGCTGAGTGTGCTTGAACAAGAGCAGTGACATTGGAAATCATGACAGTAGTGATTCAGTAGTTATAAGCTTCCTTAGGCATTTATGTTCAGTGTTGAATTCAATGATGAAATTAAAATAACAAAAGTTTGTGAACTACCTGTTGAAAATGATTTTTTAGAATTGTTCATGAACATGTTCGTGAACGTTCATGATCATTTTGCCTGGATTTGTTCATGAGTTGAATAAGAACATTCATGAACAGTTTATGAACATTTTGAATAACTTTCATGAACGTTCATGAACAGTCGTTCATGAATGTTCATGAACAGTTCATGATCATTTCACCTGGGCACTGCCAATTACTTAAGATACTGTGCATCATTGTTAAAAACATGAAATAGTGTCTGTCTATATGTATGTGGGCTGCAGCTTCTCAAGACACCCATTCAGTAAGCACAGACATTATACTCTAGGTCTTCCTTTACTGTACTGTCCATATGGAACAGACATCCAAGAAGATTCCAAACCAATACTACTCTGTTTTTAACTGTTCATGGTGAACAGATGAGTGGTCAAATCAGATCCATGGACTACCATCATTTGGGAAGTGCTTTATCCCCATAATCGGAGCTAGAAATTAATGCTTGCCAACTGGTAGCACATGGTTTTATTGAGTGAAAAAAAATACTATCAAATTTCTGTGAAAATCTCAAACTAACGTGGCATATTAACAAGAGCTTATGACAGAGAATGAGCCAGGATGCACCATTTGACCATTCCCACATTTGTCCCTTGAAAAAATATGAAAGGTAGGTAGGTATTAAATAAGTCTAAAACATACAGATGCCCTTCTGAAGAGCCGTGAATGTAACAATAAAATGCAACAGCCTAAAAATATAATAAAAATCCACTACTAACTATTAACTAATGAGATATAACCCGAGCAATCGCATTCCTAAGAAAATGTTAGCTAGAGCTAACCACATTACTATAAGTGGCACTGCCATTCTTTTTACACTTTGGCTTGAGAGTTTAATCTGACATTTGCGAGTAGATTTAGAAGTAACTATGTTTCATATCCGAGTCATCATATTCTATGGGGGTTTCAAAATCTGAGTGGAATGTCAAATGTTGAAATTTCAAAGTACATTGTACTAGGACTTTGAAGTGGTGCTGACAGTATTCTACGGGGAGTTTCAAAGTAGGGCACATGGTACAAATCCAGCCCTGGGATTGGTGGTTTCCCTCGTGAATAATTAATGAGTAGCCCAGTTAAGTTTGAACCCTGCATAATTAATAAATTTCTTTCAAATACATGAAATGCTGCAGTTTAGTAGTTTTCTGGCAGTGCAGCATGCAGATAATCAACAACAAACACACAATTTCATTCAGATCTTGTCAAATTACTCACTTCCATCTTGCCTCACTTCAATATTGAAATTAACGATGATTAGAAACATGTTATCTATTTCCTAAATCTATCATATGGCAAAAATTAACTAGTGCTTCTCCTATACTTACCATAAGTATGTTCCCCTTGCATTAATACTGTTCATCAGGTCATACCTGAAAGTCAAGTAAGTAATAGACCCAACTATGTTATGCAAGTTTTCTTCTTTGTTGCTCCAGTCTGGATTGCCAATTACTGCTCTCTTTCAAGAGTTAGTTTTTTGTATGCATATTACATGTAGATAATTATATAGAACTTCAAAATAAAATGCATCGGACAGATGGACAGATGTCACCAATCTCTTCTTCTTGGGATAACATTTTAGTGAGGCTAACATACAGTTTACCTTGGTCTATTTGATATCAAATTGATTTATACTGTATTTCCTCACATATAAGCCACACTTTGTTTTACCTATACTGGTTAATTATTACATGCTACATTTGTAGTAAATTAGGAATCCTTTTGAATGTATGAATAAACATACCTACTGTATTTGCTTCCATGTTGTTTCTTGTGTTATTTCTTCATTTGGGGCATTTTAGGGTATTTTGCTCTCCTCCACAACTCCTCTGTCTAAATATACACTCGTTTTCAAAAACATTGCTTCTGATATTATATATAATATGTATATGTATTTTGTATTCCCATCAAACATCCAATATCAGGTTGCTGGTCTTTTCAAGGTACAATAGGCTATTAAGAGACACAATAACTCTGGACCACAAGCAGACGGCCATTGTTAACTCAATAAAGGTTTTCAGATTACCGTAAAGACCCGTAGATAAGCCGCACCTTTTGACCCAACATTTTCGTTAAAAATTGGGGGTGCGGCTTATCTACGGGAACACCTAGAAAGGAGACCCAACATTAACATATATTTACATATCATGAACCTGTATGAAGCTTTTATTATGTGACGGTGCATATATTACAATCAGCTTCAAATCGCATCCGATCGTGAAAACACGCAATTTGAAAGAATTAAAGCAAAAACTCTTCGAAGACCTACCTAAGACCTAATATATTAGAATTTCGTGAATATTTAAATGTGATTAAGCTTATTTACCTTCCAAAACACGCTGATTCGCAGCACTTGTCAAAGCATGCATCTAAACAACTAGGCATTCTTCGCAATTTTACACGTGGCAGATTGGCACTAGTTTATAATGAAAATCCAAGATGGCGGACCTCAGACCTACTCGTGCAAATAAAGTTTCGCCAGAAAACCTTCCTTGCTCTAACGATTAAAGTAAAGTGGTTCCTTGGAATTGTTGTTAGTTAATGGGGGCCCCGGATAAAAGCGGAAGAATTCTGGAGTTGATTTAAAGACTGCAGGTTAAACATACACAAGAAATGACATGGCAAGTTGTAACCATATTCGATCAAATTAAAGTTGCGATTGTGTATTTATGAAAATCTGATGAAGTTTTGCTTCAAGTATGAGCATTTATGAACTTCAACAAAAGATTATTCTTTTTTTTTGAAGAAGTTAGGCATCAAGTACAAGCGTTTATGAACTCGGACATAAGATTTTCTAATTATTTTTGGAATTTTTCAAAAAAGCTTATACACAGGTCTTTAAGGTATATTAAATTTTGTTTGATTTTGTCCCCCCCAAAATAATAACTGTCAAATAATCACATTGATATTAAAATTGCTTCGATTTTGTGTACAATTTCGGCATATTATTTTTACAAGGCTTTGTATGAAACTTTCAAATGTGAATATTTAATTTAGTTAGAATAATATGCAGTTTACACAAAAAATAAAAATGGTAACATTTTTGACAAAGTAAAATTCAAAAGCCAAATTGATAACTGAAGTATTTTGTATATTGTTGATTTCTTAGATTCAAACTGCATGAAAGAGCAAGAAGAGCACAAACTTTGTGTGCAGTTTTGCCCCCATTACATGCTTGGTCTCATACAGTTTCACTGAAAATTTAACTGATATTTTTTGTTTCAATGAACAAACTGAGCTATTGTGTCTCTTAACATTGTACCTTGTCTTTTGAAAAGTTCAGCCACCTGACTTGAATGTTTGATGGGAATACAAAAGACATATATATATCAAAAGCAATGTTTTGAAAACAAGTGTACATGTATGCGTATGTATATACATGTAATTATGTATATGAAGCATGTTAACACGAAATTAAAGGAGCCTTCTTGTGTGTTAACATGCTTCATCTTGTGTACCCTAAACTCTTCAAAGTGCCGCCATTTCTCAAGGTTTTAATGGATTTTGATGTACTACACCTCAAAACAACGGTCTCTTCCAGTACTTTAAGACTAGTGTGCTAGTTTTGCAGTATTTTGATCAGAAATACCCAAAAACGTGTTTTTTCTAACCTAACCTTAATCTCTCAAAGTTACTTGTGTAACCTACATTGTAAATTTCAAAGTGGCGCCATTTCTTGAGAGCTTTTAATGGATTTTGATGCACTACACAGCAATACAATCTTCTCTTCCTGTAGATTAAGTTTAGTTTCTGGAATTTGGCCGTATGTCGAGTAGAAATACCCAAAAATGGTGTTTTTTTAACCTAACCTTAATCCCTCAAAGTTACTTGTGTAACCCAAATTTAAAACACAGGAAGAAAATGTCAATTCCCAACTTGGGTCAAACCTAGGGAAGTCCTGGGTCTAGTCTGGACTTTCAACTTGGGAAACATTTAATACCAAGCTTTGTAAAAATAGAACAAAGTCCCAACATTGGATGAAATTGAGAGATGTACAATCACCAAGTTTTAATTCCAAGTTTGGGTGTTCTTAGCCCCAAGTCCAAACCAACATTGGGTCAAAGTAATAACATCACCGTGATAACTAAACCTATAGAAGTATTGAGTTATCCTGGTATTAGTTAGACCCAAGACTGGGATTAACTTCTAGATATTGGGTCTGGGTCAAGTTTACCTTACTAGTGCCTACTCAACTTGAGAAGTGTAAATACAAGGGAAATCCAACTGCAAAAAAATATTACAGTTCACACCCTTTGTCCATGACTTGTCAGTCAGAGCAGATTGTCTCTCGCACACTGTCTGACAGAGGGTAAACTATTGATTGTGATTCATTTAGCTGCAAATGAAAGAAATGTACTAATGTTCATGCTGTACTTTCCAATTAAAGCAGTATAATAGAATCGTGCTTTTCATCACAAATATTCACACAATATTAATGGCACAATTAATTTGTGTTAAGTACAATGTAATTGTAGCTGAAAAAATAACTAGTTTAAATGTTTCCACTTTTGTAAGACTTTCAAGAGAGTCTTAAATAAAGTAGAGTACATGTATATACTGCCCTCAAGTAACCAGCACAACAAAAGGCAAGCCAGCACACTTTTTGTTCAAATCATACAGGTTTTCGTTATTGTACATGTATATAAAATAATATAGAGAGAGAGACAAGTGTTTTATATTATTTACATTGTTAACCCAACATCGGGTTAATATTTACCCAATTATTGACTAACTCTGGAATTAATTATTGTAGTGGTGTTATGCTTACCAACATTGTGTTAATATTGACCCAATTATGACCCAGCTTGGAGAAAAAGTGTTTGTTTATATTGTTAACCCAACGTTGGGTTAATAATTATCCAATTATTCACTAACTCAAATAAATTTTCATAGTTTTCTCATGTGTACACTACATTGGGATAATATTGACCCAATCATAATAACCCAAGATTGGGAAATTCTGGTCCAATATGGGAAATGACATTCATAAGTTTTTCCAATTTAACCCCAATTGTGTCAATCTGAATTAATTCCATGCCAATTTTGGGTTAATAGCATGAAATAGAGCCAAACTATTTCCCCCAAGTCCAACCCAGACTTGTCCCAATAAATGCTTAGCTCACAAGCTTATATTATCTTGACTCAACCTCGCCCCAAGCTTGCCTCAAGCATGGGAAATGAGAATTGTCCAATTCCCAAGTTTGACCCAAGTTGGGATTTAACATTAATTAATTCCATGCCAATCTTGGGTTAATAGCATGAAATAGAACCAAGCTAGAAACAATTTTTTCCCAAGTCCTACCCAGACTTGTCCCAAGAAATGCTTAGCTCACAAGCTTATATTAACTTGACTCAACCTCGCCCCAAGCTTGCCCCAAGTATGGGAAATGAGAATTGTCCATTTCCCAAGTTTGATCCAAGTTGGGATTTAACATTTCTTTCCTGTGAAAGTGGCGCTATTTCTCAAGCTTTTAATGGATTTTGATGCACTACACGGCAATACAATGTTCTCTTCCTGTAGATTAAGTTTAATCCATGTAATTTTGCCGTATGTCGTCGGAGTAGAAATACCCGAAAATGGTGTTTTTCTAACCGAACCTCTAGCTATCAAATAAAGAAATTATGGGATAGATCTGAGACGAAGGCATTATGGGATCGAAAGGCCAGAAAAGTCAGATACTGTCATTTACTCTTAAAATAAAACACTGGAAAGCGTTTTATTACCTCTAAAAGTGAACAAGCACACAAGATGAAGCATGTTAACACGAAAGGAGCCTTCTTGTCTAAGACTGTTTTTGTGTTAACGTGCTTCATATGTATATGTATATATATAATATATATATATATGTGAAAATTACCTTTTCATGGGTGTTTCTAGTGTTCCTGTCAAGCTTATAGCACTGGCATTATTGACTAGAATGTCAATGCCACCAAACTTCTTTACAGCCTCTTCAACAGCCTTCAAGACAGCATTCTCATCACGAATGTCAACAACACAGGGGAGGCAATGGCCTCCAGCTTCCTCCACTGAATATAATAGAATAATTTACATGAATAATGAATTTTGAAAACTATAAATTGTACTTGAACAGGAAGTTCCGGTATAAAAGTGCCATGGCCAGGCCACTGACACCACCAGTTGTCGCTCAACCTTTGTGGAGTGAACAATTCTCTATGATGCTCCGCTTGAGTGCTCCCTACTCATTGCTTATAAATAATAATAATAATGTATTTATATAGCACAATCTCCATAAATGCCCGAGTGCACTTTATATCAAGTAGAAATCTACAACTATATATATAAAACTATATACAACACAACACAATGTTAAAATAAATAATAATAATTACTAATCTAGAATTATAAAAAGTTATACGTTATAAGAATCAGCAATAAGCTAGTTTAAAAAGATGAGTCTTAAGTTTGCACTTAAAAATAGTTCTAATGGAAGGGCTACTCTTGATTTCAGGTGGCGCACACACCAAAAATGCCTGTAGGATTTCAGCCTGTAGCAGCAATTTATCCACAGATCTAAGAGCGCACCGAGGAACATAAGGAGTTATGAGCTCACTAAGATATGATACCACCATAGCATTTGTACGTAATTAACAAATAAAGAAGCCTTAGCCATGTTTTATACTATCATAAAACACGATGGGCATTTGAGAACATGAGAGAAATGTTAAAGCACAAGCCGAAGGCGCGTGCTTTCAACATTTCTAGAGTGTTCTCAAATGACCAGAGTGTTTTATGATAGTATAAAACATGGATTTAAGGCTTCTTTATCTGTTTTAAAATATAGATTTACGCGCGCGATGAAAGGAAACCGCCAGTTAAAAACTATATAACACGGCTAACCATGTTATATACTCTGATAAAACATGGCTTCTTAGCCAATCAGAGCGCGCGTACTATCGTATCTATATTATAATACTGTATACAGCAGGATCTTAAAAATAATGTGTTGCTCTACCGGGAGCCAATGTAGTTGAATTAATATTGGCGTAGTATGTTCAGCTTTTCGTGTTAACGAGACAAGCCTAGAAGCAGAATTTAGTACATACTGCAACCCTGAATTAAGTAGCTTGGTAGACCATACAGAAGCTCATTACAGCTGTCTATCCTTGAGGTGACAAAAGCATGAACAAGCCTGAGCAAAATTCAAATCAAATGGATAAATGTTTAACTTCATAGTAAGTGCAACAGAGCTTGTACATTATAAACAGTTGTAAATTAACCACCTAATCTTTAATGAACAATACCTTCCGTATGTACGCTTTTGATGGCTTGTGTGATGTTCACTGCTCTCTAATTTGAATTTCAAATTTAAACACTAAACACCACAAATAATAATACTTAATCTTCAGTGGTCTTGTGAACTAATCCAAACCCTAATTCAACATTGAACATAAGTGCTTAATTACTACATGTATCTTGAAAAAATAAGTTCAAAAATCATTTTCCTAGGTCAAAAATATTTGACCTAGTTAAAAAAAATTTGAACTGGTTCAAATTTTTTTTGAACTGAGATCATATTTGAACTGCAACATATATATATTGATATATGAGAATAATGATATGACTTCTCTGGGGACAAAGAATCACAATAAATTATTATTCTTAAGAGACAGCATCACCTTCAAAAAAGTCTTTAAAAAAAAGAATTAAAATAATTTTTAATTATTTTGTAAACGTAGGGGAGGCGGAGAATAGACCCATTGAGCTTGTACCACCAACCATGTATGACACAACAATATGCTAGAACTCCATCACCAGTTAAGGCCACTCAGGGCCTCTTGTTTTAATTATTTTATTTGTTCATGTAAACAAAGTCTGAACCTGATTGGAAATAAAGTATGTTGTTGTTGTTTGAAAGGATTTGAGTACATGTACCTAACCAGCTTAGGGTTGGTCCGTGTAGATAAAAACTGTGCCCTCTGTTTGTGCCCTCAGCCTGTGGCATCATTCAGTACATTTCAAGACCCTCAGCACAGGTTTTCTCTCTACAGATCTCTCAGCCGGTGAATAACTCATATTTACTTTCTTCACTGCTCTGCAATTTTAATTTCAAATTTCCAGTTCAAAAGGCATGAAACAAGGAGAGGTTAACCTTTTTATGCTGGAACTTTTTGTTTAAAGGGATACCCGAATGAAAAACACATTTGGGCTCAAAAGCATCTTTCAGATGTACTTTGTTCAGAAAATGTATTAAAATTTGATAAAACTTTTCCAGAGTTGAAAACGAGCCTCTCAAACTTGGTCCCACCGGAGTCTTCATATTAAACGAGTTTCGATTGCTATGCCGATATCAAAATTGTAATAATCTACCTTTAGTCTTGTGTTTAAGGCTGACAAGTTCCATGTAAAAACACACAGTGAATCTTTATAGCACTAGCTCGGTACTCGCCTTTTGTTGTTCGTTGATATTCTCACCTTCCACATGCTTTTCTTCGTCCTCCCACTCCCAGTCTTCTGAACTTCTCTCACAATATCGTCTTCATCATATTTTTGTTCTAGTACGAAATTGCTCTGACATATCGATGAAAAACTACTCTAATTCCGAGAGTGTGAAAATTCTGCAAAGAAAACAAGTCGCTACAAGTTAGCCACAAGACTCCGGTGGGGCGAAGTGACGTAAAAAACGTCACAGGAATTAATATAAACAAAATGGCGGCGCCCAGGTCTTCCTTCGAGGGTCTCGTTCTCAACTCTGAAAAAGTTTTATCAAATTTTAATACATTTTCTGAACAAAGTACATCTGAAAGATGCTTTTGAGCCCAAATGTGTTTTTCACTCGGGTATCCCTTTAAGAATTCTTCTAGGACAAAACAAAATCTTCAAAGAAAAATCTGAATGACTGAAGATTCTTCTTTAAGTTGAAAGAGTGTAATGAAGCAAGAAATGGCCACAACCAAGCCGTTGGAACCTTGCAGCAGTTGAATTAGGCCCCTCACCTTCCTTTGCTGCAGTGTATATAGTTCCTGGTAGCTTAGGATGGGGCTCAGCAGTCTTCGCTGCGATCACCACATTAGCTCCATCACGTGCTACCTTCACAGCTATAGCTTTGCCAATACCACGGCTCGCTCCGGTGATAAAAATGGTCTTGCCAGCCAATTTCCTATGCACGAACAAAGATAAGCTCATGAAATGATTATTCTGCTAGAAAATGGCTATAAATTCAGAGGATTGAGGCATTTCTGAGCTACAAACACTAACCCTGTGTTTAGCATTGCCAAGTTTTGTCGACTTTCCCAAACCTCGTCCCCAGTGTCTTCTCTGTCATATCCAAGATGGCGGCGAAGGCTGAGACCCCAACCTCGTGACGTACCTCGTGACTAACGTATTCTGATTGGCTCTTCGATTATGACGCATGGGTTTTTCTAACAATGCTTTTTATTGGCCAAACGGACTGAGTCCAGAGAGATGAACTTGTATTTAGTTTCGATTGCTCAAATTTTATCACTAAAACGATTTTAAATAACCTTAAAACACGTTGTGTAGGTAGAGCAATAGATGAAGTGCACTACTGGGTAGTTTTCTGGTAAGTTTCATCCGTGGGAAAGCCAGCAGTGAACATGTGCTATCGATCGCTTCTGGCTTCAACGCTAACGGAAAATGAACGGCGGGTGTAAAGTACACGTCCGACCACAGGCAGCCCAGACTAGACTCGACATATATTTCCCGCCTTTTGGGTTACCTGTGGTATGTTTCATAAGCGATCTCGGAAGAGTTTACATAATTGCTCCTTGTGAATTCTCTTTTCCGATTCCTACGAAATAAATCTTCAATAATAAAAGATTGATAACATGGCAACTACATCTTGAAAGTACCGCATAAATACAGCAAGTGATAAATATCACGTACAAATCATGCTATTTTTGTTTATAATGACCTAAGAAATTTAATGAAAAAGACAATCACATGTTCAGTCTCAAACGCCGCCTTAAAGACCGCTTTAACGAACACCGCCGTACAGTAGATAATCCTTCTAACACATCCAAGCCTACTGCCGTTTCAGAACATTTTCTAACTAACAATCATTCACCTACTGATATGCAGCCAATTCCACTAGAACTTGTTTTTTCTCAGCGAGACAGTATACGCAAAGCGCGAGAAGCGTATCTTATCGATAGAGGTCAAACTCTTGAACCTCTAGGTATGAATAAACGTGATGAAACTTAACTTGTATTTCACAATTATCATCACGTCACTTTATTATTATTGTATGTCACTCTCCACCTTCTTTTCATTGGTCTATATGTGTTTCATCATAAGATTGTGCAATTCATAATTCATGTATTATTTCGTAAAGGTTCTAGTTTATTAGATACATTGTAAGCCTCTTTCCCCGAAGAAGATCGGCCGTGCCGATCGAAATATTGGAAGAAAAACTCTCTACCGTTGAATCAGCCTTTCCTTTCTTGTCTATTCATGAGTAGAGTTTGTTTACTTTGAGTTTGAGCTCGTGCGTGGGCATGGCAACTGCATCTTGAAAGCACCGCCTGCGATGTCTACCGCTGATTTGTGGACCGAGCAATCTGCAGATCACATACGGAGAGAAATATTTTGAATTCGGAATTTATTTTCCAGGCCGTTTTCACGTCGTTTGGCCTGAAACGTGGATGAGAAGTGCTTACACATGTCTGGATTTGTGTGCCGAAAGCAGTGGCGAAATCGATTTGAATTTCTTGTCGAATTTCAGCGGCGAGTGAGGTGACATCGATGAAAAGCGACTCGAAGCTGCATACCTTGTGTATATTTGTAGCCGGTTCTAAAAAAAATTACAAGGTAGGCAACTCGACCTCGCCAAAGCACATACTTACCTCAAAGATCACCCAAAAATCGGCACTTTTCTTCTTCGCTCACTATTCAGCTTTCGGAACAGGAGGGAATAGTTATCAAGCAACATCTGACCAGAGTTTTAGGAAAATCCATCAAATGTATCACCGCCAAACGGCCTCCTCAAGACGCCAATCAGAGGACCAAGATAGTGGGCCGGGGTCTTCACCGAGTGTTTTGACAGTTCCACGTGAGAAATTTTGGCGAGTTCCAAATTTAAAATTAGTCAGTAACCGCCAGTTTCGTTAAAAGCCCGCTAGTAATGGTCCTCTGATTGGTGATATATTTGGTTCCGTTCCTCGAACGGAAGTATAATTTCATGCTTGGGGGTATCCCCCATAAAAAAGGCGATTTGCATCGTTTTGGGTAGGGGCGGGAACATTTTGCACCGCTTTGGTCGGTCTGGTTGGACGGTCGCGCTTTTTGGGTCTTGAGGAGGCCGTTAGCCACAGGCTTCCCAGACTCGACGTATATTTCCCGCGTATTAGTCTGTTGGGTTACCTGTGGATTATCGATTAGTTTCATAACGATCTCAGAAGAGTTTATATTAATTGCTTCCTGTGAATTCTCTTTTCCGATTCCTACGAAATGAATCTTCAATAATAAAAGATTGATACTTAATGAAGTTGTGTGAGTGGTTTTTTGGCGATTTGGAGCCTTCTAAAGCAATTTATTAGGATTGACCGTTGGCCGTACGATCTGGCTCTAAGAAATTCAACAAGGTAGGCAACTCGACCTCGCCAAAGCACAGACTTACCTCAAAGATCACCCCAACTGAAATCGGCACTTTTCAATTCCTCGCTCGCTATTCAGCTTTCGGCACAGGAGGGAATAGTTATCAAGCAACATCGGACCACAGGCCGCCCAAGTTCTGACTGTGTAACAAGGTTTGTATGGGAGTTCTTCCGATAACTCAGAATAATAACATAAATCTCCTGTAATACAAGGTAAATAAAGGAAGAAGACTTACTTGAAGTTGTTTTGTCGTCCTATGTGTATTTCAGGTCGCTAGAACGGTGTTTCATGGAATTCTTGAGTCATACGTTTCACCCCCTCTACCGGAGGGGAAGGCTGAACACTCGATACAACCACGGCCTTCGCTCGAGGACGAATTTTACACAAAATATCAATCCCATCGGCGTTTACTCGGCCGCGGTACAATCCAAGGACATCAATTATCCCTCAGAAGTCCCCAGGCTTGATAACTCCTTTCCAAACCCGTTAGATTTGAACGATTTTGAAGCAATTCGTGCAGTTTCAAACGGCCGACTAACCGTGTATTTCATAGCATGGTGATTCTTGACAACGCGTTTTGGTAACCAGGCGTTTGGGTAACCAGGCCGTTACAAATTATTTCTTTCCCTGAGAGGGACATATCAAATTCATTTGACACTTTCTAATCCCTCCCTCCCCTCCAACGAGACCACTGGACAGCGCCGGTGACTAGAAAGTGTCAAATGAATTTGATATGTCCCTCTCGAGTGTTCAGCCTTCCCCTCTGGTTATAGGGGTGAAACGTATGACTCAAGAATTCCATGAAACACCGTTCTAGCGACCTGAAATACACATAGGACGACAAAACAACTTCAAGTAAGTCTTCTTCCTTTATTTACCTTGTATTACAGGAGATTTATGTTATTATTCTGAGTTATCGGAAGAACTCCCATACAAACCTTGTTACACAGTCAGAACTTGGGCGGCCTGTGATCGGACCAGAGATTTAGGAAAATCCATCAAATTTATCATCGCCAAACGGCCTCCTCAAGACCCAAAAAGCGCGACCTTCCAATGATCTGTAAGAACCAGACCGACCAAAGCGGTCGAAATTTTTTAGGACCCTACCCAAAACGATGCAAATCGCCTTTTTTCATGGGGGATCCTAAAGCGTGAAATTATACATCCGCTCGAGGAACGGAAACAAATATATCGCCAATCAGAGAGACTATTACTAGGCTTTTAACGAAACTGGCGCGGCGGTTACAGACTAATTTTGTATTTGGAACTCGCGAAAATTTCTCACGTGGAACTGTCATAACACTCGGTGAAGACCCCATCCCACAGTGTCTTGGTCCTCTGATTGGCGAGTTCCAAATTCAAAATTAGTCTGTAACCGCCAGTTTCGTATAATTTCACGCTTGGGGGTCCCCCCATGAAGAAAGGCGATTTGCATCGTTTTGGGTAGGGTCGGGAAAATTTTCGCCCGCTTTGGTCGGTCTGGTTCTCAGTACAGATCATTGGAAGGTCGCGCTTTTGGGGTCTTGAGGAGGCCGTTTGGCGATGATAAATTTGATGGATTTTCCTAAATCTCTGGTCAGATGTTGCTTGATAACTATTCCCTCCTGTGCCGAAAGCTGAATAGTGAGCGAGGAAGAAAAGTGCCGATTTTGGGGTGATCTTTGAGGTAAGTCTGTGCTTTGGCGAGGTCGAGTTGCCTACCTTATAATTTGTTTTAGAACCGCGGCCAACGGTCAAAATTTAGATTAATAAACTGCTTTAGAAGGCCCCAAATCGCCAAAAAACCACTCACACAACTTCATTAAGTATCAATCTTTTATTATTGGAGATTTGTTTCTTAGGAATCGAAAAAGAGAATTCACGCCGAGCAGTTATATAAACTCTTCTGAGATCGTTATGAAACTAATCGATAAACCACAGGTAACTACGGTGGCCCATAGGTGCAATACAGAAACGCAAATTCAAATACGCTGCAGAAAATTCAAGTACACGAACGAAAATCCAAATACACGAACGCAAAATCCAAATACCCGAAAGCAAATCCAAATACAGAAACGCAAATTCAAATACGCTGCAGCAATTTCAAATACGCTGCAGCAAATCCAAATACACAAACGCAAATCCAAATACACGAACGCAAATTCAAATAAACAAACGCAAATCCAAATACGCTGCAGCAAATCCAAATACGCTGCAGCAAATTCAAATACGCTGAAACAAATACAAATACGCTGCAGCAAATTCAAATACGCTGCAACAAATTCAAATCGCTGCAGCAAATCCAAATACACAAACGCAAATCCAAATACACGAACGCAAATTCAAATACACAAACGCAAATTCAAATACACAAACGCAAATCCAAATACCCGAACGCAAATCCAAATACGCTGCAGCAAATTCAAATACGCTGCAACAAATTCAAATACGCTGCAGCAAATCCAAATACCCGAACGCAAATTCAAATACACAAACGCAAATCCAAATACCCGAACGCAAATCCAAATACGCTGCAGCAAATTCAAATACGCTGCAACAAATACAAATACGCTGCAGCAAATTCAAATACGCTGCAGTAACCGAGGCCTTCCAGATCCCGGTAAAAATCGAACGCGGGAGACTAGGGTCAAGGTTTTGACTAGTGACGTTCTTGACGAAACACAGGTGGAGCCAGAGCACGAGTAGAGAAGGATTACGGTAAGTACTGTGCGAGTTATAAAGTTGGTATAAAAGTATAGTTCTTTATTTTTAACAAGAGACTTAGATTTTGAATTTGGGCTTTCGGAGCCGGGCTTTCAATTAAGATTTATTTAGATTGTGGGTTTAAATTATATCTAATTTTGAGGAGAATTCGCCCGTTTGTTTATCATGATACTCTCGAAACCATATATAGATCCTTAATTATATCTCATCTCGACTACTGCTGTAATGTGTGGGATAATTTTGGAAAAGTGTTGTCGAAACTCCTTCTCCTGAAAATTTATTAACCCTTGGATGGGAAACGTTGGCAGACAGAAGGGCTAAACACAAAGCTTTATCAATGTTTGAAATCCTAAACAACAAAGCCCCGCAATGCTTAAAAGACTTATTTTGTCCTCTCGACCAGGTGTCCTCTTACAACCTTCGTGGTGCCTCTAATAAATTGTTCCTCCCTAGACCCCAAACTGATTCCTTAAAAAAAATCCTTGTTATAATGGTGTTCAGTTATGGAACTCACTACCTCAAGAAATACGCGAATCGAAATCTCTCGCTACTTTTAAATCAAATTTAAGGAAAGTAAATCTCCTTGATTAGTCTTGTGCCATATTTACCTTAGTATTAACTTACTAGTATTACCTCAATTTTAATTAGTATTTATTAATTAGTTTCATCTTAGTATCATCATAGCATCTTAGCATAAATTATCATTTAACTTAGTATTATCTTAGGATTACTTGATTCGCCTTACTATTATAAAAAAAATATCATATTCTATTGTTAATCCCCATTTTTATCTCTGTAATTTTTTATGTGTGTCACGGCTTACATGAAAACCAGCTTAAGTTGATTGTAAACACCGTGGGTAAATAAAGGTTTCATTGATTGATTGATTTTTGATTGATTGACATTTCCATAATACCAAGTTTTTGTACCACACTCAACTCGGCTCTGGCCGTATCCCCATGTTTGTCGTGATACTTTGAAATGTTTTTAATTTCAACAGTAAACGAAGTAACTGACGATTCTATTAAAAAGGCGGCTTCTATTTTAGTCTTTTTAGCCGAACCGGCTAGACTTAATGCACTGAGTTGGACCACAGGTAGCCCAGGTTTTTTTTGTACAAAACAGGTCTTCACATAAATTTCTATTTTTTTGCACCAGCCTATTTATTTTTATAAGTGATGTGAACTGCGTCAGTCTATAGATAGAAAGAAAATTAAATAAATAAATAATGTTTGTGCCTTCTCTACTCGTGCTCTGGCTCCACCGGTGTTTTGTCAAGAACGTCACGAGTCAAAACCTTGACCCTAGTCTCCCGCGTTCGATTTTTACCGGGATCTGGAAGGCCTCGGTTGCTGCAGCGTATTTGTTGCAGCGTATTTGAATTTGCTGCAGCGTATTTGGATTTGCGTTCGGGTATATGGATTTGTGTTTGTGTATTTGAATTTACGTTCGTGTATTTGGATTTGCTGCAGCGTATTTGAATTTGCTGCAGCGTATTTAGATTTGCTGCAGCGTATTTGGATTTGTTGCAGCGTATTTGAATTTGCTGCAGCGTATTTTCAATTTACTGCAGCGTAATTCAATTTGCGTTTCTGTATTGCACCTATGGGCCACCGTAGGTAACCCAACAGACCAATAAGCGGGAAATATACGTCTGTGGTAGCCTGCGTTGCGGCTCTGGAGTATCGGAGCGCAGCGAGCGGAGCGCAGAGCGGAGCGCAGCGAGCGGAGATAAGGGGATTGGGGCGAGAGAGAAAAGAGGGGGGTGAGGAAGAGAGGAACGGGATTGGGGCGGGGAAAAAGAGGGGGGAGGGGGTGGGGAAGAGAGAAACGGGGGGAGGGGGGTGGGGAAGAGAGGAACGGGGGAAGGGGGGGGGGGGGGATTTTCTCGCCCCAATCCCCCTTATCTCCGCTCGCTGCGCTCCGATACTCCAGAGCCACAACGCAGGCTACGCCTGTGGTCAGGGTGCAAGTTATCAAATTAATCAAATTTAAAGTTTTGATAGAATATTATATACACTTTAGCAATGTTTTCGTAATTAAATTGATTGCAAAATAAACAATAGACCAGTTCGCGGTAAATTCCGACATTTTGAAAGGGGTGCAAACATGGCGCGAAATACAGTGTTTGTATGGGAATCGATGGAAATCCGATGCCAAATAAAATCCGTAAAATCGAATTTATGAAATATTCTTCAGATATAAACTTAAGATACCAGGTAAAAGATTAACATATCGAAATTTGAGGGATGTAGCTGTGCTGGGAAGCGTGCAATTGTGTTTTCAGTTTTCCATACATTGTCTGTAAATTTTCACGCGGGATTTGACCAAGCTTGTTCGGTCCGGATGGGGGGATATTGGTCGAGTTCTTTTTTGTGCGTGTATGGACCGAGCCCTAAGGGCGAAAAAAGAACTCGACCAATATTCCACCATCCGGACCGAACAAGCTTGGTCAATAAATGTTTTATTATATATGGATTTTGATGAACAAAGCTGTGCTTCATTTCTTGTTTTTCCCAACAATACATGTACCACTGCAATTAGGCATGTCCCGATTGCGCTGGAAAAATCGCCAAAAAGTGCTCGAAATTTAGAAATAGTGCTCGAAAAAATGCTCACGGTTAGGTTAGGTTAGGTGGTCGGCAATTTTCGATTCCGTGCTATCGATGCGCCTTGTGGTGCACGTAATGAGGCTCCAGAATTTACTGCTACTGTTATTGGGTCTGTAACTACAGTTATTTCATCTTCGGATTCATTTTCACTAGATACGCTTAGCTGGTCTGTTGCCTCCATCTTCACAGTAATAGTATTTGACGATCAAGAACAGTTCAAGAAACAGTGCTGGCGTAAAAACATAAACAGAAAAGGGCGCCAAACGTTTACAGAAACACAAGAGTGTCACGAGCCAATGAAAATCGACTGTTCCCACGGTCAAAGGACCATAGCTCGTGCATTTCCATGACAACCAGTCAATAAGCGATTTTATAGAACTATATTATGCTCAAAAGTCAAAAAGTGCTTAAGAGTGCTGGAAACGTGAAATAGTGCTCCAAACTCGAAATAGTGCCGAAATAGTGCCCAGCGCAATCGGGACATGCCTAACTGCAATGGTTTCTTTCGCAAGCTACAGTAGCATTGTGTCTGATTGGTCGAGGGTACCTATCCTTCGAGTCAGGATCCGAGTCAGGATTTCGAGTCAGGATTCCGAGTCTGGAGCCGAGTCAGGATTTCGAGTCAGGATCCGAGTCAGGATTCGAGTCAGGATTTCGAGTCCGGATCCGAGTCAGGATTTTAGGGTAACGTAGTGTTTTCGCCTACTTTCATGCTAAGTTTACTGACAGTAAACTTTATAGCGAGAAGGACCTCTGGCATCCAGAACCTGGTTTACTAACTTTATCCCTAGGATAGCGCTACCACGGGGTACGGGGTTAAGTCTGTAACCTCAAGCATGTTAAGGCCTGGTTCAGGGGTCAAATTTCAGGTAAAAACTGTTTTCCTTATTTCAGCACAGCCGAGTATGGTAAGTACGCCAAGTTTCTCACGATAATAGATATCGCCATTCTTGACTACCTTAAGTGGTTTGTGTGTAGTAAAACGTGTCACGTGGTCTGTCACGTGACTCAGAACACGAAATCAGTAAATCAAAAACGCGGCTCCGAGTTTAACACAGCTAGGATGATGAGTGGATATGTTAGGTTAAGGTTGAAGCCCTTTACCTAAATCAGCTTAGAAAAGATGACTACAATGTTTCGTTAACGAGTAATTAAGGCGAACATATGCAAAATAGGTCACGTGACGTTTTATACCCTTAATATCTCCTTATCTTTACATGATAGTCATATTTTCTAATTGTGGTCTGGAACACTGCGGGAGGAGTAATGTTTTAGCAGGGTTACTTTATATTCATATGTTATCGTCGCAGCCGCATTTCACTTAAACGATTTAAAATAATTATGACGTCATCGATCACGTGGTATGACAACCATCCACTTAACAAATTTAAGGAAGTTGATATTAGTATTATTGTGTAATTATATTTTGTCTAAACTGTTATTACCGTATTCCGGAATAAGAATACACAGAATGATAACTACAAATCGCTTATTTCGGGAATTTTTAGTCTATGGAATACAAGATGTATCCTGAATAGGGTAGCGACAAAACGCTGACCGCCGGTCCATGGACCACCCCATGGACCGGGTCCATGGACCAGGACGATGGACCACCCACGTGGACCACCCATAAATTTCATATATTTTTCGAGAATGAACGTTTTTACATTTATAGCGAGTTTGACTTGTGGCAAGTCTAACATTTTTACTTTGTGTTGTGGTGACACAGACTGTTATCGTAGTTTTGCCCGTACTTGATGTTCCATTAAACAGTATCTAAAAACCTACGAGGCCTTGACTTACCTTACCTATTCCACTACAAGTAAAGGCAACGAACTGTTTTCCAAGAAGCGGAGCTCCATAGATATAGGAAGGAAGAAAACCTTCTGATTTTCGCGCCCATTCCCCGAAGCGCATCTGTATATATATATATCTTGTTTCAATGCACAAATTTAAGTCAGTGGTTAAATGACCGAGTGGTTAGAGCGTTCGTCTTTTAACCAGAGGTCCAGAGTTCGATTCTCGGAGCACATATTTTTTGCCGATTTTTCTATTTCTTTCTTCTGCCTGTTTCTAAGTTTCCTTCTTAGCGTTCTACCTTCCACACCAGTAGTATTCTTTAAACCCACCATCAACCAGCTATTTAATTTAATTTACGCTATTAAACGAGGCAGAAATCAGGCAAACAATGACTTCAGCAAGGAGCGAATATTAATTTTGTAGCTGGCTGATGGGACAGAGCGGAAAATCGGAGCGCATGCGCACTAGGCACTTTATTAAAAGTGAATGAAGATGGCCGCCGAGCGGCAGTAATCCCGTACCGAACGTAACCTCTCTTCTGATTGGCTCCTGAGTAACTTCCTGTAGCGATTGTAGCGAAAGAGTGTCGAGTTTTGATTGGCCATCACTTTATTTTCTGTAATAAGAACAAGTATTTTAGTTATAGAGGGGCTGTTTAGTTATAGAGGGCTTTTAGTTATAGAGGGGCTGTTTTGTGGAGTGACCTACCGGATGATTCTAAATCCATGACGAATATAAACGCCTTTAAGGATACCTTGGACTTCAGATAAACAGCAGCTGTTGATTGTTGGATTATTGGATTACAGACTTTTTATTGAATTTATTAAAGTTATAGATTAGTTAGGGTGTTTTCCATAGTGTAGTAGTATGTAGTGGTTTTCCTTTGACGGCTCGCTGGAAGAGCATTGTAATTATTATAATGAATGCGATACTGTTATATTTAATAAAGCTTATGATGATGATGATGATGATAAGTCTTCTGATTGGTTATTTGAATTATCTTTGTCCAGAGAAATCGATCGCGCGTGCTTTGGTGAGTTTTCATCGTCAGTCACATGAATTGGCAGAACATCATATATGTCATGGTGTACCATGACATATTTAAGATGTGTTATCGAGATACAGCCGACTCAGTTCTGAACAGTGTTCCTTTCGCGTGTACAGACTTCGGCTTTAGGATTTAGGATGTGTTATTGTACGGAGTTCTAATCGACATTCAGCACGACAGCCGACTCAGTTCTGAACAGTGTCTCATCTGAAGCTATAGACTTCGGCTTTAGGATTTTGGATGTGTTATTATAGAGTCTACCTAAATGCCGAGCCAGGATCCGAGCCAGGATCCGAGCCAGGATCCGAGCGAATTTTACGATCCATGCGCGGCACGAAAGGGTGTGGATAAAACGAGGACACAGACCGACGGACACTTGCGAACCGGTGGACCGCGATCAACTTTTTACATTTTTAGTCGAATAAGCGTATGATTGTCAAATTTAAAGGTTTAGACGTGTAGGTTCTTTTATCTACAATACACGTACACAGTAAAAAAATCATTGCGTACATTTTATGTGGATACAATATATTTATTAGATACTGATTTACTTTGCATGCTGCAGCTGAAAAGTTTCATATCTGCCCTTATACAGTGGATACGAACTTTAATAGCCTGAAACGTATGAGAATTGCCGATCGACTGGAGCAGGGCATTCAGTCTGAAAACATGCGAAAGCTTCGCTCAAAAGCAGGTGACAAGTCGACCAGTGACGCAAAGGAAAACGCACTGAACACGGCTCATGGCACAAAGTACGTAATCCCACTCGACCACCTGCTAGTCCGCGATCACGGCGTGCTGTATCCTCGAGCACTTTCGGAGGCATTGATATTTGAAATCACCCTTGCCAGTGTCAACCAGGCGGTCGTCGGCTCAGACCCCACAAAGTTAGCATACAGCATCTCAAACTGGAGCTACATTACGAGAGCCTACGTGACGAGGGGCTGGCTCGTGCAGCCGCGTCTGCCTATCAAAATGGTACGACCTTCTTCTACGAGCAAGTAAAGCTCCATAAGACATTTACCGTTACCAAGGCGACCGATACTATCATCAACGAGAGCGTTAATCTGCCGCGAAGGTCAATGTCTGGCCTGCTCCTCCTCTTCGTTGAACCATATACCACAGGAACTCGCGATTCGGAAAAATTCGCCAACCCCGACATAACCAGTGTCCGTGTAACGATCGACGGAATGCCAAACAAGATCTTTAGCCAAGGCCTTCGTCCATCCGACCTATGGAGAGAAACACAACGACGATTTGGCACGCAAAGCGCATCTCCAAGCAGCATCGATCCAGCATCTTTCTACGGCGACAAAAAGTTTGCCTTGTGGATCGACCTCAGGACAACAGATGACGGGGAGATCCATGGTGGCGGCCTCCGATTAGTCAACACTCGCGACGGGGTACAACTCGATATAAGGCGCACTGCGGGTGGTTCGGGGACGTTAAACTGCCACGTGTACGTGATTGCCGACGCTCAGATGAACCTGATGGAACGGTCAGCTAGAGTGTATTCAGTACTAGTGAACACTGACAAGTATGGATCCCAAGCACATTCCCTTTAACGCCCTCATAGTAGGGCCTACTAACTGCGGTAAAACGCAATATCTAGTAGAACTGCTTCGCGGACCCTTCAGGGGAACGTTTGACTACATCGTACTGGTTTGCCCAACCTTCGTTTACAACAAAACCTATGACAACTTTGGCATGGGAGACAACCGCCTCTTTGTCGTTGCTCCAAAGCAAGACTCGATTGATATGCTATTGCGATTTCTGAATGACCTCTTCGAGGGTACGAATACGCTTCTGGACGACTGCGCGGCATCGAAAGACTTGAAAAGGAGATCGGATCAGCTTATTAACCTCGCCTTCAGCGCGAGACATGCGGGATTTAGCGTGTTGGTAATAACACAGCAGCTCACGAGCATGTCAAAGCCTTTCCGCGAAAACATTGCTGCTCTGGCGGTCTTCTACACTCCAAGCAAAGTCGACATGAAAACTATCCTGTACGACTATTGTGCCGAGCTATCAGAGGCACAGATAAAGGAGTACATGAAGGCCTTAAAAACGCATCGATTCTCGAGGCTTGTGTTCTCTTTACGCCATCCCTATATCGTTGCTATGGCTACGCCATAACAACAGCTTGAGCAGCCTAGCTGTTAAAGATTGGTCTGCGTTAGTGTATACGGGTGAGCGATTATGGAAGCCGAATTTTTCGAGAGCCTCTTAGATGACACATCGGTAGCTGTGCCTGCGACAACAGTTGGAACGATGGATACGGTCGGAACGGCGGAAGATGCGCGAGAATAGCTCGCCGTTCTCGTCGAGTCTGGAAAGTCGAAGGAAATGGTAGGCAAAGCACTCACACACGGGGACGTGAAGAATAAGAGTTCTGATGACGTCAAGAAATTTCAGATGCGCTATGAAACAGCACTGGCTAGCCGCACGACAGACGCACTCGCCGACAGCTTTCTGAAGCTAACGACTAAGCTGATTGGCATGGCGCTTCCGATCGATAGTGTTGACGACCTTCTCAGCGATCTGTTGTCTGATTACATCATCAACCAAGAGCTGCGAACCGTCAGCGGAAACCTTTCCCTTCGCTGTGGGCGTCTTATGGCTCTGGCAGTCGGCACACTACACGTCGCAAGGCATATTGACATTAGCCGTCCCGACTCCAGCCCATCCGAGCCAGAAACAGAAGCAACAGAGCTCAAGTAATATAGGCTGGTCGGCAAATTGAATGATCGCCCCTTTTTTGGAATACAGGCACGATGGAAGAACCTGGGGCACAAGAACCAGCGAAAGAAACTGCACAAGAATATGTGCAACAACCTGAGCAAGTAGCCGGAGTAGAGCTACAACGCATAACAAGTCCCCACCCCCCTACTACGCGACCTAAGAATCCGGGAAGGGTCGAGGCAGGGAGGCGTTTGGCTGAATGGAACCGACTCAGCCGGGCGAAAAAGAAAGCAGCACAACAGCGATAGGTTGCACCTCCAATAAGCGATGATATACAGGATGCTCCAGAACAAGCGTTTAAGGCCGACTCGCCGGCAGCAGGAACTGCTGGATACTGGATCATTGGAGCGGCCGGCCTAATCGTGTCCCTGGTTGGCCTGTACACGCGCAGACAGGAATTTGCAACTGCGCTTGCGCAGATAAAGCGGGAACCGCGGCAAAAGCCCGAGCCGCCAGTCGAAACAGCCGCTGCGGGAACCGCTAAAGCTACCACTGAAAGAAAACAGTCGTCGCGCTTATTGGCTATGGACTAGCGCGCAATTGAAGACGAGCCTTATCCTCAGCATACGACACGATGCCAGAGGTACAACAAAACAGGATTGTTAAGACGGTCACTGACGCCGCTGTTATCACCGGCCTGGTTGCTGCTATCGGTTGGATAGGACGTAAGGTTCTCGGTGAAGATTTCACTCGGGATCTCTCCGCTAACCCTATGACTGAACTACGCGAAAATGACGGCAGCTGTTGCTGGGGCCGTAGCATTGAAACGTTACCTCGAGGATCAGAAAATTCTTCCCGCTGCCATTTAGATAAGTCGTTTGGTTTTCGTATAAAGGAATGGCTTCCATTGCTATACTGATTGGCGGAGCTATCCTGAATGCTACAGCTTTCGTAGGGGGAAACCACCTTGCGAGGTTTCTTGCCGGTAACAGTAGTTCAGCCGCCCTCGAGGAAAAAGAGAGACTTGACAAGGCACTCGAAAAATACCAGCGCGATGGCAAAAGGAACGACAAAAGTTCCAAGACTGGCAAGCTCAGAATCGCGAGTTGAAAGCACAGGCGCGGCAAAACTTGGTAAACACGGACTATGCGTTGAAACTTTACAATCAGACACACCAGAGGCCCCCGCTAGCCTCAAAACCTCGCTTTGAAGACTATTATCAGCAAAGTCACGGGCAGAAAAAGGCTTAGATTGTCTATATCGGCGCAGGTGCTCTTGCCATGGCTGCAGAAGAACTTTGGTGTGCAATACTCCACGTAGCCGCCGCGGCTAAACGCGACAACATTCCTAGAGGCTTTAACGACTTTGGTGAGATCGCAAATCGGTGGCGCACCGATCTAGGCTCCATTAGGGAATTTGCGCTTAAAGTGCTTGACGGCCCAGTAAGCCTCCGGCAGGTTACGTTACAACTCCCTGAACTAACAGCGACTACCTGCTGGAGACTGATAGATCTACTGGAATACATTAACACTTCGTGTTATAGCTCTGCTATAATGGCAGCGAAACGCATGTCTGATGAAGAACTGGATGCCTTCCTGCGCCCCATATATTACGCCAAGGGGGGCTTCCAAGGAGTGACCGCCCTTCACGGAAAACTTCTCAAAGATTCCGCCTCAGTTGATAGGGTATATACGCAAATGGGTTACGTCACAGCCAGTTGGTGGCTATATACAGACGAAGCCTCCGCAACCCACATTCGCCCACTTCTCAGAGGGGATACCAAATCGCATTCATCAATCGGACCTCCTATTTCTACCCAGTGATCGCGGCTACAAGTACGTTCTGACGGTAGTCGACGTCGCTTCTCGATATAAAGCAGCACGCCCTCTGAAAACCAAAACAGCTGCAACTGTTGCACGTGAGCTGATCGAAATTTACAAAGAAGGGCCGCTGACTTGGCCCAAAGTCCTGATGGTGGATGACGGGACCGAATTCAAAGGCGAGACCACGAGGCTGCTTACAAGGCACAGGGTCGAAGTTAGACGAGCGAAACCAGGCCACCACAGGAGTCAAGCATTCGCGGAGTCTTTTCACCGGTGGCTGGCACAACGCCTATTTCGGGCACAGTATTCGAAAGAGCTGGCAACTGGTAAGACCAACCGAGAGTGGGTTTCGGCCTTACCTACCGTCGTTGCCGACATAAACGCAACGAAAACTCGTATGACCGGCCTACCACCCAACCAAGCCATCAAAATGAGGCGGGTTCCTCTGCTGGCTTCCAAAAATACCCCCCCACCAGAAATCCCGCTGGCAGTCGGCACAAAGGTTTACATTGCCGTGAATGAGGAAGACCTTCAGGAAAAGGGACGGCGCCGCGCAACCGACCCTTGGTTGACGAGCAAGTCTTAAAGCGGGTCATTGAACCTGGGCAGCCCATCCTCTACTACGCTGCCTACTCCTGGCATGGATTTACTCGCTCCCAACTCCGAGTTGCCTAACGCTTGTGCCTGCGATTGCAGCTAAGACAAGTAAGCCTTACATTCCAAGCGTAATGCCCTTGGCTGTCGTCGAAGCGATCGATGCTGAACGCCTGAGGGTGGCACTTTGTGTAACCTTGCAGCAGTAGCTGAGTTCCACAGACGACGCACTTGTTTTCCGCCGCTTCCATCATACCTAAGACGTGGCTGACGGTAAGGGTGTGGTACTTACCTTTGTACCGGGGGCGTCCTTTTTGTATGTCTTCTACCACGTATCTTTTGAGCCGTGCCGCGACGAGCTCCTCGCTTGGTGTTGTTTGGAGGTCGGTATGGGTCAAAGGCCCTGGGGCGTCGCCCGGAGGGAGGACGCGTACTATCTGGTCGGCACGTTGCGGGCGAGAGATTCCCGTGTACACGGCGTTAGTAATCCACCCCTCCAGGCTGTGATCGACGATGAAGAAGCGACGGGGATTCCGAATGGTCTTGCCCTGTACTCGGTGAACCGTACCCCACCCAGCATATTGCCACTCGAGGGGTAGCCCTCGGAGCACGACTGCCAGTGGGACCTGCACAACCGTACCCTTGTAGGCGTTTACTTTCTCCCGGTTGGGGCGGCCGGGTATTGGAACCGGTCGGCCCTGCTTACGATATCGGTGCGCTATACTTGGGTCTGGGTCGAAGCGAATGCTTGCTGGAGCATTTGGATGGTTCTTCTGGTGGTGGTCAAGCAATCGACTCTGGACGTGTGCTCCCAGGCTATTCGTTGAACACACCCAGATGTCATTCGGTTGTGTTTGGCTGACTGCTGCTTCGAACTCCACACCAGCCCACGCTTCTCGGAATATCTCGAGCTGAATAGAGTCGGGTTTACACCACAAGCGGCTCTTTATGTCGTGGAGTCTTGAAGTTGGATTTCCTTGACAAGGTGCGTTGGCTGTGACTTCGCACACGCTATACGGCAGGCCGCAAATTTCGCACAGACACCTGTAGTCGGTCTTGAACCAACGCACATTGCCCCGCCCAGCCCACTCCATAAGCATGGAGTGGGGGCCCTCCTTGTCCCCCCCCCCCCCCCCCAGGAGGGTATCTGGCCAACATCCCCGCAATTCACTACCTGGCAATGCCGGGTTGCCAGGTATTCCTGGATGGGGTGGAGGACCCTTTTCTGGATCTTACAGCACTCGTCGATAATGACGACTTCGGCAAGGTGGTCAAGCCGGTGCCCTAATGAGGTTGGATCCCAGTCCTCGATGGGCTTGTCCGATGGGATACAGAGATAGTGGTGGTACGTTTGTGAATTGACTCCCAGTAGTCGCGTATTCTTTCGGTGGTCCTCTGCGAGGTCGTTTTCTGGAGTCAACACAACAATTTCCAGCCCGTGGAATGTCGTAACGGCCCACTCCGTCTTGCCGGAACCTCCCTGGCCAGCAAGCTAGATACATACCCACAGATACTGCTGCTTTTAGGTCCGTTGGAAGGCTGGGAGCGGTGGTTGGCTGATCTAGAGGCAACCTACCGCTGTGTTTTGACTCCCATACTGCTTCCGGTCTCCACTCATATCCGGGCTTCGATCTTATGGCGCCATTCGCCATATATCGGGTTGTGCTCCACGAGAAGCCCTTCTACTACTGTTGGGATCTCCTTGGCATATATTGCGTCGGTGCAAACTCTGAGGACGTCATTGCAAGGAAATCGTCTCAACATGCGACGCAAAGCTATATTGGTGTAAGCCAGAACGAAAGCCCGAATGTGGTACCACTGCGCGCGTCGCCTCTTGTCCCTGTACTGTATCAAATGGGCTCCGTCCGCATGCTCGAAGTTCAGGAGATGGTCTGTCCCTGCGAGCAGGTTGGTGAGATAGGCAGCCTCGTTTGCGTCTCGCACGAGGATAGACGACTCGTCTGCATCGCGGGCGCATTTTCCAACGAAGCGGACTGCCAGGTCGCGGCCCTCGGGGTAGTTGGGGTCCTCTTTGTTCGCAAGGATGGCGTAGGGGAAGCGGATTTGTTCCTTTTTGCCGACGCAATACACTCGACCTGGGCTGCTTGCCATACGCCTCTGTGCTTCAGGGGTGTTGGGTGGGTATTCTCTCTTACCAACCACTTTTTGAAGCGGTACCCAGTCATCCTCCCCCCCCCCCCTTCAATATCGAATGGGTAGCCTCCTCGTACTCTTTCCAAGCCGGATGGTCGTCGGGGAGACACTGAAGGTCGTATCCGGTTACGTCTTCGAACGCCTGATCTCTTTGGGGGCGGTAGAGGTCGCCTTCGTGGGTCACGATGGTGTGGCTGCATACCCAGACTAGAGTGGTTTTGGGAATGGCCCTATTAGCGAACCGAATGAGCGCTTCCCGTATCTTTGCTTCGCGTGTCTTCGTGGCTGCACCTATTCGGGGCTTCCCCGGCCGGTAAAGAGCCCGGAGCTCCCGCTCTGCTTCAGAATCAAGATCGTGGACTTTTTGAATGGCAGGAGGGTCGGTTGGGAGCTCCGCCCAGGCGTGGTTGTTATGGCAGGGAATTGTGATTCGCTGACGGTTATTATATTTGCCCGAGTCCCAGAGAGTGTTTCCTAGAGCATCCACAGCCACAAGCTTCACCTCCAGTTCCTTTTCTAGCTCGAAAAGGTCGTCTTTCGTACAACCCGGCTCCGCTAGCTTAGTGTCGAACCGGCTTAGAACTTGTTCTCGTTTCCTCGTCAGGCCCACTGCCCGTGCGGTCCCGCTGTTTCGGATGTGGGCAGCGACGAAGCTAACGACACAGTTAGCGAAATCCACATCTCCTACGGCGTGCATCGGCCCAGGTTCGCCAGTTTGTACGGGCAGTGGACGGAGCTCATAGCGCACATAGACAAGGTATTCGCGCCCCTTCCCCCAGATGCCACTGTCGATCCCCGTGAGGGCGCCGATGGTAATTGTGTCTCCACGTCGGACCACAGCACCCTCGATCTTGTGCTCGGAACGCCCCTCTTCTTCCGATACACGGGCGAGAGGCTCGGTAGGTGCCTTGCCAACCACTGTAAAGAGCTTGTAGCGTTGGTCGGAATCCAACAGTTCCATCACCTGTTGTAGGAGTGCGGCTGCTCTTAGGGGTTTCCGCTCGTGAGAGACCCACCACACCGATCCGTCATCGTCGATATCAGGGCCACGAACGACAAGCCTTGGTTCGATGGCACCGGCTCCGCCCAGCGCACGAAACGCGTTGTAGGATTTGGGGGTGATGTTTCTTCCTAACGCCGTTGCTATCCTACTTGGAAACCGTCGGTGTGCGCCACCAACGAACAGTGAATAGTATTGTCTATCTTCCAAGGGTTCTGGACCCTTTTCCTGCGAGAGGGTCTCGAACTCGCGCCAAGTCTCGTCCACTTTGGCCTTGGGAGGCTCGTTGCGTGGAGGGTGCGCTTTTGCCGGTATGAGTGGCAAGAGTAGCTTGTGCTTGACCTCCTCGGGGATGTCTTGATCCAGAATATTATGGACCACGCGTGCTAACGTAGAGGGTGCCCTTGATTCGGGCATCTCGTTGAGTAGTTCTTCGATGTAAGCGTCCATTTTCGCGGGAATGCCCTATGTCCCATACGTCTCTAAATGGGGCGACGGGACAGCTCCTCAAGCACGAGGCTAAATATCCTACGAGCTCTCTTTTCAGCGTAGGTAAGCTTCTGTACAACTCTATGGGCGCCTGAGGGTCTACACAGGTACGTTTGCGACTGCGTTCCTACGCCGCAATAGCGGCAAGGGCCTGGTGTTATTCGGCCCTGTCTCTGCGTTTGCCGGTGAAATTTATAGAAGTCGTAAATACAGCTCTTGTCGCACCTTTGAGTAGTGTTAATCATCAGCCACTGGCATTTGTTTTGTCCCTTCATATTTGCTGGTATATTCATTGTCATAGATAACCCTAACTGGAAATGTTGTCATGTTTACGTAATATTATCGAGGGAGGGGCAGAGCGCCCCATACCATTGACAGAGGAGGGGTAGTCTTCCCGCTCTTGTACCATAATCCACAGGGTTCCTTTTTTTTTTTAAAGGGAAGGGGTGGTCCAGCGGGACACGCGGAAAATCAAGGGGCCCGGCGCGCTTTTGCGTAGACGGATGCCCCCAGGGATGTTTCGGGGAACCCTCCTCCAACCCTACGCGGGCCGCGACGTAGACAACTTTTTGCCCCAGTTACTTATCTACCCAAGCGCGGCCACGCATGCGGGTGCCCCCGGGAGCGGTTCGGCCACTGGGGCTCGGCCGCCACCCCGGGAGCGTTTCGACTGCTGGGGGGGCTCGGCGGGGCGCCACCCAACGCCGCCACACACGCCACCCCGGGAGCGTTTCGGGGAAACCTTCAAGGCCCCCTGCCGCCACCCCGGGAGCGTTTCGACTGCTGGGGGGCTCGGCGGGGCGCCACCCAACGCCGCCACCCAATGCCGCCACACACGCCCCGGGCCCCAACCCCCCCCCCCCCCCGGCTTTCGGGGAACCTTACGTGCACGCCACCTATCGCCGACACCCCACCACGCCCGCCCCGGCCGAATTTGACCACGTCGTCTACGTTTGTGATGCATAAACGAACTGCATCAAGGTGTTTACAACCATCCACAAAACAGCGGAATTTATGATTGCTGTAGGGAAGATTTATAAAGCCTTCTCTATCCTCGAGAAGAGTCAGCCGTACACTCTATGTAGTCTGCAAGAAGCAGCTGCACTAGTTGACCAATGTCTACTACTTCTACGGCAAAATGAAGCTGGTATCAGAGATGCGATTCCCAAGTTACCCAAGTCTCTCAATGGACCCCAAGGCAACGTGGCGTCTAAGACTGTGGAATCGGTTGCAATGCTGAAAAGTGGTATCGAACCGCTTGATGAAGTATCCACACTTCAATACAATGCGGCAAACCTCCTCAGTTGTATGGCCTGGATGTCGCAAACTTGCATTCAGTGGTTCACCGTAAAGATCCCTTGTGCACTGTGCTGGATTATGCAAGGAATTTTGGGCAATCCCTTTATGTAGGACGACACATTTTTTTACCAAAAATACAATAGAATACAACACAATACAATTCAATACAACAATAGAACGCAACACAATACAATACAATAGAATACAATTTGGTAGCAATTCGTGTCGTCCTACATGAAGGGACGGCCGAATTTTGGCAACACAATAAAGAAAAGCCTAAAACAACTACTCACTGGGCCACATTTTACTACACGAATCCCAAATCATGGTACCCTGTCCCAGAACGTGCCATGTCACTTTCTGAAATCCCAATCTCACTCAGTGCAGCCACTTCCCCCCGCAGCAATTGCTCTAGAATACACGCAGCGTATGAGGGAGTGGGCAGATGCGTATGGGTCCTCTGTACGTCAGCGCACGGTTAGACAGGAAACCACCATGGCAAGAGCCGAGACACTTCCTGATTACATGTACACGAGATCAGTCGAGCCAGGAGAGGCTGTTTGCTTCGATGAAGTATATGCCCCTAACGGTGTCGAAGAAACACTTAGGTCCGCACATGTAGGTCATGAAGTCCATGAACAAGAAGAGTACGACTCGAGTAATGAGGAGGAAACGGAAGAAAGTCAAGAAACGGCAGAGGAAACCGGTCGTGAAGTTAATTTTCTGTTTGAGACAGTGTCCAGGTTTGGTAGAACCATTCGCTTCAATAATAGGTTGATGCTTTGATTTTAGATTACTTGAATCAGATGAACAGTGCATTCCGAAGAAAAATCCGTAGTCAGAGTAGAATACTAGGTGTAATCACGTGGAATGTTTATTATCTTTAAGATAGAGGAACAGATATAGTATTAACTGTAAACATGCACCGTACATATGGCTCGAGGGCATAGTCGAGAGCCGCAACGTTTTGCGTGGCGAGAGAGTATACATTTAAAGTTTCATGCACCGTAAGGCTCTGGGTTCGATCCAAAGTAAAATAACTACCGAGTCTACTGAGATACGGAGGACGTTAACAAATCTCTGGCGGTGATTTGTCTTATATCAGTGCCATGCAGCAAACGAGGTCGACTAAATGTCAATAAATCAAAAAGGGCTGCAAGTATAATGACAGACCACAGGTAACCCAAGCTCTGTAAGTGGCAATATTTCCTAACATTTGTATGCGATAAATATTTCGTCTTGGACTTACACGATTGTTTTTATTTGTCCATGGACTGTGTGGGTAAAAACTCGCTCCAAAACGCTGAAATTGCAACCACACACAGCCCATGGACAAATAAACACAATCCTGTAAGTATTCTCGCTTTTTATTCAATATTAGTTTTGAAAATCCAAGACTAAAAAATCCCATACAAATGCTAGTAAATATTGCCACTTACAGTGCTTGGGCTACCTGTGGACAGACGAGACACGATTACAAACCGTCGCGTAATTAAAACAGCTACGAAAGACACTATCGCAACTAAGGGCCCGTTTACAAGGAGATAGGGTTACCCTAGCACTAGGGTTACCCTACCATTAGGGTTACCCTAGCGCTGGGTCATTTCCTCTTATTTTTAGCGGTGTTTACAAGCAGGCGGGACAACTCAACTCGGCTGCCCGGGTTACCCTAGCGCTAGGGTTACCCTGTCTGAGAGCTAGGGTGACCCTAGCACTAGGGCTATGTTTTGCCCTTGTAAACGGTTTGCTAGGGTAACCCGCCTACCCGGGTCAACTCTATTCTAGAGCCAAATTTCACATTGCAAGTTTCTAAAGTTCTCTAGCAATTAGTAGGTAACATAACAACATTCTAGGATACTAGGCAGCTGCAATAAAGGGCACCACAGAAAGAATAATCGACGTTAATCCACCAAAACCCTCCAGAACTCTACTCGTGTCCGCCATGTTGTTTTCTATGCTTGAATGATTTTGGCGGCGGCGAGCCTAGCGGTTCACAGGCTACCAAAGAATCAGTAAAATCAAAATCACTTCCACAGATCTGTTTGAACCGGATAAAAATGAAAGAAAAATGGAAGAGTAATATTAGTAGCATATGTTTTCATACATTAGTATGACATTTCATAAGAAACGGCTTCTCAAATGAATAATATATTTTAAAGAGACTTCAACTGGCTTGTGTTGAGTTGGCCCGGGCAGTAGGGTAGCCCTACCTAAATCATTTTGCTTGTAAACCCGGGCTATCTTTGACCCTAGTGCTAGGGTAATCCTATCTCCTTGTAAACGGGCCCTAAAACTTATTTTTAGAGAATTGTTTCGGGATCGGGATAAAATATTGCGTGATTGAGGAAATAAAATGTCGGTATTGCGGGATTTAAGAACCCCCATTGTAGACCCTCCTAATCCTGCACCTGTGCAAATGCTGTTTATAATTTTGTTAATATTCCTAGCTGAGTTCTGAGATTATTAGCAAAGTAAAAAAACAAAGGGCTTAAAAATAGCAGCGATTAACATAACGAGTCTCGCCGAGTCAAGCATATCGAGGACATAAAAATTATGTTAGCCGAATCCCCTTTTGAACTGGAGTGTGGGAAATATGCTAGTCATGAAGTTGCTAGTTGCAGTTGCGAATCCAAAATCCTAACCCTACATTAAAAAATACCCTAACCGTCAACAACGGGTGCTCCTTCATTTAGCTCACTGAATTTATGGTGTTTAGAGCTAGTCACTAATATGAGTTTTTAGGGCTACATCACTAAACAACACATGCTTCTTCGTTCTCCCTATATATACAGAATACACACTCGCTCGTCTAGGTTTAATGTACCGAGATTCCAAAGATATCCCTAATAACAGCAGGCGGCAGATCATTTGCTTTTAGAGCCTCATCATTGTGGAATTATTTACAAGTTGATGTTAAAGATGTATCCTCTTTGAATATGTTCAAGTCCAAAATACGTTTATAATATTTTATTGCAACAAGTTAATTGACCATTTTAAAGTATTCACTTATCTTAATCTCTGTCTTTAGTCAATATATATGTACTCGTTCAAGATTTAGCTATATGTTATTAGTTAGTAATTGTGGTTCTGATTTCAATTGTATATATACATTAGTTTTTATCATATTTGCTACTATATGTAAAGTTATATTTTATACTTAAACAAGAGCCCATCTGGGCTTTCACTCGGGCCACATGAGATTGAAGATGAAATACACTTTCATTTTAAATCCTCTAGTAATAACCGAAGGGAAGAATTATTAGCTGAATTTATAGCAGTCTTTAGGAGTGGCCGGTAGCGCGGTGACATTCATTCTCTGCTCCCCTAGTATATATATGTAATTTAATATTTTGGTTTTTCTCGTGTATGTAAATTAAAGAAGTTGACCTCTACTTATTCATGTTACGCACGCTAGCTATACGCTAATAGCGGAGTGCGGTAATTACGTCACAAGTCTAGACCCCCCGCCAGGACTCAGACAAACAAACCGCTTTTCTTGTATCAACTTACAAGAATTGACTAGCACTTCAGTTCGTCCTCTGTCTATTCTACCAGAAAGGACTGCTTTCCTGGACCATATTTTTTAAGAGAACCTGATGATTATACTGTCGAACAGCTTAAACTTTGGCTGAAATACAGAGGATTGAAACAAAGCGACAAACGTCGATCTTGTCAAGCGAGTTTTGCATCTTCGCTGGCCAACCAACCCGGGGGGGTACTTACATGAAAAATTAGCCTGCAATGCAGGCGTTTCTAGTGGTTTTCCCCGCTTTCATGGACGTTTTCCGCTCACGAATGAATTTCAGACGAGTAGGAATGGAGCGAGGATGAAAAAGCGAGAGAAGGGGGAGGGGAAGAGAGGAAATTCTTCCCTCGTCCAAATATATTTCGGTTTCCCAAATAAAACGCCTGCATTGCAGGCTAATGAAAAATGGGTATGTATGTGAGGCCAAGAGGCTCAAACCCTGACCCTGTTTGACCCAATCCGAGCTCCAAAACCCTGATTGCCCCTTTTTGGAAAAAAACAAACCTTATTGCCCCTTCTTTAAATTGTTTTCAAAACACGGTCGGATATATATCCCGGCCGGTATACCGCGTACCGGGATTGCATGCAAAATACGGAACATTTCAAGTCGGGACGTGGTATTGGGTAAACAAATCAGCAGATGGAGTACATAGTTAAGTACTGAAGTACGAATTAGCGGCGTCACAATGTAAGGGAACCTCAGTGCTTGCATGTGGATATATAGGCGATCAAAATGCGGCAACAGAATGTATTTTTTTGACATAGTAGCTAAAAAAAACTGAACCCTAACTGCCTAAAAAATCCTGAACCCCGACCCTGACTGCACCCAAATTATACTCAAATCCTGACCCTGATCTGCCCAAATCAGGTCAAAACCCTGACCCTACCTGCCCAAACTGAGCTCAAAACCCTGACCCACCCGGACGGCACATACATAATACGTGATAAACACGAGTGTCTCAAATGTACGTTTATATTTGTCCCATATTATAAGTTGTATCCTGTCCATCTATGATGGAGCTATCACTATATTTTTCTACTGTTCTTTCTACCCTGCGGCTCTTTATTATCGCAGCTCGCTGATCGCGTCCATATCGGTATTTGTTGGACTAAAGATTATTAACTGAAATGCCCGTTTTGTTTATCTCTATTTAAAAGCTTTTACCCTCCTTCCCAAAACTGCAGTCTGCTCATTATATTACAGAACTATAAAGGGAACTGTTGGAAGCCTTTAATTTCTCGAACCAAAACCTCGGCCGTAAGAGGAGTCTTGTTTACCTTGATAGTTGAATAACTGCTTCGGTCATCATAAATTATTCTGTGCTGAGTGTTTATTACCTACGAAACGTACCTCAAACAAGAGCGCCAGTTGAAATATCCTGAGCCTGTTGGAAGGCTTTCGCACGAGTGAAGTTAAATAAAACATTGAACTGGCTTACATTTGAGAGATGGGACTCCAAATTTGAGAGAAAATTCCTCGCGGGTCTTCCGCCATCTTGCTTTACTGTATTAAATTATGTAAATAAATTAACCTGGCGATTATTGCGTGACCAGCACAGTGCAATCTGATTGGTGTGAATTTGACCTTTAACGCATGCGCAGAAATTTTGCGACACCCAACAAAAAAAAAAAAAATACGACTTGCATTTTAAGACTCGGCTGCCACAGGCAGCCCGAGTAATTAGTAGTAGAGGGCCACAAGTTTGTAAGCTTTGCTTTTGGGTGTTATCCTCTTTAAATAAAAAAATATTATTATTATTATTATATATGAATTAATGCAAATCCTAACCCTACATTCAAAAATACCCTAACCGTCAACAACGGGTGCTCACTCATTTAGGATGTTTAGAGCTAGTCACTAATTTTTGGTTTTATAAATACATCACTGCTAATCCAAATCCTAACCCTACATTAAAAAATACAACTCGCAACTTCATGACTAGCAATATACCTGTACCCTTTGAAATTCTAGCCATAAATAAAACACGTCTCGGTCAGTCTATTTTCGATAGAGATAGACATTAATGGCTATAGCGTGGTCAGAAATGACAGAAACAGACATGGGTGGTATCGCTATTTACATTAAAACAGATTAAAAATAGCGTTTCATATTATTAATTAGCCTGCTATGCAGACGTATTATTTCACTGTCAAAAATTCGAAATAAAAAAAGGAACACGTCTTCGAATTTATGTGAGTGAAAAACAAATGTCTGCATAGCAGGCTACATCTGTTTGAGTGCATTTGGAATTCTCGTTTGGGAATTTGCAGTATTACTTGGGTCAATATATCGGAACTTCTGGTGCTGTTATTGGTCAGTATATAGACCAGTTCGCGGTTAGTTCCGACATACAGTGTTTGTATGGGAATGCAAAGTTAAGATACCAGGTAAGAGTAACTGATCAAACTTCGAGGGATGTAGCTGTGCTGGGAAGCGTGCAATCGTGTTTTCAGTTTCCCTCGTTTCTTTTCACCTCGCTTTTTCTTTCGCACACATTCTCATGGAGCAGGTTGTTTATCAACTAAACTTCAAGAAATGTTGAACCGATGTTAAAACAATCAGTGACAGGGGCTTCAGTTGAGGCCAAAAGCAGACAAGTATGTCAAAGCGTGGTTTAGTTTTTTTCACAGACGATTGCACCCTAAACGCAAGCGCAAGCAACATACGCAAAAGCAGTCGTAATAGCTGATAATAGGGACTTTAAGATACCACGACGGCAACGCGGTGAAACAATGGACTTAATTACAAAATACAATATCTGCAAGTGAAAATGCATGTAGCTGCATTCATTTTAGCCGTTGTCTGCAAAAACACGACGTGAAAACACTGAGTTTTACGTTCCGTAGAGAACGAGAACCTGAAAACGTAAATGGCACTGCTATTCGTTCGGCCTAAACGGAACTCTGTGCCAATTCTATTTTTTCGAAAACTTGGATGAGAAATGCTACAAAAGTCGAAGAAAAGAACCTATAATAATCAAATTATCGATAAATGTAATTTCTGACGCTTGAGTGACAAAGGAACGAATTAGTCAGAAATTGATATTCTGATGGCACGATAGAGAGGTTGGGTTATCCTCTAGGGATATAGTCTTACTATTTAAGTGTTTGGCGGGGAATATTGATCATTCTACGTGTAGTCAGTATTCAAGCCTGGTCGCGCTAAAATTTTGTGATTGGTTCCAAATATTGATGTATTTTTTACTTTTCGTTTAGCTTTGATATATAGTTTTAAGGACTGTTTACCTCTTCCCCGGAGGTCTGTGCCACTGCATTAGTCGGGGAATACGTTTCCACATATTTTTTGGCCACATCTAAAGAGTGGTTTTTTAGTGGTTTTTCGTATCTGGCATGGCACATTTCGAATTAGGATAATATGCTGTATCATATTATACCACATGTAGACAGTCAGGAGACCAGCATATATTATTCAGCAGTACGACTGACTGACACAATCCTAAATAAACTATTTCTATATACGAATGTCTCTTGGTAGTGTAGTCAGAATCACCATTTTTCACATCACGTCGTCGCAGCCGTCGCCATCGTAGTATCTTAAAGTCCCTATTACAGTGGCGTCTATGGAACAAGCACGATGCATCAGGAGTTCCGGACTTCCGGTTGGATCACACTGCATTCTGGGTAGGTGGGCTCAGAACTTCCAGAGCGGCCATATTGGATTTGAGCGCAGTCAACTTGGAAACTTTATTAATCCCGTTCTAAAGCTTAAACATCGACTTAGAACTCCCAACTGAAGAATCTGTAAAGGTAAGATATTCCGTGTATTAGGTAGTAAGTTTTTGAACTTGCAAAGGAGCAAAAATTGACTGCACTCAAATCCAATATGGCCGATCTAGAAGTTGATGCCCACTTTTCTGAGCCCACCTACCCAGAATGCAGTGTGATCCAACCGGAAGTCCGGAACTCCTGATGCATGTATACTGCTCCATTACATTGAAGTGATACCGCTGAAACTGCTACTCGTAGATGCCACTGTAATATCAGCTATTGAGAGATACGAACAAGCGCCGCTAATGATCAATACAACACAGTGAGTTGAGTTTGTTGGTATATCGCCCTTCCACCGAGGGTTTTTCTCCGGGTTCTTCGGTTTTCCTCCCTCCAAATAAACCAACACGCTAAATTCCAATTCGAGCTCAGGTCTCGTTAAAAATTCAGAGTTTCTGTCTACGTGTGCTGCTTGTGCTTACGCTTGTGAATACCAATACGTTGAATAATTTTTTTGAGAAAACAGCTTTTCGACATTGGGAAATTACAAAGAATGTTGACTACGTGGCAGCTATTGCCACTTCGATTTGTGGATGTTTGTTTTTGCTTGACGTCCGAGTCACGCTTATGGGGCAAAATGTAAACAATTACGTCAGGCGACAAAAAATGTTCGTGTAACGTTGTTGTTGTTAGTTTAATTTCGACAACATCTCTGTACAATGAGCACATTTTCAGTACACGTTCTCCTATAATTTGGATTTCAACTGTCCCATGAGTTTCTCGAGTTTCATAGCTATCATCATATCTCCCTTGATTTTCAGTTTTCCCGCCATGAAGGCTTGTGTAGGGCTCAGTTGACCTTTGAACATCTTGACGAAGTCTTCAGAGTCTAAAGTCATTGTGCACTGAGGTTTGTCATCGGGATACGCTCCTAAACCGGCCCTACCTAAAATACGACAAAGAAGATAGAGTATAACAAAGTTATGCGCTTTATTCAACGTGCTCCTAATGACTTCTCAAGGAAATGGGACACGTTCTTTGTGTTCCATTTTCAGATTTGAACAGTTTGCCCAATGTTAATGGTACACAACCAACAGAGACAATGAACGTATACATTTTTATGTTCCACAATGTTCTCTAATATGACAGATATAAAAACTCTCAAAAGACGCGCATTCTCCAGTATTTCACTACTAGCTATGTCTTTATCTATTGCAAAAGTGTCCAAGGGATTTCTTTCCGTCTCTTAGTGTAAGGACTTGAATCTGTGTTGCTACTTTTGATTTCAGCCCACCCAACGACCAGTTATACCACAGGCAACCCAGTGCCTCAAGCCTGAACATCTTTGATCACTTACATCACGTACGTAAGTTTCAAAGCGTGGAGGCGAAACACGTCGATGTAAGTCTTGCATAGCCTGTATACAGCCGCCACGCCGCTCATATTTCCAGGGATGTTTTCGAGGGATGAGTAGCGACTGTATACAAGCTCAGTACTGGATCAAGGGCCGGAAACGACCCACCAAACATCCGACCCACAAAATACTTGACCCAATACCCGACCCACACACCGGTACGTTGCTGGCTGGTCGAGTGCTACGGTCTCTTCAAGGACTCAAAGTACAAGACACCACAGGGACGAAGGCTTCTTACCTGAGCCGTTCTTGAGGTCGAGATACCAGACGCCTGGTTCACTGCCCTCGAGATGAAACTCGAAACCACCATTAGTGCTCTGGACCATCTCCTCGCTACACAGTGACTGTATAGACGTGAATAAACTAGCCACGCCCCCTGGTGTGCCGTCTCCACTCGCCGTTGCACGGGTAGCTTGTTTTGATAGCCTTTTGTGATCCTTCATCAGTTGATCCGAGTTGCCACCCTCGTCAAGAAAGAAATCTGGTAAGAGTTTGTTTCCTAGAAGAGAAAAACGCGTACAATTAATCAATCAATCATTTATTTATCAACACACAAGCTTTCCTGGAACGAGCACGTAAGCAATATAATTAAGAAAGCTAACTCGTCAGTAGGCTTTCTTAGGCGCAATCTCCAAATTTTCCAGAAATATATCAAGGCAAACGCATACAAGACTCTTGTTCGAATATGCTTCCGTCGTCTGGGACCCGTTTACACAGGCAAACCAAGATAAAATAGAGATGGCACAGAGAAGGGCAGCTCGTTATGTTTACAAAAACTACAACCGTGAAGCCAGTGTGACCGCCATGATTGCTGACCTTGGCTGGCGCAGTCTTCATCAGCGCAGGGCTGTCAGTAAGCTTATAATGTTCTACAAGATAGTAAACGGCCTCGTCGTAGTAGACTTCTCAAATGAACTCATTCCAGTTACTAGATATACCTCCACCCTAAATTCTTACTTCTACCCTCGGAGGACAAAACTTATATCCACTATAGCTTTATCCCTAGGACTATTAAACAGTGGAATAATTTGCCCGCTGAGTTAGCCACAGCCGCCACTCTCGAATCTTTCCGGAGGGGTGTCTGCGCGCTAAATCATTAAGATCTTGTTTGCTGACATTAAGATCTAGCCGCTGTCCGGGCACATAAGCCTCGAAGAGAGGGCGTGCCCTAATCTGGCAGATGTAGACTCAATTAGTATTTTACAAACAGTAGAAAGTAAAGTAGAAAAAAAAGTTACAATTTTGTTTTGATCTAGATTTTTACATACAGTAATCGGAGATAGGTATAAGAACAATAGGAAGAATATAAAATTATTTACAGTGGAACCTCGATTTAACGAAGTGCCAAGGGACTGGGGAAATTTTGTTATAACGACTTTTCGGAAAAACAACCAAAATGTTCGTTATATCGAGGTATAGTTAATAATTGTTTTGTAAAGAACTAATAAGAGACAAAGAGGATAGTGCCAGTGTCTGTACTGTATATAAACATCTAATGAGCTGTTGACTGAGAGGTTGTTCTCTTGTTACAGGATTAAAGGATTTTCATCGCTGTTGGTCTGTTCCGCATTCATCTTTTGTCGCGTGTTGACGTTCATTCGTTATATCGGGGTAGATTTCACGTTTGGGCTGCCAGATTGTGTTCGTTATATCGAGGATTTCGGCGTTATATCGAGGATCGTTATATCGAGGTTCTGTTACATACATTTTACTTGTAATTTTGCCGGGCTGAAGAATATCGTTCGTTATATCGAGGATTTCGGCGTTATATCGAGGATCGTTATATCGAGGTTCTGTTACATACATTTTACTTGTAATTTTGCCGGGCTGAAGAATATCGTTCGTTATATCGAGGATTTCGGCGTTATATCGAGGATCGTTATATCGAGGTTCTGTTACATACATTTTACTTGTAATTTTGCCGGGCTGAAGAATATCGTTCGTTATATCGAGGTTCCACTGTACACAAATTGAGTTAGGGTCATCCCAATAGCAGAGCTAATAGAAAGGATGACCCTAACATTTTAGGTGATTGGGTTAGTCTAGTAAAATAAATAGTTTGAAGATATAGTATTTTTCTAAATAATTACGAAATATTAATATATACAATATCTAGTCACAGTATTAGTTAATATATACAATATCTAATGAGTATAATTATCTATTAAATAATTTGAAAAGCGATGGCAAAAATAAGAAGGGGAGGTCGCATTTTTAATGTATTTGGGAAGTGAATTCCACATCTTCGAGCCAGTAAATTGAAGGGAACGGAAACCATACTGAGTTGTTTTGATAGGTTTTAAATAAAAATTGTTGCAGCTAGATTGACGAGTTGAATAAGAACAAAAGGAACTTTTGAAGCTATAAGGGGTGAGATTATGGGTCCATTGCAAAAAAACACAGGAAATTTGGAGTAATAATATCAGTGAATTTCAACATTCTCAGTGATTTCAACAAAGGTTCAGAATGCGAGCGAGGTTCAGAAAAAGTAATTATCCTTGCACATTTTTTATTATTTTAGAAATTGGGTTTAGGTAACTGGGGTAGGTAAGACCCCAAGCTTGAATACCATAATTAAGAAAAGGATAGACTAATACATTATAAAGCATAACTAAGACATCAGTATTGACAAAATGCCTAATCTTAGGTAAAATACCAACAGTTTTGGACAATTTTAGAGGTAGTTGATTTATATGAGGTTTCCAATTTAAATTTGAGTCAAACAAAATTCCTAAGTATTTAACTGAATTAACTTGTGTAATGTTAGTATCATCAAACTGTTTAACTGCTGGGAAGGTTTATGCAAATTAGAGTGAAATAATATAAAATTAGTTTTTGCAAGCTTAAGGCTAATCTATTAGTTATCATCCAATCAGCAACAGCTTGAAGTTCCTTATTTACAGTACTTTCAAGGATTTTAAGATTTTTAGAAGAGTAAAAGATACTTGTGTCATCTGCAAACAAATGAAATCTCAAAATGGAGAAGGTATTGGGCAAGTCATTTATGTATAATAAAAACAATAGTGGTCCCAGTACAGAGCTGTGGCACATCACAGTTTATTGGTGAAGTGGCAGAATTATGACCATTTAAGGTAACAAATTGCTCTCTATTTGAGAGGTACCTGGTATTTTATGATAGAAATTATAAACACAAGTTGTATCTGGTTCGAAACCTGATGAACTTGATACGGCCCTTGAAGGTCACGAGATCTGATCTTTGTCATTCGGTCTATGTTTTTTGGTATTATCAATAAACTATGTGTCTTTCGTCGTGATTTGCATGCTCCTGACTCCTTTGTAAGTTTTAAATTCCAGTTGTTCTTAATTCCCTCCCAGCTAAGCATGCCCATCTGCACAGCAGTCACTCGAGTGAACATTTACGGTGATCGAAAGAGAGGCAAGGGAGAAGAATGTTTGAAAAAAACTACTTTGGACTTTGTTCTCTCATCTTCTAACTATAGATCTGACCGGTAACGACAGTCGCTGGGGGCAACAAAGTCAAAAGATGGGTCTTCTTCTCTTCTTCCTCAGAAAGGTTCTAGCGAGTATTCAGACAACATGTTCTAAATTAAAAGTTATGTCAACAAAACAATTACTGATGTGTAGTGCTCGGTGCAATAAAAACAAAGTCCAAAGGGATTAGCACCTAAGTTGGTTGCCGTCAGAGAATCATACCTAATGTCAACCATGATACAATGAAACTACAGAGAGTATAACCCTTTCCTTTTATCTGATCTGAGAAGAAAAAAATGTTACTTATGCTTTTTTGAACTCGGCTGTGCACTTATGGACGCGTTCCCGTTTGGGATATTCCGGAATAAGAATCTTCTGGCTATTCTGCATCCAAGAGCAGAATACACAGAATATGTTCCAATATTTCCAGAATAAGAATAGCCTGCAATGTAGGCATTCTATTTGAGGAGCAGCACTATAACGAACGAGGCAAGAATGGTCGTCCTCGTCCTATTCATCCCTTGTTGAAATATAGCGCTGCTCTCCAAATACAAAAAAAAGAATAGCCCCTAAACGACGCTTATGGCTGATCTTATTTCAGAATAGTCTCAAACGAATGTGCCCTTAGTTCACTAGGTCTAGGGTTTATTCACAATAAGTAATGGGTCCGCACAAGATGTAGGCATTTGTACTATATGGAATGTAAAAAAAGGCGCTAATTGTAGTCTTGTTTCAATTTTCCACCTTATTGGCTTAAACACAAAATCTATCAGAACTTGAAGAATATCATTTTCTCAATTTTTTTAACACATTTGAATTGCATCTAGTGCTCTAGTGTAAACTCTCATAACTTTAAATATGAACATTTTAAAATTGAACATTTTCTTGGTTATTGTTCTGGACTCTTCTGATTGTAAAAAATATATTTTCACGCAAAAGAAAAGTAGTTTTAAAACTCAGTTTCAGTGGATTTGATTTCAGAAATTTATGATTTAAGGTTGACGAGTTGTCAGTATGAAAAACAGAAAATTCTAACATGGGGAAGCAAATTGCATCTGAACTATAGAACTGTATTATAAGCGCTATATAAATAAATATATATCATTATTGTGCCTACCTCTTGCACGGACCATTACTTAAATCACTAAAAGCCCAAAGATGCACAAGAAAGAACAGTGTCACTGGTACCTGGAATACAGGAGTAGTGTTCAAAGTCTGTGACACCCACATCTCGTAGTACATCCTCATCGATGAGGAACTGTCCTGTTAGCGAGCGACTGTCTCTCGTTAGGATCACATACGCGGCATCAGACACGATGTCCGATGTGCGGCAACTCTTGATAACATCTTCACCACCCAACATCTCCATTGCAGCAGTGGAAATAGCTGGCAAGAGAACAACGGCCATTTATTGGTTGGTAGCTATGCTGTTCAACAGTCTTCATCCTGAGGTTAAATCTGCTCGCAGTGTGAAGGAGTTTAAGTCAATCTACTGGAGACATTACTCATGATTGTTGCGGGTTCAAACCGAAAATCCAGATAATCCACGTACTAATGAGACCACTCAGTTATTATAACCAAAGTTTCAACAAGATGGTCACTCTTACTAACAGGGTTAGCCTGAATATCACATACATGTGCACTGTTTTGGAAATTGAATCATGCAGTTCCCGTTTACCTGTTTTTGGCCAGAGTGCATTGACAGCGATTCCATCCTCCTTAAACTCTTCCGCCATTCCTAGCACACACAAGGACATGCCATACTTTGCTATACTGTATGCTGTTGAAGGCAGGATATCAACAAAGAGGAATGTTTAATACCAGTAGGCAAGTTTTATATTCTGGGACATTACAAGAAGTACATGATTGTGTAGTAAAGAACATAAAATATGAAGAGTGCTTGCCATCAGATTACTAAAGGAACCATCACTGTCTGCTGTGAAAAAAATAATGTAACTGCCTTGATAAACGAGTGTCTGTTTCTTGAGACACCCATCCAGTAGAGAAGTACAGTCATAACTCTAGGTTTGTCTTTACAATGAATGTCCATGGATGGACACCCACTAAGATTTCAAACCATTACTACTCTGGTTTTTCTACACACCCAGCATGGGCTGGACAGTGTAAATGGCTGTCAGATGGCAGTTATCATCACCTGGCAATATGCAACAATCTACAAGTAATGCAGGTATCAGTGGCCATCGTGAGGTGTCGACCCCCAGGCAACCCATTGGCATCTCAAGGGATTTGTAGCAAAAACATGCCCTGGAGACAGGGGCATTAGAGCTCTTTCACATTTCAACTATTTAAACCTCCCCTGGGGACTTACCCATGTGGGTTGCACAGAGCCTCCGTGATAATTCATCACATGGCTCGCAAGCTGTTTTAATTGTCAAGGTGAGTGGTGATTGCTATTGTTCAAATCTGCAAGTATATTAGTAACCGTCATTTGCAACTATATTTATAAGGGCAAACATGTGAGGCAAAAACATCTACATGTACATTGTAACTGGGTGTCAAATATAACATGATTCGTCATCAAACTTTTGTGTGCTACAAGAACTTTTGTGCCCAAAATACTAAGTTATGCTCCAGTTGTGAGGATATTTACTATAAACAAATACGGATGTACATTTTGTAACTTCAAACCAAGTGGAGTTCCTTCAGATCATAGCCTGCTATGCAGACGTATTTTTTCACTCTCATAAATTTGAAGAAAAAAGTAACGTCTGCTTACCCGAGTGCTTAATTAGTTTCCAATATGCAAGCACAATGTCAGCAAGTTTGTTTTATTTTTCTGCCCAATCAAAGCCATTGTTATAATTTTAGAGAATTGGTGTGCCAGTGAACACTCCCCTATGATTGGTCAATGGCAAACGTATTGTCTGAATTCCTTTTAAATGCAACATTACGTCACTTACCAGGATATTGAAGGTAAAATCTGATTGGTCCATAACACAATGAGGTGTGCATATTGGAAACTAATTAAGTGCTCGGGTAAGCAGATGTTACTTTTTTCTTTGAATTTATGAGAGTGAAAAAATATGTCTGCATAGCAGGCTATTCAGATCAGAACTTCAGAGAATTGCGTGTGGGAATAAAGAACTTTTGGAAGACATTTCTGCTCTAGTCTGAACACTTGATTTATCACTCTGCCCAGGGTGGGGACATTTGTAACAAATTATTTTCCCCACCCCAGGGGTGTTAACATATATTTGTCAGGGCTACCCTGACAAATGCCCATGTGTGCGGGAGTCAACGCCTTAGGATGGCTGCTGATACCCAAATATCAATCAATACTTTGTTACTAATATGTCAATATTATTTTATTAACAAGTAACTTGCCAAACCCGCAGTTAGTTAAAAAGCTATTTGAGGTGTGAGGCAAGGACACACAAAAAGAAAATAAAGTAGTATAAATCAGTAAATGTTACATACATGTATATTAAGCAATTCTCTCTGCTTAGTAAGAGAAGGTATCAGTAAGTACGGTTACATAAATTTAGTATAGGACTAGTACTTAGTATAGGACTAAATAATTATTAATTTAGAATAGGACTAGTACAATACCATACTAAACAAATTGAGTTTGATTGGCTAATAGTAGTCCAGTTCCTATGGGCTGGTGCAATTATAAATATTACTCTTTGAAAAATCAACACGTTTTAAAAGTATATGTTATGGTTAATATTTTTTGTAAACCAGTTCAAAATATTTAAACCAGTTGATTTTTTAAAAAACAGTTCATTTTTGGAAAACTGGCTCATTTTTTTAAGATTCTAAAAGGGAAGTTATGTTAACTGATGTTGTAATAAAGTGGAAGCTAAATAAACACAACCAGACTCAAACCTCTTGGTCCTATCTGTCCCCATCCCAGAATCCTAGCATTTTTGGGTATTAAATAAGTATGAAACGGTCATGAACTACAGCAATAGGCCGTCTAGTTTACTGAGTAATTTTTCTGCAATGCATGAAAGCAATAATTTATTGGACATAGTAATATTGACGAAAACAATCTTGTTATTTTTATACATGTACTCTAGATGTAAATGTAAGATAAGGTAAGTACAATACAACCACTTAAATCTACATGTATAAGCACAATGCACCATTGAAGCTTACCCACATGGTTCTTGAACCAGTGAGGCGTTAAGTTTAGGGGTGGACTGAGGTTCAGAATATGCGAGTTCTTCCCCATCTTCAGATATGGTAAGCAGGCCTGTGAACTACATGTACATATACAATAAGCAATCAAACTTTCTTTAATCCCTTAAAGGGATACCCGAGTGAAAAACACATTGGGGCTCAAAAGAATCTTCAACATGTTCTTTGTTCAGAAAATGTATTAAAATTTGATCAAACGTTTTTAGTATTAAGAACGAGCACCTCAAAGTTGGCCCCGCGAAGACATGGGCGCCGCCATCTTTGTTTGCATTTACGGAAGTGACGTCACTTCGTCCCACCAGCGTTCTCACTCTCTCACTTATTAGGTGTTTTTAGGATGATAAACGCCTTAACTGTACCTCACATACATTGTAGTTCTTATACTTATTCAGAAGTCACTCGAGTCTTTTAAGCCATGTTGTTTTGCTGTTATTAAATGGCAGTTACGAGACCTTGTTGTTCGTCTGATAATTTCTCGCCTTCCCAATGCTTTTCTTCCTCCTCCCAGTCTTCTGAACTTTTCTCATAATGTCGTCTTCATCATAATTCCGGTTTCTGTAAGAATTCCTCTGCAATCTCGATGAAAATATATCCACTTTAATTCCGAGCGTGTGAAAATCATACAAAGACAAGTAGCCGCGATACGCTGGTGGGACGAAGTGACGTCACTTCCGTAAATGCAAACAAAGATGGCGGCGCCCATGTCTTCGCGGGGCCAACTTTGAGGTGCTCGTTCTTAATACTAAAAACGTTTGATCAAATTTTAATACATTTTCTGAACAAAGAACATGTTGAAGATTCTTTTGAGCCCCAAATTATGTGTTTTTCACTCGGGTATCCCTTTAAGCAACTACAACTTAATTACAATATCATTGCTTCAAGCCACTTTTCATTAGAGTCGTTTTCGACTGAGCGTTGTAAACCAAAACTAGAGCCAATCATGGGAGCAAGTACAAATGCAATGAACCAATCAGGAGCAAGTACAAATGCAATGAACCAATCAGGTGCAAGTACAAATGCAATGAACCAATCACAATCTGAAGTATTTGTAATTATTGGCTTTACTTGAACCAATCATGAGGAAATGTAAATGCAATAATGGTCCTGAACCAATCAAACTTAAAAGAAATCACCTAATTACTTTTCAACACTCAATCAAAAACAGCTCTATTTATGATACATACATGTTCACTTAATCAAACACATTGCCATCAGGTTACTAAAGATACTGTGCATCATTTAAAAAATATGAAATAGTGTCTGTCTCTATGTACCGTACATGTATGTGGTGGCAGCTTCTCGACACACCTATTCAGTACGCACAGACATTATACATGTACTCTAGGTCTGCACCCTTTACAATGAATGTCCATATGGGACAGACATCCACTAAGATTCCAGACCAATACTACTCTGGTTTTAACTGTTCATTGTGAACAGATGAGTGGTCAAATTGGATTCATGGACTACCATCATTTGTGAAGTACTTAATTCCCATAATCGGAGCTAATGCTTGCCAACTGGTAGCATATGGTTTTATTGTGAGTGGAAAAAAAATTACTATCAAATTTCTGTGAAAACCTTAAACAAATGTGGCATACATGTACATGTACATTGTATTAAGGTTACCGGATACCTTCAAAACGAAAAAGATGGGGAAAATTTGTTTTAACACAGAAATGTAGTTTTAGTAGTAGTGTCTCATATACCAAAAACTCCGTTCCAAAAAAAATATATTGACGGAGAAATACCAAAAGGAAGTTTTTAACCGGAAGTAAAAGGTTCTTTTTGATTGACAGCAGATCAATAAACACATGACAAGTGCTCAGTCGCCTGTAACGACAGTGTGGGAAATTGGCACATGTATATTAAATTAATTTCATAAACCAATGTTTACGTTTATTGAGAAAGGTTTTTCCACACACGATTCCACAATTCCATCGGATGTTGGCCTTATATCTTACAAAAAGCAAGCAGGATGCCCTAACCCTAAACCCTTAGCTTGAAAAACGAAGAAAAAAGAAAAGCAAAACAAGGCCAAACAATGCATACGACTACAAAGCCAAATACGAGTCCTCGCAAAACCCGACAAGCGTTCGTATTTTCACTTTCAGACAGAGTAGAATTGATAAGAGCCAGCCGAGAAAATATCTGTTTCCAAGAAAGCTTAGATGGAAAGGCAGTCTGCCGGTGACCCTGAATCGGTTGAACCACGATATCGCTATTGCCGTGCTGTTTCAGACGCCTGCAAATCGCTGTCTCCTCTACTAACTATGCTGACATTCAAGGCGTCTCTATAGGTGTTCACCTTGGCTTTGCCCCTTGAGGTCTTTTTGTCTTTCCCATTTTTCTAGCCTGGGAAACCAGCTGACTACCGCTACCATTTTACAAGTCACACAAAAAAGAACAAACATTTTCTCGATGCGGCGCGTTGCTTTGATCGGAAATCAACATTGGCGGGAAATCTTGACAGATAGTTGAACTGTGATGAGAAATGATTGGCCAAGAGCTTGCTAATTGTTGGAGAGGCGGGGCTTCAGATTCACGCACGACAGACGGGTATATTTTTTGGAGTGCTATTTTCTCGCTTTCGATTTTCAATAAAAATAGAGTTTTAAAAAAGCTCCCACTCAAGAGAAATTTATTCGATTTGTGCGAAATTTTCACAAAATGTCAATTGATATCTCAGCTGCAAAACCCGTGTCGGGGAATTGGGAAATTCTATAAAGAGAGCTCTTGACGACGTTTCCCGCATATCTACTCGGATTATTTTTCGCCTTTTCACGGAAAGCATGATAACTTTTGAACTAAATCGAATTTTGAAATTCCCCGACACGGTTTTGTAATACGATTCCTCTGAAATACGACAAAGCAAACAGATTTTTAAACTTTAAAATATTTTCGGAGTCGGAACTTCTGAAAGCCATCTCACTAGATCGGAGAAACGGGATGGCGGAAAATTCGAGATTTTCAAAGAACTCAAAACTTTTTATGTATTCTTGTAGCCAATTTTATAAGCTTTAAAATGATACATGAATGATTTATCTACGATGTTTCCTCGAGGCGCTACATAATTTAGACTGGAAACGCACCCTGAAGGTATCCGGTAACCTTAACAAGAGCTTATTACAGGGAACGAGCCAGGCTGCACCATTCCCACATTTGTCCCTTGAAAAAATATGATAATGGTCAAATTGTCCCACTTTGTCCCCTTCCAAAGGAAATTAAATGCTACATCACTCGCAAAAGGGCCCAATTGTTCCTTTGGCTCAATTTCGGGCTCAATCTCTGCTGAGCTTAATTCTTATCCAATTCACAGTTAAAAGTACAAAGCATCTAGTGTAGTAGCAACTGGCTATTAATGTATTTCTAATTAATTAAAGTTGATAATGTGAACGTATAGAATACAAGTATGCGCCATTTTGCAAGTACCATCTGGATTTTTGATAGTGAAAAAAAAATACTACCAGCAATCCATCCTACATGTATCACTGAACCACATTACTATAAGTGGCACTGCCATTCTTCATACACTTTGGCTTGAGGGTTTAATCTGACATTTGCTAGTAGATTTAGAAGTTGTGTTTCATATCCGAGTCACTGTATTCTATTAGGGTTTCAAAATCTGAGTGGAATGTCTGTTGAGGCTGCTTTGGCTAAGACATTTGAAATTCTCACAAGAATTTTGACACCCCCCTAGAATACGGTGACAAGGATATTAAATATATTCTACTACTCATTAATAATTTATTACATGCAGGTGTGTTTTATGTAAGCATTGTTTCTATTGTTTATAATTAAGAGTATTGTTGGACTATTGTGTACATACATTGGTGTAGTTATCCCATTCATATATTTCTTTTTGGGACCACAGAATTCAACAAGCGATTCAGTAGTACAGTGGTGTAGTTGTTTAGGGAGTGGGCTAGAAATCTATGGATTCTGGAAAAGTTAGTTTGAATCCCATTGGAGGCAGATTATTTTCTTTCAATGTCACTTCACTTCTTTACTGTTGACATGTTAGTTTCCCAGTTATTATGGACATGACTAAGAAATTTCAAATTTCAAAGTTAGTACTAGGACTTTGAAGTGGTGCTGACGGTATTCTACAGGGGTTTCAAAGTAAGGCACGTGGTACAAATCCAGCCCTGGGATTGGTGGTTTCCCTCATGAATAATTAATGAGTAGTCCAGTTAAGTTTGAACCCTGCATAATTATTAATAAATTTATTTCAAATACATGTACATGAAATGCTGCAGTTGAGTAGTTTTTTTGGCAGTGCAGCATGCAGATACCCGACAACAAACACACAATTTCATTCAGATCTTGTCAAATTACTCACTTCCACAGCTTGCCTCACTTCAATATTGAAATTACCAAAGAAACATGTTATCTAGGGTGACATGTATTTCCTAAATCTATAATAATTATGGCAAAAATTGGGTCTCACTTTTGAAGGAGAATTCCTTCCCTCTAAACCCAAGGCACCCATGCATGTTTCTCCCTTTTCAAGATCATAGTTTGGTGGAAGCAAGGTTGAGAAATTCTATTAAACTATAAAAATGTGTTAAAAAGGTATCCATTTTGGTCTAGGAATGCCCTAATGTCTTAGCTTTCCCTAAATGCACATGTACATGCACTGTACCTCCCAGACAGCATCAATAAAATAGGAGTATATTTTGTATGACATACATAATGGTTAAAAAACATACAATGTACACTGTATCAGACAGATGAAAAATACAGTTAAGACTATCAGACAGCATTTTTCTATTAAATGTATAGTTTAATACAAGTACAATGTAGTAAACAACTAATCTAGTGCTTCTCCTATACTTACCATAAGTATGTTCCCCTTGCATTAATGCTGTTCATCAGGTCATACCTGAAAGTCAAGTGCTGTAAGTGATAGACCCAACTTTGTTATGCAAGTTTTCTTCTTTGTTGCTCCAGTCTGGATTGCCAAACTGCTCTCTTTCAAGAGTTGCATTTTTTATGCATATTACATGTAGGTATATAGAACTTCAAAATAAAATGCATCGGACAGATGTCACCGATCTCTTCTTCTTGGGATAACATTTTAGGGAGGCTAACACACAGTTTACCTTGGTCTATTTGATACCAAATTGATTACTGTATTTCCTCACATGTAAGCCACACCTTTTTTAACCTTTCAGATTTTCAAAGTAATGAAAAATTGCCACAAAGTTGGGGTGTGGCTTATACGAAAGTTTTCCAAATTTTTTTTGCAATGGCTGCAAACAAATTAAGCCATATCAATAACAGAAAGGCACATTATGCACAGAGTATGAGACTGTGTCAGCGAGTTGTCTACTCAAGCTCCTCTCCTTCACTTTACAAAAGAAAACTGTAGGTGTCATTTGCTTGCCATCTTCTCTTCTAATGCTTCACATGATTCTTTGTATTGTTAAATCCTATAATTAGCCATGGAAGCCCTCTAATTTTCAAATAAGTATCGACACTCTTGTTGAGTTCTCGTTCTACAGTCATGCATCTTATTGAGAGTGGCAACAGAAGAAAAACTTGCCCCAGGCCACCCTCCTTGGAAATCCACATACACTTGTGTGTAGTTTCGCCAGAAAACCTTGCTTTCTCTTGGATTAAAGGAATCAGAGGTTCCTTGGATATGTTATTAGTTAATGAGGGAATACATGTAAAAGCAGAAGAATTTTGGAGTGATTTAAAGACAGCAGGTTAAAATATACACAAGATATAACAATGAAAGTTGTAACCATATTCCAAATTGCATTTATAGCAGTTGACATGATTTGGAATGACAACCATCTTTTCTGAAGAAGTTTTGCTTCAAGTATTAGCACTGAGTTATGAACTCAACAAAAGATTCTTCTTCTCGAGTTTTGGGTATGGCTTATATGTGAGTTTTTTCCTTAGACTTTTTTGCAAAGCCGGTTCCCATTTGTCAGGCCAAAGTTAGGGTGCAGCTTATATGTGAGGTATGGCTTAAACGTGAGGAAATACGGTATTATATACTTTGAACTAATAATGTAATATACAGTTTTACCAAATTCTGTCAGTTATGTGCATGTACAAAAATAATTTTTACATCCACACCAATTTTTATGCAATCTGATTGGATAATTTTCATCATCAAATTGAATAGAGGACAGACACCAAGTTAAAATATGTCATTTGTCATGCAGTATGCACATTTCAAAGTGCTCTATAGGTTTGCGAATTCAAATTGTTTGTTACTAAACCATTATTATTATTATTACTATTGTATGTACTTAACAAATAAAAGATGGTTCTCTTTGTTATATAACAAAATAATGCATGCTCGAGGTCTTGAAAAACTGTGGATGCACAAGCGGAATGCAAGTGCATTTAGCAGCTTTTCAAGACCTCGAAAGTGCATTATTTTATTATATAACAAGGAGAACCATCTTTTATTTGTTTTATAATATAAACTTCAATGTAGACAAAGGAAATTAAGCTAATAATCTGCTTAAGAACCAGCGTAAAAATCTAAAAGCAAACTGACGACAGCGAAAACCCATTTTTATGTACTTGACTTGTTTACAACATTTTTCGTCGCTGATTCATTCAATTGTGACAGCTTGACATTGACGATCTGAAAGCTTGTTTCTTATTGGATGAAGTAACCTGCTAAGAATAGAACATGTCAATCAATAAAATTGCAAGAGCCTGCAAATGAATGGGTTGTAATATTGTCATCTGGTCAAAACTGTTGCAGGAAACAAAGTGCTTTCTTTTTACAATTTCTGGTCAGCACAGGAGAGGTCAATCTGCACATTGTGATAGTGCAAGGTGTTCAAAATGCCTGATGGAAAATAATTCACAGAGAAAGCGTGAGCGAATTAGCGGCAGTTGAATTGGACACGTGAGTCGGAGGATTACCGACTATTTTCTACAACAACTGCATTGTTGACACTGATTACTGAAAACAGATTCTGCATTGGTCTGAAGAAGGATATTTTCTTCATCTCAAGGAACAGCATTGTAATAAACTGCTGCTCTGATGGCCGTGTTGCAAAGCTGTTTTGAGCCTCAATTTGTTGGTATGGCCGCTCAGTACACGAATGATGATCTCTTCTGAAATTCTGCCAGTTCTGGGTTCTTTGCCCATTTTTCATTCAGGAACCTCTCAAACAAATTTCTACATGAAACCAGAGAAATCCCATTGTATTCTTCACAATTCACTGTTCAGGATTCAGCATAAAGCAGGCATATTACAGTTATCGTCGAGTTCTTGGTGAATTACAATTTATGTCTTGTTGTTGTGTTGTCACTTTCCACTCGTTTAATAAACCGGCTTTTAGAAGAACCACATTTTTCTTAAATTCAAACATTTTTTTATATCAAACTGTCAATGAGTAAACACTGTATTAGAATGTGGACATTGCTTTTCTCAACTTCAAACGTTTTTGCATCCCATTTTGTGGTCACTTTAGAGTATGAAGCAGATGCTAAATTCTCTCGCCGTTCATTTTCTTTTAGTTTTGGGAAGCGAATTTTGTTTTCCTCTTCTTCAACACACCTTAACAACTCAAAGTCGGACATGCTTTATTCCCAGTCTATGAAATTATCTCTGTTAGCTATACAAAATCGCGAAAAACAATCACCAATACATTTTGCTCAGCGTGCTTGATTTTTTCTTGAGTGTGCATCTATAACAAAATCAAGCATGCTGAGCATCCAATCAAATCGCACATTCTTAAGATGACCCCATAATTTATATTATAAATGTAGATATGTGTGTGTATATATATACATACATGTATGTTTGTATATATATATATGTATGTATATTATACAATGTATATATGAAAATTACCTTTTCATGGGTGTTTCTAGTGTTCCTGTCAAGCTTATAGCACTGGCATTATTGACAAGAATGTCAATGCCACCAAACTTCTTTACAGCCTCTTCAACAGCCTTCAAGACAGCATTCTCGTCACGAATGTCAACAACACAGGGGAGGCAATGGCCTCCAGCTTCCTCCACTGAATATAACAGAATAATTTACATGAATAATGATTTTTTTAAAGTATACATTGTACCGTACTTGAACAGCTCTGATTGCAGCCTTGGGCACTGAACTTCCAACTTAGAGTCTTAACATGTAGTCATTGTTCCATTTTTTAATTAGCTGGTTATTTAACCCTTTCCCTCCTGCACCGCCCATAACCGCCCAATATGAAGCATGTACCTGGAGAAAATTATTGTATCAAACCTAGGAATGCTGGAAATACGATGTTGTGATATTATTTCATGGGATGAATGACTTCGAAGCCACAGCTGTAACGGGGATCACTTGACTCTCGCACTTTGGAGAAAAACTCATTTGTTTTAGAGATTGTTGTTCATTTCTTCGCTTTTCACGAATTTTGAGCTGAAAATCACTTGAAATAAAAAGCAAATACAAAATCACCACTCAGTCGTTACAGTACCTTGTTTAATCTTTCCAACCAGCAGGTTTGTTTGCATAAAATGCACCAAACAACTGTGAACCATGCCAATGTTTACACTGCATTTCACTCAACCACATTTACCTGCTCCCACCTCCAACTGCATGCTGGGTAATCAAAACAAATTACAAGGGGTCCCCTCTCTGGGACGCCGGTAGGTTTTTTTTTTAGAAGCCTTTTACCCCACAACCAAGAGCGGTGATTTGGACTCAAGCCGTTGCTTTAAGGTGACAAAAACACATCCTAATAGGTTGAGCAGGGGGAATTAAAAGACAACCAACTGCAAAATTTCAAGGATTTCAGTGAAGAATTATTTCATGTGTCTCAAAGCAGAAACACAACAGAAAAATCCTGTGAAACCCCTCACAAGGCCTACTAAAAGCAAACCAAGTACTTTTCAGCCGTCCTCAGACTTAATGATGTCTTCAAGCTCTCTTGCAGTGGCTTTTTTCTCCCAAATTAGAGCACATTTCATTGGAAACCCTACCGAAGCAGCCATACCTACCGCTAACGAGTGCACAGAATTCTCCCAAATGGCATTGTGGGAAAAGTTTGAGCCCTCGGCTTAAAAAGTCAGCAGTATTTAACTGCCCCGGGCTAGCCAAACTTGAACCGAGGGGGGAGGGTTGAGTTAGCGCTCAGGATTTCACCAACTGAGCCAAACATGTCCAGTAGGGAAAGGGTTAATTTCAAATTTCCAGTTCAAAAGGCATGAAACAAGGAGAGGCTAACCTTTTTTTATTGTTGGAACTTTTTGTTTAAGAATTCTTCTAGGACCAAAAAAAATATTCAAAGAAGAATCTAAAAGACAAATATTAAGCTATGTCTTCCTTTAACTTTAAGAATTGATTCTTATCTTTGTGCCCAGAGGCAGAGGCCGTGCCATATAATTATTCTCACAAGAATATAATCTAAAAAATCATATTTTTGAGTGTAATGAAGCAAGAAATGGCCACAGCCCAGCCGTTGGAACCTTGCAGAAGTTGAATTAGGCCCCTCACCTTCCTTTGCTGCAGTGTATATAGTTCCTGGTAGCTTAGGATGGGGCTTAGCAGTCTTCGCTGCGATCACCACATTAGCTCCATCACGTGCTACCTTCACAGCTATAGCTTTGCCAATACCACGGCTCGCTCCGGTGATAAAAATGGTCTTGCCAGCCAATTTCCTATGCACGAACAAAGATAAGCTCATGAAATGACTATTCTACTAGAAAAGGGCTGTAAATTCAGGGGATTAAGCTGAGCTGCAAACACTAACCCTGTGTTTAACATTCTGCCAACTTTTGTCGACTTTCCTTGAACTTTGCCACTTGAGCCCGCGATCAACGGTTCGTATCATATTTTTCAGTAGGGAGGAGACGGGATTGGAATATTCACCCGGCTCTCCCTCATTCACCCCAATCTCGTCCACAGAGCCTTCAGATTACGACTAATTGATCAAAAATTTACTCCGAAGGAATGCAAAATAGAGATTTCCAAGTGAATTAATGCATTTTTGAACAGGGAGGTTTTACTTGTTTTATTCTACACTATACCTTCCCTTCCCCCCTCCTTTGCATATTTCCTTGGATCACATTTTTAAGATGGCGGCGGATGACAAAGATATTCCCAACAAAAAGAAAAAACAGAGTAATTCGGAAATCAAAAGCACTTATCTTGAGGAAATTGATAGATTGAATCTTCAGATCTGTCGACTTGAAGAGGAAATTGAAGCACAAGAATTGGGCTGTGCTGGGAATTTTACTTTGGAGAGTTTGCAAACAATCAGTTCACAATTACTCAGTTCGACAAGAGGTGAAAAGGCCAGGAAAGCTAGATCACAAGAAGATAAGCACATAGAGCCATTAAAAAGAAGCGTGGAAAAGTTGGAAGGGCTAACTGGGATGAAAATTGAAGAAAACCAAACAATTTTGTTGTCTACAACCGATAACAACAACAATAAAACGAAGACTTGGCGGCGAAAGATAGTGGGCTTGTGCGAGAGCCTAGAGTTTACCGCCGAGTTTGAGGTGGTGGAAGACAAGAAAGAAGGAGATATCACAACATTACAACAAGGTACAGGGTTATATACTATAAACAACATAATTGCTCTGGAATAAATATAATTTTACACCCGACGTAATGCACCAGACAATTGTAACCCCCCTCTCCCCCACCTCGGCGAATGGTCCCCCCCCCCCCCCCCCCCCCACCTCGGGGAATGGTGGGTACATGGATTTGGCATGTTACTGTACTTTGCAATTCCCCTACCTCCCCTGTGGGGTAACAATTTGGCATTTCAAAAACTGCACTTATAAAGTATTCAAATGTTTACCACGCTGCATTTATTGAATTTCAAACCATGAAAGGAAAGTCACAGAAACAAAAACTCAAGCCCATCAAAGACAACAGGTAATTATCTACAAAAAAAGGACAGAAAATGTTTACCTAAAAGCTTGTAGCCCTGTGATCCCACACGACCGCATGGTTGGTTGCAAACAAAGTTTTGGTTGAGATGGAAGTCATTTTCATTGTATTTCACAATAAGTCAAAGCCCCCCACTTTCCCCCACCCAGCCATACCCCACACCATGCCAAATGGCATGTGCATGTTCTGTTTATGAGCCGCACGCATCTGATCTCCCCAGTTTCCCGCCAAAACTAAAACGAGGCAAACACAAACGCGTAATTCACTGTGAGGTTACTAAGTTATAAAATCATTTACTAACAAAGTTTAAGACCTTGGAACTCCACAGCCTTCGTTCTTTCAGCCAGCGGAGCATAGCATTTTGCCATGGTGGCATTAGATGCATGGAAGATCCTGGGAATGATGTTGTTCTCCCACCTCGTGCCCCATGGGTGGGATCGATAATGAGAAAATCCCCCACCCAGTCAGGCCTAATTACCTTTCAAAAGCATAAAAATGCCCCACATTTCCCCACCATTCCTCGAGGTTGGGGGGGAGAGGTGGGGGTTAATAATAATAATAATAATAAACTTTATTATACACAGAATTCAAACAGTTTACACTGATTTCCATTGAAGCTGTGTTTAAAAACTAAAATAAGTTTACAATAATTGATAATATATAATAATTACGCTAATATAAGTATTCACATAGATGGTAATTACACTGATTAAAATATACTTGATAGTAATTACCCTAATTTAAAATATACTTGATGTACTATACATGTAGTAGCAGCATTAACTAATTACAGATAGGGTTATTCCAGTAGTTATTTACAAAACTCTTGATAGTTGGAGCATTCTTTATATAGCTGTCTAGACTATTAAAGAGTTTAGCTGCAGAGAAAGTAAATGATCTATAGCCAGAATTAGATGAAATTTTGACTAAATGGATGTTATTACGGTTTCTAGTATTATAATTATGTACATCAGAATTACGGTGAAATAGATTTTGGAGATACGGTGGACATAAATTATTTAAACATTTAAAAACGGTGAGACATTTATGGAAGTCCCAACGCTGGTTTAATGGAACCCAGCCTAGCTCTCTAAATAGATTCACTGTACGTTCCTCGCGTGTCTTCTTCATCAATATTATGCGTGCTGCTCTCTTTTGCAGCCTAAGGAGTCTATTAAGACTTGTCTGATCAGCATTAGACCAGATGATGTCACAATATTCTAATAATGGTTGGACTAGTGTACAATGAAGATGTTTACAGGTGTCTACACTAACATATTTCCTGATTCTCCTAAGGAGCCCTAATCTGCATGATACTCTAGCTGATAATGCATCGATGTGTTCGTGCCAGTTAAGCTTAGAATCAAAACATAAACCTAAATATTTAACGGACTCTGAATGTTGGAGTATGACTCCCGACGAAGATAAACATGGCTTTTTGGATCGTGCTAGCCGCTGGCTAGTCCCAAGAAGCATTACGTTAGTTTTCTTACAATTTACGATGAGATCATTAGCACTAAACCAGGTATTAAGATTGTCAAGTTCAGCTTGTAAGACGGATTCAATTAGCTGTATATCCTTGTGAGCAAAGAATATAGCTGTATCATCTGCATATAAAACTACTTTACTGCGTTGAATACTCAGAGGAAGGTCATTAATAAAAATGATAAATAATAGAGGTCCAAGGACCGAACCCTGTGGGACCCCTAGTGATATATCCATGGTGTCGGACAGTGTACCATTAATAGTTACTGTCTGAGATCTGTTACTTAGGTAATCGTCAAACCAATCTAATGCTTTCCCGTTTATGCCAACTTTGCTAAGCTTCACTTTCAGAATATCATGGTTGATCATATCGAATGCCTTGCTCAAGTCCAGAAATACAGCTCCGATAAGATTTCCTTCATCTATGTTCTTCAGTATAAAATCAGAGACATCCAGGAGGGCAGTACCAGTAGAATGACCAGGTCTAAACCCAGATTGATGTGTGGAAAGCAGCTTGTTTGTTGTTAGATGCTCGTAAAGTTGTTTATGTACAGCACGCTCAAAAATCTTCATCACAACAGGAAGCACAGATATTGGTCTAAAGTTATTTGGGTCAGAGAACGAACCAGCCTTGTGAAGTGGAGTAACAGTTGCAGACTTCCATGAAGTGGGTACTTTATTTGTTCGTAATGACAAATTGAAGATGTGAGCCAAGGGAGAAGCTAGAACAGTAGCCCCAGTTTTAAGCATTCGAGTATGGATGTCCTTGATACCAGAAGATTTCTTTACACGAAGGGATGAAAGTTCTTTCTGTACAAAGCTGATTGGTATGTCCTTAAACTTAAAAGCTGTAACTGAATCCGTCGTCACGCAAGATGTATGATTGCGCACTCGTAGAGTAGGCAAGGCGTTCCTTAGGCGTGCACCCACAGATGTAAAAAAGTTATTAAAACAGTTTGCCATCCCAGTGTTGTCAGAAATGCTTTTTCCGTCAATGTTAAGTTCATGCATAGCAACCTTGTTCTTTTTAGGTATGAGTTTTCTGATTGCAGACCATAACTTAGAGGCGTCATTAGCATTTTCGGTTAACAACTCGTTATAATAACTTCTCTTGGCAGTTTCGATCAGCCGGGTTACTTTGTTTCTGAGAGTCCTGTAAGAGCACCAATCCTGATCTAATTTGGACTTAACGGCTCTGCGCTTCATCACGTCGCGACTCTTCATAGATTGTCTGATTTCATCCGACATCCAAGGGGGCTGGGATCCTCGAACTCGAAGAGTATGCGTTGGGGCATGTTTATTACCAACATCTCTCAGAAACACTTCTGTGGCAAACCAGGCATCGTCAGGGCTGTCAAATAAATACACAGTGTCCCACGGCTGGTTTTGGAGATCAGCTATAAAATCATCTGGATCGAAATTCTTAAAACTGCGGACATTAATCACCTTTGGCTTAGCTTTGGGTAATTTGCAAGTTCTGTTGCAATAAATCATATAATGGTCGCTTAAGGAAAGTTCAACGATCCCAGAATCTGTTATACGATGGCTTGAGTTCGTGAAAATCATATCGATTGTAGTAGAGGAAGTAGAAGTCACACGAGTAGGATCAGTAATCAATTGGGTTAAACCAAAGTCATTCATAAGCTTAACAAACTCCTTTCCTTTTGGAGATTTAATATTGCAATTAAAATCACCAAGTAGATACGCTTCAGTGTTCTCAAAGTTCAAAAAATCCAAACAGTCCAACATTAGACGATAAAAGCCGGAGTTGTCTGGAGGTCGATAAATACTACCGACCAGAAGAGGTCGAGTTTGTGGAAGTTTTAAGGTACACAGAACCATCTCTAGGTCACTGAAGTCTGTCGGTAATTCCAAGCGCTCGTACGTGAATCGGTCATGCAAATACATTGCAGTCCCACCACCATTTCTATTTCTGTCATTCCGCTCCAAGCGAAAATTATCAATCCCAAGTTCTTCATTCGAGACAGATGAGTCTAACCAGGTTTCCGACAAAGTAATGATATCTAAATTGTTCATATGAATAAACTGACGAAGTTCTTCAAAGTTCTTAATCAAGCTTCTAATATTCAGATGTACCATTTTTAGCCCATTTAATCGCTTCAGTTGAGTAACTCCAGTTGCGGCGGGAAATTCAAATCCAGAATTATCTTGGTTTACTGACTGCAGAGTATCTTCGAAATAGGAATCGTTCAAAGGAGGCAGTAAGCATCTAATACAGAACCAATCACTTGCTGAAGAACCACAAGAAAATTGACGTTCCTCAACTTCTGTGAGTGATACACATTTGCTGTGATAAGATCGTAAACAACCAGAACAATTAGCATATCGCTGATTTCTCTTGATAACAGAATTACAAACTTCGCATTGAGGTCTTCTAGGCGGTCCAGGATTCAGGTTCACATCATTGGAAAGCAGTAGAATAGTGCTGAGCAGATATTTATGTAGAGACACCGAGCGGCCATTCGAAGTTTTCGTGGTGTTATGTCGTCGCTCGAATCTTGAATTTACCGATCCGATATTTGTGAACTTCGCTAGTATTTCATGGCCAAAAAGAGTCTTAGGTTGACAAAAAGACTCATAGCTGCTCCGGGTAACTTCTACTTCAGGAATAGGCCAGGTTTCATTTGGAGCCGCTAGGTTTAAAAGGCGTAGCAAACAAAATGCATTGAGAGCAAGCAAAATGCCTCTTACCGCCATTATGCAAATTGACTGCTGCATAACTAATCAATAAATTGATTACTCAATAAAAATTGATAACACATTTTCTTACGACTATCGATTTTTATCGATTGTTATTGATGTATTTTGATTGATTTTATCGATCACTCTTTAAAAAAATATTATAGCTTGGGGATGTTTTTATTCAAGACAGGTGCTGTAGTGCATTTCATTTACAATTCTTGGTACTATCTCTACTCGGTTTGACTGTGAGAGAAAATAAAGGCATCAACTGCAACATTCTACGTCTCACTGTACATAATTTACCCATACAAAATATTACACTTCAAGTACAAAATGGAACTGTAATTTAACAAACAACCTAATTGTTACATTACAAAGCGACGACTTTGACCGGGGCCACCCACACAGACATCAAACAAGGGAAAAAATTGAGCTTCACAGAGGTTCTGGACAGAATGCCATGAAGCAGCGAGGTAGATACGTGAGGAGAAGAAAGCGTCACGTAAAGAAAGCATTTCGCCGGTCACACATCAGGGGTTTTGGCCCATAAACTGAGACGAGAGGACCTATAAACCAGGGTAGTTCTGATTGTCTAATTACAGTTAAATGGACTAGCCAAAGTTGTCACACTATAAAAGATGTGGTATATGTGCATATGGCCCACTGATTTTACCACCGCAAATAATGATTAACCAATGGTATTTTAATCTACCCCTCACTTGATGGATTACCAATTACCGATAATTATTGCTTAATTGGGCATGAAAAAGTCGTTACTATCGATTTTTATCAATAGTAATCAATATCAATCAGCTAATTATATCGATTAATATTGGTTAGCTTTCCATTGATTGATTTTTATCGATTGGTTACATCAGGATTTACACAATATTTATTGAATGGTGTTTGTGAAAACACACTGGGTAACTACATTTGTATCACCTCATCTGGGTAATTATTACCTTATTTCTGTCAACATATACATGAATCTGCTCTTTTCTTTATTTTATATGGTAATAAAGTTGTTGTTGTAGTTACATGTCCTTCATGTTTATACACATATCAATCCCAACATACATACATACATACATACACTTTATTTATCCTCGAATTTACAGAGTAGCTGAAATAAGCTAATATCTTCGAGAAAATAACTAAATAAACAAATGTTATTTATATTAATATATACATGATAAAGCTAATTTGTACACGAGTAATTGAATAATAATTGGAATTAATAACAAATTACATTTAAATGGTAGCAAAGTCATATTGCCTAATCAGACGGTTAAAGTCATTATAAGTATTCAGAACTCTATAGTTGTCGGGAAGTGAGTTCCAAACTTTAGCTGCAAAATATCGAAATGAGTGAAGGCCATACGAAGTTGTAGATGGTTTAGGAAGGCTGAGAATATTACTGCCTCTCAGAGAATAAGCTACTGATCTTAAGTTGAACATATCTTTTAAATATCCAGGGTAATTTTCAAAATGCAGACATTTAAAAAGTGTGAGCATCATATTCTGAATACGCCTATTGTATATAGAGGTAGTTCCTGCTTTCTTAAGCAGCTGATTATAATCGGAGTCCTTATCCTTAAAAATAAACCTAAGAATGCGTCTATTTAATGCCTCTAGTTTGTCGGAATTGCGACTACCACAGAAATGCCATACCATAGAACAATAGACCAAGGGGCGTGGGGTGGGGATTTGACATTTTTGGCCCCAAAAATGTCAAAATCCACACTCTTGGGACTAGTACACCTTTGCCTTTGGTCAAAAGTATATAAATATTTCCCCATCTCACTTCCCTATCTTCCTTAGATTACATACAAATAACCACACCCCAGGGTGGGCATACTGTATCAACCCCACCCCAGGTCAGTTAAAAATGCTTCTTGGTCAGTGAAAAGTCAGGTGTGGGAACCCTGTGTAATGTAGGAGAGCATTGATATTCTAAGAGACCATCGACATATGCTTATAAGTACTCCAATTAACATTAAATGTACATTTAGGGGGAGGGTATCCAGGTGTGGATGTTAATGTTGGGCATTAAGACCAAAACAGTTGTGGGAACGAGATTGGAGCAAAAATATGAGTCAACATGCTGCTTCTGAAGTTGAAGCAAACTGTTTGGACTTTCAACATAAATTACAGAACCAACCAAACAATTCATGCAGATGTTTCCGTATACATACATGTACATGTACCAGGTAACGAGGAAACAATTGATTGATACATGCTTCTTTTTGACTAAACTCAGTGTGATTTTCAACTGAGTTCTCTGTACTTTTTATAGTAGCATAACTTAACAGCATCGAAACTTATGTTGGCATTAAAGGGAGGGGAGCCCAACCTTAACATCCATGTGGGACGTACACTAAGAATATGTTGAAGGTCCCTAAGAACACAATTTCTTTAGCTGAAAATGTTGAGCTTATCTTTAATTTTTTGACAAAAGCATACACAAAGGAAAAACGCATAGATTGAATTATATATATATTATGAAACAAATGGTTTTTCTATACTCTGAAAGAATAATGCACTTTTGGTCTAGAAAAGCTGCTAGCTGCACTCGCATCCTGCTAGTGTTCATCTTGTGTTTGTTAAATAACAATTATAGTAATTATTAATACAAGATCATAATAATCCATTACTACATGTAGATAATATCAAGACTCAGACAATATGAAAATTAAATCGACAACAAGGTCCCACGTTGGCCTCAAGTTTATCAATCTCACCAGACTGTCATGAGTTACCGACATTAAATAAAGTTGCTATACCTTTACCTTTCACATGTTGAAATAGACCTTTGTATGGTTTAATTTGTGGGTAGAGCACTTTAAAATTAGTAAGAATGCCAATTTCGGGGGTTATATGTTGTATAGGAACAAAGATACTCGTTCAATATTGTCATGACTGTTTGAATGTGTCCCTTTACAAAGCAAACATTACAGCAAATTGTGAAAAGAATAGATTGGTTATGCAATTTCCCACTTGTGACACCTAAAAAACAATAATAATAAGACATAGCACATTTTAAGATCGACTCACACTGGAGTTCTCGAATGAAATTAAAACTTTTGAGACTCTGTACAAATTGTTTTTGAAAGATTCACTATCAACTTAGAGCTTGATCACAAGTGTGCGAAGGTCACGCTCGCTTGCAGTCACGGGTTTTCGGCCCACGTGAGGGGGAGGGAGCTGGTACCACACTGAAGTTCTCTTTATTAATTTGAAGCCATTTCCAAAGATAAAAGGAAGCCAAGCCTCTTTATGCGGCACAGCCCATTTATTTAATAATACTAAAATGTTATTGATTTTCCCATGATTTCCAGATTCACAAGAGCCAGCAGTCCTGAAAACAGCCACAATAATGAAACTCACTGTCATGGTGAAAGATGTGTATGCTGCAGAGGAACTCAGTAACTTTATTCAAACCGTTCAACAGGAAAAAGCTCTGCAGATCTTTCTCCAGGGACTGCAACGTTATTCTAATTGGTTCAGCTGTAGACAAAGGACATTTCTTCACTTCAAATCTAAATATCCAACTTCTGTTCTCATCCCTAGTGGAACTGAAGGAAGCAGAACATTACAGGTTTTTAATTCTTCTAATCCAGGGCTTATTTTTGTAATACGATGGACAATAAGTGTCAGTGATGGTGCAAATGTTGTGCCATGCATTGATACATTTGTTTGCAGTCCTCAGTCGGAACGATCCGAGGAAGAGGAAGAAATAGAGGACACTATTGTGAAATCAGTTCCTCTGGAGTTTAGAAAGATGCTCTCTGCTTTCGGTATTGAGCAAGCAATTGAGCTTATTATTCAGATTGTGCTTAGGTAACTGTAATTAGTGGATAAGTTTAGTTGCGAAAGTGAAAATATTTGAAACATGTTATATACCCTGGGTTACAATTAATGTAGCAAGCTGGCAAAAATATAACCTCATTCATCCTGAAAATGGAGATGGATATAGTGCTTTCATTGGCTGCTTTAAGAGGCAAGCTGAGAGCCATCAATTATTTCTGCATGGAAACGAGATTCTAACAGACTTGGCCCAGACGTTATATTTTTGCCATCTCATCTCCAGTGCTTGCCAAACATTTCAGGTCTTTGATGCTTGCGAGCTAAATTTTTGTAACAACAAAAGGCCCAAAATATAACCTTTGGTATCCAAGGTAATGGTTGTAAGGAAATATCTCAGAACAATTTAACTATACTGTGACCATACATTAACACAAGAAAGTAGCATTTTTAGTCAAAAATATTCTGAGAAATGCAATTTGGGAATAATGAACTGAATGACTGTACATGTGTTAACGGTTTTAATTCAAGTATCTATACTCAGTCACCTAACCATACACGTTGTATTCAGAGTTACAAATAGTCAATCATATTCAATTTTATTTTCATCAAGTAATAAAATACCAGGTTTTATGGGCGACATAAAAGTGATATTTCACATGTGAAATATAGAAAAACAATTTATTGTTACACATCTGTGACATCATTTTTGTGCCATAAAACCTGGTAATTTATAGCTTAGCTTGGTGAATAATAAACAGAATATTACATGGCAGCTTGGAGATATGGTAAAGTATACCTTGGTGAATAATAAACAGAATATTACATGGCAGCTTGGAGATATGGTAAAGTATACCTTGGTGAATAATAAACAGAATATTACATGGCACTGTTTCCAGAGCGCTCTATGTGAAGATGAGCTCTGGGTACGAGACTGTTTGATACGCGAAAGAAATCCTCTTCCATCGGCTTCGCCTAAGTTTCATTTGACCTTATAGAGCGGATTTCAATTGAGTGTCTGAAGTGTTTTGGTTTTGCGTTTACTAAGCTCTCCTATTGGCTGAGAAAGTAAACCAACCAATCAGAATCCAAAGTAAAACCAATCGCAAATTGGTTTTGGTTTTGCTTTGGTTTGTCATTGGCTCACAGGGAAGCCAATTATGAGTTACTTGTGATTACTCGCTCCTATTATTGGCTGGCTGTGGGTAATTTGCGTTTGGTTTTACAACACTCAACTGAAAACCGCTCTACCTATTTAGAACAGTAATTCAGGCCGTAATTACAAAGTTGTGTCCTACTTCGAGGCAGGAGAGGTCTAAAATCCAGTGGGGGCACATCTTGCAGAATATGTGGATTGCCCAAACAAACATCTTCGAAAGACTTTCCACCACCCAGATGTCCAAGCCAGAGGATGTACGAGAATAGAAGTGTCTGTATATGGAAATGTCGAGGATTCCTGCAATCTTGTCCAAGAGACTTTGGAATTTGTTTCCCACGATTTGTTTGTTGTACAACCCCCAAAGAAACAGTGGGAAAATCTTGCAAAACATCTAGACAGATCTTTGGTGGTTGCAAATAGAAGCACAGGGCAAATCGTCCATGCTTGGTATTGGCATTCGATGACGAAGAGTGTCTGGCGTGCAAGTGCATCCTACGAAAACAACCCTCGGAGACGACAAAAAAATGGAAAAGAGCTGTTCTTTGGACCATATCCGACTTTGGCTTCCAAAAATGCCCAATCTTTCGCATCGACATCGACACAAAGGACGAAATACAAATATTCCCCCTTCGATGCTATGCTAGCCTGATTTTCAGACGGTACGCGGTACGAGGAAGTGAGCGGACGACCTCGTACCGTCTGAAAATCAGGCTAATGCTATGCAAGAGGGTCCAACCATTTTGGCAGCAACAAAGAAACCAACACAACTCCACCCAAATGCGCCAGAGATCAAGGAATACCTTCCAAGCACAAAACAGGTTTCTTGGAAGTGGCGAGAAAAGAAACGCCACGCTATTTGTGTCGAGCTTCCTTTATTCGAAGTCGCCGAAATCCCAACAAGCACTTTCGAGGAGAAACCGAGAGAAAAGAATGCAAGAAATAGAAGATGCGATAGCCTCGGAAGATTGGAAAGAAACCATTGGAAAAATACACAAAGAAAAGTTGCGGGAGAAAGAAGAGGCTAGGAAACAGCTACAAAGGGAAATAGAGGCTGTGGGGGCTGCGACGTACAAACAGAAAGAGCGAGAAACTCCACAGCTGTGCGAAAAAAAGTCGATCAACATTTGCGAGGAAAAACACTGCGCGGTTTCCAACCTAGGAGTGGCGGCATACGACGTTCTTGACTTCCGAAAGACCTGCAAATGCAGAGTCGTCTTGGAACGCGAAAACACTGTATTAGAGCTATTTTGGAATCCAAATCCGCCTATTGTTGTAGAGACATTTTTCTCTGGGGGCGTTTGGCAATGGACAAGAAGCGAAAGGGTGTTCGATTGGGAGGAGCCAGAGAAAGGCAAATACGTGCGAAAATAGATTTTCTAGGCGACCCCTCCAAAGCTATAGATTTTTCGGAAGGGGAATACGAGGTAAATTTTTACGCAACCGGAATTTTTCTAGGAAAATAACAAACTGCCCTCTTTTTGTACAACGACGAGGAAGATGCTCCTACTATAGCTACTTTTTGGAGCAGGAACTTTCCAAAATAGATTTGGCAAAGACTTGGGCTCCAATTCGATGCAAAGTAGGGGTGGAAAGAAAAAATCCACAAGGAAAGAGAGACAGACTAGCGACTATTTCGACGGTTGTAGAGTAGAAAGCATCTTTCTTTGCGAAATCCAAGTGTCGCAGCATTTCTATATCTAAAAAATATTGTTTCCAATCGAAATCGCTGCTCCATCTACCTTCCTAGTCCATACTTGGGAGCCGATTGTTTTTGTTTTCGGGGAGGTATTTTTTCGGGCTCTGCAGTGGGAAGGACTGGGTTTTTGCGCATTTCGTACATAGCATGTATCCAAAAAACCGTCCCAACCCCAGCAATAGCAAAATATGTTCTCTTCGATGTCCCGGTCTCCTCTTGGAGCTCTTCCAAGTTTATGGTGTCTCCTACAACAGCATCCAATGTTTCTGCAGAGATTCCAAAGATTGTTCGAGTTGTTTCTCCATTCTTTCCAAGCGATCTACTAGCTCTTGGTTTCCTTTTGCGATTTGTTCGAGACGAGCAACGACCAATGGTCCCGGGGGGGGGGACTCCCCATAAAAATAGACGGGGGTGCTCGACGTGAGAAATGAAATTCACCCCTATAAGATAGCAATATGGGCGTGGCTCACCAAAAAATTACCCCTAAAAGATAGCACTCCAAAAGACAAGAAAATGGCATTAATTTGTGCAAACTAAAGGAAATAAGAGACAAAGCTCTGCCCCATAACCTCGTCTTTAATATTCGGATGGATCAAACTCTATATCGAAGCCGTAAATACCGATTCAACTTGTGGGGTCTCATGCTCGAGGATCCAGCGCTATTTTTTCTCGGCCACAAAACGTTTGGGTCTCGGAGACCCCTAAAAGATAGCACTGCTAACGATTTTAACCCCTAAAAGATAGGTCGAGCACCCCCGTCTATTTTTATGGGGAGTCCCCCCCCCCCCCCCCCCCCCGGGCCAATGGTATTGGAGTTACTGTAGGTACAACGGCTGCTTGGTCTTCCCATCCTTCCACGTCCTTCTCAACCGAGACATCCCAATGCCATAGTCTTTTGCTACTTCTTTTTGCGGCTTTTGTCCTCGAAGGTTTTGGATCTCGAGAATTTCGTCTTCGGAGAGATTTCATTTTGGTGGGATTTGGGACATCCTATATCTTGCAAATGTACAAAGTTCCATTGGAACTGGTACCGACCCGAGTCCAAAAAGATTCGGAGATACCCGGGTACCAGTTCCATTCCAGACCCAGAATCCTCGGAGATACCGGCCGGGTAACAGATCCGTTCCAGATCCGACCTGAGTTCCGCACTTGGGCGACTTGCAAGGACTTGAAATTGAAATCAATTTCCAATTTTTGTTTTCATGTTTTCAAAGAAGAATTGAAATATCGTCAATGACCCTTTGGTATTGAATGAACTTCTCAACGGAAAACACGTTTTCATATTTCAAACTTGAAAGCATGGAAATTAGTTTCCTTTTCTTCACATTCGATTTAAACAGTTATGAAAATCGTAGTCTCACTCGAGAAGATTCGATGTTTGTTTGTATAAGGAATGGGGAATTGAAAATGAAAAATTAATAGTTAACTTCAGATTTTAATTGAAAATTGACTAATCGAAAATAAAAAAAGCAATATTCCATTTTGGATTTCAAATGAAAATCAAATGGACGACCGACACACGGACCCTGAATTTTCGTGTGCATTTATTGCAGTGTCACACGGCCTTCGCTCAGTACAGTTCGAGCTCGCTATTTAGCAAAATCAAACTCTTTTCTTCCCCGATTTTGTAGTGGAAGTGCTCTTATAATTGTACAACAACTCATCCTAAAATTCACAAAGCCTCAAAGTACGGTGGCCGAGAGCGGACATCAAAAGTCGAATTACAATATTATAATAAGGCATATAACTAAGTGGCACCGTGGTCCGCAGTCCCGCAGTGAAGTTGTTGAATTTATAATAAGGCATATATAAACTAAGTGGCACCGTGGTCCGCAGTGCCGCAGTGAAGCGATTGAATTTATAATAAGGCATATAACTAAGTGGCACCGTGGTCCGCAGTCTCGCAGTGAAGCGATTGAATTTCTAATAAGGCATATAACTAAGTGGCACCGTGGTCCGCAGTCCCGCAGTGAAGCGATTGAATTTCTTATAAGGCATATAACTAAGTGGCACCGTGGTCCGCAGTGCCGCAGTGAAGTTGTTGAATTCATAATAAGGCATATAACTAAGTGGCACCGTGGTCCGCAGTGCCGCAGTGAAGTTGTTGAATTTATAATAAGGCAGCTAACTAAGTGGCACCGTGGTCCGCAGTCCCGCAGTGAAGTTGATAAATATGCTAATCAGTCGACTGCGTGACTGCGGACCACGGTGCCAGTCTTTTATGGTAGCTAAAAAAGTGACAGGGTATTCTAAAGTCTAGCCGAACCGGGGTACGAGGTTAGATCTCGAGCCATCCAAGAGCAAGACCAAAGTTATGTAGTTCATGTTTATATGAACGCGCACAGCGACTGATTTTTGTGTGTTATTTGACAATGCCACGAATACGGGACCCTGTAGGTAAGATGTTATTATTTGATGCATGTTTTTATGTACCCAGAATGCTGTTTGGATGGAACACTTGCCACTAAAATAATAAAACGTTCCGTCTAGTCCTATAATCCAAAGTTTAGGATCGACAAAGTTTAGGATCGGCTTTAGAACCTCTGGCACCCAGGGTAGTCTAGTCCCGGTGTCCTAGCGGATTTGGACCCCCGCAGATTTGGACCCCCCGGTCCATATCCGCTAGCGGATTTGGACTCCCCTGTCCATATCCTCTAGCGGCTTTGGACCCCCGGGGGTACAAATCCGCTAGCGGATATGGACCCCCCTCGCGGATTTGGACTCCCCAAGAAACAAAAAAAGAAGGAACAAGGAACACAAACACCTGAGCATTAGAAAAGAAAGTTCATTAATGTTGTTAAAGCCGACTTTTCACACTTCTGTTTCGTTATTAGTTTGACTTCTAGAGAATACAGAAGCATCGCATTCTTTTAAGCTGAGGATTTTAAGAATAGGTCTTTAGTATTGGTTCCTGCTCCCTCTCTAACATTCAAAATATTGAAGAACAGTAAATGAGCTACGTTTTTGGTGGTAATTCACGGCGATATCGAGTGGTACACACTCGTAAAAGCTTCCTAGAAACCGTGAAACTGCTCCAGATTTTCGGCGATTTTTTTTTATAAAATGTACGAAAACAAAACTTGCAAAAAGGGATGCATTCAAAGTTGGAAACAGAACTTCAAATATTGTCTTTGTAGGGGGGTCCATATCCGCGAAAGGGGGTCCATATCCGCTAGCGGATATGGACCGGGGGGTCCAAATCCGCTAGCGAATATGGACCGGGGGGTCCAAATCCGCGGGGGGTCCAAATCCGCTGTGACACCGGCCGCCATCATAATATTTGTCGCCGCCATGTCCATGACGCACGTCAGTACTGCCACTTCGAAGCTTTAGTTTTAATTTTAAGCTTATATAGAGCTCTATTACAGCCAGGGTAAGCTTAGGATTATAGCACTTTTTATTAGCCTTTTTATTTTAAAATTTGATTTAAAAAAATTCAGAATTGGCAGAAGTGAAATACTTCGTTAAACGTTTGATCCACCTGAACAAAAGCCCAACAATAATTTTAAAACACCTTGCAACGGTTTTCAATATTACTTGGTGGTAAGTAAACTGTGTCTAAGTTGCTGTTTTATGCAAAGCTATCAGTTAGATATTAGTTACAAGGGTGGTGTGAGTAAAAATAATTGGGTGGGGCGGAAGGGGATAATTAGAGGACCCTTATAGCCAAGAGGAAATAATTACCATAGTTTATTGTAAATAGCATCACAATTCTCTCTTCCCTGGTGCAAATCCTGGACAGGATCCTGTAGGATCCTACACAGGGACAGGATTCCTGAGCAGGATTCCTGAGCAGGATCCTGAACAGGAACAGGATCCTACATAGGATCCTATACAGGATCCTGAATAGGATCCTACATAGGAACAGCATCTTGAATAGGATCCTATATCAGGATCCTACATATACATGTAGAAAATGCAGCTCTTAATTGAATAGGATCCTACATATAAATATGAATAAGAATCCAAGTAGCATCTTATAGGAATTGAATCCTATGACAGGAAATTCTTGAAAAATTATATAATCTTTCCAGGAACAGAATTGTTATAAGAATTAACTGAAAAATGTCATGCTCAATTTTTGATGACTTCACCCCTCCAATAATTATCCTATATATCATTATGACATCACGGCTTGTTTATGAGGGGGACAGAATCGACTTGAACAATAGAGTTTTGAACTAAATCTGCTCTGCTGAGGAAAATTTAACTTCGAATTGTCTGGTTTCCAAATATCAGCTGTATCGATGTTCATCCCACAATATTTACCTTATTTGGTGGCTGTTATCGCTATTCTACGTTCTAGAAAATGCATTTGATAGCGATTTCCTTTGTGTTGTTGCTGTTTTGTCCCACTACCGTGATCCTTAGCGTTTAAACAATAGATTGTTTTGATTTGACATCATAATGATATAGGTCAATTTCCCCTCTAGCTTACTATGCCCCCCCCCTAATTTTCTGCATGAAAATTGGGGACCCACCTCCTTTTTCCACCATCCAGCCCCTCTCCCCTGTAATTAATGACCAGTTCCTGATATTAATTGATGTTGAGAGAATAAAAAAACTAACATTAACAATCTTCTCCTGGTTGTTTTAGACTAAAGCTTATGATATTACTCACCAATTTGGCTGGCTTGTCCAAACTGAAAATCCTCATTGTTTAATTAAGCAAAATATTTTCATCCAGCCCCTTAAAAGTGTGCTTTCATCAATTGAGAAATTTGAATATAAACATGGGAGACACAAAGTTCCATTTTAACCACAGGCAGTCCAAGCTATTGATTTAGGAATGTATGGGATTTTTTTAGAAAAAATCTGAAACTGTAGTAAAACAAGAAATAAAGTCATGAAATATTACCTGTGTGTAAGAAGTTGTTCTGGTTTGAGGCAATTCTATAAACGTTTTGGCTTGGGCTGCCTGTGCTTCAACCGTTTGGCCTAGAACCAAGTCTATACCCATATTTGGTAACAGTTGCACATTTCAAATACATGAAATAGCAAGAGGCCATTTTGCTGGAGTTTATTTATAGAAGGTAATTTCAACAGCATTTCAATGCCAATATTCACCAGATGAAAGATAATAATAACTGCTCCAAGTGAGAGGCAGTTTCAGTTCTGGAAAGAGATGAATTCCTGAAGAAATCTGTGCAGTACTAGGTGAGCGGAAGTTTATGAGCAACATGAACAAATTAACGGACCGAACACACTGAAAGTTGCTATCTATAGTCTATAAATTATAATAGTTGGAGCCCTATAGTTAGTGTACTTGAATATATTCCAAGATATATTTGAAGAAACTATTTATGAAAGCTTCAAGAGGTCAAGTGTAGTTTATGATTGCAACTGAAATTTCTTCAAGAGTTGAGATGGACTTAGCTTCATTCCCGGGCTTCATTGAGATAATTCACTGTACTAGTAATAATTAATTCAATCTTTTTGGAACAACAAAACTCACATGATCATGTCCCGGGTCTTGTTAATCCCTTTTCGAATTTTATCATTCTAAAATGTTTGATGTTGGAGTGCTTCTCAATACCCTATTCAACACAATCACCCACAAAACCGAAGTCATTTTGGTAGAAACAGAAGTGGGATGTAGAAAAATATTTGTCAGTTTCCGGTTGGCAAACCGCACAGGACTTTATACACCACAGTACTCATCTAAAATCGTAATTCTTATTGTGGTTAATTGTTTTTACAGGCTTTGGATTAAAGATGAAGGACCAAAGTTTTTAACTCTTTCAGCCCCGAAAGTGACATCCAAATTCTTGTTTCTATACATTTGGATACATTTTGATCAACAACAAATACACATGATCTGCCTGCTTCCCTTTGATCACCCTTGGGGCTAAAGGGTTAATTCTTGAAATCATCACCAACAATTGACTGCCAAGTAGTGAGTGAAGATCAGAATCATTTGTTATTAAAACTGTATATACATGTAGTTTGTAAAACCTATACATGTAGCTATATATGACGTAATAAACTAAAAGTTAAAAAGTTAGAATGGCATGGAACATTCATTATTAACTCTCACTGTTACTTTTTGCCTAAACCTACATGTAAGCTAGGTATTAAAGGGGCTATGTTAAGGTGTTACACCTGTATATAGTCATTCTCTTTACATACAATTTGTTTGTCATTTTTGCTTTGATTTTACCCACTCCACATACATCTATGTGCAAGGTTCCTCAGTTCATTTCAAAATCGCTGAAAATAACTGCATTCCAAGTACATTCAGTGGTTTTTAGATTTTCTCCAAAATCTAATATTTTTCACAAAAAAAGGAGATCATACAAATGCCTCTCATAACCACCATGACACAACCCCTTTAAACTCTAACCTTTAGTATACATATTATTTTTCACATAAAACCATTAGAAGTCTGTACTTGTGCAGGTATTATAAATCGATCAGTTTTAATTTATTTTTGACAGCAATTTGAGCATGTTTTAAGAATCTATCTAGTCAGATTCAAAAGCTCAAATTTAATCTCATTTTCCATGAGATGCAGTTTTTGTTACATATTAAGTCTCAACTCTGTAATTTTGATTCACTAAGCAATAACTTCTTTATAGTGTGGCCCAAAGGGAGTCCAATAAAATGTAAGGTTTTTAGAGATGAGGTCTTACCCTCTAATTTAGGTGACATTAATCCTTTCACTACTAGAGCGGCCAAAAGCGGCCAATATGAAGCATGTACCTGGGAAAAAATATTGCATCAAACCTAGACATACTGGAAATACGATGTTGCGATATTATTTCAAGGGATGAATAACTTCAAAGTCAGAGCTACAACAGGGATCGCTCGACTCTCCCACTTTGGAGAAAAACGCATTTGTTTTGGAGATCGTTCTTCGTTTCTTCGATTTTCGCGAATTTTGAGGAGCTGAAAATCAGCTCAAAAAAATCTTCCCATTCGCACTTGAAATCAAAAGCAAACACAAAATAACCACTCAGTCGTTACAGTACCTTGTTTAATCTTTCCAACCAGCAGGTTTGTTTGCACAAAATACACATAGCGACTGTGAAGCATGCTATTCTTAATGCTGCACTTCTCTCTGCCATGTTTTCCTGCTCCCACCTCCAATTGCATGCTGGGTAATCAACCAAAAATTCACAAGGGGACCCGCCCTCTGGGACTCCTGTAGGTTTTTTAAAATAAGTCTTTTACCCCTACAGCCAAGAGCGGTGATTTGGACTCAAGCCGTTGCTTTAAAGTGACAAAAACACATCCTAATACGTTGAGCAGGGGTAAAAGAATGCCAACTGCAGGATTTCAAGGCTTTCAGTGAATATTTTTTTCCTGTGTCTGAAATCACAAACACAACGGAAAAACCCTGTGAAATCCCCTCACAAGGCCTACTAAAAGCAAACCAAGTACTTTTCAGCCATCCTCACACTTGATGTCTTCAAGCTCTCTGACAGTGGCATTTTTCTCCAAAATTAGAGCACATTTCATACTACAGAAGAAACCATACTCACCGCCACAGAGTCTGTAGAATTCTGCCGAATGGCATCATGGGGAAAGTTTGAGCCCTTGGTTTAAAAAGTCAGCAGTATTTAACTAGCCCGGGCTAGCCAAACTGGAACTGAGGGGGGAGGGTTGAATTAGCACTCTGCATTTCACCAATTGAGCCCAAATGCGTCCAGGAGTGAAAGGGTTAAACACCATCCTACCCATGTCATGTGACCTCTTCTGTTTGAACTCAAACTTATTTTACAGGATGTTAGCATCCATTGTAGTTGAATAATGTCAATTGCATGTGAAATGACCATATATTTTGGACAGGAGAATTTTTTACAGGTTATCTATGGTTGAAAAGCAATATCCCAATTATGGACAAGAACAGGGTGTGGCAGATCACATGATTGGAGGCATTAGCAACATGTCTCCCAAAAATGAAGTCACAGCAACCAGAAGATGCATATGTTGTGCTTAATACAAATCTTTTCAATTAACTTGAACTTTGAACCACCCCCTCTGACCTTAGTGTTGCTTCTGAATTAGTGGCAGTCCAATAAGAGAAGACTAGGGAAGTACATTTTTGCTCATAGCTCCTGTCTATAAAACAATTACATCACAAAATTTGGCCAAATAATTGATTACTTGGTGAGTATCCAATTAACGCCGAGTCTGAATGAAAAGAACAGAAAGTTATATATTTTTATTTTGTTGTTGTTAACCCTTTCACTACTAGAGCAGCCAAAAGCGGCCAATATGAAGCATGTACCTGGGAAAAAATATTGCATCAAACCTAGACATACTGGAAATACGATGTTGCGATATTATTTCAAGGGATGAATAACTTCAAAGTCAGAGCTACAACAGGGATCGCTCGACTCTCCTACTTTGGAGAAAAACGCATTTGTTTTGGACATCGTTGTTCGTTTCTTCGATTTTCGCGAATTTTGAGGAGCTGAAAATCAGCTCAAAAAAACCTTCCCATTCGCACTTGAAATCAAAAGCAAACACAAAATAACCACTCAGTCGTTACAGTACCTTGTTTAATCTTTCCAACCAGCAGGTTTGTTTGCACAAAATACACCTAGCGACTGTGAAGCATGCTATTCTTAATGCTGCACTTCTCTCTGCCATGTTTTCCTGCTCCCACCTCCAATTGCATGCTGGGTAATCAACAAAAAATTCACAAGGGGACCCACCCTCTGGGACTCCTGTAGGTTTTTTAAAATAAGTCTTTTACCCCTACAGCCAAGAGCGGTGATTTGGACTCAAGCCGTTGCTTTAAAGTGACAAAAACACAGGTTGAGCAGGGGAAAAAGAATGCCAACTGCAGGATTTCAAGGCTTTCAGTGAATATTTTTTTCCTGTGTCTGACATCACAAACACAACGGAAAAACCCTGTGAAATCCCCTCACAAGGCCTACTAAAAGCAAACCAAGTACTTTTCAGCCATCCTCAGACTTAATGATATCTTCAAGCTCTCTGACAGTGGCATTTTTCTCCAAAATTAGAGCACATTTTATTGGAAACCCTACAGAAGAAACCATACTCACCGCCGCCGAGTCTGTAGAATTCTGCCGAATGGCATCATGGGGAAAGTTTGAGCCCTTGGTTTAAAAAGTCAGCAGTATTTAACTAGCCCGGGCTAGCCAAACTGGAACTGAGGGGGGAGGTTGAGTTAGCACTCTGCATTTCACCAATTGAGCCCAAATGCGTCCAGGAGTGAAAGGGTTAACTTTGATTAGTAAATAGTCAGACCATCAAGACTCTTAGACTAGTAGAATATGACATGTTTGAATTGGACTACACGTGTATTGTATATACATGTATAAAGTTGAACTACACGTACATGTACAGTTTGTAAATGAATAGTTTTAACTTATTTATAGAAATAGGAGTATTTTACTGTCTGGTGATTGTAATGATACATGTAACACACTTACATGCATGTTTCTATTAAACTATACATGTACATAGAGTTTAAAACAATTACTGTGTTATGTATGGTACAATTTGGGTGTAAGGATCCTACAGGAATAGCCCAGGATCCTACAGGAATAGCCCAGGATCCTACAGGAATAGCCCAGGATCCTACACGAATGGTCCAGGATCCTACACCAATGGTCCAGGATCCTACACTAATGGTCCAGGATCCTGTAGGAATGGTTCAGGATCCTGAGCAGGATCCTAACAGGATCTTACAGGATTCTATTCAAGATCTTGTACAGGATCCTATGTAGGATCCTGAATAGGATCCTGTAGGATCCTGCCCAGGATTTTCACCAGGGTTATTACTTGATATGAGCTTATGGTAGAGACTATAAAGATGTACAGTGACAGACTCACTCCAAAAGAAGTAACATTATGTCATGATTCGCCACCATGTTAGTGGACATCAAAATATTCCTCATTAGCTTCTCCTGTAGTTCCACTAACATGGCCACCACACCAACTAGGAGGGTCTGAATGGTCTACATGTTAGTTGTCAGATAAAATTTTGCCCATTTGTCAGTTAATAGCCCTAGTTAATCATTACTAGAGAAAATTTACAATGTTTGACCCACAAAAACCAAATTTGTCAGTTGTCAGTAAAAAAAATCGTCATTTGTCAGTTATTTTTAAGGCCGTTTGTCAGTAGTCATTCAACCCCATTCAGATCTCTTATCTTTTATGCTATTTTTATACTTAATATTAAGAGTTAGTATAGTTCATAAGAAATGTTATCTCATAATATATTGTTAATAACTATTAAGGAGAACTAGTGTTAACTTTATTCTTCTCTTATTCTCTCCACAACACATACCGGTGGTGCGGCTTATACGTGATAAAATACGGTATAGGGTCTGAATGGGGTTAAATGACTACTGACAAATTAACTGACAAATGACGACTTTTTTTTTACTGACAACTGGCAAATTTGGTTTTTGTGGGTCAAACATTGTAAAAAAAATTCTAGTAATGATTAACTATAGGGCTAATAACTGACAAATGGGCAAAATTTTATCTGACAACTAACATGTAGACCATTCAGACCCTCCTAGTTGGTGTGAAAACATGGTGGCCATGTTGGTGGAACAAGTCACTCAAGCTTGGAACTCTCCCTACTGAATGGAAACTTGCCAACATCACCCCTCTCCACAAGAAAGGAAATAAGAGTTACGTAGAAAACTACAGACCCATTTCCTTGATGTGCATAGTCGCTAAAGTACTGGAGCATTGTATTTACAATCGTCTGATAAACCACCTTCAAAATACGATCTCTGAAGCTCAGTATGGCTTCCTTAAAGGCAAATCCTGTACCGCTCAGCTACTGACGACAGTCCTCCGTCGCATTGGTCAAAACCTGGACTTGGGCAAACAAACCGACGTCCTTTACTTCAACATCTCTAAAGCCTTTGACACAGTTGACCACAAACTACTCTTGCGCAAACTTAGCCGATTTGGTATCACAAGTGGAGTGCTAGACTGGTTCAAGAACTACCTCTCTGGTCGCCAGCAGCGTGTAACAGTTCATGGCGCCATGTCGAACACGCTTCCAGTCACTTCCGGTGTTCCACAAAGGTCTATTCTGGGACCCCTTCTGTTCTTGATCTATGTCAACGACCTCCCATTATCGATCATCTCGTCCTCCGTCGAGGTGACAATGTTTGCTGACGACACCAAATGCTTCTCGGTAGTGGAATCTGCAGCAGACCTCTCCATTCTTCAGGGTGAGGTATTTAATTTGGCGACCTGGGCACACTTTTGGCGGCTGAAGTTCAATGCGAAGAAATGTAAAGTTTTAACCATTACCAGGAAACGCAGTCCCCTATTGGCTAACTATACCATTGATGGTCAAGTTTTGGACCACGTTCCTAGCGAAAAAGACCTAGTAAGCGTGACCGTTGGTAACGACCTTACATGGTCCATTCACATTCGTCAACAGATCACCAAGGCGAACCAGTTGCTTGGCCTACTCAGACACTCTGCCGTCAAAGTCCGAAGTACTAGCGCCCGTCGATGTCTGTACTTGTCCCTGGTTAGGTCGAACCTTGCCTATGCCTCACAAGTATGGAGCCCACAAACTGTCGATCTGATGCAGGATATAGAAAGAACACAAAGGAGGGCTACTAAGTTTATTCTCCTGTTGCCCTTCCAAACAGACATCTCCTACAAATCTAGACTCTAAAGCTTTTACCCTTGTTACTGGTATGAATACCTTGACCTCATCTTCTTGTATAAGGCAAAACACGGTTTAGTAACCTTTTAAGCTCCAGATGTTTTGCCAAAGCTTGTAAACAGGGTGAATTTAAGCATCTCTCTACGTTCGATGGATAACTCACTTAATCTTATTACTTATCAGATTCCTAATGTCAAGACCCTGTGTTACCAAAATAGTTATTTTATAAGAGCTTCCCGGACTTGGTATACACTTCCACACGAACTGCGTAAATCAGATATATCTTTACCTAAGTTTAGATCATTACTATTTAAATATTACGTGTCTGCCATCACTTCTGTATTTGACATCGAGAACCCTAGGTCTTGGAAGTCTGTATGTCTGAAATGTCACCAGGCAAGACAGTTAACCGCACCTCTCAAATGCTGCTTTTAGGTTGAAATAAGTATTGTAATTAGATCATTTATTGTAATTTTATTTTTCATAGGAAACCAACGTAATTGGCTAACGCTGTGTTGGTTCTCCTGGCCTCTATGTTTTGTTTGTTGTATATTTTACTTTATTCTATTTTGTATCTTCTATTATGGCCGAAGTAAGTAAATAAATAAATAAAGCTAATGAGGAATCAACATGGTGGCGATGGCATAATGTTACTTCTTTTGGAGTGAGTCTGTCGCTGTACATCTTTATAGTCTCTATATACCATAAGCTCATATCAAGTAATAAGAGAGAATTGTGATGCTATTTAAAATAAACTATGGTAATTATTTCCTCTTGGCTATAATGGTCCTCTAATTATTCCCCCCCCCCCCCCCCCAAATCCCCACCCAATTATTTTTACTCACACCACGTCACCCTTGTAACTAATATCTAACTGATAGCTTTGCATAAAACAGCAAGACACAGTTTACTTACCACCAAGTAATATTGAAAACCTTTGCAGGGTGTTTTAAAATTATTGTTGGGCTTTTGTTCAGGTGGATCAAACGTTTAATTCTGATTTTTTTTAAATCAAATTTTAAAATAAAAAGGCTAATAAAAATGCTATAATCCTAAGCTTACCCTGGCTGTAATACTAATAGAGCTCTATATAAGCTTAAAGTTAAAACTAAAGCTTCGAAGTGGCAGTACTGACGTGCGTCATATCATGGACATGGCGGCGACAAATATTATGATGGCGGCCGGGACTAGACCACACCGCGGCAAAACGTCACGCCCATGCGTATTTGCTATTCTTGAACGCGCGCGGCCGCCCCCAGTTTCCCGCGAAAACTGAAATGAAACAACAGGCACATGCAGTGATTTTAACGTTTCTGCTTAAAAGCATTCATTTGTGATATAAGAAAACTACTTAAGAGCTAAGCCTAAGACTTTAACACGTTGAAGTTTTCTTAATTTGTAATTCATTGTGAGTTTACTAAGTTATAAAATTATTTACTAAAAAAAGTTGAAACCCTCGGTAATTTGTATTTGAGAGCAGAGCCTTCGTTCTTTTGGCCAGCGGAGCATACCGTTTTGCCGCGGTGTGGGACTAGAAGAAGAAGAAGAAGAAGAAGAATAACTTTATTTACCCACGGACTACCCTGGGTGCCAGAGGTTCTAAAGCCGATCCTAAACTTTGGATTAAGGACTAGACGGAACGTTTTATTGTTTTAGTGGCAAGTGGTGCATCCAAACAGCATTCTAGGTACATAAAAACATGCATCAAATAATAACATCTTACCTTCAGGGTCCCGTATTCGTGGCATTGTCAAATAACACACAAAAATCAGTCGCTGTGCGCGTTCATAACATGAACTACATAACTTTGGTCTTGCTCTGGCTCGAGATCTAACCTCGTACCCAGGTTCTCACTTCGCCTCGAGTGACGCCTGGAACTTCTCGGTCGAAAAGTCGATAAAATGAGTAAAGGCAAACTAGCGAAAATGGCAAAAGCGAAAGTCGATAAAGACAAATTAGTAAAGACAAAATAGCTGAAGCAAAATTTGCGAAAGCGAAAGTCGATAAAGGCAAAGTGGCTGAAGCGAAAAATGGCAAAATGAATTCGAGCCTTCCTGCAATTCGACTTTCGAATTATTGTAATTCCGCTCAGCTATGAAGTCCCCCTTCGCGAAACTGCAGAGTCCGCATTGCCGAGTGGTTCCTAAACTATTATCCCGAATACCATACATGTAGATCTTCGAAGCACTTATGTCTTGGTCCAGTGGGGAGTTTGTAGGATTCTACTGAACTGATGCAAATCACAAAACCACATGCAGCCCAAGTTCTGTATCTGCACTGTGTGACTAATACAGTTTTCCCGTATCAGATATCGTGTACTAGAAAAAAATGAAAACAATAAAATATTGAAGTTCTTCAAAGTTCAATATTTTACTGTTTTCATTTTTTTCTAGTACACGATATCTGATACGGGAAAACTGTATTAGTCACACAGTACAGATACAGAACTTGGGCTGCCTGTGACAAAACTATAAACTAGCGAAAATTCCAAAGGTCGTTCCAGATCAGTTGAGTTTTGACGTGACGTGACATTAACAGCGTGATTTTCCATTGTCTTTGATATTAACAATCACGTGTTACGCGTGCGCATTACCGTGGCACTGTTCCTTTTCATGATAACTCCAATAAGCGGGTTGCTGTCATCCTTGTTCCTTTTCATTGAAAGGTGAGTTTTCTAATTATATGCTACAAAAGACTACTTTGCTGATTCATTATCGACCCCTTCTCTTATTATTTCTTACTGCGCACGAGTGTGCTGATTCCCTAAGCGTGGTTTTCATAAGCTTGTCAGTTACTATACTATAAGCGGGGCGCGAGTTCGATTGACCGTATTTCAGAATAAGAATATATGGAATAGTCTCTGGAAATTACTGGTTCAGGCACATTTTGCACTGTAAGTTACGCGTGCTGACATATAATATTCAGGATACATTTTGTATTCCAGTGCTAAAATTTCCGATAAATCGATTTATTGTAGTGATCATTCAACCAGTTAATTTAACGCTGCTACTGTTTTCTTAATTCGGTTTGCGCCATTTCAGAGTACTGCATAATTTGAAAATGCTCTGAATCACTGCCAAAACCGTATTGACTTTTATCTGTATTTTAACATGAGTTCAGATGTGATCCGGACTCGAAAAAGACAACAACTAAATTTCCTTCGTTTCATGTGGCACTATCGCCGCCGCGTTTACAAACGATTCCTGAGTAGCTGGCTAGCTAGCCTGCTTGCCGGCTCTTCTGTATTTTTTTTCGGTCGCTTTTTTTCGGATTGGGTCGCCCCATTTTGACCGCGTGCCACAGGTGACCCAATCCGAAAAGAACGACCGAAAAATTTACAGAAGAGCCGGCAAGCAGGCACTGGCTAGCCCATGTCTTTCTCATTTGAACGTCTGGGAGAAGGGCCACTTCCGACTTCAGACTTCTGACTTCCGACTTCAGACTTCTGAGTTTACGTAGTACTTTTAAGGAACGTTATTTTTCACATGTAATCAAAATATGAAAGATAAGTGGTGTAAACCACGCACATATGTATAGTTTATTCGTATATTTCCGACTGGTTTGTTCGTAAAAAGATTTCTGACTTTCGACTTCTGAGTTCCGACTTCTGAGTTCCGACTTCCGAGTTCCAACTTCTGAGTTCCGACTTCCGACTTCTGAGTTCCGACTTCTGAGTTCCGACTTGCATACATACATACATACATACTTTATTTATACACGTAACCTCTTCCAAACTATTTCCCGGTTTTTCCAAAATAACAATTCTCAATCGAAACTGCAAGAAACGCTGTTTCTCTGGCATCTTTAATCCGAAATACGGGCCAAATGGCTTGTTTTAAAGATACTTGGAACAAGGTTTCATTTGTCTCACTGGAAAATTGATATTTTGAAGTGATTAATCGTTTTATGTACATTTGTGCAGTTTCACGAAAACGACACTTTCTTAGATTCGTGAAATTCTACCTATTTTCCTATTTTCAAATCTGCCATTTTATTGTGTTACTTAAAAAAACCTTAATTTCTTCCCATATAAATATGCCATTTAGAGGTGTTTTCAGATTCAGCTCCTTCTACAACGTGGCTTTATGGTTGTTTTAAAAATGCTACAAAAGTAACACTTTCACTTTAGCCCTTAAATCATATATCACAAATAAAGAAAGACTGGACAAATTATTACGAAACTGATGGTATTTTATTCCTGTTACCTTATCGTAAGGGATTTGCAGGCGGTGTAACAAAATGACAGTTTCAGCTATACCGTGAACCATAAATCTCAAAATGTTTGAGATTCGGGTGAGTCTATCTTTTCCAAATTGACCATTTTAAGCTATACTGTGGATCTCAAATCTCAATTTTTTTGAGATTCAGGCGGTGACTCGATATGTTACAAACTGACCATTTTAAGCTATACCGTGAACCTTAAATTTCATTGAATAGGACTGAAAATGCTATAAATGTTGCTCATGTACGTAAACTCAGAAGTCGGAACTCAGAAGTCGGAAGTCGGAAGTCGGAAGTCGGAAGTCGGAAGTCGGAAGTCGGAAGTCAGAAATCCTTTTTGGGGGTCAAAAACCCTACAAACTCGGAAATATACGAATAAACTATACATATGTGCGTGGCTTACACCTCTTACCTTTCATATACAAAGCCAATTTTGATTACATGCGAAAAATAACGTTCCTTAAAAGTACTACGTAAACTCAGAAGTCTGAAGTCGGAAGTCAGAAGTCTGAATTCAGACTTCTGAGTTTACGTAGTACTTTTAAGGAACGTTATTTTTCGCATGTAATCAAAATATGAAAGATAAGTGGTGTAAACCACGCACATATGTATAGTTTATTCGTATATTTCCGACTGGTTTGTTCGTAAAAAGATTTCTGACTTTCGACTTCTGAGTTCCGACTTCTGAGTTCCGACTTCCGAGTTCCAACTTCTGAGTTCCGACTTCCGACTTCTGAGTTCCGACTTCTGAGTTCCGACTTGCATACATACATACATACATACATACATACTTTATTTATACACGTAACCTCTTCCAAACTATTTCCCGGTTTTTCCAAAATAACAATTCTCAATCGAAACTGCAAGAAACGCTGTTTCTCTGGCATCTTTAATCTAAATCCAGCATGGTACTACACATCACCAGGATTGTCGTGGGATGCCTGTTTGAAAATGACTAAGATCAAATTACAACTACTACATGACATCGATATGATAAACATGGTCGAGAAAGGAATTAGGGGTGGGATATCGATGATCTCGACACGATATGGTGAAGCAAATAATAAGTACATGGAGAATTACGATTCATCGAAGCCATCAAAGTATATTCAATACCTAGATGCAAATAATTTATATGGGTGGGCAATGAGTAGAAAACTACCAACGCACAATTTCAAATGGATGAATAAGATTGAGTTGAAGAAATGGAAGAAGTATCCTTCTATCTTAGAAGTGGATCTAGAGTATCCAATAGAACTTCATGATGTTCATAATGATTATCCTCTAGCTCCTGAGAGACTAACAGTAAATGAGGTAGAGAAATTGATTCCAAATCTAGGTAACAAATCTAAGTACATCATCCATCACCAAACACTGAAACTATATGAGAGCCTGGGATTAAAAATTACTAAGATCCATAGAGGAATAACATTTAGTGAGAGTGCTTGGATGGAGCCATACATAAATTTGAATACAGAGCTACGAAAGGTTGCTAACTGAGAATGAATTCGAAAAAGACTCCTTCAAACTAATGAACAACTCAACCTTTGGTAAGACCATGGAAAACATTCGACATAGAGTAGATATCCAACTTGTAACATCTGAGAAGAAAACAAAGAAGTTGATATCTAAACCAAACTATCAACATAGAACTATATTCTCAGAGAATTTAGCAGCTATACATATGTTGATGTCACGGTATTAATTGAAAAAGTTTCTAAAACGTCCTTAACGTCATGATCATTATAAAAACAAAAATAAAACAATAACAACAAAAAATCTTCCTATTTATTTATTTATTTATATATATATATATTGTTACTTATTTATTCATAGTTATTGTAAATTTGTTTAATTATTGTAAAATTTGTATAGTTATCACAAAATATCTTCCACGTAAATAAGAACTATTATAGCACTACCCGCCTCGATTAGCTAAGCTATCTGCGGGTGTGTTAAGAAATAATTTATGTATTTATAGATACTTGTTAATAAACTTGAAACATCTGCAAGAGAACAAAGTTAGTATTTGATAAGCCAATCTATCTAGGTATGTCTATCTTAGACCTTAGTAAAGCACTAATGTATAACTTCCATTATAGTTATATCAAACTTAAGTACAAGGCAAAAGCAAAACTACTATTCACAGATACAGATAGCTTGATGTATGAAATAGAAACGGAAGATTTCTATGAGGATATAAGTAATGATGTGCAAACGAAGTTCGATACGAGCAACTATCCTAAAGATCATCCCTCAGGTATAGAAACAGGTGTTAATAAAAAAGTTATAGGAATGTTCAAGGATGAAGTAGGTGGTACAATCATTACTGAGTTTGTTGGACTGCGGGCAAAGCTAATGCATTCAAGTACGATGACATAGAATCGAAGAGATGCAAAGGGGTGAAGAAAGCAGTTATTAATAACGACATAACATACGACGATTATAAGACCTGCTTATTCGATGGTGATCCTCAGATGAGAAAGATGAATGTGATCAGAAGTCGCTTACATAATATTTATACAGAAGAAATTAATAAAGTAGCACTATCTAGAGATGATGATAAACGGAATATTAATTCTGATGGTATTCATAAGTCTAGCACATGGTTATAAGAATATAAATGAAAAAAATATTACTTACAAAAATAAATAAAAATATAATCTAAACATATAATCCAAAAATATAATCCAAAAATATAATCCAAAAATATAATCCAAAAATATAATCCAAAAATTATTATTAAAAAAAATATATAAAATCCTTGCTGTAGTACAGGCCAAATTAATATTGACGTTTTACTTGGTAAGAACGTAACAATATCATTCATATAAGCCTCGAAAACATAACGAAATCGATTTATTAAACTATAATCAAAAATATGAACCAAAAATATGAACCAAAAATATGAACCAAAAATATGAACCAAAAATATGAACCAAACAGAGAATCAAACAGAGAATCAAACAGAGAACCAACAGTTATTTTAAAACACTATCAGGTGGTAGTTCAGTATCATATGGTACAGCTTGTAATTCTTCTCTTACGAAACCTCGTTTTGGGCCCGCTATTAAATAGTATAAAACAGGTTGATTTGTAGAAATAATACTACGTGAAATATCATATATATCTAAACTCCATATTGGATCAGTCGACCGATATCTTTCGCCGCCTTCTAGCTCTCCTGGAGTATATAAATATCTAACTTTCACTCCTGCTGGTAATATTTTTTCATCTAATCCAACAGGTCTTTTATATTTGTCTTCTTTGTTTTTGACTTCTTTAGAGCTTATCAGTTTGATAGGTTCTTTACCAGTGATTCTTTTAATGGTGCTATTGATGGCTTTCAGGACGCCAGGTAATAGTATCTGAACCCACTTTCTTGATCGATCATTTTCCATTATCATTTCCTGAGCATATTGATGGCTGAATAATTTTTCAGAAATAGTTCTATTAGCCCTTTCGACTAATGATTGCGCTCTATGATTACCAGCCTCACTTCTTTGAATTTTGATATTATGTTTTTTCATTTCACCCATGAAGGTATGCTGCCATCTGATCTATGGGAATCCGTAAGGAAACGTTTCACGGGAGTAGAAGGTGTTAAACAAAATGACTTTTATGCTAGTGATAAGTTTGCACTATGGATTGACTTGAGAACTTACACAGATAATGATATTCATGGAGAAGGATTAACATTGAATAATACACGAGACGATGTAAGACTAGAGATTAGGAGAAAAACTGGAACTGCAGTTACCTGTTACATGTTTGTAGTAGCTGATGCTTTGTTCACTCTTATGAATTCTAACCTCCAATCGATCATGTATTAAAAGATTGAGTATTAATATACATACATATATGGAAAAATTGAATGATACTGAGAACACCTTTTCACTGTATCATTACAGGACCAACAGAATGTGGAAAGACGAAATATTTGATAGATCTACTTAGAGGGCCGTTTCGCTACATATTCGAATATATTATCTTATTTTGTCCAACATATACAAATAATAAAACGAATCGTGGTCTCGCAAAAAATGATCCTAGATTTATTGTTTTATCACCTGATGCAAGTAATGTAGATGAGATAAATGATTTGTTATCGTGTTGTCAACAATTGTTTACAGGTACTAATACGTTAATTATATTAGACGATTGTGCCTTTAGTAAAGATCTGAAACAGCGTTCTAATAAGTTTATTAATCTAGGATTTTCAGGTAGACATGAGGGAATATCGGTTTGGGTTTTGACTCAACAATTAACCTCGATAGCTAAACCATTTCGTGAAAACGTAGCTTGTGTTGTAGCATTCCATAGTTCATGTCAAACATCAACACAAACGTTATTTGAAGAGTGTGGAGGAGATATCGATAGTGAAGATCGTAAGAAATTCGTAAAGTTATTAAAATCTGAAAAATATTCTAGGATATGTTTTTGTTTACGATATCCATTTCAGTGTTATCTTGAGATACCGAGTGCAAATGACTTAAACAATAGTTGATAATTATAATTATAATGTCTATTGTTAGTAATAGACATTATTTGAAAATGTCGATCTTAGTCTGTCTATTAATGCTTTCATAGATAGTAAGCAGAATGTCTATTTCAAAGGGAAAGATATTGCTAGAGCACTAGGTTATAAAGACACTAATAAAGCAATAACACGTCACGTAGATGAGAAATATAAGGTAGAATATAGGAAACTAAGGGGTGGCGTTTCACACCCCCCTTGAAAAACGTACAACCACATACTATTTTAATAAAAGAACCTGGATTATATTCTCTAATTTTTGGATCTAAATTAGATTCAGCAAAAATATTCCAAGATTGGGTATTCTCTGAAGTGCTACCATCTATCAGAAAGTATGGCTATTATAGAATGTTTGACAATCCTAATACATTAACATTTAAGATAGAAGATGAATACGATCTGCATACAAGAGTTGTTAAATATATTAGACGCTTTTATCCTACTGTTTTAATGACTGCTGAATTAGGCGAATTACAAGATAGCTCAACTAAACGAATCGATTCTTATAAAAAAGGATATATGAAGGGGCAACCAGATATTATTATAACTAATTGTCATAAAACTTATAATGGCTTATGTATCGAATTTAAAACCCCTACTGGTAATGGCGTTCTATCTAATGAACAAAAGAATTTGTTAGAACGGTATGAAGAGAATGAGTTCAACTGTATAGTATCAAATGATTATGATCTAATAATAAAAGAGCTAAACGATTATTTAAAAGATGTTAGAATAAAATGTACATATTGTAATAGGAAATTTTGTTCAAGGGAAACACTAAGAAATCATAAAAAGTACTTTCATAAAATTCGTAAATGAACATAAACTAAGGGCCCCAATTCAGGGCCCCTTTGAAAAAGCAGTAATAAACCATACATATGTGCAATTCCAAGAAGGGTCCGTTTCACGACCCTTGAAACCTATAACCACAAACGATTTTTTATAAAATGATATAAATAATAGTTGATAATTATAATTTATATGCCGTCAATCGTTGAAGAATATCTAAATGATGATCAAATAACAGATTCTAAAAGCATCGAGGAAGAAAAAAACTACTAAAGTAAAGTCGAAAAAAGTGAATTACGATAAAGTAGATATCGAAGATAAAAGAGAATCATTATCTATTCTAGCAGTATTGGGAACTATCAGTGGGTGCACTGGTGTAAACATGAGTTTAGGTGACGTTAAGAAATTACTACCAAAGGATGTCGAAAAATATTATAATCGATATAAGCTTGTCATGGGAAATAAGGTTACTAATGGTTTAGTGGATACAGCTATACAAACTACTGTAGAACTAGTTTCTTATGTGATTCCTATAGACAATAAAGAAGAACTTTGCAAATATCTACAAACAAACGAATTAGTTAAACAAGAACTATCAAATGCTGCCGGATATATTGTTTTAAAAGGGGGTAGAATGGTAGCTCTAGCAAGTGGTTTACTTCAAATAGCGAAACACGTTAAGATTCCTTCTGAGACTAATTTCGAGAATCATATTCAACAAACTGTTGATAAATCTCTTGAGCACTCTTGAGCAGCTCTTGGAATGTGTTAAGCATCTGTTGAGCAGCTCTTGAGAACTTCCAACAAATTGGTTTAAACATTGAAATATACTAATTATAATATGTTAGATAATATGTTAGATGATGATTATATTGAACAAATTACTAAGGAGTTAGAAAACGATAAGCCAGCTCCTAAACAGAAAGACCCTAAGAAGGTCGAAGCTGGAAAGAAGTTAGCAGAATACCATAAGAAAGCAAAGAAGGCTCTAGAGGGTAAACAGAATACCGAAGAAGAATCAGATCCTAAGTCTTACATACCTGAGTTATCGTTTACGACAGTATTAACAATAATTGGTATAGGTCTAACTGTAACAGACTTGTATTTTAGATATGGTAGAAAGAAAGAACATAATGTACAAGAAAACGAAATCATAAGTAAACCATCTGTAAAAACCCACGTTCAAATAGGTATGTAGTAAATTGGTTTAAACCTATGATAAGATATATAATATTATGACAGAAACAAACTTGTTAAAACAGTTACAGATGCAGCCGTTATAGTTGGGCTTTCAGCTGGCGTTGGTTATCTCAGCAAAAAGATGATGAAGGAATCGTTCCTAAATGACCCCTTATCAAGTATCACGAATTATGGTAAATGGGTCTTAGTATTATCTGGAAGTATATATGTGAAAGAGTATCTTGAAGATAAAAAAATACTACCAAAAGCACTTTAAACTATTAGACGTATTACATAATATAAATGGCAACTATAGCTATTATGATTGGTGGAGCTATTTTAAATGCAACGACATTCGTAGGAGGGTCCTATCTAGCGAAGTATCTATCAGGTAACAACTCAGATGAAGAACGAATCAGACATGATAAAGCTCTAGAAAAATATCAACACGACATGGGTGAATGGCAGAAAAGAAGACAAGAATATCAAGATTGGTTATCAGAAAAATATCAAAACAAAATTCGTGCTGACGATAATGACAAAGAGGTCGATAACGCTTTTAGATTATATGCTCAAACGCACCCAGATTTTAATTTGAATGAGCCACAATTATCCTACTACTATAAACCAAGTAATAATCAAAAACAATATGAAATGATGTATGTGGGAGGTGGTATCATGGCTATAACATATATAGCTACTAAATTTATATAAAAGATATCCTATATTATAAATTATTATATAAGATGGATTTTAATCCTGATACTGCATGATACCGATACTAAAAATCCTTTTGATCATGATATCGATACTAATTATACTGATGAAGAATATGATGAAATGGTAAATATGACATCAACTCACAATAAACCTTACCATAACACCACTGTTGAAACATCGTTTTGGGGTGGCGATTCTAAAACACAATTAATAGATAAGGAAGATAAAATTAATTTTGCTTGGGAAAGGATCATAGATAAGTATCCAAGCGTTAACCGAAAGAAATCTAAATTCCTTGCTAAAATCGACGGATACGATAGAGTTATGGTAAAATATAAGAGACTAGGTGGAAAATATTATCCCTTATTCAATGCAGAAGGTAAAGTAAATGAAAAATTACCTAAGACGATTATTAGAGATCTTGGCTCACCTGCTGCAAAAATCGTAGATGATATTAGAGAAAGAATAGCAAAAGAGAAACAAAAAGTCATACAATTAGAAAAAGATAGAGACGATATTTCTCAAGCTGAAACTGAAGATGTAAGAGAAAGGTTAGATAAATCACTTCGAGAACAGATAATAGAAAAAGAAGCAGACTGAGATTAATAAACGCGAACATGTGAATGAAGTAATAGAAGGGCGTATGTCTCTAAAGGATCGTATAAAAGCTATATTCAAAAAATATGGTTTTACTGTTGTTTCTGTTCTAACAGCTGTTGGAGTTGTCATTGGAGTAATCGTTAGCAGTCTAAAAAATGGATTATCTAGCGTCGCAAAAGGTATTGGAAATGGCTTGAAAACTATTAGAAATAAATTAGGTGGAATATTGCCTAGAATTATTGGACCAATTGCATCCTTTATTTTTAGAACAGCTGGGGAAGTCATTAGCTTTCTAGCTAAGAACGCATGGCTTCTTATCGTAGCTGTGGTTGTTTATTTAGTAGAAAGATATAAAAAGAAAAGATAGATTATATACGTATAATGGTAGTACTATACATCGAAAAAACAAAATGCGATGAGAACATATACTTGAAGTATCCAGTTGAAGTTGGAAGGTATATTTCACTGATTAGCTGTAATTTTAATAACCATTTGTATGATCTTATTAGTGAAGGTACAGTTTCTGATATGCAAGGTAATGTACTACTTCGTATTCCTAAAGGAGATTATAGTGCAGAAAGTTTTAAAATTGCTCTAAATAAAGCTATTTCACTTGGCGAGAAACCAATTGAAATTTCAGCAGGTAAAACCCTTATTATCGTTAATAAAGATGTCATATTAAGTGATAGCCTAGCTAAACTACTTTCTATCAATAAGAGTCTAAAACCTGGGTCTCGAAATGAGATTCAGTTTATGAAGAGCCCTAATGTCATATACATTCATTGCGATCTCATCGATCCAACACAAGTTATAAAAGAAACTAAATATCTGCGAAATTATTAACCAAATGTTCGCGACAGGTATTTTTCCTGACGACTGGAAAAAGGCTAAAGTCTCTCCTATTTATAAGTCGGATGAAAGAAATTTGCCCGATAATTATAGACCTATTTCTATTCTCCCTCCAATTTCCAAAGTTGCAGAAAGAATAGTTCACACACAACTCTCAGCTTTCTTAAAACATAACAAACTGTTAACAGATTCTCAATCTGGTTTTCGCACCTCGTATTCAACCTGCACAGCTCTACTTGTTGCGACAGATATTTGGCTTAAAAATATGGACAATGGTTGTTTGAATGGAAATATCTTTATTGACTTAATGGAAGCATTTGATACTGTAGATCACAACATTTTATTGCGCAAACTAAGTTGTTATGGTATCAACGGTAGAGCTCTGCAAGTATTTAAGTCATATTTAAGTAATAGGAACCAGAGGTGTCATGTAAATGGAGTCTTATCTAAAGAAGAACAAATAACTTGTGGTATTCCTCAAGGGTCCATATTAGGTCCCCTGTTGTTTATTATTTACGTAAATGATTTTCCAAAATGCCTAAATCACTCGATACCTGGGATGTTTGCTGATGATACATATATCACAACGGCAGGCGAAGACATCCGAGATGTACAGGACATGTTAAACGAAGATTTAGCTGCTGTAGATAATTGGTTAAAGACGAACAAGCTTAGTTGTAATACCAAAACAAATTACATGAAAATAGGCTCCAGACAAAAGTTAGAAAAGACAAAATCCATGGATCTCTCTATATTTAAAACAACAAAGCTGTTAAGCAAAAAGAGGCTATCAAACTTTTAGGAATACACATTGACGAATCATTAAATTGGGATGAGCAAATTAAGCATGTAATTTCAAAAGTGTCAAATGGCCTGCGTATGTTATATAAAACAAGAAACTTGACAAATAATATAGACACACTAATATCTGTTTATAATTCGCTAGTACAGCCATACTTTGACTATTGTAGCATCGTCTGGGGGAACTGCTCCAAAACACGTGCTGATCAATTACAAAAGCTGCAAAATAGAGCAGCTCGTATAATTACTAGGGCAGATTACTCAGTCAGGTCTCACGACCTCCTTGAGAAACTTGACTGGCCAAATTTAAATAAAAGACAACAATTCCAATTACGGATTATGATGTTCAAGGTCTTTCACAAGATAGCACCAGACTATTTACAGGACCTATTTACACTGACCTCAGATGTGCATAGCTACAATCTTAGAGGCAGCAAATTTGACCTACAACCTCCTAAGCCAAAAACCAATTTCATGAAACGCTCCTTCTCCTATCGCGGTACCATTGCCTGGAATGAGCTTTCAAATGAAATAAGAGAACTCGACAGCTTGACCACCTTCAGAAGAGCCCTCAAACGATAACACAATTTATTCTTATAATATAATTTTTTTACGGGGAAGGGATATTATTAGTATATTATTACTAACATGTAGATATTAGTATATTAGTTCAGCTGTGCATTTTATATTATATAGATTATATTATATATTACTTAATTGTTATATTATTACTTCACTGTATTATTATTGTTATTACTATGCACGGCATGTCTGAAAATCAGTTTCACTGAGCCGTTTACCGTGTTGAAATAAAGTTAATAATTATTTTTAAATTATTATTATTCACAAATCTTAACATCTATAGAATTAGATAAAAAAGGAGAAAAGATATCCTATAATCCTAATAATTCACCTAATATTAATATTAGAGAGGTTGACCACATTAATAGCATTCGTCTATGGATAACAGATGGTAATCATAATATGATAAATTCTGGAATATATCCAATGCGGATAGTGTTAGAAATCGTTTAAACGAAAGATGCTACTATTAATCATATGGTTAACTACGATTCGATTTATCCAGAAATATACCACTGCAAGACATGAAAACTGGAGAAAACTTTAGGCTCCATAAAGCAAATACGGTCTTGTCAGAATTAGGAGCTGAAATTAAACATTATGAAAAGGTACGGAAAAAATATGTTAGAGTACAAGGAATATTTCACAATCTTTCTGTAGATGCTGGTATACTTTCAGTTATCTTAACAAGTTCTGCAGTAGCAACTTCTTTGTCGGGGTATGGTGCCATCATTGGACTCCCAGTAGGAGTAGTCGGAGGCTTATGTGGTCTAGTTTCAGCTTCTTCTGCAACAGCTACTAAAGCTCTAACTAAGAAGGTGTCTAAACATGAAAAAACCGTAATGTTAGGTAAAGCAAAACTAAACACAATACGTGACCTAGTATCGAAAGCATTAAACGATAACAAGATCGACGATAAAGAATTCGAATTGATCATGGTCGAATTCAATAAGTATGAAGACTTGAAAGCTGAAATCCGACAAAATACTTATAAGGAGGAATTAAAAAAAAGAACCGACACTCTGAAAATGCAAAAAGAGGAGTCAAGAAAAATAACCGACACACAGAAGATACGGGAGGAAGTAAAGCAGGAGCTATTAAAACAACTAACATAAGTAGGGAAATAACATATTCTTACGACATAATACCTTATGGAGGCTTTATTTATAAACTTAGATATGAAAAATACATATAAAAAAGTATCTCATATTATAAATATGACTTCAGAAAAACTGAACTTAGTATGGGATAGTTTTAAACGACATTATCCACAAGCTGATCTAAGTAAATTCTATAAGGAATCCACTGAAGAATATGGTATTGTTTATTATAACGTCTTCTTCAAAGGACCAGATATGGATCATGCTGTGTGGGGTGATAAGAAATATATCGATAATCCTAATTCTATCACAAATGCTGACAAGCAGGCTATGAAACTTGCTTTGGGATCTATGCAAAAATTTCCAGATTCATTACTACCTATTACACACCGATATCCAGTTCCAGGAATACTATTTACTCAATCGGCTTTAGACATTGCTCCATCATTGAAAGATACTTCATCATAAAGTTTCGAAACATTTTCAAAGATTGTACAGTTACTTTCAAATCTACTAAACAGTCAAGACATTGGTTGAGTGAACCTAGCTGACTATGGATATTGGCCACAACAATTAAACTTTGCTGTGTGGTGTGCTACTTCTGGTTGTGGAATAAGTCTGCAAGAACACTATCCTCCCGTAGTTCAAGGATTTATTAAGTTTCACGTTTACTTTACCATACGAAGAATCTTGTACGAGTTGGGAACTCCATTACCAGACGATCATATCTTCAATCAACTGAACAAATAATCGGCATAGCAAGGTTGCTTTCCAACGGTTATGTAACGAATTTAATATTCCTACAAAGCCCGACTTCAGGTGGAAAGGAGGGCGTAATCATGGTCTAGGCGATATATTTCTATATTATCCAGATTCTGGTTATGAAAACGTTCACAATTTAATTCGTGGATACGATATAGATGCTAACTTATATCCCAGCCCAGATGGAGAATTATTCTCTGATGAGGGTGGAAAGGTCGACCAAGGAAATCTTATTTCATTTATCCGTAATGATGATCATGAAGGAAAGCAATATTATTGGTTCGTTCCAAGTAAAGATAGTGGCTTGACAAAAGCTGGAATGGGTAGATTAAATAGATCAGCTGAGGCCTTCGTTTACTGCGTATTAGGTGCTCAAGTGGATACTCGATCAAGTATTATTGGTACTGGTGGAAATGCAGTCGAGACACAACAGGAAATGCTTACACTTTTTGAAAGCGCCGTAATCGAAGGGGATATATCAAAGAGTATACAACGATACCAACTAGCTGTTCAAGAGGCAAAACTAAGGCTTGACTTAGCCATTGCTCCAGGAATTTGGTTAATGTCATCTAATCTCATCATAAATACACAAAGCGTAATAGGATACAATAATAAGTTACTGAAAGCTACAAGTGATATGACATTTGGAGCTAACTATTCACTAAATAAAAAAGCAGAGCCTGTAGTAATAAAACATAATATAGGTAAAGTTAAACTGCCACATCAACATGGAAATAAACCAGTAGTAAAACCCGCAGTAAATACATCCATTAAACTAATTACACCCACAGCATCCTCTCATGAAACTAATTTAGCTATATTAACAATAGCTGCAGCTGGAGTAGGTTGGTATCTATTCACCTAAACCGGCGTTATTACAATATTTTTCCATATGAATCTTCTTACTACCAAGTTTAGTTATCGCATTACAATTGGGACAAACGTATTCTCTTGAACAAGATCCATTGAAGGATGTCCAACTTATTATCATATCCATGTAAATTGACCAATCAATTGGCCATTGGGGCCAATCAGTGGCTGTTTTTCAAATAACTTCCCCTAAAAGAAAAAATAGGAATAATCAATAACGATTTTACGCCCTTATCCGAGAACACGTGATGGTCTAACCATTTGCAGTTCGATCACAAATGCAGCAACTTCTACTCAGTTATTTTAAGGCCGGCCGGGGTTTGAACCCGTGCCAAGTCGAACTCGCCGAGTCGGCGATTACTGGGTCAAAAATCGAGTGCAAGAATGAGGCGAGTTCTTGGGCCTAGAAGGACTTTGTGAAAGTCTAGACAGCGACCGGAGCTTACATTTTTGCTCAAGATCTTCGAATCCCACCCATGTGAACAGCTACTAGTTAGAGCTAATGAAATGTTACTTGAAGTGGAACTAAAATTCAAAGCTATCCAACATTAGTAAGAGCTAATGAAATGTTACTTGAAGTGAAACTAAAATTCACAGCCATCAAACATAGTAAGAGCTAATGAAATGTTACTTGAAGTGAAACTAAAATTCACAGCCATCAAACATAGTAAGAGCTAGATCTTAAAAAAGCATTCGATACAGTAGACCATGGGATTTTGCTATCAAAGCTTAATGCATACGGGTTTGGGGGGAAAGCAAGTAATTGGTTTAAGTCATACCTTTATGAGCGCAATCAAAAGTGTTTTGTGAATGGGCAACTTTCTAGTACCCGTTCTCTGCGCTGTGGAATTCCACAAGGGACAATTTTAGGTCCTTTGCTTTTCCTCATCTACATAAATGACTTACCAAATTGTCTTGCACACTCCCAGCCCCGTATGTATGCGGATGATACTCATTTAACATTTGCAAGTAATAATGTAGATGACATTAATTATTATGTCAATCAAGACCTTGCAAGCGTTAATCATTGGCTTGTCGCTAACAAGCTTACCTTAAACCAATCAAAAACAGAGTTTATGGTTATCGGGTCACGACAAAGATTATCCACGTTTCAGTCAGCTCCAATCCTGGCAATCGATGGCGTCCCTATATAGCAGGTGCCTCATACAAAATCACTTGGTGTGCATATTGACCAAAATCTATCATGGAATGTGCACATCAAGGGGTTGACTAAAAAGATTGCTTCTGGAATTGGAGCCCTGAAACGTGTAAGAAATTGTGTTCCTGATAAAACCATGCATTCAATCTTCAATTCCCTTATTCAACCACATTTCAATTATTGTTGCATTGTCTGGGATAGTTGTAGCATAACTTGTGCTACTAAGCTTCAAAAGTTGCAAAATCGAGCTGCAAGGGTCTTATCGTTCTCCAACTATGACGCTGATGCCGATATTCTGATTGAGAGGTTTGGTTGGAAAAAACTCGCTTCGCAACGAAAATTTCAAACCGCAGTCATGGTCTACAAATCAATGAATGGTCTTGCCCCAGACTATATGCGGTCCATGTTTACATATCGTAATGTTACCTCTTATTCTTTGAGAGACACCGAGGGCAAACTGGCTATTCCTATGCCCCGCACAAATTATCTTAAGGATAGCTTTGGTTATAAGGGTGCGGTGCTGTGGGATAGCCTCCCAGTCGGGTTGCGGCAAGCAAATAATCTTAGCAGTTTTCGAGCGGGCTGTTTTGAACAAGTCTAACTGTTATTCTAAAGTCTTATTTTTATTCTTAATTTTTATAATATATTATATGTAATGCACGGCTCTCATGGAAAGCAGGTACTAAACTTAGCATTACTTAAAATTAGATTATTATTATTATAGTAGTTATGATTAGATGTTATTATTTATTTTTATTTACATTATCATTACTTATTTATTTATTTATTTTTAAATCCTGATGAGATATTCCGTGGGTAAATAAAGTTATAAAATGTTACTTGAAGTGGAACTAAAATTCAAAGCTTATTCCAACATTAGTAAGAGCTAATGAAATGTTACTACTTGAAGTGGACTAAAATTCAAAGCTATCCAACATTAGTAAGAGCTAATGAAATGTTACTTGAAGTGAAACTAAAATTCAAAGCTATCCAACATTAGTAAGAGCTAATGAAATGTTACTTGAAGTGGAACTAGAATTCAAAGCTATCCAACATTAGTAAGAGCTAATGAAATGTTACTTGAAGTGAAACTAAAATTCACAGCCATCAAACATAGTAAGAGCTAATGAAATGTTACTTGAAGTGGAACTAAAATTCAAAGCTATCCAACATTAGTAAGAGCTAATGAAATGTTACTACTTGAAGTGGACTAAAATTCAAAGCTATCCAACATTAGTAAGAGCTAATGAAATGTTACTTGAAGTGAAACTAAAATTCAAAGCTATCCAACATTAGTAATTAAGAGCTAATGAAATGTTACTTGAGGTGGAACTAGAATTCAAAGCTATCCAACATTAGTAAGAGCTAATGAAATGTTACTTGAAGTGAAACTAAAATTCAAAGCTATCCAACATTAGTAAGAGCTAATGAAATGTTACTTGAAGTGAAACTAAAATTCAAAGCTATCCAACATTAGTAAGAGCTAATGAAATGTTACTTGAAGTGAAACTAAAATTCAAAGCTATCCAACATTAGTAAGAGCTAATGAAATGTTACTTGAAGTGGACACAAAGTCACTGCGCTTCAGTAGATATAATAACGCCGGCTTTATTCCTTGATCTGCTTGAAGAGTCATAGTCATGCTGATAGAGTTCTAAATGAGGATTAATTATTCAAATGTCGAATTACATGTTGACTGTACAGCACTATTACCACCGAGCACTATTACCACCGAGCACTAAACTGTCATGAACTTTCTAGAAGTTTCGGATAACTTTTTACCACATGCATTGAACACGTGGAAGCGACCGAAAACAGCCAAAGCTTTGATTACGAATACCTCGCACTGTAAATACTTTGTGTTGGTTACATCGGTTACAAAAGACATTCATCGACTTTTCCTTTCGTGAAATCTGGAAGTGAATAGCGTTGAATATTTAACAAATGCATGAGTTCAGTTATTTGGGCTCGATATTATTGAATTAAACTAACTCCCCAACTAACTGATACAGCATTAATTATTGTTACTTGAAGACTATTATAAACAGCAACTACAGTTGAAATTACTCAATTGCAACATAGCTGAGATGAAAACGATGTTTCAACCTGTGTTGGAGACATCTGCAGTGTTCATTCGAATCGTGCATTTTCTTACACAAGATCCATTGAAGGATGTCCACCTTATTATCATATCCATGTAACTTGACCAATCAAATGGCCATTGGGCCAATCAGTGGCTGTTTTTCAAATAACTTCCCCTAAAAGGAAAAATAGGAATAATCAATAACGATGAATATGGGCTAGGCACTCCTTGTTCCAACATATACCTCTGACTATCGACACACGGAATCTAAACGACCAAGCAAAGGTAAGTGTTTTTCTTGTTGCACTTTACTGGATCAGTACGTCGGTTTAACGGGAGTACAGAAGAATAAAGTTAAAAGTAAAGTAAATCAACTTTGTTTAACGTCGGTAACTCGTGACAGTCTGGTTAGACTGATAAACTTGAGGCCGACGTGGGACCTACGATTTTACGTCCTTATCCGAGAAGACGTGATGGGCTAACCATTTGCAGTTCGATCACAAATGCAATTTCTAATCGGTTATTTTAAGACCCTGACAGTTCGATCACAAATGCAGCAACTTCTACTCGGTTATCAGTTTAAGACCCTGAGTGTTGGTCCGTCCGGGGTTTGAACCCGACCTCCCGCGCGACAGTGACCGGAGTTTACGGCCACTGAGCTTCAGTAATTTCGCAGTATATAGCTAGCACACCATGAAGACACTAAGTGTTGGTTGGATCTGGGATATAGTTCAAAGCATTATACAAAACTGGATATCGCTAATCTCAGTATTAGACGAATTCCCTTGTTTCACGATGAAGGAATTGCTCAAAATATAAAAAAATGAACAAATTCTAAGATATTCTTATCAGGTAAAACTGAAATCTTACGTTGCGTGAGCGCATATCGTCGATATTAGAATTTCTCGGGCGGATTACAAGAACGTTATGGAAGAAAACATATGTAGTTAACTATCTGCGATAAAGTGTTAACTAACATGTATTAGTATTTCAATATGTCGAAATTTTTGCTCAAGATCTTCTAATCCCGCCCATGTGAACAGCTACTAGTTAGAGCTAATGAAATGTTACTTGAAGTGGAACTAAAATTCAAAGACATCAAACATAGCACGTGCATGCTAATTAAATGTTACTTGAAGTGGAACAAAAATAAAGGCACTGCGCTTCAGTAGATATAATAACGCTGTATTCCTTGATCTGCTTGAAGAATCATGCTGATACAGAATACCCCGCCACTTCGATAGATCACTTGAAAAGCCCTTACAATTTGTGCAAAATTATCCATTTAGCTCAGGTTTATTTAGACTCGTTGTATGAATGATGATTTGGGGTTGAAATGGTTAGGTTTGTTTTTTATTTCAGGGTTAGGTTTTTAGAAGGTTTGTTTGAGAACTTGAGAAAATGCATTATTAATGAACCAAGTGGCGGGGTATTCTATAATTAATCCGGGTTCTAAATGAGGATTAATTATTCAAATGTGGAATTACATGTTGAGCGCTTAACTGTCATGAACAGTTTTTACCATATTGAACACGTCGAAGCGACCGAAAACAGCCAAAGCTTTGATTACGAATACATCGCACTGTAAATACTTTGTTACATCGGTTACAAAAGACATTCATCGACTTTTCCTTTCGTGGATTCTGGAAGTGAATGGCGTTTTTTTATTTTATTTATTTAATAGCTTAATTTAATAGCGTTGAATATTTAACAAATGAGTTCAGTTATTTGGGCTCGATATTCTTGAATTAAACCAACTCCCCGACTACTGATACAGCATTAATTATTGTTAATGCTGTCGCGCCTTCTTTTGGAGCGCTCCGCCAAAGAATCGAGTCATTCTTAGAGGCCAGGAACGCATGGAAACTGTTATTACTTGAAGACTCTTATAGACTACAACTACAGTTGAAATCACTCAACATAGCTGAGATGAAAACGATGTTTCAACCTGTGTTGGAGACATCTGCAGTGTTCATTCGAATCGTGCATTTCCCTTGAACAAGATCCATTGAAGGATGTCCAACTTATTATCATATCCATGTAAATTGACCAATCAATTGGCCATTGGGGCCAATCAGTGGCTGTTTTTCAAATAACTTCCCCTAAAAGAAAAAATAGGAATAATCAATAACGATTTTACGCCCTTATCCGAGAACACGTGATGGTCTAACCATTTGCAGTTCGATCACAAATGCAGCAACTTCTACTCAGTTATTTTAAGGCCGGCCGGGGTTTGAACCCGTAACCTCCCGCACGACAGCGACTAGACTTGCTCCAAGTCGAACTCGCCGAGTCGGCGATTACTGGGTCAAAAATCGAGTGCAAGAATGAGGCGAGTTCTTGGGCCTAGAAGGACTTTGTGAAAGTCTAGACAGCGACCGGAGCTTACATTTTTGCTCAAGATCTTCGAATCCCACCCATGTGAACAGCTACTAGTTAGAGCTAATGAAATGTTACTTGAAGTGGAACTAAAATTCAAAGCTATATATGCAACATTAGTAAGAGCTAATGAAATGTTACTTGAAGTGAAACTAAAATTCACAGCCATCAAACATAGTAAGAGCTAATGAAATGTTACTTGAAGTGAAACTAAAATTCACAGCCATCAAACATAGTAAGAGCTAATGAAATGTTACTTGAAGTGGAACTAAAATTCAAAGCTATCCAACATTAGTAAGAGCTAATGAAATGTTACTACTTGAAGTGGACTAAAATTCAAAGCTATCCAACATTAGTAAGAGCTAATGAAATGTTACTTGAAGTGAAACTAAAATTCAAAGCTATCCAACATTAGTAAGAGCTAATGAAATGTTACTTGAAGTGGAACTAGAATTCAAAGCTATCCAACATTAGTAAGAGCTAATGAAATGTTACTTGAAGTGAAACTAAAATTCACAGCCATCAAACATAGTAAGAGCTAATGAAATGTTACTTGAAGTGAAACTAAAATTCAAAGCTATCCATCATTAGTAAGAGCTAATGAAATGTTACTTGAAGTGAAACTAAAATTCAAAGCTATCCAACATTAGTAAGAGCTAATGAAATGTTACTTGAAGTGAAACTAAAATTCAAAGCTATCCAACATTAGTAAGAGCTAATGAAATGTTACTTGAAGTGAAACTAAAATTCAAAGCTATCCAACATTAGTAAGAGCTAATGAAATGTTACTTGAAGTGAAACTAAAATTCAAAGCTATCCAACATTAGTAAGAGCTAATGAAATGTTACTTGAAGTGAAACTAAAATTCAAAGCTATCCAACATTAGTAAGAGCTAATGAAATGTTACTTGAAGTGGACAAAAAGTCACTGCGCTTCAGTAGATATAATAACGCCGGCTTTATTCCTTGATCTGCTTGAAGAGTCATAGTCATGCTGATAGAGTTCTAAATGAGGATTAATTATTCAAATGTCGAATTACATGTTGACTGTACAGCACTATTACCACCGAGCACTATTACCACCGAGCACTAAACTGTCATGAACTTTCTAGAAGTTTCGGATAACTTTTTACAACATGCATTGAACACGTGGAAGCGACCGAAAACAGCCAAAGCTTTGATTACGAATACCTCGCACTGTAAATACTTCGGTTACATCGGTTACAAAAGACATTCATCGACTTTTCCTTTCGTGGAATCTAAGTTCCAAAAATTATTGTGATGTAATATGTAAAACACGAGGAGGAGATGTTTAGAAGCGATTCCTAAATACTGTGACACTGACGGGGTGGAAAATCTAGGCAAAGCCGTTTTGAAATGCGAGCTGTATTTGGAAACGATTTCTAAATACTCGTCATGGTCATGATTTCTATTGTGCTCACAATGAGTTTGAGAAATTGAGCTGAAATGACTAACCAAAGTACGTAAACCATTCAATCAACCGTGTGTGACGTGTGATATCTGGCTGAGATTATTCAATCGTGGAACAATTAGATAATACCCGGCCATTTGGGTCATTAATAATTCATGTTCTCAAATTTTCATACAAACCTTCTAAAAACCTAACCCTGAAATAAAAAAATAACCCTAACCATTTTCGTCTCCAAATCATTCATAGAACGACCCTACATACACCTGCACTATAATGGAGAATTTAGCATAGTTTAGCACAGTTTTCAGCTGATCTTTTGAAGTGGCCGGGTATTCTATAGGAAAATCACATGCCTGACGAGGTAATTCCACGTTAAATTGCACGAGAAAACCGATATCGCCCGAGTCGTTTCGCTTTGGCTATGCGATTCTGTAGTTTATTCCTTGCGATGTTCACATAGTCTTCTTCTACCTTTTAGGAAATCATGAAGTTCTTAACTTTCGCAGTGCTTCTTCTCGCCATTTCACTCGTTGGGGCTCTGAGTAAGCCATACTACGATGAATATGTGGAGGACATCATGAATGATGGGTAAGTTGCATCTACATTCTGAATCAGCAAAACTCAGTGTCCTATCCATAAAGTTGTATCTAAACATTTCTTGCGAAAATATATCCACCCACATATCCATTGTTTTAGAGAACAAAACAACAGGAAACAATGAATTGCATTAACATCACGATATTATTACTTGATCTATCTATTTTAATCTACGACTTTCATATTTGTATATATTTAAACAGTGGTGGCGGATCTGGCAAGTACGACAATTGTAAAAAGGGTTCAGAAACCGGAAATTGTAATACACATTGCGATGGAGGATGGACCGTCCTTGAAGGAGCAACAGGATGCCTTTCCTCTTATCCTAAATGCTGTCATTGGGGAGGATAAAGAATGTAAGTTAGCTTGATTATCATGGTCACTAAAACGGTTAGATGGTGTTTTTTGTGCAGCAAACGGATCATCGAAGCGGCCGCCATATTGGCGTTATTGAGACCTGGGATCGAATGACAAATGGAGGGGGGAGGGGGAGAATCAGAAAGGAAAGATCTTTAAAAGATCTGCTTCTTTTCCCCCATCCCCTCCCCTCTCCATTTGTCATTCGATCCCAAGTCTCAATCACGCTCGGCCAATATGGCCGCCGCTTCGATGATCCGTTTGCTGTGCGAAAAAAACACCATCGATCTACCTCCTGAAAGCAGGCTATGCCTCTCTGTACTCCTCCCTATTGTATTCTATGTTACATGTCCTTCAAATGTCTATTAATACAAGGAACGCTCTAACACGATGTATCACTGCTTTCCTCTTCTAGGGATCTACTGATGTCTTGCCAGTAGAAAGTCAAGTTTAGTGTCTAGACATTATAGTGTTGGATTAGGCTGTTGACAGCTTTTATAACACAGTCAACATTAAAATAAAGGGAAAATAAATATAACAATAACATAAACTTCAGTGTTTTATTTCTGTTGTACGAGGAGAATGCACTCTAGTGTTATTTTCCAGTAATGGTGGAGAGAGATCCTGTAAGGAAGCTGGTAGCCTAACACTATTGAATAGCGAGGGGTGGGTGGCCCTGTGTTCGATTGGCATAGCGCCTGTCTCTCATTTTTGAATAAATTAACATGAACATTGATATACAACATTTCGTATTCATGCTTCTAAGTAGTGTACCGTGACGTTGAATGCACACAACGTACTAACTTGATTCGGCTTATTCTATTTTGCGAAACGAAACGAAACGAAATAAACTAAGCGTCTTCCAAATGTGACAAAAACGTCCCAAACGAGTCTGTAGCCACGCCATTCTCTGTTACATTTATTTCACGCTATTACTAGCGAGATTACAACGCATTCGGTCTTCTTTGCGCGAAAGAAACTCCGAAAGCCAACTTCCTGAGACTGAACCCTTTCGAAAGTAACACAACGCGTTCCGTTCAGAGCTATATCCCTCTCACTACTATTAAATGCCATTAAGAGCGCTATTTAAGTAATATCAGTGTTCTTTCGCAAAATAGTAATTCTAGGAAATTACTATTTTGCGAAATTAACTCCCAAAGCCAACTTCCCGAGGCTGAACCCTTTCGAAAGTAACACAACGCGTTTCCGTCATACCTACAACCCTCTCGCAACTATTAAATGCCATTAAGAGCGCTATTTAAGTAATTGTCAGTGTTCTTTCGCAAAATAGTAATTCTGGGAAATTACTATTTTGTGAAATTAACTCCCAAATGCCAACTTCCCGAGGCTGAACCCTTTCGAAAGTAACACAACGCGTTTCCGTCATACCTACAACCCTCTCGCAACTATTAAATGCCATTAAGAGCGCGATTCCGTTTTATATTCCGCTGCACTCATGTGCCTATTGGTTAAACAAAGCCACCCATTTATTATCATTTGTTTAAATTGCATTCGGCACGAGTGGACACGGACGAGCAGCGTCTGAACGGAGCCTAATAATGGGTCAATAGACCCATTCGAAAAATGGCGTCCAATTTAAAAAGCTATTGTCCTGGTAACGTGAACACGAGGCTAGTCAGTACACACAAAAGATTTTGACCGTGTAAGCGAGGCTAGTCAGTACTAAACAATAGTTAATTAAATTGGACGCCATTTTTTGAATGGGTCTATGTAGGGGCGTAATTTACCTCATCCATTACCACAGGGCTAGCGTACCGCCTATAACCGGGATGGGGCTTATATGCGGAATTTTACGGTATAGTAACAAATTAATTCACAAATTCACATATATATAAAAGATTAATAAACTGAACAATCATGATGCCTGTGTGTTTATTTAAAACAAAAAACACATTAAAAACAGCGAAAGAACACTGATATTGCTTGAATCGTGGCATTTAATAGTAGCGAGAGGGTTATAGTTCTGAACGGAACGCGTTGTGTTACTTTCGAAAGGGTTCAGCCTCGAGAAGTTGGCTTTAGGAGTTAATTTCGCAAAATAGGAATTTTCTAGAATTACTATTTTGCGAAAGAAGACCGAATGCGTTGTAATCTCGCTAGTGAAATAAATATAACAGAGAATGGCGTGGCTACAGACTCGTTTGGGACGTTTTTGTCACATTTGGAAGACGCTTAGTTTATTTCGTTTCGTTTCGTTTCGTTTCGTTTCGCAAAATAGAATAAGCCACTTGATTCTGATGTACTTCACAGTTTTCATCAATTTTTAAAATATAATTATGAAGTTCCTTATCAACAGTTGAAGATGATAGAACTGATCAGGACAATCGCATTGGTGAAGACATGCGGCCACTGCACATAGACACCTAATAATTCTAATCTCACAGTGTTACATGCCCATCTCAATGAAACGTCGGGAATGGTTGGACTCTGGAATGGAAGGGAATTTGCTACATTCCGTTGCAATTTCTAGTTTAAAGCTTAATAAAAGTTACCAAAAACTATAGCACGTACTGTAGGAAACCTCACACAATCGCGAGACATACATACGGTAATACCATCTCACGGTGTCACATGCCCATCCCAATGAAACGTCGGGAATGGTTGGACTCTGGAATGGAAGGGAATTTGCTACATTCCGTTTCAATTTCGAGTTTTAAGCTTAATAAAATATACCAAAACTATAACACTGTTGGAAGCCTCATGCAATGTAATGTTTTGTCATTATCTCTCTCTTTATTTTGCCTAGCTATTCTGGGGGAAATTGGGGAACCAAAAGGCACCTCTACACCAGGCAGCACATCAACACTGATAACACGAAACTATGAGCGCTATCTGTCAGATTTTTTAAACAACCTCATGATATCACCACTGCTAGTGATGGAGAATGATATATTAGGGGGGTTGGACAAATACCAACTCCACCCCCTCAAAAATATAATGGCCCATCCCTTATCCCACGAATAGGACGTTTGCATGACGGCGTCACATACTACAACTACCAGAACTCTCTGCGCGGATTCTTTTGTTCCTCTAATGTGGACCATTGTCTTGGAATTCTCAAAGGAGTTGATGCATTTGAATGAGAAAAAGAATTTGAAAAGCCAATGACGTCATAATGAAAATGTCCTATTAAGAGCGTTTTTGTAAATGGCTCATTTCCGTCCTGAAATGGAGTACCAAATTCATAATTTAGTGAGTGACATTGAATTTCTTATGTTTCGTTTATGCTAGAAAACAAAACGGGCCCACCCCTATCTTAAAAAAATTAGATGGCAAAATATTCCAAGAAAAACAACAAAACTGGTCTAATGGTCCGATGTTTTACCCATGCCCCGCTAGTGCGACTCAAATAATGGTTTCAAAATTTTCAATAGAAATAAGAGGACTTATAATCCATCAAATATATTTTCTATCGCGTGATTGGTTGAATGCGTCGCGTAACCCAATATTTTCTCTCCGCTATCAGCGAATACACCCCTTGTGAGCATATAAGCGCGCGTCAAAAAATATATTTGAAGAATGATTACGACAAGAACCTACATTGTAGCGTCGAAATATGCCCTGAAATTTGTTCTTGGACATTATCTGATCCTCGAAACTCACAGTTTCCCTCGAGCTTCGTTCTCGGTAACTATTCTCTTCTCGAAACAGATAACTGATGTCCGCGGACGAAATATCAGGGCATATTTGGACGCCGCAAATAGGTTATTGTTATTGTACCGAGGCCGGTAGATTACGTGATCGCTCGCGCAAGCTTTAAGATTGATTGTGTGATGAGTGTTTAAGGTATTACGTTGAAAGTGTTAATTACGTATCGCATGACCTCAGTTAGGTGTATCAATGATCTGTCAGATAGGACATCAGGGTGTGTATCTCGTTATCACCTCATTCTTTGATGTCTTTGTAAGGGACGGACCATTAGATTATTGATGGAGGGGTTGCGAGAATTTTAGTTGCTCGATATTTTTTTTTCTGATTCTAGCCCTGCACGATATTTTTTTAAAGCGCCATGACCTTGCACGATATTTTTTTCTGAGCTTACCTAAATATTTTTTCGGTTATATTAATGCAATATATTTTGTACCAACAATCCTATATTTTTTTAGCGTGACTGTTTTTTTTACATTGCGCGCACTCCCGCTCGCTGAAGTAGCATTCCTGATTGGGCCTTGGATTTGGAAGTGACGTCACGGACACGGTTTTGGGCTCTGAGTCGCAGACCCTACATGGGGAGAAACGATTTTTTTTTGTGTGTTTTTTTTTTTTGTTTGTGTTGGAGCGGGTATTCGCACCCAGACATCAAATAGGGAGGGTGAGGGAGTAGGGATGGGAGAGGGTGTTTTTGTGTCAGTGTGGGTATTCGCACAGGGAGGGTGGGGGTGAAGGAATAGGGATGAGAGAGAAGGGGTAGATAGGGTAAAATTGTGTCAGTTGTTGTTTTTGTGTTTAAGTGTCGGTATAGTTTGGGTGTCAAGGGGGTGGGTGAAGGGATGGGGGGTGTGTGAAAATATCACAAATGGGATTCGGTAGGATCTGGTAAATGGTTGTAGGGATATTTGTGGGTATTAGTAATAAAAAAACAGACTAGGGTCTGATGTGTGTATCTGTGTATACATACGGATGCAAACATGTACAGTCACACTGACATGTGAATTATGTCAAGACAGAAAAAATAAACGTAAATACAAACATATAAACACACACAGATAAAAAGTGTATACCTGAACGTGAAGATATATACATACATACATGTACATGTAAAAGTATGGATGTGTATCAACATAAATGGTGCTCGGATTGGGGTTTGATGTCTAGAGATCTAGGAGATCTTGGATAGCTTTCCCGGTATTGTGATTAAGTTTTTGTGTTGGGGCGGGTATTCGCACCCAGACATCAAATAGGGAGGGTGAGGGAGTAGGGATGAGAGAGGGGGTAAAAATTATCACAGTTGTACATGTAGTTTTGTTTTTGTGTCAGTTTGGGTATTCGCACAGGAAGGGTGGGGGTGAAGGAATAGGGATGAGAGAAGGGGGTAGGGAGGGTAAAATTGTGACAGTTAATTTGTTGTTGTTTTTGTGTTCAAGTGCCGGTATTGAGGGTGGAGGGTAATATTGTTGAAGAAACCAAAGGTGGAAAACTATGTGGAAAATTGAGGCATGGTAGAAATTAAGGGATAAGTGGATTGAAAAAATGCAATAACTGATGGTGAAAGGAGTAAAATATGTTTTTGTATAAAGGAAGGAGGACTATCAAGAAGCGGAAGGACTGGATATCCCAGGACAGGGTGAACACTGGGTACACTGTGTGAATTATGAATAACATAATTGGTAGAGAAAATACACAGAGAGAGCCTGGACTAAAGGAAAAGCCATGAAAATGAGGAAATTGAAGGAGGAGAAGCATGGAAGCAGTGAGCCCGGAGGAAAAATAAATAAATAATTAAATGAAAGCAATGTATCTTGGTGTTATTGAAAACAGGGTAATAGGTGGAAAAAATGATAAATTAAGATAAAATTTGTAGGTAACACAGAGGAAAAAATTATGAATAAAGTGACGTTTATTATCAAAGGTAAATGTGTAATTGGATATAAAAGTGGAAACGTATCCGTAGTATAACAGAAGGGGAGAATAAACCAATGAGGGGTTGCCTAGGCCTGGGGAGAGGAGGAGCTTTGATTGCTGTGGAGGAATGTGGGAATTGAGAAATGCCAAATATAAGGGACGGGCCGGTTACGGGATTGCCCAATATGTAAAGTCATACTTATGTGGGAGAATATAAGGGAATATATCGGAAGAAAACGGTCGTATAAAACGTAGATGAAAGCGGAATGAAAGGAGTGGGAAGGTAAACTATGTGTGATTAGTTCGGGGTCGTTTAAGTGACGAAGGTGGCTAGCGGTAGATAACAATCCAAGACTGTGAATCGGGAAGGGGGCATGAATATAATATAATAAATAGATACATAAATAAATAGATAACGAAGATATTGATAGCTAAGGGGATGGGGACCCTAGTGAGCTCATAGGGGATAGAGCAAGTCCAATGTGAGTCCACCATATCCTGTATAGCAATCTCTTCAGGGGCGGGATGCTATACAGAAAACACTGCAGCTTGGAGGGGAAGCCGAGTAAACTGAGGGAATATGTATAATGAACCGAGGGGAGGAAGGGGGATGTGTAGAACGGAAAAAGTGCCGTGGAGAGGATTGCTGCAGGGTTTAACGTGTTTCGAAATGCTTATAGACCGGTCTTGAGCATTCTCGCCCGACACGTGATAGAGTGGACATTGGACTGCTCGTTCTGACAACTAAGCGCGGGACCGACAAGAAGAAAAACAACAAATATGGTTACCTGGAGGCCGGTAAGGGGCGAGGAGTCCCAATGATTTGGCCAGTGTTCTGGTGGGGTTTTTTGACTTGGCGTTATACATTGGTGTATTACTGTCGACGTGGAGCGAAGAAAGGGAAGGGATCTCGCGGTGAGGGCAAATAAAACTAGCAAATATTGATGTGTGATTGGATGTCATATTGTGAGGGTGTGATGGATGTGACAGTTCTCACTTCGTTAAAGACCAGATCGAGCGGGGGCGGCAAAACAGTATGCTCCGCTGGCCAAAAGAACGAAGGCTCTGCTATGGAATGCAAATAACCGAGGGCTATAACTTTTTTAGTAAATAATTTTATAACTTAGTGAACTCGAAGAGAATAACAAATAAAGAAAATTAAAACCTGTAAAAGTTTAAGGCAAATCTTTTAAGTAGTAATCTTATCCCAAGTAAAAACAGTTAACTTGAAGCAGAAATCACGGTATATGCCTGTTTTCGCGGGAAATTGGGGGCGCGCCGACAAGAAATAGCAAATACGAGTGCGCGTGACGTTATGTCGCGTGGGGACGGGGAAGGTGGTCCGAGTGAACTCTACACGGGTTGCCTGTGGTAGATCGTGGGGGCCTGGAACGGTCTCAAGAGCGACGGCCATCTCGTAAATTGGAAGGAAGAAGCACGAGGAGATGTAAGTGCTAACTAAGTAAAGAAAGGCGAAGGGTTTGTAGTGGAGTGCCCGTGGGAGAGATGACGCCACCAAAAGTCTAGTATGGTTTAGTGGTAATGCGCCGGGAAACGCACTCATACGTACGAAAGCCGAGAAGGGCCACTTCCGACTTCAGACTTCTGACTTCCGACTTCAGACTTCTGAGTTTACGTAGTACTTTTAAGGAACGTTATTTTTCACATGTAATCAAAATATGAAAGATAAGTGGTGTAAACCACGCACATATGTATAGTTTATTCGTATATTTCCGACTGGTTTGTTCGTAAAAAGATTTCTGACTTTCGACTTCTGAGTTCCGACTTCTGAGTTCCGACTTCCGAGTTCCAACTTCTGAGTTCCGACTTCCGACTTCTGAGTTCCGACTTCTGAGTTCCGACTTGCATACATACATACATACATACTTTATTTATACACGTAACCTCTTCCAAACTATTTCCCGGTTTTTCCAAAATAACAATTCTCAATCGAAACTGCAAGAAACGCTGTTTCTCTGGCATCTTTAATCCGAAATACGGGCCAAATGGCTTGTTTTAAAGATACTTGGAACAAGGTTTCATTTGTCTCACTGGAAAATTGATATTTTGAAGTGATTAATCGTTTTATGTACATTTGTGCAGTTTCACGAAAACGACACTTTCTTAGATTCGTGAAATTCTACCTATTTTCCTATTTTCAAATCTGCCATTTTATTGTGTTACTTAAAAAAACCTTAATTTCTTCCCATATAAATATGCCATTTAGAGGTGTTTTCAGATTCAGCTCCTTCTACAACGTGGCTTTATGGTTGTTTTAAAAATGCTACAAAAGTAACACTTTCACTTTAGCCCTTAAATCATATATCACAAATAAAGAAAGACTGGACAAATTATTACGAAACTGATGGTATTTTATTCCTGTTACCTTATCGTAAGGGATTTGCAGGCGGTGTAACAAAATGACAGTTTCAGCTATACCGTGAACCATAAATCTCAAAATGTTTGAGATTCAGGCGGTGACTCGATATGTTACAAACTGACCATTTTAAGCTATACCGTGAACCTTAAATTTCATTGAATAGGACTGAAAATGCTATAAATGTTGCTCATGTACGTAAACTCAGAAGACGGAACTCAGAAGTCGGAACTCAGAAGTCGGAACTCGGAAGTCGGAAGTCGGAAGTCGGAAGTCGGAAATCCTTTTTGGGGGTCAAAAACCCTACAAACTCGGAAATATACGAATAAACTATACATATGTGCGTGGCTTACACCTTTTACCTTTCATATACAAAGCCAATTTTGATTACATGCGAAAAATAACGTTCCTTAAAAGTACTACGTAAACTCAGAAGTCTGAAGTCGGAAGTGGCCCTTCTCGGCTTTCGTAGAAAAGAACTCGTTTCCTTTTCTTATCATTTATATTGTTATGTCCGAAGTGTGAAACGGACGACATAAGCAAAACATAATGTAAAACTTGTATTAAAAGTGTGAACCGAGCAACATAAGCATACAGAAGGAAACTCTCGTGTGTGAACCGTGCGACGTAAACACAAGGATAAGCATTCTGTGATGATTTTAAAACAACCGTACGTAGTGCATGCGCCCGCGTACGTTGCTTATGCCACAAGTGTGAACATTCATGCATATGTCGCATGTATAAACAACCAATGGCCACTCGTGTGATGTACTGTTTAAAACACGAACAGCCGTGTTTTATCAATTTTTAGGCTTGATAAAACACGTGCTGTGAGATTTTAAACGGCTTCAAGAATGCAATGAAAGAAAGACGCACATCTCAAGGGACTGCATGATGACATAGCGAAAATATTTTTTGGTAGGATGAAATTTTATATAAAGTTTCATCCTAATTAGAAATTCACTGATAAAGGCCCAAAATTTGCTACGAGTTTATTAAACGATTCAAAAGCATTCACATGTAAAGAGGGTAAAGAGACCTTTTTTCAGTTGAGGGGAGACGGACGGCTGTACACAGGCAGGTAAGCTTATTTTGGCGATACGGCTTATTTTGGCCGAGAAAATCCAAGCTAAAAGTTTATGTAAATTAGGATGGAATTTTATCACGGGTATAAATGTCTTCACAGTCATTGATTTCCTTGTTTTTGCTTCATTAATTATTCACGAGTTTTTGAAATGGGATTTATCGTCGCGAGTAAATAAATGTTTGGCCCTCGTGCATGGCCGTTAAGCTTTACGAATGATGATCAATCCCATATCACACGCATAGTTACTCCAGTACTCTGCTGCACTTGTCGCACTTTACCTATCCTTATTGAACTATAAATATTGTAAAATGCATTTATATACTGTGAAATACATATCTATATATCTACTTTCTAATAATATTATTGTCGTCAAATGTATCTACTATAAAGTATCTGTAAATATTGTAAAAAAGTTACACTCCAGTACATACGTATGTTATATAGTCACTTATGTACGGTGGCCCACAAGGGCAAAACACAACTCAATTTATGATCAAAAACAAAACAAAATCTCATGAAACACAACAAGGTTTCGTAGTACAAAACAAAATCTCATGAAACACAACAAGGTTTCGTAGAACAAAACAAAATCTCATGAAACACAACAAGGTTTCGTAGAACAAAACTAAATCTCATGAAACACAACAAGGTTTCGTAGAACACAACAAGATTTCGTAGAACACAACAAGATTTCGTAGAACACAACAAGATTTCGTAGAACACAACAAAAATTAATAAGATAAAATTATTGTTTTAAGAACAAAACAATATTTCACAGAACACAACAGTCAACCAGAACACAAATAAAAATTCGGAAACACAACAAAATTTCGAGGGACTGGTATCTAGCGCAACGCCACAAACTGACTGGAGACAGCTCCAGAATCCTCCATCTTGAGGAAGACATGGCGTCCAGAATGGAGGCAATGGATGATGAAGAAAGTATCATTTCGCACTACTTTTCAAAGGGATACGAATACGAAGCTATTGTGAGGTTTTTAGCCAAGTTTCATCAAATAACGATGAGTGTAAGAACCCTGAAAAACAGACTTCGGGAATACAATCTAAGGAGAAGAATGCCATCATACGATATGAACGATGTACGTGAGCGGATCCTGAACATACTCAATGGACCGGGCTGCAGTGGTGGATATAGGAGCATGTGGCATACGCTGCGTTTACAGAACGTTCAAGTACCTAGACAAGTTGTAGCAGACCTAATGAGAGAACTCGATCCAGAAGGCTGTCAGGAGAGGAAGTCACGTCGATTACAAAGGCGAAGATATTTCTCTCCTGGGCCGAACTATGTATGGCACGTGGACGGATACGATAAACTCAAACCCTATGGGTTTCCAATCCATGGCTGCATTGATGGGTGGAGTAGAAGAATCATGTGGCTTACTGTTACGAGATCAAACAATCACCCAGACATTATTGCCAGCTTTTATTTGAACTGCGTCTCAAATGTGGGGGGATGCCCAGTGAAGTTGAGAACAGACTGCGGAACAGAAAACGGTACCATGGCAGCAATGCAGTGTACACTAAGAGATGATGTTGATGCTCATAAGTATGGATCCTCACCAGCCAATCAACGCATTGAGGGATGGTGGGCATATTTGAGGAAAAACAGGTTATTTTTATATTTTATATTTTAGAATCTTATATATATATTTATTGTTGAGGGCCATGAAATTATCAGTAACTATTATAAATAAAACTTTAGTTAACTGTCAAGTGTTATCCTCTTGAAATAAAGCCTATTCATTCATTCATTCAGGTCAAGTTGGTGGATTGATTTTTTCAAGAACCTCATGGAACAGGACATTTTTAATCCTGGTAATGAACTACAAACGGAGTGCCTTTGGTTCTGTTTTGCTCAGTTACTTCAAGATGATCTAAATGAGGTCAAGGAACACTGGAATACGCATCTGATAAGGCACTCTAGGCATGGCACAGTAAGTGGGAGACCTGATGAGCTCTACTTCCTTCCCGAGCTTCATGGTGGCGAAGAAGATCTACTTTTTATGGTATCAGCTTTTGAAACAGAATCTCTAAGAGAAAACTTAACATATGAGGAGGACAAAACCATACAGCAAGAGTACTTTGAATATGTTCAACAGAACATGCAGTTGAAAATGCCAAGTACCTGTGAAGAGGGACTTGACCTTTATGAAACACTGCTGGAGATTGCTGGTACAGATAATTGATTTAAATTCTACAACCACTTTTTGCAAGCACATATCGAGAAAAATAAGATCAAAGACAATTATGTGACAACTATACGAGATAGGTCTCATCACTTTATTAATTAAAATATTTCAAATAATGTCTTCTCATAAAGTACAAATAATCAAGGTGCTTTCAATTTAAAATTTATGAGAACATTCATAATTTTTCTCATTACAAACTTTAACATTATGTTCTCTCACTGCATACTCAAGGTTTGTAGATCTATAATGTCAATAAACTGTGCTGATCATTAGATAACAGACAATAACTGCAACCAATAATATAGCTGTAATTAATATAAACCATAACATCAACAACCATTGTTTGTGTGGTCACTTCCAACATTAATCTGTCAAGAATTGTCACGTTTGCCTATGACTACAGAGTCGTATTAAAAAAATTAACTAAACTAGTAACATAATTGTACATGTAAGGATGAAAACAATGTAAATCAAAAGCATTGCTTTTAAACTATTGTAAATGACCATGCCTCTCTGTTGAGGATCACGTTTGTGAACTCCTCTACAAGCTCATTATAGGATTGGTAGGTTGTGGATATTTCCAGCACAGGTCCACATGTGCGGGCGACAGGCCTACGGGCTGTACCATCAAGGGTATTGAAAGTTACTTGTATTGACCTCACCGACATTAAATCACTTCCAGTAGTGAACTGAAGGAACTTTGTTAGATTGGAGTGATTTAGGGATTTTACATAACGCTTCAAATGTTCAAAACAATTGCGCTCAGAATCATTCACTGGCGTGGCAATTAAAGACCCACGACGGACCATTACGCTTTGCGCGCCTGTGTTTTTGTTTTGATTTTCTATTGTTTTCGCTTCGCGCGCGATTCGCTCAGTTCGCGTGAAGTAGAAAATCGTCCTTCTATTTATAGCAAAACAAGGAAATGAACTCTTCGTTATCAATCGAATGTTGATGGAAGTTTATGAACATAGTTAGAGTGCTTATGGCTCCATTGTTGCAGGCGAAGTAAATATCTGTGAGCATCAGGCCGGAGAAAATGAAAATTTAATTTACTCTCTTGATTCGTAAAATGGTCGCTGTCGGTGTTTCCTTTTACTAACCAAGAACCCGTAATAACAAAGCCAAATGCAGTGCCAAGGTCAGTGTGCCATGAATGGAGGAAGGGGTGCTTGTAAAAAGTTTCGCGAGAACAAGGCCAACTCAATGTATCAAAACCTTCCAGCTTATGACAGAAGCAAATGTAAAAATAAGGTAAGCGAAGACAACTTGTTTATTAGCACAATCCGTCCATTTGTACGTTGCCCTAATAGAAATATCCTTTATGGGAATTTGCAGTTCGAACATGGCGTACATGTTGTCCAGAATGGAATAAAGTGCTCAGGTTGTTGTTAGGACAATAAGCAGCACACTTTCTCAACATTGCATTACATCAATATTCCAGTAGTTTACCCACCTTTGATAAGAAATATTCTTCTATTTGTTTCAGGAAAAGGGCATGCATTGTTTTCTTCAATCTGTTATTAAAGTGTGGGAAGAGGAAGTATGGACTTTGCCAAGAAATTGACAATAAATATTCCCCACCTTCAGATTCACCACTGTGGTATATATGCAGATAAATGGGAATTGTCTGCTGTAAGAGGGATGACATGCATCACCTCCTACACAATTTTTTACTAAGATTATTTTGTGTAGATTGGGACAGTTTGAAGGTAGACTTTTATTATGAAGACTGCAAGGCTGATCGGGTGGCTGAAAGTCCAATGCCATGCATACCCATATGTTTGAAAGATAAAATTATGGTATACAGGTATCCCCTTACAGCACAGAAGCTAATGGTTTCTGGACAATTTAAGAAATTAGTGACAATATCATCTATATTGTTGTTTTCACTTTGAATACAAAACAGTGATTACCAAGTTTGTGTTTAACATTTTTAGGGAGTGTTCATTATTTATGGCTTGGGGGGTCTGCATTTCCCCCATGAGTGAAGTTAAAACTTAGATGACCCCCCTATAAAATTGCTCAAAACTTTATTGACCCCCCCCCCCCCACACACACACAAAAAATAGAATGCATGGATGTGCAAGAAAGAATGCAAACATCATATACATGTAACCTTTTAAATTTAATATTGTCTCTAGATTTATGGTATTTTCCATGATACATTACCTTTGTTTAGTAGAAAACATACATATATATATATATATACATGTATTCTTCTGGAAATCTCTACCTCCTTCCCAGATGGATACTCAAAATTGTACTTGTTAGTTCATGCATCATATTGCATTCTAGTGCATTGTTCTGTAGTCTCAAATAAATAAATAAACGAAAGAGTTCATCATTGGCATATATAACTACATGTAATCTCCTGGACATGAATGCATTATCTGTCCTATGGGGATGTGCCTTTGATCATGAGCTTAGAGAATACCATCCTACATATACAGGGGAAAAAGCAAACTGTCTTAAAATTAATGTTGTGAGGACTGAAGGCCCAAGCTGAAATATTTGAGATTTGACTGCTCTCTAAAACACTGGTTTCCTGTGTTCTGGAGACTAAACATTGGCTTGGGATTACAACAATTTCGTTACATTTTCGGTTAAATTTTATTTTACATGACAGGTACGCCAACTTTGATGACCCCCCCACCCAGGAGTAGGTAAAATCTTTAATGCCCCCCTATAAAAGCACTTAAATTTGTTTTGCCCCCCCCCCCCCCCCCCTTCTATGATTTAGCCAACCCCCCAAAGCCATAAATAATACACTCCCTTGGCTTGTTACAGACACACACAGAATATTACATACTATAATCACGAAACGCTGGTAACTTGATTTTTCAGTATACACAGAAGCCCTAATTAGGCATGTGGAAGGAAACAAAGAAAAATAGTCACGAGTGGAATATTCATGGCATACTATGAGAAAACATTGCATATTAACTATTTTATCCCATGCCAATCTAAATAAATAACTCTGACCTCACCTGGCACATGTGCTGCATCAGATTCCAGTTTTCCTTCCAAAATATTGTGATGAGTGCACATACAGCACATGGTGGTGTAAAAAAACCGATTCAACCTGTGGGATCTGACTGGCTGTATTTTTCATGGCATGGCCAGTAAACGACTATATCCCTTCTGCCAGATAAATCAGAAATATACAAAGAAGAGCCTCCTAATTTGAGGCTAAACTTGGGCCTGTGAACAGGACTCGGTCAGGTTGGGTACAATGTTTGGATGCTTAATGCAAAGTAGAGGTAAAATGGCAGCATATGTCAAATAAATAATATTGGCCCTAAGATAGCCAATTGGTTGCCAGTGAAAAATTGGACTATGAAAAAGCATTTGTGGGGACCGGAAGATAACATCAATTATAGTATTTTTTGAACCAGGCAACATTTACATGTATTTGCCAATATTCTACAGTCTGGAGTTACCTTCATATATATGACTAATGGTGGAAATGGTGGCAGTAAAAAGGGTGTATGAAACTTTAGTTAAAGTTTTGATTTCAGCACTTTTACCAAAACCTTAATGAATTGCCATGTTTAGTTATCTTACTTATGATTGTTATAAATATTGTTCTCCAATTTATTTTCTGATTGGAACTACTGAAATACCAAAACAAATTGCATACACCATTCTTGCTGCGCATCCCTCCTATCAATAGGAAGCTGGGGTCTTGGACTACAAGGCCAGAAATGAAGAGGAAAGGATAACATTAATATGACTGAAGTTTTATGGATAAGGTCAACATGTCATATTGTTTTAATCTCACTCCAGTATTTTATCCCTTTTTCCTAAAACTTGAAAACTAAAGAGCAGAGCCCCTGAGGATTCTGGTTCTTTTGGTAAAACATGTCATTCTGCACTAGTACTCTAATATTACAAGTTAGAAATGCACTACTCAATCCTCATTAAACCACAATTTTTTTTCTAAAATCTACATGTTCATCCTTATAGTTCAAAATTTGTAGTGCTTTGTTTATAAAAACATGCTAGTATAATTGCCACCCATCATGCAAAAAAAATCCCTGACTTTTCACTGACCAGAATTTTTTTTTCACTGACCATAATAAGACTGTTCAACATTCTCTCGTCCAAAACAAAAGTCATTATCAAAACCTGTAGCCTCCCTTCGCAGATGTTTTGAGGCGTGATGAGGAGCCCGTGTGGCAACTGGAAAATAAAATTCCCTGACTTTGACAAGAAATTTAGAATTTCCCTGACCATATGCAAAATTCCCTGACTTTTCCCTGACCTTGAAAAAAAAAAAATCCTGACTTTTCCATGACCTGTGGCAACTTCTGTATGCCTCTGAAGTTCACAATTGAAGGGCTGTGTGCAAAAAGGGCATAAGTGATTCTTGATCACATTCTAAATTCTTCCTTGGAAAACAAAGAAATTGAAGGAGAATTTAGAATGTGATCAAGTCACTTATGCCTTTTTTGCACACAGCCCCTCAATTATAACACTAGGTACTCCTCTAACCAAAACCCATACAGACCAGCCTCAAGAACAAATTATGGACTTACAATATTTAAAGTAATGTCATCAAAAATATGGGAAACAGTACCAATCGAGATAAAATGTTTGTCTCATAACAGTTTTAAAAAACAATATAAGCTCTTCCTCCTTGGAAGCCAGATATAAAATGTTAGCTGCATCTATAATATATGTATATATCAACTATTATTTATAAATATTTACTGTAAATGTCTACATTATTCTGTATTGTAAAATTACCATATATCCAAACTTAGTTTGTACATGTAAACAGCCTTTATTTTCTTCCTCTTAATTCTCTCATTATAACCAACAGTCATACTTTTTAAAACCCTGTAAAGATACAATCAAGCCTATTCGTTTATTTATTCCTCCCCTCATTAACTTCAACATGGTAGTGGTTAACTCGAAAGCTTTGCTCCTTTGACCACTACACACTATCATCTAAAGATCGTAATTTTTATCTACTACTTATTTTTCTCTTTCTTATGGCTTGTTATTATACAATTCAACCAATAATAATATTGTAACCTACAAACAAGTGTGAATAAATTGAACTTGAACCCTGAACACTCAAATTGTTCCAATTTCTTTGCCACTCCATTGTTAGAATCAACATTTTTATAAAAATACTAATGTGAAGTTTCTAATATTGTCAATTCCAACAGTCACTGAAATGCATGTCTCAAAATGTTTGGGCTATATTATTGCAGGGAGGTGGAAGGATTCTTGGCTTTCTCATCTACAATATTTATGTTATAAAATTCATTCTCATGTTTCAGCTATAATAATTAACTTAGTTGTGAATTTAGAAAAGTCTCTGGTAAATATTTGTTGTAATGAACGTAACAGTATTCTGACTTTCTGTCATTTTACCATTTACTGTTTGTTGTTGTTGCTTCAGTTCAGTCCGCGAAGGCGACGGTTCACATACATGTAATTCACAGACAAACGCCCAATCATGCCCATCGGCTCGTCAAAAATACGCTTAGAAAATCCACTGCACTTCTCCAGCATTGACTTGCAACGTATTAGGATATAGTGCCAGTGGCGAATCACTCGATCAGTTTATAAGATCACTGAAGACTGCTTACCGTTGATGACGACAGATGGTGGCACAGCACAACGCAAAAAACAGATACTTTTTCCCTGAAAAACCCAGATGTGGCTTCCTCTCGTTTCGACGGTCAAATTACAGAAGAATAGAGTCATATTTGCCGAACAGAGCCTTCCTACCGACAGTCCGCCATGATGCCCTCTTCATATAAAACATACATCACATTCTTTGTAACAAAAATTTCGCCTACATTGTGGCCTAAATGTCTTTAAAATGCTACAGAAATGATGCCTTACAATTTGGCAACATGTGAAAATAAATATACTGAAAGTCAGATTGGAAAAACGGCCGATGGAAGTGGATTGCGTAGAGCGATTGAAACTTGTGCATTTTTCAACACCGACAAAAGATGGCGGCCAGCGTCTAAGCGCGCAAAGCGTAATGGTCCGTCGTGGGTCTTTAACAATTTAATCACTTTCTTCGGTGTAGCCTTCTTGGTCTCGTAAAGTGTAATCATGGATTCAACTGAACTGAACTCTGGATACCTCTGAAGTCTACCAATAATTGTCTTCCAACAATTGGAAATGTACTTTGGCCTTTGAACTAATTCTTGGTGTGCTAGCTGCTTTATAAGAATAACAATATTATCTTTACTTGGAAGTTTGTAACATTTGTAGCTACTAAGTAAATCAAGAAGATCTTCATCAGTTGGATCAAATTCGCCCTCCCTGCATTTTTTAAGGACGTCAGCCTCGTCTGCTCCTACATACAAGTCAAATCCCTCGCAAAGAAAGTCATCAGTGATGGTTTCCTCACCAAAGATACAGCATGCAATAAATACACCAGATAGTGTAACAGGAAAGTATCCTAGCTTAGAATATCCATAAACTAATACCCTTCCTATCGCCTCCCACTCAGGTTTTTGATAGTCATGCCTCAATGATGGCACTTTTTCAGATGCTCCTACACTCAAGGAAGTAAAAAAATTGTTCCAAAACAAACTAACTACCTCACGCAATACCCCTGAACCTTTTCCAACTTCCAGGTCACCCCTTTCATCAATCATTACTACATTCAAATTGCAGTTAAGAATGTCAGGTGATTGGAATACTTCAATCACATCTTTAAGTACATTGGTTCTGTGCACAACCATTTCTTGTTCTGGCAAAGTTTCTAAATGCAAAACACAAACAAAATCATTTTAGCAACAAGTGTTTCATTATCATTTTATGGGAACATAAATTTATCTGTAATAAGGTTATGTCAGCTGTAATAGCTACAATGTACAAACATTGCAATAAAAAATAATTCAGTAATAAAATGACAAAGTATGAACTGTATAAAATCAGTGTCAAAAAAGTCAAATATTAAGCAAATATGGTCAAATAATCAGAAAGATTGGAATCTTTTTGAAATTAAACAAGTATCTTGAAACTAAACATTGTGGATACACATCAAAATTTGATTTATTCAACATGAATATCACTGAATGGTTGAATCTTCCAATTATCTTCCAATTACCCTGATCAGTCCTTGGATTGTTATTCTCAGCATCTGAATCAGTCTGGACAGGTGGGACAAACTGACTTGTACTACCAACTGCATCACCCTCATTTTGGATTTGTGAAGGTCCTTGACTTTCAACAGAGATAACACCTGGTACGCAATAATAAATGCATGAAGGCAATGCTTTTTTAATATTATGAGAGTTAGCAAATCATCTAGCATGTGCAAGGCCTCTTGAATTTGAATGTATAATATTGGAAGCAATATTACTCAATGAAGACAAATCCTTTAATACTGAATATTAATTATTACATCTGACCTTGATCACTTGTCTGAAGTCCACCAGACGTACCATTGATGGTAGCTGTAGCGTGAGTAGAAGTACAAGGGGCAAGTTGATGATTGTAGTGGTTACCTAGTGAGATGTAAATTTTTTTTTTTTAATTTTACAGTTAATTATTATTATCATTCGACTCATTTCTATCTGCAGTTGTGATTGGCTGAAATACCTGCAAATAACTGCCTACAAATAACGGTCTGAGCATGCGCAGTAAAGATTACTCAATGTTTGCTGCAAATAATGGTTTGAGCATGCGCACTATTGATCATTCACAGTGTAAACTCCCGAGCTGTTTTCTTGATTTTTGTATTCAGTAAATTCCTTATTGATAGAAATGAGTCAAATGATAAAACAATTATTGACTCGGTTATCACAAAATATCTTGATTTGTCAGTGTCTCGCTATCAGTTATTTGCCTCTGCAGTGGACGGCATCGGCAAATAACTGATAGCTCTCCACTAACAAATCAAGATATTTTGCTCAACCTCGTCCAATAATTGCTTATTACTGTACTATTATTTATTTTTATTTATTATGATATTTAAACAGGGAGCTCATGTATCCAAGGAGTTTTTCAATGGGCCCTGCATACTCTTACTTGTTGAAAGAAAACAAAAAAGATAGTCAGGTATTACAATGATTGTATTATCAAATGGCAAAATCTCTTTTCTACATATAAAACTTAATGAATGTATACCTGCTTGCTGTTCTGTGTCATACTGCTTGCAGCGTGGACACTCGAATTCATCATCTTTTGCATACATGCGTATACAACCACTTTCAGAGTTGTGTACTCCAGAAGAGAAAAGCTCTTCTTCAAATCCACACATTGGACATGTTTCTGTAAACATCACCCCTCTTCCATATTTGTCCATTAATTCATTGGGAACTGTAATAGACAATAGACCAAAAACATCTGGCTGATACCCTAACAGTGTGTTTCTACTTATTTAGGTCACCTGTAGGCCTTACAGGATGTCAGTTCTTTTTGTTTTAGAGATCAAAATGTGTGAATATAATAATAATATTATAATAATGAGGATGAGGATGGTACATACATACATACATACGTACGTACATACACCGACAGACAGAAAGTAATCCTAGCTTTAGAATATCCATAAACTAATACCCTTTCAGACCAAATTGCACTCCACTCAGTTCAATTACCATTATTAATACACACTGTATAGCAAAATATCTTTTGTTTTCTTTTGTTTCTATAATAATAAAAAGCACGTGTAAAAAAGTTTTTAGTTTTTTGCATCTAATAGACACTTTATTTACTATAATTTACTGTACAAAGACAATTGTTTGCAACTTAAAAAGGGTTATTGTTTACCTTGATCCTGGAATCCAGAAGTTGATACTGAGGCAAGATGCTGAATGCTGCTGTTTAGATCAATATCTTTTGCCCATTCGTCGGAGTCAGGGTCACTGTCGGGGTTACTGTCCTTGTGTCCTTGGGAATCAGAACCTTCATGGCAATTGACCGGGCAAAGAAAGAGTGTCAATCTGGCGTATGTTCTGCCCAAGTCTTCCCTGTATTTTTCTAAGATAAAGGGCTCCTCACTTCCAGGCAGATTTAGCACTGTGCTACCATCTGGATAACACAGATTATACGAACGCTCACTTCTGAAGGACCGATCGTACGCAGCTCGTTTCTTTAATGCTTCCTCCAAAACAGTTTTCGCCGAGGCACTTTTTTGAACTTTCAGTGGTAAGGACTTTCCTCTAACGGGTTTCATAATTCCATGACTATAAGCACCAATACCTATAGTAATCGTTACAACAGATTGAGACTCGTCCATCTTACTTTTTTTCGGGTGTTTCTTGCTGAAGAATTGCCGTCTTTCTTCTGACTTTTTGGCTTTGTACTCCTCAAAGTTTACCGATGGACTTCTAGAAGAGTTATTTTTTGGTGTGCTAGAAGGGGTATTGCCGCATTTAGGACAAAATTTGAAGTCTTTTCGTAGCCATCCACCGCATGCTTGACAAAACATGGCGGATAACAGGGAGAAGGAATAATTAGACCACGTGTTGACCACGTGAGCCCTTCTGGAGCTCAGTCTCCAGTCAGTTAGTGGCGTTGCGCTAGATACCAGTCCCTCGAAATTTTGTTGTGTTTCCGAATTTTTATTTGTGTTCTGGTTGACTGTTGTGTTCTGTGAAATATTGTTTTGTTCTTAAAACAATAATTTTATCTTATTAATTTTTGTTGTGTTCTACGAAATCTTGTTGTGTTCTACGAAATCTTGTTGTGTTCTACGAAATCTTGTTGTGTTCTACGAAACCTTGTTGTGTTTCATGAGATTTAGTTTTGTACTACGAAACCTTGTTGTGTTTCATGAGATTTTGTTTTGTTTTTGATCATAAATTGAGTTGTGTTTTGCCCTTGTGGGCCACCGTACTTATATTCTATTGTAAATACGTCTATTGTAAAATAATTATTTATTTAGCTATTACAGAAGTGCAAATAACCAGATAGTAGGTATGGAGTACAGGTATATTGCTAGTTATGAAGTTGCGAGTTGTATTTTTTAATGTTGGGTTAGGATTTGGATTAGCGGAGATGTATTTCTAAAAACCAAAATTAGTGACTAGCTCTAAACACCCTAAATTAGTTAGCCACCCGTTGTTGACGGTTAGGGTATTTTCAGGAACCTGGTATTTTTAAATGCAGGCCGGTTAGGATTTGCATTAATTCATATATAAAGGGAGAACGGAGAAGCATGTGTTGTTTAGTGATCTAGCCCTAAAAACTCATATTAGTGACTAGCTCTAAACACCATAAATCAGTGGGGCTAAAGGGTAGGATTTTGGATTCGCAACTTGCAACTTCATGACTAGCATATTTACCACATTCAGCACATTCTTATAAACTGATATATATAAATCCCGGGATTAATTCACGAAGTAATGCTATGACACTTAGACGTTATATTAGGATCGTACACGAATTACCCGTCATTTTGGAGAGCCACGTATGAGCTAGGCTCGGTTTCAGCCGTTGGTGTGTCGTTTCTCCAAAGTTAAATTTTACGTCATCCGGTATAGCATTTTTGGACATCTGGTGTTTTCCGCTCGGGCAAACTGGCTCAGTGAATGAAGATTATCGCGTGGAGGATATACAAGGATTTGTAAGTTGGACTGCTTTATTTTCGTTTTACAATGTGTTTAGTTCCCGGTTACAGTAGTCACACTGTAATACAGAAACACATATTACGTAAATACGGTCTTTCTGTGTTGATCAGCCTCTCGCTCGAACACCGCGAACTCACATCGTTCAACCTCGGTATTTACTTATCAAAATTTTCAAAATTACGGCCAACAAAGTAAGCAAATACATCTATAAACCTAAGTAGAGTACTCTGAGTTCATGATGTCGTGCCGGGGATGACTAATGTAGAGCGATCGTCCCTTGTAGTCATTGCATTTTAAGGTTTAATGTCTATGGCAAGTCCTGAGCCGTTTGATTTCGTGATTTTCTCTCCCTATTAAGAAGAAAATAGGGGTAGAAAATCACCAAATCAAAAACCCAGGAATCGCCATAAACACTAAAGGTAATGACTACAAAAGAAAGCGAAGGGTTTTGAAACATTTTTACAACAACAACAACAATTTTATTTCACTCTAGATGCAAGGTTTTATGATTGCGTGATATCTTGTCGTGACGTCAGCGTACCGCATGCTCGAACGTCAAGCGTTTTCAGAGTCTTTTCACTTCTGGTACAATATTGTGTTCTACATCGCCGTTTACGACGCGTTAGCGGGGAAAGAGTTTTTACGTGCTGTTATGAGCGAATAAAGTTTAGAAATACCTTCAGCGCCGCGTCTTGGTGTGCTATGGTTTCGACGACAGCTCAGTATTAAGCTCTATCGCTTTCAAATCAATTACAGTAAAAACTCTCCCGAGTTCAAAGAACTACCAGAGGTGAAGGACTTTGATTTCAAGGAATAAAACGAACAGAGAGCTGAAAATCGTTTGAACATTTATCCATATCGATATGGATAAAATAGCCCACCCTGAAAGTCCCGAAATAGACTCAGTCAAGGTTTTGTCTGACACACGCGACATATCGGCGACTACAGGCAAATATTTAGAACGCTGAACACTAGAATTTCCGAACTCCGTTCAGACGTGAAAGACCGTAGCTCTATCTGCTCGAAGCGTTCCGGCCGAAGTAAGAATTCCTGTAAATCTCAAAACTCCGGCCCCTCTTTCCCCAAAAGGGCGGAAATGCTTACAAAGGCAGCCAGGCTTGGAGCCGAGCTGAAATTTCTTAATATAGAAAGTGAAAGGGCTGCCGAATTAAAAAGGGTAAAAGTATGAAGGAAATCGCTGCCACCCAGGCCGAAATAGAGGCAGTTGTAAAAATAGAGGAACAGTACGGCGTTAATATAAACGATAACGATCCTAAACTCCCGGATCTAGAGAGTACTTGCAGACGCAATTAAATTATGTAACTGGCAGCGAATCGTCTCTTGTCGCCCACACTCGCCCCAGGGTATCGCGCCGGCCTCTCTAAACCCGCTAGCGACAGCGCTGAAAAACGTCTGCGCATGCGTGTGTCGAGGTTGAAAAGTCACGATGAAATGTTCGAGTGAATGAAGCAGTTGAGCTGAAGCAGATGGGTCTGGAAAAAGCTTTTCGGAAATTTATTCGCCTACCAATGGACCTAATTGGCAACAAAAGCCTGTTGAGTGAAGACCAGTAGAAATCCGGAGGTCAGGTAAGTCGAAACCCCTTCAAAAATAGGAGTCTTGGGAGTGTATATTTACTTGTATAAGACAAGCATCACCAATTCATACTTATTCCCTTCTTTTGTGTATTATTATCTTATGTGTATTGTATTTATATGTGTCAGACTAGTGTGTGTTACATGTAGATTATAGTGATAATTAATTAGAAGAGTGGGTTATTATGAAATATATTTAAATAGTGGTATGAAATTGATTAATGTGATTATGCCATGGATATGATATGGGAACTTTGAATGTTAATAATAATAATAATAATAATAATATTTATTTACCCACGATAAATTTACAGCGTTGCTGATGTGGTCGTGCTTATAACTACGCTATTCTACCCTAATAATAATAATAATAGTAATATAAAACTAATTAACTTATACTAATTAACTTATTCTATTCAGTTATTTACAGTAGTTCAGTGTTTCTTATGTTGAGTATAAAAATATATTAACTTATATATTAATTAACTTATACTAATTAACTTATTCTATTCAGTTATTTACAGTAGTTCAGTGTTTCTTATGTTGAGTATAAAAATATATATATCTTAAGCTAGTATATAACTATAACCATTATTGGTTAAATGATGTTTCCCCTACCTCCCTTATTTTCATTTTATTTACAATTTATTTATTTCTAATTTATTTATCTAAAATATTTAGAGTAAAAATTATGTGAAAATACTTTTACATTAAGGCTACACTAGAATTGAAATGCCAAGCGTGTATTTCTGATTAACAGACCCCTTCTTCAGGGATTAGGAAGTAGGACCTAAATCCCAGAGGTGCTCTGAGATGGTCACATGTTTCTGCCTCAGGCCCAGGCCTAACCCAACACGTAAATACACACGGCCAATTCTATGTGTCAGCCATTTTGTTTATAAACTAGACTAGTGTAAGTTAGGTCATCAAATTTTATTGAATGAACCTCGTTCATTGAATGAACATCGATCGTCATCAGTTATTTTCAAAACACTGTATGCTCGCATATTTAACTACATATGCTCGCGCACCTTATTTAAAATACAACCGTTTATACCTTCGTAATCAAAATAACGAATAATCAGTCGTTATCAAACACATTTTTTCTGTACATACGACGTTAAATTAAATCGTCCAAGTATCGCATCTCCTTTACACAATATTGGCGGACTGACTTCTCCATAACACTGGCTCTCTACTGAACTTTTCCATAATGAACACCACCAATTCAGGTAATTTTATAAATAATAATCCTCATAGTACTCTACATATTAATATTATCTGATACAAGTTATACCATTTTAGACACAATACAAACTAAAATGTCATAGCACAGCTAGGCGCCTAGAGTAGACTAATTACTTTAAAATGTAAATAAACGTTTTATGGGTGGCTTACCTACCTTATGAACCACTCCAAAGATCCAAAGAGACGCAAAGTTCCAAAAAAGGCACAATTCTAATGCTTATCCTTGCCACATTACGGTCGATTTTTCAATCTCAACGTCGAAGCTCTCCCAAACCTTGGACAAAATAAAAATGGCGAACTAATAGAATCGGCGTTGTGTATTTCCATGTTGGGTTAGGCCTGGGCCCAAGGCAGAAACACGCGACTATCTCGGAGCCACTCTGAGATTGAAGACAACCTCAATGCCACCCCAATCGCTAGCCCTCACCCTAGCCCCAAATCTTCGTACCCCGGGCACAAAAACACCAGACGCAAGGGTTGGCGACAGGGTCGACGTAGCCCTAGGCACTCCGACTAAAAAACGACCATGGATAAATAAAATGATGGCGCTGTGTGCGCAGAATACTAATCTTGTAAAGGAAGAAAATGAACTAATAAAAAGAAGAAAAGAAATTAACCTAAGACTGGAGCAGATCGAAGAACAAAAAACAAACTTAAGCACAAGTATTAAAAATCACAGTGTAAATTGCCCTTTCTAATTTCTATTCCAAACAAGTTACTATAATATTTTCTAATGTTTTTCAAAACATTTTTCAAAACATTTTTCCAAAATACTTTTCAAATTTTATAGAACTACCACAATATTGTATAACAATGGATCTTAAATTATGTACTGTGACTATATAAGATTTTCTTCAAATGGCAATAAAATGTATACAATATATATGTAGTAATAGTCTTTTATAACATATTACAATATCTACCGGTAATATAAACCAAAAATACAGCTGAATGAAATTATTAAGACACACAAATGGTTATTACCACAGTTATTTTTACATAACCATAAAGAAAAGTTCATCTCCTTTATTAGTCCATCATTTAGTCCATCATCAAGCGGTTGCATCTATGGGTATGCCTAAAGCTCCATGATTTTTTGTTCCTTTTGGGTCTTGTCGCACCCATGTCATATATAAACAGTCATATATAAACAGTCTCTATTATGATTGTTGTCTTTTAACCAGTCCTTTCTCTCTTCTCATCTTCAGCTTTGTTGTACTTCTCATCTTCAATTTTGTTGTTGTACTTCCCATCCTTGAACTTTGTTGTACCTCTTTAACCATATAATTTATCACACCTAACAAATTAATCAATCACCATATTAAAATAATCTACACTACTTCACTGGCCATTATTAGCCATTATTATTATATAACATCATAACAAATCATATATCATTACATCTAACATCTATCATCATATCACTAAAATTTTACATCTATCATATATCATCATATCACTATGAATCTATCATCATATCGCTATATTTGTCATATTTATAATATCATCATATCATATTATATCACCATGATTACATTACATCTTAATATACATATAATTATACAATAAAACACAATAAAATAACCAAACCAAACTACATTACAATCACTGTCACTAAAATATACACTATAATATACACATAATGTACACTTAATACACACAAATCTGACATATTTTGTACATTTAATACATTTAATATACACTAATCTGACATATATTGGCAATGCTTGTCTTATACAAGCACATATACACGAAACAATATAGGGCCTAGGACGGAATCTGTGGTACTCATAGTTCGACCTTCCTGGAAGACGAGGTTACACCGCTTATGTTGACATACTGCGTGCAATAGGAGAGAGCTCCGGAATAGATCAAGTTCATTTCCCTGGATTCCATAGACATGGAGGTTATTCAACATGATATTTCATGGTCAATGAGGTCAAAAGCTTTCTTATAATCCACGAAAACTAGGCCGCTACCTTTATTTACATCAAGGTCAAAGAGTAGCTGGTCTAATAGACGGATCAAGGCAGTCTCGGTAGAGAATGACTTCCGGAACCCTGATTAGGTGTGACCGTAGGGACTGGGCTATCCTTTATATTCACGATTTAGCTGTAGTGTAGTCCAAATGTCTTGCATTTGGAATGTGTAGTTTAATTATTCCAACTAGATTTTCACTTAGCGGTAGTAGAATAAAAGAGACCTTGAATAGTCCGTCATCCCGTACCGAGCAGTAGTCCGTCATCCCGTACCGAGCAGTAGTTCGAGAAATCGTTCTGTTTTGTCTCTGCTTTCCAACTCTGCCCGTGTATCCCTAAGGTGAATAGGATGCTCTGTCCAAAAGTAGTCACCATTGTCATCGATCTTGTCCACATATATGCATGCCCGCGGCCACATGACAGCCCATGCCTCGGTGTGTGTGACTCGTGTGTGTAGCATATTATAGTCTGATTTTCGGTGTTAAAACCACGGTGTTCAAAATATGTCTTTCTTGGTTATCAATGGCGATTCTCTAAGAGTTTGAAACAACTGTTTGCGGCAAAACTACGGCAAAACTCTTATCCTACGCAAATGACTGTCACTGAAATTACCATTTTAGATGTCGGAAGATCGCGATCGTCGGTTCCGGGTCATTTTTCAACCTTGGTTCAAAGAAAGATGTTTAAGGTTCATACGGTATGTGCTAGTAAAATTAATAAACCCCAAACTTTTGAAAATCAAAACCTTAACCCAATTTCAGGCACCTTATTTTGCCACAGAACGTGACTCCGACTTCAAAATTTCAAATCAGCCGCCATTTTCCCTTTACTTTGTAATAGGTGCATGTTATCGTCCCCAACCTTCGGTCGCGCGCGGTTGAGCATGCGCAGACGTTTTTCAGCGCTGTCCCCGCTAGCCCTACCCTTTACAACCGCGCACGCGACAGAGCAGCAGCAGAGCCTTAACGCGTCACAGCAGCAGATTGTTAGCCCAGTCCTCCCCGGTTTAGAAACCTCGGAAGTCTAAAGAGTCACTCGGAAGCAAACCTTCATTGCTCTCCCCCGGCCGCCACTAGCGTGGACGTGCTGGAAAAACTTGCTGACCTGTTAACTTAGCGACAGGATCGAGACTCACTCCCTCGTCCAGAACCATAACTATTCAGCGGCGACTTGCTTAGGTATCCGATATGGATTAAGGCTTTCGAAACCTTTATCGAAAGAAAGACACAATTGCCTCCCGAGAGACTATACTATCTTAGTAATACATTATTCAATGCAGAAGACTCGCGACACTAGCCTAGTCCCAGGGTGTTCTGGCTTGTATAAAAGATTCTTAAGACGAGCCTGCATAGGAAAGTTCACGTCGAGAGAAGCCATTAGCGGCCTATTGTCCCTCGACACGGAGAAGGCCTATACGAAGGCAAAGAGAATCCTTGCCAACGGATTCGGAAATGCTTTCCTTGTTTCAAGCGCGTACCGAAAGAAAATCGACAAATGGCCTAAGATCCTACCAAACGACGGCCCAGGTCTCAGGAAGTTCTCGGACTTTCTTCAACATTGTTGCACTGCAATGAACGACATTAACTTTTTGAACGTACTAAACGATCCAGAAGAGAACCACAAGATCCTAAAGAAACTGCCGAGTTACCTTGTTAACCGATGGAGCCGTATAGTGGACAAGTGGGTCGGTAAGGATCTAGACGACGAAAGCGCCGATGAAGATGACATGGAAATGGAGGTCGAGCAAGCGATATATATCCACCCTTTTCCGAGTTCTGTCGATTTCTTAAGACCGAAGCCAGGATCGCATGTAATCCCGTAACCTCTCAATGAAGAACGAAGACACGAATGGAAGTGCAGAGAAAGACAAGACATACAATCGGTCCACCAGAACAGAAATACCGTTTCGCTACTGGATTGAATGTAGTCCAGGAATAAAATCTGAAAAATGGTGGTGATGTACGGAAACCTAATTGTATATACTGCAAGGAGGAACACGAGCTCGACACATGCCGGAAATTCTTACAGATTCCCATGTCCGACAAGAGAGAATTCGTTAAGTCCAAATGTTTATGCTGGAAATGTCTGAAGTGGGGTCACGTGAACAGCAAGTGTCTCAAGAAGAAGGTATGCAGGACCTGCGGTGAGACACACCCCACCCCCCTACATGGAGACACACGCGAGGACGCAGCTCCGAAACCGAATAGCGAAGCTCCCAAACCGAAGGACGAATCTCTTAAACAGAGCAGCGTTTCCAATCGTGATACTTCTGTCTCCAATTGCGTCGAAGTGCGCGACACAAAAACCTGCAGCGAGCCCATTTCGCATTCGCTTATAGCAGGCCAAAAGGTCTTGGTGTACGCATTGCTGGACGAACAGTCAGGTGCTTGTTTTATTAAGGACTCAACACTAAGTGCGCTTGGCGTTGATGGTCCAGAAGTACAGCTTGAGCTTTCGACAGTGCTCGCACAAGAGACAGTAGCAAGTCACAAGATCACCGGACTTGTAGTTCGAGGTGTTAACGAGACAACAGAAATTCCTCTCCCTAGGACGTACACCAGAGAAATCATCCCTGCTAGGCGAGGGCAGATTCCCAGACCCGAAACAGCCCGCAATTAGTCACACTTAGAGAGTATTGCCGAACGTTTGATGCCAATTAGAAGCGACGTCGAGGTTCGTCTCCTGATTGGCATTGACAGCGCACGAGCAATTAAACCGCGTGAAATAATTCCGGGAGACGATGATGACCCTTACGCTAAAAGGGCAGCACTCCGCTGGGGAGTCGTAGGTGCAGTCGCCTTGGATGGATGCGAAACATTTGATGAGAGATGTGTTGGAGTTAACCGAATTATCGCCCGTGAAGTCCATGCCTGTGTTAAGAAAAAGGATCTTACGATTTTAGACAAAAGTCTACTTTAGGAGAAACATATAATAAACTAACAAGTTCTAGTTTAGCCCACGCTCGACGCATCCAAAGTTGAGTTACTTTAATTAAAACATTCTTTTGTTAAACTCGTTTGGTCACCAGCCTGTATTTACTAAGGTCGCTTTCGATCCATTGACAACATTGAATAGAACTCATTTTCCAACAACCTGTGTTGTTACAGGGAACTAATTAAGTATTGATTATATCTTAAGCTATCGGTACCAAGCGATCCCGACAACAAGCCAATAAGATTTGAGTATTTCTAATTACAGTTCCGTACTTTGTCAGGTACCAAATCCATTGAACTTTTCGTCAATGCAAATTAGTTACCAACTTCAAGTTGAATTTCTATGGAACATATCTAAAGACTCGTATAATGTTTTACGCTCAAACTATGATATTTGATTTCTAGTTTCACCTTTGACATATCTTATTTACGATGTCGATCGTCTGGAACAGTTTTCTTTCAAGGTCAGTTTTGCGTTGTTCGGGCCACGACCTACGTACAATAGGAGTCCATGTAAAGACACCTGTTTGGTTCTCAATAACTATTGTTTGTAAATGACATAAATACAGAACGAATATCTTGTAAAATAGTCGAAGAAGCAGAAACCATGGTGCGCCCATGATTCGTCATGGCCAGTCAATACTCTTGTAAGTTGCCAGTCATTGAGACCAGTAATAAAGTACGTTAAGATCCAACCTTGGTTGTCGTCACAGCTCTACGAGAATCCCCTCAGCTCAGGAAAAGACTCCCCTGACACCTGTCAAGATAGAAGGTTTTGTCGATTCACCTTCAAGACTCAGGTGAAGGAAGTCTTGAGTCCGATTCGGGTTAACAAAATGTTTGAGCTCGACTTCAGCGAAAGGAATAAGGAAGAGCAGCCTCTCTGCTTTGATGACAGAGTGTTTATGAAAAAGGTCAGAGAAGGAATCCATCAACGCAAAGATGGACACTATGAAATACCTCTGCCATTAAAGGATGACGAAATAAAGCTCCCGAACAACAAGGAACAGGCTCTGAGCCGACTCAACAAGTTGAAACGGCGGATTCAGAATGATAAGAAGTATCAGACGGATTACTCGAGTTTCATGAACGGAATCATCGACAGCCGCTTCGCTGAAAGAGTTCCTCAGGAAGAGCTAGAGCAAGACAGCGGTCAAGTGAGGTATCTCCCTCCCCATGGTGTATATCACCCTAGAAAACGAGATAAGATAAGAGTCGTCTTTGATTGTAGCGCCGAGTTCAAAGGAGAAGCTCTAAATCGGCACCTACTCCAAGGAACCGACCTCACTAACACCCTAGTAGGGGTCCTATGCAGATTTCGCCAGGAAACAACAGCCGTTATGTGTGACATAGAAGCGATGTTCTACCAAGTGCACGTCAATGTTGAGCATCGCAATTTTCTACGCTTTCTCTGGTGGGAAAATGGTAACTTCGAGAGTGACCCCGTTTGGCGCAACTTCATCGCCAGGCTGCGCCAACATCGGCCTAAAAACTACCGCGGACGACTACGAAAAGGAGTGTGGTAGTGAGGCAGCCAATTTGGTGAGAAACGACTTCTATGTCGACGATGGATTGAAGTCAGTTTCCTCGACCAGCGAAGCCATAAGTCTCATTGAAAAGACCAAGCAACTGTGCAAGAAGGGAGGCTTTCGCCTGCATAAGCTCATCTCTAACAGTAAAGAGGTGATAGAAGCAATTTCCCCAGAGGAACGAGCAAAGGGCATCAAATATTTAGATCTAACCCACGATATTCTCCCCCACGATATTCTCCCCATTGAGAGGGCGCTAGGAGTTCAGTGGTGTATTGAATCTGATACACTTCAATTCAGAATCGAGCTGACAGATCGACCACTCACGAGACGAGGTGTTCTATCTACTGTGAGCTCCGTATTCGACCCATTAGGTGTTCTATCTCCTCTCGTTCTAGTAGGCAAGGAAATCCTCCAGGAGTTGTGTAAAGAAGGAGCGAACTGGGACGACAAGATACCATACCACCTGCAGTCAAGGTGGGAAACATGGCGAAACGATCTTCATCTGCTCGCTCGTCTGAAGATTCCGCGATGCTACAAGCCAGTTGATTTCGGGGAAGTAAAGTCAGTGGAACTACACAACTTTTCTAACGCAAGCAAGGACGGGTACGGACAGTGCTCGTACTTAAGACTGGTTCACGATCAGAATCGAATCCACTGCTCTCTGGCCATGGCTAAGTCTCGGGTGACCCCCTTAAAACCTGTGACTATCCCCAGATTGGAGCTCACCGCTGCACTAGTGTCGGCAAAGGCCAGCGCCCTGTTACAGAAAGAGCTAGAATACGAGGAGATTAGACGTGTGTTTTGGACAGATGGTAAAGTTGTGCTGGGGTACATTTCCAACAACGCCCGACGTTTTCATGTGTTCGTCGCGAACCGAGTCCAACAAATCCGCGACCTCACCTCGCCTGATCAGTGGACTGAGATACGTGGACACGAAGGTTAACCCAGCAGACTACGCCTCGCGCGGACTAAGTGCCCAAGATCTTATCAGCAAGACAGAATGGTGGAACGGACCCGAATTTCTCTGGGCACCCCTCGACGTTCAACACGGCGGGATTGACAGTGTTTCTGCCTTATCCCCTGATGATCCTGAAGTGAAGAAGGTGTCGGCTCTCGCCTCCCAAGTACAGGAACAAGTTGGTATAGAAGAGCGTTTGCGTTACTTCTCCAACTGGTACAAGGCCAAAAGAGTTGTCGCGGTTTGTCTTCGCCTCAAAGAAACACTCGTGTTTGAGCTGCGTGAGAAAAAAATCAGTTGTGCTACAGAAAAAAGAGTTAGATCAGAAGGTTGCTGATCAAGCTGATAAGGACCCTCAGCTTCACGAAGATAGTAAACGAAGGACGTCGTCGTACAAGCCAGTGAACGTCTACGAAATACAACAAGCAGAAAAGGAGATCATAAAGAACGTACAGAATAAGGCATTCAGCAGTGAAATCGCTACGCTACGATCCCTTAAAGAAAAGCACGGAAGCCCTAACCGTGAAGATGCCAGAAGCCGCAACACAGTAATGAAGAGATCAAGTTCCCTCTACCGACTTGATCCGTTTCTCGACAACGACGGTGTTCTTCGAGTCGGCGGTCGAATCCGGCACGCGAATCTACTGAACGACATCAAACATCCATGTATTCTCCCGAGAAAGGGACATGTGACAGATTTTGTCATTTGTCACCATCATCAAAGAACTGAGCATCAAGGACGTGGAATGACACACGCGTCAATCCGATCGTCTGGATTCTGGATTATTGGTGGAGTCTGAACATAGCTAAAACTGAGTTTATAGTTCTTGGCTCTACAGACTCAGAAAATGGTACCATCGACGTTCATATTGAGGGCAAATTAAAAAAAAAAGTGAGTTCTACCAAGTCCCTTGGGGTCTATATAGATGACACGTTGTCCTGGCGGAATCATATCAATGAAGTATCAAAAGAGATAGCTTCTGCCATTGACGCACTAAAGAGCGTTAGGCCCTTTATAAGCAGAGGCACCGGAAAAATATACAAGGCCTTGATTGAACCACACTTTATCTACTGTTGCTCAGTCTGGGATGGCCTTAGCCAAGAACTGAATGAGAAATTGCAAAAATTGCAAAACCGAGCCGCCAAGCCAGCTATGACACTCTCAGCCCCTGATTGATATGCTTTGCTAGCTGGGATAATGTGACAACCTATCAGAAAAAAAAGCATTGATTATGTATGAAGCAATGCATGATCTCGCCCCAACTTATCTTCGGGATCTCTTCTCAATTCGTGACTCAAACTATGATCTCAGAGACTCCGAGGGTAAGCTAACTTTACCGAAACCGAGGACCGACAGCTATCGGAAGCGTAGCTTGAGCTACAGTGGGGCATTCCTATGGAATAATCTTCCGCGTGACTTAAGAACAGCGCCTTCCTTGAAACAATTTAAAAGAGGCGTTGATGCTCTGTTCTAATGATCCGACTCCCACACGGCAAGCAGTTTATTAGTAATTCTTAGTATATTTTATGTACTCCATTTTACTGATTGTATACAACTGATGTTTTTACCGTGTTAAAATAATATAGTCTGTCTGTCTGTAAATAGTACGAATCTCGACTTGTTGCCATTGTTCATGGGTACTGAAGCGGAATGCGGGAAAGGTCGAAATGCGGGAAAAGTCGAAATGCGGGAAAGGTCGAAATGCGGGAAAGGTCGAAATGCGGGAAAGGTCGAAATGCGGGAAAGGTCGAAATGCGGGAAAGGTCGAAATGCGGGAAAGGTCGAAATGCGGGAAAGGTCGAAATGCGGGAAAGGTCGAAATGCGGGAAAGGTCGAAATGCGGGAAAGGTCGAAATGCGGGAAAGGTCGAAATGCGGGAAAGGTCGAAATGCGGTTGCGTAATGCTATTGATAAGGCCATCCCAATAAAATGTTTCGTTTACCATCGCCCTCTGGCTCGTGATAGTGGCCATGGGTCGCTAGGTAAAGAAAAAACGCCGTTAAGCCAAATGTATTCCTCGACTACTTTTTCCTCTACCAGCTGTGGATTGACAATTTGCATGAGAAAGGCAAGAAACTAATACTGATGTAGATAGCTTGGAAAAGCTAGAGGTATAGTTTTAAACAAATATCCTTCAATCTTTTTTTTTTACTTTTTCCAAATAATTGGGTCGGAAAACTTTTGCTTTTCCAAACACGTGAATGTTTAACTCGTTCTCAAAAATATTGCTTTTGATATATATATATATATAATGTACTAATTTATTCTAACTTGAGGAATAAAGTATGATGACCTTGATGATATCAGCACAAAGAAAGCACAATCGTGCGCAATTATGAGTCATTAGTCCATCTATTCAAAGCCGAAAATAACATGACAAAACTAGTTTATTCCCCATATAGTACGTCACAGATTACAGGAATTGAGCCGTCTGTACTTAGCGGCGGTTGAGAGGAAGATTTGCAGATTTTCTTTCCTTTGACGCAAAACACAGTAAAATAAATTTTGGCCTATGAGTCGTTTCATGTTTAGATCTACTCATTGAGCTAACGTTGATTTTAGGCTTCAGTTCTCCTTTAAATAAAGGAGAGGTATGTGTATCATATTTAGAAGTTGTTATAATACGGAGAGCTTTTTTGGAGGATTACGACCCTGACACTAAGCTATCTTCATTGTATTGTAATCACACGAGACTGTTTTGACTAAGGCTATTTTGCATATCAACAACAATGCGGCTGGTCCTAGCACTAGGGCTATTTTCACTGTATTGCTGTTTTACATATCAACAACAATACTGCTGGTCCTAGCACTAGGGCTATCTTCATTGTATCGTAATCACTCGATACTATTTGGCATATTGACAACAGCGGTCTTCATTGTATTGTAATCCCTCGAGATTGTTTGCATAGTGCTAGAACAAGCTGCATTGTTGGCGATAGGGTCAACCTCCCTTCATATAATTTTAAACAGGCCATTGATTAATTGCAGGGATCAGTGATCTTAATACAGTCGAAACTCCTGTATAACGGATTACGGACATCTGGAGGATGTTAGTTAAAAAGTATATTTTGTGAACTGTTTTGTCAAAAAATAAGAAAACTACTTAAAAGCTAAGCCTAAGACTTTAACAGGTTGAAGTTTTCTTAATTTGTAATTCACTGTGAGTTTACTAAGTTATAAAATTATTTACTAAAAAAGTTGAAACCCTCGGTAATTTGTATTTGATAACGGAGCCTTCGTTCTTTTGGCCAGCGGAGCATACCGTTTTGCCGCGGTGTGCATTAAATCTAGCTACTGATATGGCTGATATGTCAGGTGTGCGCTTATGGGAGATCCAAATGAACCCTAGGGGAATGAACAATTTAGTTTCCGAGTACGCTTAAGAGAGGTGTCCACTTACAAAAGGTGTCTGCTTACGAGGTATCACTTTAGTTTCCGAGCCCTCTTACGAGATGTCCACTTACAAAAGGTGTCCGCTTAAGATAGGTGTCCACTTACAACAGGTTACAAATACAGTAAGTTATAATATTATTAAAAAAAACGTTTCGCCAGCTAGACGGCAGAGTTGGGTGTCCGCTTATTGCCAGTGTCCGCTTATAGGTGTCCACTTATTGGAGGTGTCCGCATTAGATGTTCGCCTGTAATGTATTTTTACTTTATCTTGACAGTGATTGAAAGTATCCAAGCTTCATCTCTCCACATCATGGCGAGATTGCCCGTAAACAAGAAAACAATCTTCGTGTTTGTTGTACTGCTCGCCTGCACCACTTTAGGATATTTGTTGGAATTAAGTTATAGAAGCCAAAACACTCGTAAGTATTCTAGACTAACAGTTATCAACATGAGGGCCTAGAAGAATTCGTAAAAGAGAACTTTGCTGAGGTTTTATAAATGAAAACTGATTCAGCAAGATATTTCTATAGCGAAAATCTTACTGATTTGACAGGCAAGCTTCCTTGTAAACATGAAGAAATTCCTCCTACCGCTTTAGTGCTGACTAGACTAGAATGACAAATATAGATATTGAAATGAGATGACCAAAGTGACAAAGTTATGAGTATGCGTCACCTGCAATAACCATTAAGGGCTAGTCTAGACAGGTGGCCGTAAAACAGGTAAGGGAGAAGAAGAAAGCAAGGTCAGTGGGAAAGGCCCAGTCTTGTTGATTTCCTCGATCTTATTGAGGAGGTCAGTTGTATCTTTGATAAAAGATGGTAAGCCTTGGGCAAGAGCCTCTCAATAGCAGTGCCACAGCAAGATGTAATAAAACGGAGCGGATTACCAGACTTGTGGGTTTTAACATTACCAAAGGCCACACCCGGTTTAGCCTTCTCCTCCATAACCCACTGGGCTATTTCGAGACTTATCTGCCCTTCACTAAGCCATTTCCCCCCCAACTCCTTATAATGAAGTGGATTCTCTAATTGCTGTAACATCTTACTAGTATAATCAGATTTATCTAATAAAACAAATTTAGACCCTTTATTTTGGATTCTAATGACTCTATTTGAGTCCGACTTTAGCTGCTTTAACGCTTCCCTTTCCCGCTTAAGCTTAGAAATATTGTCCCTGGGTTGTCTAATATTATTCGGATTAAAAATGCCTTTCTTTACCGAAGCGAGAAAAAGTTCCAATTCCGGGTGAATTGATTTTGGCGGGTTCCAACTGGAATTTATATATATATATGATTTTTTTATTTTTTATTTTTTTTTTAACTGAAGAAGACAGAAGGTCGAAACGTTTTAAAAAAAATATTGGACCCGTCAGAAGTTCCTGCTCTTTCTTTCCTAATATACATTTTATAATATTGAAGACTGTGAATCCACTTCGGATCCTTCTACTGGAAGTTCATCGTTTGTACTACCATATATTATTCACTCTTATATATGTGTGTTGCGTTCTAGGTGATTTCTTGAATTTCCAATATACTAAAACGCAACACAATATTCTCCGTGTATTTTCAAATCGCACGATTTGTAAACATCCTAACCCTAACCAAACGCTTCTAATTGTAATTTAAATAAGTTACCCATAATGTACCCGATATCGTTATATAGTTGGTGAGGGGGTCAAAGTTGTGCACTTTGCTATATATATATTCTGAGGTACTAAGAATCACTCATGGTTGTAAACTGCATAGCCTGAATTTCAGCCGGCTCCTCTGGGTTCGTTCCTCCCGAGAGAGACGTCTGAATCCAATAGCCGATAATGCCGACCAGTGACGTCACTACCAGAAAACCTGGTAGTGATTTTTGATTGGTTCATATTCTATAATTTCGCATAATTATCATAATTATCAGCCGAGAAGACGGCAGGATTCACTTTGGACTCGCGATTGTTGATCGTTGAGTTTCAGTGGAGTGATTGTCTTTGGCAAAGACCTTGAATTCGTAAGGAAAACATCTGGAAATGGATTGAAAGTGTCCTGCACAATAACCGGCCGACTATTAACCTGTAAACATGTACATTTTATCGCGTCGCGTCCGCGGGGTTGTTGACAATCGATTATTTGTTCGCACTCGCAGTGGTAAAGAATGTCACTACTCTCTTCAAGGAACTGTTCTTTCCCGTAAAAGCGTCTTCGTATTTCTTCGAAAATTCTCCATTATCCTTTCATGTTTTTCTACTTTTCTGTTGCATCATTTACATAGGTAATACCTCGTAGCTGTGTCGATTCGAACGGCAGATCGCGAGACATGTACAAAGATCAACGGCAAGACAAATCAACTGTACTTTGCCTCCAAATATAATATAACGATTTGTTGCTACGGAAAGGCTTTCACAACATAAGAGGCACTTGAGAATCAAATGGGATGGAGATATATAATATAGGTAAGGCTTTTATTTTGGTCGGCATAATCTCAAATAAATATTTCTCACGAACTCTTACTAGACTTACTACTGCCGTGACAGTTTATTTGCATAAATAAAATTGTTAATCCGCCTTGACGTCACTGGACGGCATTATCGGCTATTGGATTCAGACGTCTCTCTCGGGAGGAACGAACCAGAGGAGACGGCTGAAATTCAGGCTATAAACTGCACGGCAGCACATTGCGCCACAATAGCAGCCTGTATCACAAAATATAACCTTGTGAAGCGCATTTGAATATATTCATTTAGAATTTTCGCTATATAAATGAATACCTTTTTTTTACCATATATCAGTATATATGTATACGTAAATATATATATATATATATACATGTATATACAGCAAAGTGCAAAAACTTTGACCCCCCGCTCCTCAACTATATCAATATATCGGGTGCATTATGGGTAGGAGTAAGTTCATTAAAATGCAGGAACAGCCGATATCCGCGCGCGTTTCCAAATCATCATAGCGAAGACTTGTGTAGTTGATTAAAAGTTCAATAATTTATCTATAATACAACACTTTTACTTGGAACAAGCAGGAAAGCTTAAATTAAAGTAAATGCACTCTCTATTTACTGTTTGGTCAAATATTTTTCATGATTTTATGAATTAATGTTTACGTTAGCAGAACGTAACCCGGACGGAACTATCATGCCGAATTTCATCTGCGAAGCAAGAATTCAACGCTATTTTTGAAACCGTTTCGCGGAAAATTGAAGAGATGAAAATGGCTTAAAGGTTTAAACAATTTACAAATTTATTGACAACAAATCATAAATATTTTGATTAAGAAACGGATAGAAATAAACGTACCCCATATCATTGCCATAGTACTAAACGATTCTAAAATTTTCTAATAAACTCTTACTTATTTCTCTTGAAATTCTCTTATCCGGTTTGATTCAAGGTTCGGCAGGATCCTGTTTTTATGGTATTATTTTTTGTGTGAATGCTTTTATGAAAGGTATGTTCGATAATTCTTGGTTTCGCATCGCTGAATGTTCTTATTATTGTTGCACAGTTTACATTTCTTTCATTATTAACATTAATTTTCTGTGCTATTTAGATCTCATAATTCTGACGAAACTGTTTATTATTTGCAGCTTCAAACAACAGCAGTTTGTGAATTTCGTTTCATCGGGTCAGCTAAAAATAAACATTATATACACACAGCAGTTAAAGGAAACGCCGATCGATGGTCAAACTGTAAGAGGTTTTCTAACGTTACACTATAAAGTGTTTATTATTTTGCTTTGTTGACACGTTTTTAACTATAAGCCAGGCTCTTGTGCAGTCTGTGCAGTCAGCTTTGTACATGTGAATCCTTTCTTTCTGCTCTTTGAAACGTTATTATCCGTCTAGTAACACTGATCAGTTCAGACTTCACAGAGGTAGAATACAGAACGGAAAAACTGCGCTGATATCGAGCTGAATCTTTTCATCGCTCTGGTTGTGGTTTAGAATCGCTGACAAAAATCATTGAAAAAATGTAGAATATCAAAGTTTCCAACGAATCGATATTCATTTGGCCATGCATGAACTCACAGATCAGGTGTAATCATGTCTCCTTCGATATTTTTGGTCATCAGAAGATCTCCTAAGAGCTTCAAAAATAGCACTGAATTTACGCTTCGAACCTGAAACTTCGGCATGATCATTTCTCGTTCTCTTTCCGCCGACCAGGGATATGTTATGTTCTGCAAATATTCGACCTACAGTAAATAAGTAGAGTGCATTTAAACACTCAGGTTACTTTAGGCTTTCCTGCCTGTCCCGAGTAAAAGTGTTGTATTCTAGATGAATTATTGAACTTTAAATCAACTAAATAAGTCTTTGCTATGATGATTTGGAAACGCGCGCGGATATCGGCTGTTCCTGCATTTTAATGAACTTACTCCTACCCATAATGCACCCGATATAGTTATATAGTTGAGGCGCGGGGGGTCAAAGTTTTTGCACTTCGCTGTATACCACCTAATATATATATATAATGTGAACTGATGATAAAATGAAGGTAGTAATACGGGATTCTACACTCTGCTTTGGTATTTAGACTTGAATAATAGTTGTAAGGTGCAGACAGAGAACTTCTTACTAATCCTTTTATTGAAAAAACGTTATATATATTCTGTGCGACTACTGTAACCGGGGAGCCATGCACTCGAGAACCAATCACATTGCAGAATGAAAAGAAAGCATTCCAACGTGCGGTTATTTGAGCCAATCAATGTCGAGTAAAAGACAATAGCATTTCAACTTGCTCGAGCTTCGATCCGGTAAAATGGTGGACTAGTTTTACAGTGGATATGCTGGTATTTGTAAGTTTAAATGCTTTGTTTCGTTCTGCAATTTGATTGGTTCTCATTGTCTAAGCGACCCTGTGATTGGTTCTCATTGTCTAAGCGGATCTGTGATTGGTTTTCGTTGTCTAAGTGACCCCAGCTAGATGCATAACAGTAGTCGATACTCAAAACTTGCTTGTTTACAATGATTATTTTGACAGATCCAAAGGCCGTAAAGTTTAGAAGAAAAACTCTTAAGGAGAAAATGATGACATTTAGAACACTCATACAAGAGCCAAAGAACGTAACGTTTAGAAGACAAAGGCTTAAGAAACTTAAGGAGGAAATGATGTCATCGATCAAAACACTCAAACAAGAATTTGCTCGTGAAGTCAATGAAACCTCTTCGGAAAAAGGAGTTAAACAATCAATCTTGGACTCAAGTAAATTACTAGAAAGAGAGTTACTTAATTCATCTAGTACTGGACTATGCCTTAAAGGACTTTTTAGGGATGTATTACTGGTAATCGTTTATCATTTCCCATTTTATGGAAGTTTTCCTATGCTTAGGAGATTTTATAGTGGAGCATTTAGGAACATTATTCTTTGTGGGCCTAATACAAGCAGTGAATATCCGTCGATAAATGTGGAACTCAAAGATGGATTTTACGCGTATGAATGCCTTGGACGGGCTATTAGGGTCCTACCTGGTCATACAGGGTATATGTACATCAACGACGACATGATAGTGAACTGGTGGAACTTGAGACAGTTTAACACTAGCCGAGTATGGATTGGGAAAGCCTTAGAAGAAAGTGCAGAAGTGGGAAAACCACCACCTAATCCAAATTGGCCCTGGTGGTCCAGAAAGTCTCCTGGTCAAGAAAGTTGCAGTGAAAGCTTACTTGAGATCCAGGCTCTGGTGAAATACAACAGTTTGACATGGGTGAATAGTTCTTTGCAAATTTACTTGAACAATACAAAAGGAAAACTTCTATGTCGAAGTAGTTGGGCAGATTTTTTCTACGTCCCCGGCAGATTCTCAAGCGCGTTTCAAGCTCTCTCTGGTATTTTCTACAAGAAAAAATGCTTTTTAGAAATTGCTGAACCAACTATACTAACATTCCTTGACAATGAAGATGAATTCGAAAATGTAGATGGAGTATTTTTGCCTGATACTTACGGTTATACTGACTTTAGCGATGGGAAGATCTTTTGGAAGGTTTATAACTACGGTATAACCTTTATTCACCCATTTAAACTTCAAACAAACGAGAATGGATTTAACAAAAAGCTGTTTAGGACTTATGTTCAGCATTATTCTGAAAACCTTTCAGGTTGTTGGTTCAACGTACGTCGAAAAAACATAACGGTTCCCATAGTCTGAGACGACGCGCGCCCACGTTTCCTATATATGCACACTAGACCTAGAAGTCTGCCTAGAAGTCTGCCCACGTTTCCTATATATGCACACTAGACCTAGAAGTCTGCCTAGAAGTCTGCCCACGTTTCCTATATATGCACACTAGACCTAGAAGTCTGCCTAGAAGTCTGCCCACGTTTCCTATATATGCACACTAGACCTAGAAGTCTGCCTAGAAGTCTGCCCACGTTTCCTATATATGCACACTAGACCTAGAAGTCTGCCCACGTTTCCTATATATGCACACTAGACCTAGAAGTCTGCGCACTGATCCAATGGCTGAGTCACACTGGGATGTTAAACTATACTAGGAAACCAGCCAAACTATGGTTAAGGATTTTTACTATTGTTAAAATAGTTAAATGTTCTTTTTCTTGCCGCCATTGGCTGAGGTTACACTGGACGAAGTGTTTACTCTAGTAAGCGGATTTAACTATAGTTATACCATGGTAGCCTCGGATTCTTTTGTTCTCCGAGGCACATTTAAACCACTAATTTCCCCTGCATGCGTAATGAGAGAAAATTAGAAGAGAATGCAGGCTGGAAGTGAGAAGGTCAAAAGCATCAACTCCTGCTCCCCTCTGGCACAACTAGCCCTGCGCTCCCGGATGAAAAAATACTGAATCCTAACTGACCTGTCTTCATCATAACCTTCAACGTAATCCATGTGGGATCACGTATTTCAATCTGCATATTCTTCTCTTAATTTCTCAAACCCGCTTCTTCCATGTGGGATACTTAAAACCATAAACGTGACGTAATTAAAATCCATTCATGCTCTTTGAATATTTAGTCAACCGCATAATTACATTGTATTTTAGTGTTATTCTTCTCAAAAACAACACGCTTTTCCCCAGGGGAAGCCAGGGTCGTTTAATCAATGGCGCTCAGTCAAGCATTAAACAAAACGTTTTCGAAAGCAACTCGACTGCGACGTCTTTAGTTTCGGCAGAGAAAACTAAACTTCTCAGAGGTTTGCTCCGTTCCTCGGCGATCATGGTATAACAAACTTATACCATGGCATTTCGGGGTATTAGTGATTTAAATTGCCCCGAGAGCCGCGGGAAGATTTGTAAAAGTCCCTCGGCCGCTTAAATCTTCGCTCGGCTCTCGGGGCAATTTAAATAACTAATACCCCTCATGCCATGGTATAACCTATAATTAACGGCACCTCAGTGTGACTTGCATTTTACGGTTTACCGTAGTGAACTCAACTGTGGTTTATAGTTGCTCCGACAACGGCGGCAAGAAGAAAGAAAAGTTGACTATAGCTGAGCCGTCCTGAAAAGATGGGTTTTCGCTAAGTTAATATAAACTAATTAACTTAGTTGACAACTTGTCATCTTTTTTGATGTTTGAGGTAATTAAACCCCAGTTTGTGCATGCGATTGGTTTCCGAACTGTCAACTGACGGGCCGAGAGCGGCCATCAAAAGTCAAATTGTATTAAGGCAGAAAATCAAACTGAGTTTCGCTTTGAGCACTTTTGCTTTATCGAGTTTCACTTTGACCACTTTCACTTTGAGCATTTTCGCCGAGTGAGTTCAGTTGGTACTGCTAGCATGGCCGAGGGCGGCCAAAATCGCAGTGCTCATGCGCGACGAGCTCTTCCCTTAACTTAGAAGTCCGTACGTAAAGAGTAAGTTGTTCAAGTGCAAGGAAAACTGTGTGGAATAAGTCGAGGAGAACATATACTAGAAGTTTCTAAAGAAAGTGAAGTGTTGCGAGAGGATGCATAGATATTAGTAATTATAATGATTTGCAAGTTTCTGTAGTTTTAATCAACTAGGAGTAATTATTATAGATTATGGGAAGTGCGTTGGACAAATTTGAATATGATTGTGCAACCAATAGTTGATAATTTTCGATTAAGGAATGAAACAAAGGTAACCAAATAAACAAAGTGGAAACAATATAGAGCCATAGTTAGTTTCCCAACTCACACTCGCCTTTGCTCAATCAGGGACTGATGGGTTGGGTTATTAGTAGACAATGTGCATTTTGTTCAGAAAATAACACAATTTTTTACATCGATAACGGAGATATAGACAACAAGTGAATTAGTATATATATTTTATTGAAATGTGTGAACAATCATAAACTATGACATTAATTTGCTGTATGTAGAATTCAATGGGAGTGGAGAAAACACTGACCCCCAGTCCATGGACTCTCTAATTCCCAAATATACTGGGAATCCAACAACAACAACAACAAACTTTATCCATATACATAAATGGTATTGCCTAAAAAATAAAAACATAGCTAAAAGAAGCTAAACTAACTTTGAGAACGATTTCTAATATTACAATGATTTCTTAGTTCAAAGGCTTCAAAAATAAAGTGAGCCAATTTCTTACATACAAATGGTTCTATGTTATTAAAGAGAAATAAAGTTTTGTCTTTGATATTTAAGTTTGTAAAATGTTTGTATTTATTACAAATGTCGTCGAAGAATACTTTTCTAATGTTATTATATAAGCTGCAATGAAATGTGAAATGTATTTCGTTTTCTACTTCATTTGTGACACATATTTCACATATCCTTGAAGCTTCGGGTATTTTGGGACAAGAGTGTCTGCCTGTTTCTATCCTTAAATTATCATTTCCCGATCTACGTTTTAAGCCGGAAGCTTGGACTTTGCTTCGCTTTATACTCTCATACCGATGGGACATTTTCAGCTATATGCCTAAGATCAACACCAACCGTTTTAAGAACTCTTTTATAAATCGCTTAATTTTTAAATATAACTTAGCTTTATAGTTTTGTATATTGTATATTCTTATTTTGTATAATATTTTTTCTTATCTATGAATGTAACATAAGATATGTATTTTTTATCTTTTGACACAATAAAGACTATTATTATTGCTGCGAGAGAAGCGAGAGCAATATATTCGCGACGTCTTTTACGGGTTGCCTGTGTTATCAGCGTCAGATACCACTATGTTTTTCGATTCGATTTGGTACGTTTCTGAAAACTTGTCCGCGAACACGCGAAAACGCGACGTCTTTTATGGGTTGCCTGTGTTATCAGCGTCAGATACCAGTATTTTTTTCGATTCGATTTGGTACGTTTCTGAAAACTTGTCCGCGAACACGTGATCCGCAAACGCGAAAACGAAGGCAATTTTACCCTGAAGGCAAAGCGCGGATCGCCCCGAGCCTTCGACGTTTCCTCGACGTTTGCATGGTTGTTTGCGTTGAAAAACTACCACTTTTTCACCAGTTTCGTTTCTCCTTCAAAAGGTAAGTTGCTGCTGCTTGTTTGTTTTAGCGATACGAAAGAAATGTTTGAAGCTTCTTTTCAAAGCATCAGAGAGCTGAGTACTGCTCCAGTTGCGAAGGAATTACAGTCCGAATTTTGGCGTGTTTATGGACTCAGTGCAACCACGTGCGATGAGTTGTCGATCAATTTGGCTTTGTCAAACGAGCAGGCGATGTTCTTAAATGGCAAGAACAACATTGATGACAACCACTCCTCCACAAATGATACTACGCACGGCACTAATGACTCAACCATATGCCGGTACCTATCAATGTAAATTCCTTATGTAGTACTACAATGACGGACTTTCATACAACTAAACAACATACGTAATGTCCCATTTTGATTGATTACATTTTTATGTGCATGCATGCTCTCTCATTGCACATTCATTTTCACAGAGTACACTTCCTGGATCTTCCTGATTTACCTCTCGCAGCACTTACCTTCCTCATAGGAATTTCTAGTTATTATTATTATTTGCCCTGAAATACCTGTCCCAGGCCAGTTGGAAAATTGACCACAAATTTAAAGTAAAATGTCAGCTCCTTCAGTGTCTCCAGTACCCTCCCCTGGGGAACATTTTCAAAGGTGCTGTAATCAAAAGTGGTGAAATTGCTTCATACTGACTATTAACCCTTTCACTCCCGGACGTGTTTGGGCTCAAAGGGTGAAATGCAGAGTGCTAACTCAACCCTCCCCCCTCAGTTCCAGTTTGGCTAGGCTCAAACTTTCCCCATGATGCCATTCGGCAGAATTCTACGGACTCGGCGGCGGTGAGTATGGTTTCTAATGTAGGTTTTCCAATGAAATGTGCTCTAATTTTGGACAAATAAGCCACTGTAAGAGAGCTAGAGGACATCATTAAGTGTGATGACGGCTTAAAAGTACTTGGTTTGCTTTTAGTAGGCCTTGTGAGGGGTTCCACAGGATTTTTCTGTTGTGTTTCTGCTTTGAGACACATGAAATAATTTTTCACTGAAACCCTTGAAATTCTGCAGTTGGTTGTCTTTTCCCCCTGCATGCTCAACCTATTAGGATGTGTTTTTGTCACTTTAAAGCAACGGCTTGAGTCCAAATCACCGCCCTTGGTTGTAGGGGTAAAAGACTTACAAAAAAAAACCTACCGGAGTCCCAGAGAGAGAGAGAGAGAGAGAGAGGGGGGGGGGGGGGGGGGGGGGGGGGGGGGGTCCCCTTGTGATTTTTTGTTGATTACCCAGCATGCGTCAAGAATAGCGTGGTTCGCAGTCGCTTGGTGTGTTTTGTGCTAACAAACCTGGTGGTTCGAAAGATTAAAGAAGGTACTGTAACGACTGAGTGCTGATTTTGTGTTTGCTTTTGATTTCAAGGGCGAATGGGAAGGATTTTGGAGGCCGATTTTCAGCTCCTCAAAATTCGTGAAAATCGGAGAAACGAAAAACGATCTCCAAAACAAATGAGTTTTTCTCCAAAGTGGGAGAGTCAAGCAATCCCAGTTATAGCTGTGGCTTTGAAGTCATTCATCCCTTGAAATAATATCGCAACATCGTATTTCCAGCATGTCTAGGTTTGATGCAATAATTTTCTCCAGGTACATGCTTCATATTGGCCGGTTACGGCCGGTTCAGGAGCAAAAGGGTTAATGTAGTTTTTCTTCCTTCAGCCTTTTTTTTTATTTGTTCACTTTTTTTATTCTTCATTTTTGTTGTTCTATACTTGAGTCTGTGTGTATGTGCGCGTGCGACTATACATAATGTCATTCAATTATCTCATTTAGCGATCTAGGATGGTCGTACAGAGGTAGGTATTCTCGTAATTAGCTGATTTTATTTTCCGAGAAACGTGAATTTAAGAAATTATTATTCGTGATCCGTGACCCAAAGGTTTCGCGTGACGAACTTGAATTAATAACCGATATTCGTGATTTCACCACTTATTCCACGTGATTTTGAGTCGCGAGACCTCTGTAAGATTTATGAAGACTATGAAAACATCGATGCGCGCCTTACGCGACCAAGTACAATTCTCGTAACGTTTCGTAAGGCATTTGCAACTACCAAATAACTGTGAACTTTATCCGGGGTCCTATATATGTGGCATGGCTGTGGCAGTGGTGGAGCTATTAATCCAGAGAGCGCTAAACCAAACCTCGGAGGACCTGGACGAACGACGAGATTAAAGCATTCATCAGGATATACTACTTCAAGTGGCATAGTCAAGCCTTGGCTCGATTCATTTTAAAACTTGGCGTGAAGCCACTTGTTGATACACCGATCGTTAAAGTGATTGGCGCAGCAATGGAGAACGATGGGACAGCTTTAAAACCTGCGATACAATACAACAAATAAACGCTGGTTTGAAGATGACAGCCGATATAGAATTAGTCAAGACTAATCCAATCCCGAAATCTGAATTTCTAAAAGAGAATGTGATGACAGAGGCAAATGTAGCCTATTTGTCGACGACGGACAACGGGGTTGCCATGTCAGTCAGTGTCACTTACAAACCCAAGGCAGGCAAAACTAGAGGTGAGATGAAAGAACCATTTCTTAACGAGGTTGAGGTTTTGCAAATATGTCATTGTTTTATTAGTTCAGCGGTTTCATCACGACATATTCTTGATAAACCTGCTACAATGATTTGTAAAAGTGCATACCAGGCTTGCATCTGTCTGCAATCTGACCGCTTCTGTCATCTGGCATCTGACCGCCGCTTCTGTCTGCAATACCTGTTGTGCTCAAGGGCAGCTTAGCCACATACCATCTCTTCGTGCTTGCCAACGGTGCCTTGAAGCCAATGTCCAGTGTTCTTGAGCAGTAGTTCTTGTTTTGGCATCGGACTGTGAATCTGGGAACAAAAAAGCCTTTGAATTGATTTCTGAGAGCAAAGTTGATGGCACGTTGCCCCCTCATGTTTATATTCGTTTGTCTACCTGATGCTGTCCATGTAGGCCAAAGTCTGAAGTGTAGCTTTGCCAACTGGATGCTGTTATTGGATGAGGAGAGAGCATGTTTATCTATTCTGCATGCATACAATCCGAGATTCTGACCCGGAACTAAAGAGGTTGTCACCAAGAGATAGTGTCCTAAATAAAGATCGGATGGATATAAACTGTAAGTCTGTATACTACATTTGAGTAAATAGTCTCGGTATTACCTCGTCTCCACCGTCGATCGTGTGGTGCATTCAGTCGTCCGTACAGCTACAAGATCAGTGACACCAACAAGGTAGGGCTGTATCCACATCCCGTCGCAAATTGCTCCGGCGAGCAATTGAATAACCTCACTAGACTTCTAGAAGTTAGGTTTCATGTCCCGGCAGACGTAAAGGTTGATGGAGAATGCCATGACGGAGCTAAATCGCTTGCTTGCTGCGATGGAATAGCTTATGTAAGCTGTCCATCATGCCGGAATGCAACTATTCCCCTTGACAAATAAGACAGCAATTAATACAGCTAAAAAAAACTTTAAAAAGTAGAGCTCATTTCTGAGTTGCAGAGTCCGAGAGTCTTGACACGCGCGGAACATTTCCGGTGCTCCGAGAACGACTGTCTAGACATCTAAAGAATGTAGAAAGAACATATGCAGAAACCAAAGGTGACCTGACTAAAGTCCAACTTTCTCGAAAGCTCGAGCCTTCCAGCGTTGCTAAGGCAAGCGATAGTATCATCCTTTGCGGTGCCAGCGATGTGGGCAAGGTATTCTATTCCATCACATTAGAGATAGATGGAGTGGTAGTTAAAGACAATGTTACTGTTTTAGCAAAATACCCAGCCTCTCGCACAGAAGTAGTGTCCATGTGCTTTAACAGTAACATCCTTTATCTGTCTCACAACCCATGCAGGCGGAATCATAGCTATTGCAATGTCAACACTCGAGGAAACTACTATCCTACGAAACGGAATTGTCGAATGTAATGAAAGCGCACACGTGGTAAAGTTTATGTAGACTGTGGTGAGGAGACCGTAGTTATTGCTGGCACAGGAAAGGAAGGAAATTCAAATGGAAAGGGAGACCAATCATCGTTTGCGCAGCATGCAGCCTATGGGCATATGTGTTGAGCTCGATAAGAACATATTCATTACCGATGCTCAAACTGGCTCTGTCAAGCTAATTACCTCAATAAAAGGCATTGTAAAATATCTAGGTCATCTCGGACTCCTGTATAAAGCCTTTTCTGTTCATATTAAACATCAGACATTCCCAAAACTTTCCCTACCCCAAGCAATCGAGCTTCTGGAAGAACTTGACAGTTACTTGAGAACAACAACAGAAAAAGCATTGTCACAGCAACGACGGCAGCACAGGTAAACCAAGCGGTCCTCAAGGAACTATTTCTAATCAGACAAAGCTTTCGGTCAAGATATGATCTTAAATGGGCTGAAAGATCTGGAGGCGTTAGTTAAAGAACTTAACTCAAGATACACCATTGATCTGTACTCCTGTTTGACAGTTCAGGTTGAAAACCTACACGCAATTCAAGTTCAAGTTCAAGTTCATTTTATTCACACTTATTTAATATATTTTTTGGTAATTATGTACATTTACGACAGCCATAAAAAAAAAGAATATTTTTTGTAAGGTATAAAGATTTTGTAGGAGGAGAGTGCGTAGTGGCCAAAGGAGCAAAGCTTTCGAGTTGGCCACTACAATGTTGAAATTGATGAGGGAAGGAAGGTGCTTAGCTTACATGTATATGGCTTAGGTGTAGATTTAAGAAAAGAAAGAAAGAAAGAAAGGAAGGAGTCAAAAGAAAAGTATTTGATAATAATTTACAAGTAAAGTAGACTTACATATTTAAAGATTAACATAAATGTTACACTACAGATATTACGTATACAATAACATCAGTATTTTGAAGGAAGAAAAAGAAAGAAAAAAAACACACAGGAGAATACAGGTGACTATGACTGGCTGCCAAGTAGATATATTTTATATTGATTTTTAAAACTATTATGAGGCAAACATTTAATCTCGAATGGTATTTTTCCCATATTTTTGCTGACAGAGCTCTAAATCGTGTAAGGCCATAATTTGTTCTGGAGGCTGGTCTGTGTAGGTTTTGTTTAGCAGCATATCTAGTATTATGTTTGTGTACATCAGAGGCAGACACAATCAAGTCAGAAAAAGTGGCTGGAATTCTATGTTTCACATATATTATTTTATGTACAAGAGTAGATATTTTAAAGTTAAAAATTTTCTCAAGTTTAAGGATTTCTAGAATTCTATAATATGGGGTGGCACTTTCGGTTTTCTTTGCAAAGAAAATACAGCGGACACATTTATTTTGCTTAGTTTTGATCTTATTTAGTCTGGATTGGCATGCTGTTCCCCAGCTCATTAGAGCATAATTTAAATATGGGTAAATAAGAGTATAGTAGAGTTGCTTTTGTGTATTAATAGAAATATAATGTCTAAGTTTGAAAAGAATTCCTACATTTTTTGTCAATTTGTTGTTAATATGTTTGAGTTGAGCATCCCATTGTAAGTGCTGATCAATAAAGACACCTAAATATTTTATTTGTGTTTTTTTCTCTATATTACAGGTTGTTATTGTTATAGGTTTTTTTCTGGGTGTGGTTATTAGCATATAGTTGGTCTTTTTAAAATTGACGGATAGCTTATTTGCAGCACAATACTTTAAAACATTCTTAAGCTCATCATTAACAACTTTTCCTAACTCATCGAGGTCATTAGAGGAATAAAAAATATTTGTATCATCGGCAAAGATTCTAAAGATATTTTTTTTTGAAAAGTTTGGGAGATCATTGATATAGAGGAGAAAGAGTAGAGGTCCTAAGGTAGATCCTTGGGGGATACCACATGTTATGGTTCTCAAGCTGGATTCCTTGTCACCAATTTTAACATATTGTTGACGGTTACTTATGTAGCTCGAGAACCATACATGGGGTAGTCCTCGAATACCATATTTATTCATTTTTGTTAAGAGAATATCGTGATTAATCGTGTCAAATGCTTTAGAAAAATCCAGAAAGATCCCACATGTTATTTTGTTTTCATCTATAGCTGTTTTTAGATTTTCCAAAGTTTCAAGAATGGCATATTCAGTTGAATATCCTTTTCTAAAACCAAACTGGTAATTAAAGAGAATGTTTTGCTTTTCAAGAAAAAAAATTAGTTGATCATATATAAGTCTTTCTAATACTTTACTAAAGGGGGAAATAATTGCAATTGGCCTATAGTTCCCAAGCTCCGTTACATTGCCATTCTTAAATATAGGGGTTACCCTTGATATTTTAAAGACATCAGGAACCGTTCCTGTTGAAATTGATTCATTGTATATGTTTGTGAAGGGTATAGATAGTGGTCCGCTTGCGAGTTTGATAAGTGTATAAACTTGTGGTTCAGTTAGTGGAGATAGGAGAAAGCTATTAGCTGGTGAGGAAGTTATATATTGAATAGGATTGGTATTATCAGTTTCAATTTTCTTTGCTAGAGTTGGGCCTATATTTACAAAGAAATTATTAAATAACTCAGCGATATCCGCCTGTTGTGTAAAATGGGTCATTTCAAGGACCACTGAGTTCCCCACCGCTTTGCAGTACGCACAGAATCCGGCGAATACCGTATACGAAAGCATTAGACGTGTAGTACCCTGGAGTGCCTACTACTACACACGATAAATCATATTATCCCGTGCTGCGCCAGAGCACTCCACTATGAAGCAATTAAATAGGCGGGAAAAAGACCACATGGTGATTGAGTGGGCGACAACCAATGGAAAAGCTGTACGACAGAGAAGTGTGAGTCAAGAGACCACCATGTTCAAGGCCTGAACATTGCCATTAAACATGTACAGAACGTCAGACTATCCGAACAACATATCCTCGTTCTAGAATTACCAATAATCAGTAATTGGCTTTTGCTCTTCAATTATCAATAATCGCTAATTCTGGAACACAAATTAAAAATGACATTCTTAAAACCAGGATAAAGATAAACAATTGTCCAAATCCGAACGGTGGTAGACGCGCTTAGTGTAGTGGTCGTGACGCCTGCACTGCCAAGCACAACACGCAAACGATTACGAGTTCAAGCCCGAGTAGGAGCACTCAAAAAAATCTTTCCTCTCGTTTACCTTCTCTTCTTGTTACCTGTGAACCCTAGCTCTAAGTGAGTGAGAACCCGTCGTTTACCCGCGAACTCGTCCGATGGTTAGGGTTCGGTTTATGGTTCGGGTTAGGATTTGCAGTAGTATTACCAATAATCGGTATTTCAAGCGTGTTTGCCATTTACTGATTATTGGTAATTGTAGAGCGAGGATGCGTTGATCCGAAAGATAAAGTCTCATTCAACCCTAACACAGTCGAAAATCTGTTACTTCTGCTACGACTGTTACGCCTTCTATGTCACACGAGGCCATTGAAGAGGGTCAAGCAGAAGAGGAAGCCGAGGTAGAAGACGAGGAAGAGTACGACACTGATTCAGATTCTAATAATTCTACTGCGGACAGTGACGAGGAAGATACATTGGACAATTTGACGTTTCTTCGGGCCGTCACTACACGTAGTGGACGAATGGTTAGAGTCGTCTATCGAGAATGATAAAGGTATGCAATTTGCAATATGTAGCCTTTCTTTTGCCTTTCTCGATTTTGCTTTCTTGAAACACTCCTTCTTTGCCACTTTTCTTTGCGCAAGAACAGGATAAAAGAGTACGTTACTTGCTTATTTTCGTGATTCGGGAAAATAAAATTTTGATACCCGTGATCCATGATTCGTTATTTTTTACGCCCGTGAACCGTGCCAGAGACCCCCCTGTACGACCCTTATCTAGCTCTTCGTAGTTATTTCTAGGTAACATATACCCAACTTCTGAAATTTTAACAAAGTACATAACTGTCCCTGCACACGTGTGGTACAATTGTCTTGTCTTGACCACTGACAAGTGCTCTGGTACAATGTAGAGGGTTCAGTACCCTGGGGAAACCCATTGATAAGAGTGCATGCTCAGAGCAATTAAATAAACTGATAAACGTTGACAATTGTGTACTTTTTATTGTTTAACATGAAGACTGAAGAAACAGCAGGGAAGAAAATCATTGTTCCCGACTTCCTAACAACAGTTAAGAGGGTTGGCTCTGGCTTACAAAGAAATAAGCAGATAAATATTTCAATCGTAACCCTATAAAATCCTTCTTTCTTTCCGTATCAGTTGAGAAAAATGCATTGGAAGTCAGTTTTAGAAACATTTCTTTTAGTAGTATAATTAACAATCAATATCGACTGAGCCTGAGGCGAATAATAGTTTTAGTACATACTAACAACTCGGGACCCTGCTTTTGGGCACTGCATTTTGTTGAATTTCTAAAATTTCTGCATCGGAAACAATCGCGAAACGTGGATTTACGCCTGCCATTTTGTTTCGAAATTATCCCGAGTTTTGTAGGTGGCTATTGCTCATTATTCCGAGATAGCGAGCCAATCAAATTGCATGATCTATGTAGGTTCCCGTGTTGTATATACTAATACATATTACTCATCGTTTCCAGTTAGGACTTGTGTTGTGTTTAACATATCACGACTTTCTTCTTCGAATTATATTATTAATACAGACAGAACCTGCATTGCACTAGACAGTAGACTGTGACATGTTCACACGAGGATGTTACAGCTAGCTAGAAATGTGGAGCAGTAGATTGCTGGATGTTGTGGGACGAGCGGCAAAGTCGACCGCTACATGTGCTACCCTGGTGATACCTATAACACTTCGGTGTCAACAAGTTGAAATAACGGTTGCCCACATAATAAGAAACAGCGGTTTTGCTCCTCTTTAGACATGCGTAGAACAGCTCCTCGCACTGGCAATCCCGAGCAGCGTCTCCCATGATTCTAATCAGCGGGCACTGCGCATGCTCGTAGCAGCACTTTTCGGTTTCCTGAAATTATTACAAAATGGCAAATGCGGTGTTGATCGTTTCGTTATGTTTCGTATTCCGGAATAAGAATTAACAGAATGACTTTTTTAGCCGCTGGAATATTAAATGTATCCTGAATATCATATATCAGCAAGCGTTTGTAGCATGTGTCTGAACCAGTGATTTCAAGAGACTATTCCATCTATACTTATTCTGAAATACGGTCAATCTAACCCTCCCTAAATGATTCTTCCAAGAGTGGTATGATGTATAGATTTATTTGTACAACAACAACAACAACAACAATATATTTATTTATACTCATAAAGGTTTACAATATTGTGAGGAAAAAAAAAGGCGAATTAAAATAAGTTTTAAGTATGAGCTAACCTAGAATAACCTGCAGGTTAATCGAGCTAGGTAGCACATATAATGTATTTAAATGTAGTTAATTGGTTGGGCTGTGGACCAAAAAGAAAAGACAAGAAAAGGAACATTGAAGTAGTTACTCATTTACTATAAGGACAAAAACGGATTACAGAGAATTATAGACAATGAAGCCGGAAACAAACAAGTGTTTGCAAGACAATGACCGGGCAATTAAGTAGAGTGATAGAAAAACAGCTTGTAAATACAGTAGAGATATATAATGGTCTAGTAAGGCTGAGAGAGAGATTCTTTAAGTAGTCGTTTGAAACTATTTCGAGTATGATTTTTTAGGTTTTCGTCAATAGAATTCCACACAATGGTACCTTGAAAGCGAATATTGAACTTGCCATAATTTGTTCTTGCTTGAGGAAGATAAAATGATTTTTTTGAAGCTAGCCTGGTATTATATTGATGAACAGTATTGACATTTTTAAAAAAAATCCTAAACACGGAGGAAGTTTTCCAGAGGAAAAATCATACATAAACAATGCATCATAGAAAAATACAAGATCTTTAAGTTTTAGGATGTTAAGACGTTTAAAAAGTGGGCTGGTATGTTCAGTATAACTGGAAAAAGTTATGATTCTAATGGCTTTTTTCTGTAAAATGACAAGAGGGTTTAAAGTAGATGGATAGGTGTTACCCCATGCAGTTAAAACATATGTTAGAAAAGGGTAAATCAAAGTATAATAGAGTTGTGTTAGGATTTTTGTACTAACAAAATAACGAATTTTAGAGATTATACCTATGCATCTTTTAATTTTTTTTGAAACATGTAAAATGTGAGATTTCCAATTTAACTGTGAATCTATAAAAATTCCTAGGTATTTAATGCATTTTTCTTGTCGTATCTGTTTATTTTTTATGTGCAGAGTAATCTGGTGTTGTAATATTTTTTGTGGGGGTTGAAAAATGACAAAGTTAGTTTTATCTATATTTAGAGAAAGCTTATTGGCAGAGAGCCAGTTGTGGATTTTTTCTAAATTTTCATTAACAGCTAATTCTAGTTCATTCAGGTTTTTGTTAGAATAGAACAAATTTGTATCATCTGCAAATATGTGAAAATCAAATAAGTTGGTGCATGAATTAAAGTCATTAATGTACAGAAGAAAAAGAAGAGGACCAAGAACAGAGCCTGGGGCACGCCACAGGTTATTTCCACCTTATCAGATGTACTATTTCCAATCGAGACAAATTGTTGTCTGTTATTTAGATAAGAGAAGAACCAATCTTTAGCAACACCACGGATGCCATAGTGATCTAGTTTTTTCATCAGTATGTTATGATTCACGGTATCAAAAGCTTTAGAGAAGTCTAAGAAAATTCCACAGGAGTATAAACCTTGTTCAATTGCTTTTTGTATTTTGTCAGTTATAAGCATAACTGCTTGTAAGGTTGAATGATTGGCACGGAAACCAAACTGTTTATCGAAGAGTATGTTGTTTTTATCAATATAACTTATCAACCGTTTGTACATTAATACTTATATACGATGTGAAATGGTAATTTTTGTATGAAAATGAAATAAAAGCTCTTATCAGTTCACCTGATCTGTTAGGTTTCATTGTAATTATCACTCCTGTCTTTAGGGATGAAAGTCCTTTGAGCGCGCACTTTTCAGTTGGCAAAGGAAAAACAGAGCAAATGTTTAACACTTCAAAAGTATAAACATTGAGCCAGTATTTCATTTTCTTAGCCAGTCTCACCTGTGAATTTCCAACATCTACGTGGATTATTGGCAGTAGGACTCGGGGACACCATGAGCTCAGAGGTTTTTCCCTTTTCCTGTCTTCTCTCTGCTCTATAGCTAGCTCCTTCATGTGATGTATCAGTTTCTTTTTACCAAACGAGCCGGAGCGTTCTCTCACTTCTGACACCATCTCGTCTCGGTTTTCTCTCACAGCAGCGTTGCTTTCAGACGCATGAGAGAGTCGTCTGCCGTAATTTCTTTTACCTACGAAGTTTGCCTCTTCGAGTCTCTCTTGCCTTTCATCTCGTTTAAGGTTTTTTGTTGCTTCTGATGTTTCAGTGTTTTGATCGTTGGTTTTGATATCCGCTCCTTTCGCCCTTTGCTTTATTTCGTAATCTTGTAAATCATAACTATCCACTTCACTTGAGTCTTTTTTAGTTGCCTTACCATACCTCTTGCTTTCTTTCTCATTAGTAGTAAATCCTCTTGGGTATTTTTTATCCTCCTTGCCAAAGCCCAGACCTGTAATATCTACGTCGGCTTTGTTGTTTATATGAACGTCTGCATCAAGTTCAGTTCCTGTTATTCTCTTCGTCATTTCATTGGTTTCTCTCGTATCAGAGTATCTCTTGCCGCGGCGTTCGTTCGAGTAGCTACGCGGCATGTTCGCTCTTCTTGTATTTTCGTCAGCAGGGGTTTCATAAGAGGAGAACCTTTTTTGCCATTTTCTCTTCGACTGAACTCTTTTAAACTTGGTATCGGCAGCTTTTCTCAGGGAATCGCCCCGCATTTCTTGTTTTTGGCTTTCAGCATTTCCATTCCTCGTGTTTTCATCTGCAGATCTTTCAACGTCTTTAATGTCTTTGACGTCAGCACTTTCAGATGTCCTGACTCTTTTTCCGATTGACGTTGAATCCAATCTTCTATCTCCAACGTCTTCGGCTTCCTCGTTTTCATCAAGGGAGTCGAGTTTTTGGTTTGTCCGCTTGGCATCAATATTCTCACCATGGTTCCTATAGAAATGTACCTTTTCTAAACTCTTAGAATTGGCATCGACCTTCTCGCGTTCATTTAAAGCATACTCTTCTAAGGCATTGTCGTTTTCGTTTTCCAACCCTGAAGTAGCTGTGAAGTCTCTACCGTGAGTCGTGATATTTGTTTTCTTTTTTGGATTGATTTTGACCATGATTTTGCCAAAACGTTTGGCATGATTTTTTTGCATTTCGGCTTTAACAAATCTTTTCACATAGAGGCTCTGCATGTTATTAGAATCCAAAGATTTGTCCCTCCTGCTTTTTTTCGAGAAATTCTTTAATGCTTTTTCCTTTTTCCTTGGAAAATTCTTATCGGTAGTATCGAATGTTTGTCCTCTTTTCTCCTGGAAGCCCCTCGTGTGTTCCTCGCGGTCGTAATACCGACTTGCTTTCTTGCCAAGTCCATCAACTTCATCGTAGTTTTCGCCGCGGTTTGAAGCATGTATATTTCTCTTATCACTTTCATATTCTCTCTCGTCATTTTCCTTGGCAAGATTTACGTCAGAAAACATTCTACTCTTTCGCCAGTAGAATTCTGCATTGTTTGTCTCCTGATCAGAATCTCTTTCTGGGTTTTCGCTGTATTCAAATCTTCGCATTTTAACGGCGAGTGCAGAGGAACAAACAAACATGAACAGAACGAGAAATCGAAAACAGTTAGCCATAGTGTTCACTGCAAGCCACCCAGACGCTTTTAGTCGCCGGACGAACTGAATCTCCTATGTGAACTGTTTTTCTTTAACGTTTTCGGTTAAAGTTTAATCGTTTCAGTACCGAAACGGTTTTGTAACAGCTGCGTCGTGGTCGAGATAAAATGATTAATGATCTCGAAAAACAATTTCTATAGCTCCGCAAGAGATAGATCCTATCGAAATAACTGTTAAATAGCAATCAGAAAAAAACTCATGTTAATTCCGCAGTTGCTTTCATTGGTTGGTACCCAAACAATAAGAACATTAAGATAAGATCGTAGAACCTAAGTATTGGTCCCATAATTTATTTACTTTAAAAATTACTATTCCGTATCGTAAAGAACAACATTACTTCACTAAAGAAACTATACCGAGAGAAGTATCCAAAGAAACACTGACATTCCATTTTTATACGGCTTCTGGAAGTTTCAGTTTAAGTGCAAAGCGGGTGCAAAGCTTAATAAGACATCCAGGCAAGTGCTTCGTCATAAAAACGTGACTTCAATTATTAACAGCTCTTGAATTTGACGGAACAAATTGTTTTTCTCATTATATTAACGCACAGAAAATACAACGAAAGTCAAAATTTCACATATAAATAAACAATAAAAAATTGTCTGAAAACCTTTCATCCTTAGACTAAAGTTATGATTAAAGTAAAAAGAATCGGAAACAGTGATACGTACGTTATGTCTATTGATCGTGGGTGGATTAGTGGTGTATGTGGGAATTTTTGATCATGAGTAGGTGCGATATGTGATAAGCCAGCCCTGCACTAATATTTACATCGGACTAATCTTTTGTTGTTTTTGTTTTTGTCGTTAAGATGTCGTTGTTGTTGTTTTTGGGTTATCGCTATTTCTAGATATTGTTTTTTTGGTTGGGTTTGCCCAACCATTAATATCATGCTTTGGTTCAATCGGGTCTTGAATATTTTTAGTTTGATTATCATTCCCATGCAAACATCGGAAAATCCAAATGTGCCCTGATTTGCAGAGTATTACACTGTCAGTCAGCTTTGATGTAGTCTTTGGACTTCTTATTGTTACTCAATCAGAAGCCTCACGAAGTCGGCGTGTTTTCACTGTACGTGTTTTGAACATGACCTGTGGAACGCAAGACCACCAGCAAACCAGTGAACGGGAAACGTGATTGTCGAACACAATATCTAGTGATCAGTACTAAAACTGGAAACCCAAGCTCTGTGTGCGTTTTAAATTATAAGGGTTCGTCAGAAATACTGAAATAAAATCAATGAAAACTTCAATATCTGTTCTTCATTGGCTCTGTATGCAATTCCAGCGAATTCTGCACAGGAAGCCCGGGCTTAATTTGTGTGTTGAACTTTGTATGGGATTTACGATTTGTGAAATATCTCAGTAAATATTTCAATAAAGTAAATATAACTTGCCTGAAGAGTAGTTGATGTCTTTCTTGTTCTCTGGTGACGATTTCAAGCGATTTCGACGAATTTTAACCTCTCGTTCTCCCTCGCCTAGAAGATCCCTTTCTTCTTGGCGAAGGGAGAATGAGAGGGTTAAAATTCGTCGAAATCGCCACCAGAGAACAAGAAAGGCATCAACTACTCTTCAGGCAAATTATATTTACTTTATTGAAATATTTACTGAGATAATTCACAAATCGTAAGCCTATGATAGTTTTCAACACACGAATTAAGCCTGGGCTTCTTGTGAATTCTGTTGATTGGATCGGATTGTACAATTGCAATTATGCAACTGTAACCGTACAAAACAGCCATTCTCCCAGTCTCACGTACTGCCATCTTACTTGGCATTTTTGTAGAGCAAGCGATACTCGTAAACTAGAACGGATCAGTTCAGGAAAGGGGATTACGTGCAGTTTTTAAAAACAAACGGTCAAATTATAAGCAATTGTTAAACAGAGCTGCACTGCTAACCCTACTCAATAGGCGACTACAAAATATTTGTATCTTAATGTATAAAGTTAGAAATAATTTAAGTCCGAGGAATATAAGTGACTTATTTCAACTCCATAGCTCTTTAACACTGTAACATACGGAAAACACTCACTTTGATATCTGGGACCTAAGTTCATGTTTCAAGCACAGGATTCGTAAAATAATATGACATCAGCGCATTGTTCAAGGATGGGTGTAGCACTTGACTGAGGGGAACTGGATACTGACGTACCCACTATCACCTCTACTGTTGCTGGCCGGATCGTCCCGGTCGGGGTCTGCACCGAGTAAAGTACAGCTGCTGCAGCCATACTACGCAGTATTGTATCGCCATCGATATTCACACTGCTATGATATGTACATATATATTTAAAACTATCCATTACTATCATTCACAATTATTACTGTATTAATCTATCTCTTAATTAATGTAAATATATATTTTTAGCTTAGGTGTCCCCAATTAGTAGAAGGTTTTCCTCTCAGCTATCAGTCTTTGACACATGAACTGAAAGTTCGGCCAGGCCTTTGGCCAGCACGTCAGTCTTACATCGCAAATGTTTTCAGTTTTTCAAGTCTAGCTTTTTCGCCGTTAACCAATCAGATTGCACTCTCTGTTCCATGGACAATATATCCCGAGGGAGGGTCAACCAATCAGATTCGGATATCGCTCGGGACACTGCGGGAAACTGCGCGGGTCACTTAATTTAACACAGTGAAAACAAGATGGTGGCTGAGACAGGCCCTTTGCAGGACCTGGTCACATGACCTTTTTAGCCTGTCAATCAAAAACAAAATTGGCGCTAGAACAACATGAATGCCAGAAATGGAAAGAGCAAGCCAAAATTAGTAAAAAGCCCATGTTTCTCCTGAAACTGCATCAATCAAGACAGCCTTTCATCATTTTACGACCAAATACAGGGCCAACCTGCAATAGTCAAATTCCATGGAAGGATATCTTAGAAACCAAGAGAAAGCTAAAGCACCATCATAAAATTAATGTTCAAGACACTTAGTATCGAGTACCCATGCCTGCTCAACGGAAGACTTATTTCGTCCAGTTTGTCCACAGGCAGCCCAAGCTAATGATTTGTACAAGGAATGTATGGCAATTTAAAAAAAAAATCAAAGTCATGAAATCTTACCTGTGTGTTGAATCAGTGCCCACTTTCGGCGATTCCACTTTTTACTATTTTTAATTATTTTGATTGTAGAAAAAAGTAAAAACTCTAGAAAAGTTGTTTAGTTGCCGATTTCTTTATTTAAAAAAAATGCATTTTCTGATCATTTTAGCCGTGATTCCATTGCTATATAATTTGGATATTTTTACGTTTTCAATGGTGTCCTGAAAGAAAGAAAACTAACATTTTTTATCTGAAAATAACACATTTTCTCATTGCGCCCAAAATTTCGAAAGTAGAAAAAGTTTGACATTTTTCTAATTTCCTATAATGTCGGCCAATTGGAGAAAGCCCTGCTTCTATATGTGACAATTGCCATTTAATTGGGCAATAACGTGTTTGACCCGTTGGTTCGTCCCCTACCCGCCTAAATTCATGATCAAGCAGCGAGAGATGGAGCATTTAGAGGCAAATATAAACCGAATTAAAGAGCTTTTAAAAGCAAACAAAACTCACCAAGAAATCAGCCATATTTTCTAAGAAACTTTTCCCGAAGCGGTAAAGAGAGGTTTTCTGCTCGAAACATCCGTTTATTTTGCTCGAAATATGATTTGAAACGAATGAGTGAAAGACAGATAGACGTCATTGTTCAAGGCGGCACAAGTGAGGTTCGTAAAAGCGAAAGCTATACGGATTATCAGCCTATCCATTTGTTTCGCACTTCTTATTTTGTATTTTTATTGATAATCTTTCTTCTTCTTATAAATAAGGTCGGTCCAAAATATGGCCGGAAAATGATGGGTTATCTGAGGAGCAAAGGATACGACCGGCTCACCACTGAAGATACAGCTTTCAAATTATCTAAAACGTGTGAATCCAACAGATCATGCGCGCAGAAGGGACGTCACTGTGCGAAGAAGACACCCAGTGCCATACAACGCGCCATACTATGGGTACAAGCTTCACTGCGATCAAAACGAAAAGCTTGTCATGTATGGATGTACATTCTATGCCTTCAATTATGATGGGTGCAGCTCCAACATAATAAGTCTATTTTCAATGCCAAAAAAGAATGCTATGATTATCTACTCATATTTCAGGTAAATAGACTAACACAGAAACCAAGTGGACAGATTGGTCATATCCTCCTCCATAGAATGACTGTCCAGCCTTCTTAGCAAGCATTTTAGCAGCTCCTTCGTGTGTAATGTTGACTTGAGTGACACAAGGGCCGTCTCGCTCCTTACCCGACACGTCAAAGCGCGTCTCATTAGATGGCGCGTTTATGACTGCTGTTTATAGCATGTACCAAGAGAACGACAATAAATAAAGGAAAACCTTTTTACAGTTTGCACTTTGCAGACATTATTAGAAATTAGAAAAATGTCAAGTTATTTCTACTTTCAAAATTTTGGGCGCCATGATAAAATGTGTTATCTTTTGTGAAAATAAATAAATGTTTTTTGTTTTGTTAAAAAAAGTAGTCTTTCAACAAATTATACAGCGATGGAATTATAGCCCGAACCGGAGGAGACGGCTGAAATTCAGGCTAATGGTATTACCCCGGATCAGAAAATGCATTTTCTAAAAATAAAGAAATCGACAAAAAACTAACTTTTCTAGAGTTTTTACCTTTTTCTATAATCAAAATCGGGAAAATAGTAAAAAGTGGAATTGCCGAAAGTGGGCACTGATTGTCCGTGTGTCGGTCGTCCATTTGATTTTCATTTGAAATCCAAAATGGAAGATTGCTTTTTAATTTTCGATTATTCAATTTTCAATTAAAATCTGAAGTTAACTACTGATTTTTCATTTTCAATTCCCCATTCTTTATACAAACAAACATTGAATCTTCTCGAGTGATACCGAATGCGAAGAAAAGGAAACTATATACTTCATGGTAGTGTTCCGTTCCATTTTAATTATTTCATTATTTATCAAATCACCCGCACTGGCCTTTTTATTCTTGAGTTTTTTCGCTGAATCGCGTACTTCCTTAAGTGAAACAGGTGCGTCGAGAATCTCATTCTCATTAATAGCCCAGCATTGATAATCTTTTACAATCTGAGCTTCGTTACTAGTACTTTCAGTTGAAAAGTTGACTTTATTTAGATCTTTGAAATAACTATGCCACTCTGCCGGCGACACATCGTTAGAGGCCCCTTCAGACTGACGCGACTTAATAGAGTTAACCAGTTTCCAAAACTCTTTCGGACTCCTTTCCTCCAATGCCTGAATTCTGTTTAACAAGTCATTTCTCAAGAAAGGATCGTTCGGATACTTTGACACTAAATTGCCTAATTTTTTTACCTCCTTTTTGAGCGAGTGACAATCTTTGTCAAACCACTTCTGTTTTTGAACTGTATTCCGTGTTCTTTTCTTTGGAACTTTACCACTCCTGACAGGCACTACTTTTTTAGAAACCTTAACTATAACACTTGTAAATTTATTAACCAAGGAATCTACATCTAGGTCTCCTTCATCTGCCGATGAATCTAACAAACCACTCAACTCTCGAGAAACCTCGTCAGAATCAAGACTGTCACGGAGCGCAGTCTTTAACTCATCACTCCACAGAAAAGCCATCGGAAGTGGCGACAAAAAGACTGAATTTTCCGACACAGTTGATGCCTCAGCTTTAAGAGCAAACGATAATAGACAATGATGTGAAAACTCCGTCGTATTTGACACGGAAAAATGGTTTACCAGCGGTAAAATATCATAAGAAACAACTGCATAGTCAACTACACTTGCCCCATTATATTTCTGACATGTAAACTGGCCCAGGAAATCTCCCTTCGTTCTACCATTTAAAATAACCAAGCCATTCCCACAACACAACTCAGATAAAGACCTCCCGTAGAGATTTACTTGCTTGTCCCGCGATTTTCGTGGTTCAAGTGGGGGAGCAAAAGCTGTTAAACCAACCGTATCATCCACATAATCATCTAAACCGCTCATTCTGGCATTAAAATCACCACACAACATAATATCACCTTTCCTAGAAAAATTATAAATGCTTTCTTGAAGTAACTCAAAATGGTCAATGCCCAATCTCCTTTCCCTGGGAGAATGTTGTGGAGGGATGTATACCGTACAAACATACAGGTCACGCTTCAAACGAAAGAAATCCTTCTCTAACTTCCACCAGACAAACTCCTCGCTACTCTCCTGATCAAGAAATTTAACGCCTTTCCTCAAGGCAGATTTCACTAAAATCGTAATTCCACCAGAATTTCTACGTGCATTATCTGGCGTTTTCCTACACTTGGAAAAAGAATAGAATCCTTCAATATTAACATCAGCATCACTTAACCACGTTTCAACTAAAGATACACAATCAAACTTTTCAATTGCCGAAAGAAAATCTTCATCATTCAATTTCCCTGAAAGCCCCTCAATATTCCAGGAGCAGAATTTCACGAACCTTTCATTCGACATACTCAAATACGCACAGAACAATCTCGGCCATATCAGTCAACAAAAGGTCTTAGAAAGAAGAAACAAAACACACACACTAAAAGAGATAAAAAATGGATAAATAAAAGCAAAAATCACCGGCATAAACTATGAAAAAAGGCAGCCAATTTACTCTAAGAAACTTATCTTGTTTGACTAGCTATAGGTGGGAAAACGGGCGGATTACAGAATGCTAAACCTGAAGCCGGTACTGGAAGCGGAAACATTGCCCTTGGTTGCGCCTGACTGTGAGTTATGTTGACCTGTACCAGGCGATTAATCTGTTCCGTTAAACCCTTCAGCTGTGAACTAATGGCTGTTAGATCGGCTTCTCTTCGCGTATTGTCGGGAACTCGATGAATAGCCTGGTGCTCCTCCATACGCAGACGACCGCGATTACCACGTGCTTGCCGACGATCGCGGATACCCAATCCAAATGCCAATCTTATCCCGTCTTTCAAATTACCGGCAAACGCAGCAACACCAGCCCTCTTGTTAAAATGTTTTGAATCATAATAAAACTTCCTGTCGCGCAGATTACTGTTATCAATATGCGTTACGTTTGGTAAGTTTACGATCTGCTGATGCACTTCAGTGTTAACCGCGAAAACTGCCTTGTCGAACTCATCGTCCCGAGGTGTAATACCCGATAGGATAATCTTCTTATCCGGGAATGCGGTTTTAGCTATATTCACTAACTCCACTTGTCTGTCGATCAAATCCTTAATAGATAAATGTTCGACATCATTGACGCCGATATTTAAAAGCAAACCTCGTCTCACCGAAAACCTTGGTGAAGATAAAATCTCCGCCGCTTTGGCTGTTGTGGAACAGGGAATTATTTTAGCATCACTTCGTGGACATAACTTTTTCACATCTAGGAACTTCCTGTTTGAGTCACATAGAATGACGAAGTCGTGTTGTTCTGTGTTCACATCACAATGTGCTCTCGTTGAGCCGGACGGAATGCTTTGATCAAGGCCGTTGATCTCATGATCTCTGGTATCGTGGGCTTGTGTATTAGGTGATAAGCATTCCTTTGCATCCGTTTGCACAGTACAGTCGATAAGATTGACAGCACGTTTGTGTTCCAGTACTGCAATCCGATCCTGTAGCTTGTTGTTGTTTTCTTCTAGTATCTTAACTCTCTTGGCTAAATTACCCTTTTCCTCAACCAATGAGCCAATTCTTCCCTGTAACTTCTTTACTTCAGTTTCCGCTTTATAGATCCGTTCATCAACTTCTTGCTTGCAACTGTCTTGTGCCCTCTTGATAACACCCATCTCGTGCTTCACGCGGTCATTCAGCGAGTCATTCATACCCGATCGAGCACTTATCATTGAAAAGAGCTAACTTTAAATCAGATTCTGTAGCTAATCTGTCTATTCGAGCCACTACATCTTCAATCTCAGAGAGACGTTTAGCGTAGGACTCAAACAGTTTCTCTTGCCCGTTCTCAGTGGAAGGGCCTCTCTGTTTCTTCGCGCTGCTCACAGGGGGAAATAATCTCGTTGGTCGTTGTACCTTGCGAGAAGAATGTGCTTTAGGACTTTTCTCTCCATTCGTCGGAGGCACAAAATCGGAATGCCATGTTTCCTTGTCATCTTCGCCCTCATTATCAGAGTCAGTTAAAACATCCAAGGACACTCCGTTCAGATCTAGTACGTTCCCGCTCTTTTCTTTATCTTGGAAGACACGCGAGTACAGGGAACTAATCTCATGTTCGTTACATAAAGTCTCGTCCATGGGTAGCACATTTACAAACTCTCTCAGGCGCTTAAATTCTGTATCTTTCCAGAAGTCCCGACAGTTTCCCTGGACCATTAGTTTCTGTTTCGTGATGTACACTGTCAAAGTGAACAACAATGAACCAGTGCCGTCGCCATCTTGATTCCGGTAAAGTTGAATAATAAGCTCCACGAGCTCATTAGAATTCTTGGTTGGGTCAGTCTTCTTGAACCAATCCACCCTATAATCGTCTTGTCCACCAAAGTCTATCCAGTAGCGAAGTTTTAAGGCTTTCAGCCACCGAAGAAAGCGAGACTGGCTTGAAACCACAAACAAATATACAGCCCCCTTCTTCGACGCTTCGATAATTTCCTGCGTCTCTTTACACTCCGGCCCGCACAGGGTCTCCTCGATAACTGCTACCTCCTCTGACGGCTCGATCGGACTCGATTCCATATTACAAACGCATACTACGATAAAAGAACTAAATAAAAGAGGACTGAAAGGCACGAGTTCACCGCTTTAGTCACGGACACCACGCGAGAGCATGCAACTCGCCATCTTGAATAGAAACTGTTAGATATGATTATTTAAGTGAGACCTTAGAGTGATATGTTGCACGCACACAAAGTTCCTTTAGATAAATGTAGTTTTCCTCGCGCACAAGGAAGATGTTCTTTGGCGCGCGCAACAGTTCTGTCTTGACAAATTTCCAGCACGCGCTAAGATCCGTTGGATGCGGACGATTGACGAGTCCCTTTTGTGGCGTCAGCAATACGCGGTAGATCCAGAGCGGTGTTGGACACGCATCGCAAAGTACGATGGGAGAAAATGTAAAATACCTCATTTCAACACGGTCGTCAAAGCGTGAACATCTCTGACCTCTGACTTTTGGTCCGTTCTTCCTTATCTTCGCGGCGTAATATCTGAATAAGCTCTTCTCTTTTCGGGAATAAATAGTGCCTGAGTCGATCAGGGATATTGCTCGATTCACAAAGGAGTAATGTGATGTGCAGCGGACATATTAATTTCAGGGAAAGTAACTTTACGGTGAGTTGTTGTGATCCGGAAGTCGACTCGTTGGCAATTTTACAGTAAGAAATTATTTCTTTCTTTCCCTGAGTTTAAGCCAGCTTTTCGAATTTTCTAGTTATGTCGAGCGATAATATTAGTATTCGACGGCCTGCGAAAACCAGCAAACACGCGTGGTTTATGACATATCTTAGAATTTCTTGAACAAGGTATTGGCGGACTTGTATTTGGTGTTGTCCCTGTCAAAGGCCGCGAGACTGTTTGTACATGATTTTTGTAAGGGAGGTCTTTAGAATAAATTGCAATACATTTCCTAGAATCAGTGTTTGGACCTTAATTATTCCATGGTCTGTTTTAGAGGGATTTGGGGCTTTTTACGGTGAATTGACTAGCTTGGAAGGAGATTTGGTTGAGATTGGCAGTTGCTAAAAATATGCTTGAATTTGTCAATGGCCAGATACTGGAACAGCTGTACCGGTACTGTGAACCTCAAGAGTTTTGCATAAATGGCAATAATTGTCAAGATATTTAAGGTAAAGCAGCCAAACCTTTTTCATTATGTTGGTATATAAATGGGCTGTCTCTGGATGAAAGTTCACAATTTGTCCAACCACGAAAGCAAAGATACGGCGGTTATAATCTGAACTGGCCGGATACTGGGCAACATATTGTACACAGTCAGCGGAGTAAGACATGGTCGTGATCTGCATGAACTTCAAGGTCAATTTTCTCCGTTAAAACGAAGGGGCCCCTTGGGACCCCCTGACTTTTTCTGTATGTTTATCATTAAAAGTACCTCGCTGTGTAAATATAATAGTGAATTCTCATCTCTGAACGTAGTAAATAGACTTTTTGAAGAGCACTCGATTCAACGCATGCACAACACGAACGGTAAAGACAAAGGCGTGATTAGATACAGATTTAGGTACTTAAGATGTCTTATCTGCTCTTGAAACGTCATCCAAGCATTGTTTACATGTTTTCCTTGTCAGTTTCAGTAAGGATATGAATAATATTTTCAGAATATTCCGATACGGTACAAAAGAAAGCACATACAACGTCCTCTCTGAACTCTCGGAACAGAAAACGCTTCACAACTTTAGAAGCACTCTGATTGGTCAACTTGAGTCACGGTGAGTCGTGTCCGACACCGCCTGGATCCAACCGTTACCACGCTGGCATGATCAGAAATTAATCCAAAAGTAACGGAAAAACCGTTTAAGATTGTCCCCAAAACTCCAATAAAACAGCCAGTAGACGAGGCCAATAAACGTCTTCCTTCTTGAAATAATCTTCAAGTATTCACACAACTTGTCACCCAATGAGATGGTACAAAATATTGTGATGACGGTAAAAAAAATGAGAAAATCGAGGAGCTAAGAAAGACGCACCCACTTGCTTTGGCGCGCGCACATATGATATATATGTACGTTGATGACACTACGTTAACCAGATCGGATCAATCAATACGCTCCATCAACGCATCTCTGCAATGTGGAGCTGATAACTTGAGCATCTGGGCTGTTCAGAATAAAATGGCCATCCACCCTGGCAAGACCAAAGTCATGCTCATTGGCACCCAAAAGAAACTTGCTACTAACTCTGAACTCCTAGACGTTTCTTTCAATGGACTCACTATTGCTCATTCCACCTGTGAAAAGCTCCTTGGTGTCAACATCGATGCATCACTTACCTGGAATGACCACATCGCAGCAGTTACCAAAAAGTATAACTCCAAACTTGAAATGCTTAGAAGAGTCAAACCCTATCTTCCATCTAAGGAAATACTCCTACTCCATAACAGCATCCCCAAACCAACACTAGAATATTGCTGCAGCGTATGGGGAAACTGTTGGTTCTTTCTCGATGTAAGAAACCCGAATTTTCCCAACAATTTGTTCCTAGATCGATATTCCTCTTTCACAAAGACTCTGAGGACAGCACAGGTAGTCCAACCTCAATGTTAATTTATCTAGGATATCACAGGTAGTCCAACGTCAATGTTTATACCTTTAGGACAGCTAGGACACTAGGACACTAGGACAGCACAGGTAGTCCAACCACAATGTTTATTTCTCTAGGATATCACAGGTAGTCCAACATCAATGTTTATACCTCTAGGACAGCTAGGACAGCTGCGACACTAGGACACTAGGACACTAGGACAGCACAGGTAGTCCAACCACAATGTTTATTTCTCTAGGATATCACAGGTAGTCCAACATCAATGTTTATACCTCTAGGACAGCTAGGACAGCTAGGACACTAGGACACTAGGACACTAGGACACTAGGACACTAGGACACTAGGACACTAGGACACTAGGACACTAGGACACTAGGACACTAGGACAGCACAGGTAGTCCAACCACAATGTTTATTTCTCTAGGATATCACAGGTAGTCCAACATCAATGTTTATACCTCTAGGACAGCTAGGACACTAGGACACTAGGACACTAGGACACTAGGACACTAGGACACTAGGACACTAGGACAGCACAGGTAGTCCAACCACAATGTTTATTTCTCTAGGATATCACAGGTAGTCCAACATCAATGTTTATACCTCTAGGACAGCTAGGACACTAGGACACTAGGACACTAGGACAGCACAGGTAGTCCAACATCAATGTTTATACCTCTAGGACAGCTAGGACACTAGGACACTAGGACACTAGGACAGCACAGGTAGTCCAACCACAATGTTTATTTTTCTAGGATATCACAGGTAGTCCAACATCAATGTTTATACCTCTAGGACAGCTAGGACACTAGGACACTAGGACACTAGGACAGCACAGGTAGTCCAACATCAATGTTTATTTCTCTAGGATATCACAGGTAGTCCAACATCAATGTTTATACCTCTAGGACAGCTAGGATACTAGGACACTAGGACACTAGGACAGCACAGGTAGTCCAACATCAATGTTTATACCTCTAGGACAGCTAGGACACTAGGACACTAGGACACTAGGACAGCACAGGTAGTCCAACCACAATGTTTATTTCTCTAGGATATCACAGGTAGTCCAACATCAATGGTTATACCTCTAGGACAGCTAGGACAGCTAGGACACTAGTCCAATCAACAGAGCGGAAAAACATTGGGCATGCGCACTAGGCACTTTATTAAAAGTGAATCAAGATGGCCGCCGAGCGGGAGTGAATTGTAGCTCTTTTACAAGGACCTCACAGCTCAAGAAATACCGCAATTACTTTATTACTTCACACCATAGACTGATATTCTTCAAATACTTCTCTGAGCCCAAATAACACATAATCCAGTTCACAGAAAGAACGCTACAATTGCTCGTTCAACTCTGTCTTCAAGAAAAACGAACCATTTAGAAATGTTCATATGAGACCGGAAAAATGGCAAAAATAAGGAAACTTGTAAGATATAAGCTTTAAACTTCGGTAGAGAACTAAGGAGGTAATGGTTTTCAACATATAAAATACCATATTCAAGATTTTCATAGCATTTTTCAAACGAAGTATTGAACTAGACTGTCTCCTAGCCTGTGAACGAGGCTCTCCAAAGGGAAGAGGGGAGAGCCTCGTTCATAGGCTATAGAAATCCTGGAACGACGATCCGCATTACCAAAGAATGTATAAAAGTGTAAGTAAATCTACAGAGCTATTATCATGAAATTGTACAATATTTCACTATTTCAATCAGTTCATTGTTTTACCAATCAGTAAAGAAAACTATTTTAAATTTTGTTTTAAAATGAAGTGTTACATGTAAAAAACGTAATATGTTATAATTGTTCTGTTTTCAGAAAGCCAACAATAAAACATAGTTGTAATTGAATGCCTTTGGCAGAGCAGTTTTGTGTTCATTTAATTTTGTTGATGTTAGAAGAGGGGTGACACTGACTAATTATTATTAATCATGTTGTGTGGGACTTTTGTGCAGCTCGGTAAGAGAGGTGGTTGGTGTATGAAATTAAGAGCCTGTATGAGAGCGAGGAAAATCGCAGTGGGGAGACTCGTTCTCACGTTTGGAACAACATTCTCCGCTTCAAGGAAAATTTAAGTCAAAATCTGCGAAGTCAGGAAAAAATGTATCATCCGGTGTGTTATTTTGCAGAGACTACCAACGCAAGAAGTGCTGCCACACGAAAGATCATTTTGGTCTAATTCGCCGGCGGCGAGCGAAAATGGACACAACATGTGTGCGCTAAGTGCTGGGTGACTAAGTATTCGTTATTGAATCTTATGAGCGACACTGCGAGTTCTCGACCGAGTGCCCACTCTTTACGGGCACGGCATTGCAGAAGCTGCTAGTAACAATGACCCTAACGCTTGACTCGCGAATGGGGTAATGCAGAGTAATTATGTTGCGGTGTATAACTCTCACACCGGCCGTGACTGTAGCGTGAACAGATCGTGAATTTGAAAATGTTGATCGTGACATTTCGTTTGCGTGGAATACAGATCGTAACTCTGTTATTTCAAATTTTAATCCTGGCTTCAGTTTGTCAGCAGTTGATCGTGACTTTCAAAAACGTGACTCTGAGTTTTTTAAAGTGCACCTAACCCCTTTTGCGATTTTTATACCAATGAATCTTTGAAATGTTTTGAGTACTTCTGCGAAGAAATTATTGACTTACAAAGAATATTCTATGTTCTAGGCTTGTTTGAAATGGTGAAAATTTGACCTTTCCTGACCCATGACCGCGTAAGAAAAAGCCTGGGTCGATTCTGGATCTTACGTCATCTAATTTATTCGACTTTGTAATAAGTTGAATAAATGTTTAGCATTTTGTCTAAAATAACTGTTTTCTTTACTAACAACTCACAGACTGTATAAATTCTCTATATATCGATGTTGTTGTGATAGAAAGGCGCCATGGAGAATAATGCATTAATCAGGTGACGTAAGATCCAGAATCGACCCAGGCTTTTCCTTACGCGGTCATGGGTCAGGAAAGGTCAAATTTTCACCATTTCAAACAAGCCTGGAACATAGAATATTCTCTGAAGCCAAAAATTTCTTCGCAGAAGTACTCAAAATCTTTCAAAGATTCATATGTATAAAAGTTGCAAAAGGGGTAAGGTGCACTTTAAGGATCCTGTACAACTTCACGAATTGGTAGCCGCCGCGGATTTGCCAAATTATAAAGGTTGTTGTATCCCAGTTTTAACAGAGCTAAAGATTCCAACTTGGAGGGATCGTTTAAAGGACTACGATGATAAACTTGTATGTGAATATTTGGAATATGGTTGGCCTGTGGGCTATGATTACGTGACTTATGGTTTCCCAGTTAGAGATAATCGAACACATAAAGGGGCGTTAACCCATTATAACGCGGTCTGTGCATATCTCGATAATGAAATTTCACGGAACGCTGTCAGTGGCCCGTATAATGAGATGCCATTCTTGAGCTAAAAACTAATGTTATCTCCGCTCAATTCGGTCCCAAAATCGGATACTGCGGAGAGATGCATTATTTTAGACTTAAGTTGGCCCGCCGGGACCTCGGTGAACGATGGTGTATCAAAGGACCAGTACGATGGAGCCCGGAGAGGGGGGGGGGGGGGTACTCCTGTTTGTGACGTATTATCTATGTGCCGCCCGGGTGGGTCAGGGTTTTGAGCTTAGTTTGGGTAGGTAGGGTCAGGGTTTTGACCTGATTTGGTCAGATCAGGGTCAGGATTTGAGACTTTTTGAGTATAATGTGGGTGCAGTCAGGGTCGGGGTTCAATATTTTTTAAGCAGTTAGGTTTCAGTTTTTTTAGATACTATGTCAAAAAAAGACATTCTGTTGCCGCATTTTGATCGTCTGCCCACATGCAAGCACTGAGGTTCCCATACATCGTGACGCCGCTAATTCGTACTCCAGTACTTATCTATGTACTTCATCTGCTGATTTGTTTACCCAATGCCATGTCCCGACTTGAAATGTTCCGTATTTTGCATGCAATCCCGGTACGCGGTATACCGGCCGGGAATATTCTTTTCTCCGGTATAGAAAAGCAATCTAAAAATAAGATGAACCGAATGACTGACAATGATATATTTTTATTTCTTATTAACCCTCCAATCAAACAAAAGAAACAGAAAGAAATAGCAAAATACATATTTGAATGTATGCTATATAGAAATAGCGTCAAATTCCAGGCCGAGATAAGATAGCACCACACCATGTGTGCGAATACAAGAACAACCCTTTGAACTCAGATGTAATTATTGTAATTATTATTCAATTAATTTAAGGTTATTTGGACGTTAGTCTATATACTCTCTGTGTAAGACTCCAAATAAAAAATGTCTATGTCTATATATCCGAACGTGTTTTTAAAACAATTTAAAGAAGGGGCAATCAGGGTTTTGGAGCTCGGATTGGGTCAAACAGTGTCAGGGTTTGAGCCTCTTGGCCTCACATACATACCCATTTTTCATGTAAGTATCCCCCCCCCCCCCCCCCCCTCCCGGGCGATGGAGACGTGGTTCATCTTACTTATCCAACATCCAACAGTGGATACTATTGCAGGCTTGATACGGGATTTGAAGCCTGGGTGTCTTATTTACAAACGTGATTTAAGGCGAGCTTACCGCCAGTTTCCCGTGGACCCACGGGACTACCCTTTGCTGGGTTACTCTTGGAACAGTATGTTTTATTTCGACACCGCCTTGCCAATGGGACTTAGATAATCAACAATGGCGTGTCAGCGGATAACCTCGGCTATCGTGCACATTTGTCAACGGTCGAAACATGCTGTGATCAATTATTTAGATGATTTAATTGGTGTCTTCTTCAGAGCGAGCGATCGAGGGATTTCTCTTTCTCTGTGATTTGTTAAGAAGAGTCGACTCATAAGGCGGTTTCCCCCGCGACACGAGTGGTCTGTCTCGCAGTGGAATTCGATACCATTGATACGACTATGTCTGTTTCCCAAGATCGGTTGCGTGAGTCAAAGACTTTAATACATACAACATTGGTTAAAAAAGAAATCTTGTACCAAGACTCAACTTCAGTCACTTTTGGGGAAGCTCCTATTCGTGTCGAGATGTGTGCGGCAAAGCAGGGTTTTCGAGTCAATAATGTTAGAATTGTTCAGGACTGTTAAGGGTCCTGCTCACCATATAAAACTTGGTTCATAGTTTAGAAAGGATCTAAAATGGTGGGCTCGTTTCTTACCGCTGTATAATGGCATATCTCTGATACCAACCACAGAGTGGTCTAGACCCGATGCAGTCTTCGCAACGGAATCGTGTTTAACGGGTTGCGGGGGACTGCGGTCACCATCGGAATCGGCTTTCATGTTGAATTCCCGCCAGCAATTCGGGATATGGGACTCGCTATCCAACAACTCGAATGCGTCGCACTATTGGTGGCTGTGCGCTTATGGGGACATTGCTGGGTCAGACAAAGGATTCAGGTGTTTTGTGTTTTGTGTTTTGTGACCCTTTCTTAGCTCAGTGTTTAAGTTGCGCCAGTGTTTGGCAAGCGAAAGTCGTGAATGGACGAGTAACATTTTTCATACTTTTGATGTGGAAACACGGACTTGTATGGCCAAATATTGTACTCAAACGACAGCTCTGCTGCGGCAGACAGGTTCTTCCTGCATCTTATCACCAAGCGTGCGTTGACCGACGACCATATTGTCATACCAAATAGTGTCGCTGCATGTCTTTGACAATTTTCTTTGGTCTCTGGAAAAGGTAAGCATTCTTTTGATTGAGATGCATGAGAGACATATTTTTCAAATGACAGAACTGGACACGAAGGTCCACCAGTTTCAAACATAATAGCTTGTGACCCTAACTATGGGATTTGAAAATGAAAACTTTCAAAGCGAAAGCGATATTGTGGGAAACAAAACGGAATAGGAATACCGCAATGGGACAGTTTGAATTACGAGTTTGTCATCTGTCGTCAAGTGACAACCGAGCGGCCGATTATTTATCTAGATGGCACACGTCCGCGCGTTATTGTAGTCTGCTGCAGTCGTTAGGTTTAATGTCACAACGTTCAGAAGCAATTCTACCAGGGGATATATTTCAGTTTGATGACACTGTTTATAACTGTTTTGTTGCAGCTCTACAGATGTCCCGCCTACAAAAACAATTACGTCGAACTCACAGGGCAGCATACGCCGAGGGAACACATAAAAACGGATGCATGCTTTACGCAATGGAGAGCATATCTATTATTTTGCACGTACTTCAATTTAATACCAGTTCCAGCGTCTATAGATACGGTTGCCATGTTTTGTCAGTTTCTGAGCCGGAGTCTCATTCCAGCTTCTATGAGAAATTACGTTAGCGCGGGGTTAAGCTCTTGCATATTTTCGCAGGTGACGATTGCTCGATTTTCAGGAGTTATGAGTTGTCTATCATTTTGAAGGGCCTGGAGAGACTAGCCCAGCATAACCCGGCTAGGGCTCCTCCCATAACTCCTTCAATTCTATCACGTTTAGTTTTGGCAGCAAATCTGGAGGATCCACGACAGGTCACATTTGTCGCCGCATTTCGTTGTACCTTTTTCTTGCTCTCAAGAGTCTCTAATATTGTACGTCCATCTATATATATCGAAGTCTAGTTCCGGTTTTCACCTTCGTAGGAAGGACATTATTCCTTCCGAATCGGGGCTACTCGTTATTTTTCGAGGTACCAAAACAACTCAGTTTGGCAAGCATCGCTTAGTGTTGCCATTAAATAAATGCGTATTCCATGCAGATTCACCTCTATGTCCAGTTGCCATGTTTCATCTTCAGAATGTGTCACTTAAGCCCGGTCCACATCTCCAGCTTTCGTTTATCCAACACTGAATTCAACAGTCAGTCTCACAACGATCACTAACAGAACCTATGTTACTAAGCTGAGACATATGTTACATCGGGCGGCCGGGTATCGAGAACTATGGTAGTTGCAGAGGTCACTCATTTAGGCGTGGGTCTGCCTCGTGGTCTTTTCATTTGGGGGTTCCAGGAGAACTTATTCAGCTTTTCGGCAACTGGTCCTCGGACGCGTATAAAGTATATTTTGAGGGACTATTGATTGGTAGTTGACTGGCGTCTATCTCAAACACTGACTCCTTTCTTTTTGGCGTTTTCGGAGGGCTGAGTAGTGAATTCGGTGAATTTCGGTGTAGCTTTCACTTATTGTCTTGCCTGAAGCCGAATAAAACTCCTCACTTTGCCAAATAAGAAAGTTGTCTGTGTTTGATCTTAGTATTACTAAAGGGGGTATTATCCTACACATGTATTTGTCTCACTTTGCTTGTGGTTGAGGAGAATAAAATGAAGATCAAAAGAAGTGATGGTGCCGTTTGAAGAGTCCATTTCTCAAGTAGTCTACACAAGCAAACATGCTCCTTTACTTCATTTTAAAACAAAATTTTAAATCCTTTTTTTACAATGGTAAACCAATCAACCAATTCATCAAAATACCGATGTGAACCATAATAACCAAATCAAGTGAAATATTGTACAATAGAATTATTATTATACTATAGAATTACTTACAATCTTTGCCTTTGCCTTTGGTAATGCGGATCACTGCTGTAGCTAGCCTGTAGACAGTCTAGTCACTATAATTTGTAACTTCAAATGCTTCGTTTGAAAAATAGTCGGGTATTAAAATCTTGAATATGGTATTTTATATCTTGAAAACCATTACCTCTTTAGTTCTCTACCGAAGTATAAAGCTTATATGTTCACAAGTTTCCTTATTTTTGGCGTTTTTCCAGTCGCATATGAACTTTTCCAAATGGTTCGTTTTTCTTAAAGACAGAGTATGTATAACGAACAATTGTAGCATTCTTTCTGTGAACTGGATTATGTGTTATTTGGGCACAGAGAAGCTAAGTAACTGAAGAATATTGGTCCATGGTGTGAAGTAATAAAGTAATCGTGGTATTTCTTGAGCTGTGAGAGGTCCCTGAAAAAGAGCTACAATTCACTCCCGCTCGGCGGCCATCTTGATTTACTTTTTTTAAATAAAGTGCCTAGTACGCATGCACAACGTTTTTCCGCTCTGTCGGTTGGACTACCTGTGCTGTCCTAGTGTCCTAGTGTCCTAGCTGTCCTAGAGGTATAAACATTGATGTTGGACTACCTGTGCTGTCCTTGTGTCCTAGAGGTATAAATTAACATTGATGTTGGACTACCTGTGCTGTCCTAGTGTCCTAGCTGTCCTAGAGGAATAAACATTGATGTTGGACTACCTAGGCCTGTGCTGTCCTAGTGCCCTAGTGTCCTAGTGTCCTAGCTGTCCTAGCTGTCCTAGAGGCATAAACATTGATGTTGGACTACCTGTGATATCCTAGAGAAATTAACATTGTGGTTGGACTACCTGTGCTGTCCTAGTGTCCTAGTGTCCTAGCTGTCCTAGCTGTCCTAGCTGTCCTAGAGGCATAAACATTGATGTTGGACTACCTGTGATATCCTAGGGAAATAAACATTGTGGTTGGACTACCTGTTCTGTCCTAGTGTCCTAGTGTCCTAGCTGTCCTAGAGGCATAAACATTGATGTTGGACTACCTGTGCTGTCCTAGTGTCCTAGTGTCCTAGCTGTCCTAGAGGCATAAACATTGATGTTGGACTACCTGTGATATCCTAGAGAAATAAACATTGTGGTTGGACTACCTGTGCTGTCCTAGTGTCCTAGTGACCTAGCTGTCCTAGCTGTCCTAGAGGTATAAACATTGATGTTGGACTACCTGTGATATCCTAGAGAAATAAACATTGTGGTTGGACTACCTGTGCTGTCCTAGTGTCCTAGTGACCTAGCTGTCCTAGCTGTCCTAGCTGTCCTAGAGGTATAAACATTGATGTTGGACTACCTGTGATATCCTAGAGAAATAAACATTGTGGTTGGACTACCTGTGCTGTCCTAGTGTCCTAGTGTCCTAGCTGTCCTAGAGGTATAAACATTGATGTTGGACTACCTGTGATATCCTAGAGAAATAAACATTGTGGTTGGACTACCTGTGCTGTCCTTGTGTCCTAGTGTCCTAGTGTCGTAGCTGTCCTAGATGTATAAACATTGATGTTGGACTACCTGTGATATCCTAGAGAAATAAACATTGTGGTTGGACTACCTGTGCTGTCCTAGTGTCCTAGTGACCTAGCTGTCCTAGCTGTCCTAGAGGTATAAACATTGATGTTGGACTACCTGTGATATCCTAGAGAAATAAACATTGTGGTTGGACTACCTGTGCTGTCCTAGTGTCCTAGTGTCCTAGCTGTCCTAGAGGCATAAACATTGATGTTGGACTACCTGTGATATCCTAGAGAAATAAACATTGTGGTTGGACTACCTGTGCTGTCCTAGTGTCCTAGTGTCCTAGCTGTCCTAGAGGTATAAACATTGATGTTGGACTACCTGTGCTGTCCTAGTGTCCTAGTGTCCTAGTGTCCTAGCTGTCCTAGAGGTATAAACATTGATGTTGGACTACCTGTGATATCCTAGAGAAATAAACATTGTGGTTGGACTACCTGTGCTGTCCTAGTGTCCTAGTGTCCTAGCTGTCCTAGCTGTCCTAGAGGTATAAACATTGATGTTGGACTACCTGTGATATCCTAGAGAAATAAACATTGTGGTTGGACTACCTGTGCTGTCCTAGTGTCCTAGTGACCTAGCTGTCCTAGCTGTCCTAGCTGTCCTAGAGGTATAAACATTGATGTTGGACTACCTGTGATATCCTAGAGAAATAAACATTGTGGTTGGACTACCTGTGCTGTCCTAGTGTCCTAGTGTCCTAGCCGTCCTAGCTGTCCTAGAGGAATAAACATTGATGTTGGACTACCTGTGCCGTCCTCACTCCTCAGAGTCTTTGGCAAAGAGGAATATCGATCTAGGAAATGTTGAGAAAATTCGGGTTTCTTACATCGAGAAAGAACCAAACTGTTCCACTGAATGCCTAGACCAACTGCTACTAGCCCAAAAACGTGCTGCTAGGATCCCTGATTCTTAGTGCCGACTACTCTACTCCATCCCTAAGTCTATTCAAGGACCTTAAGATGATTCCAATATATGAAGCTATTCGCCAACGAATCCTAACGCAGACTTATAAATGTTTAAATAATCTTGGTCCGGAATGTCTCGCTAAGCTATTGTCAAGACCTTCCTATCATTATTCTACTAGAGCCGTTGTAAATAATAAGCTATACCTACCTAAACCTAAAACTAATGCCGGAAAGCGTTGTTTTTCATTTCTAGTACCGTCGCTATGGAATAGTCTTCCTGTCACTGCTACTAAATCTGATACATTACCAAAATTTAATAGATTTTGTAGGAAATATTTTAAAACTAGACTCACTAATGCTAATGAGTTGAAGAGCAATAGGTTTTACTGACTGTGATGTCTAACGATGTTTCTAGATCCATCCCTTAATACATGTAACCACCTTTCGTTTACATATATGTTTTTAATTGTATAATTCTAAAGCTATAGTGTTTATATTTTATTCAATGTTTTTTCATATCTTCCCAATAATGTATATTCCTTTTTGAGTAGTTAAATAATTATCTATTATGTCTTATAATGTAATTATATCATGTTTCTATCTTGGCATATAATAGTTAGGAGGACCAGATTGGAAACAAGTGTAAACTTTATCTGCATATCCTCATTAAATAAAGTGTTATTATTATTATTATTATTAGACAAAGCGATAAACAGAGCTTGGGTTTCCTGTGCTTGAAGTTTCCTCCCGAAGGAAGACGGCTGTATTCGCAGGCTATCACAAATCAGTGGCGAGAGAAGATAAAACAAGACAAATTCACAACGAATACGTAAAACATAAAACACGTTTTATTCTTTATATATGAAAACCATTGCGATGATTAAGCACCATTCTCCTCGCGGTCCAATATCATACCTAAAGAATAAATTCAATTTTTGACACAAAATCTTCCGATGATACCCCCGTGGCGCAATGGACTAGCGCGTTGGACTTCTAATTCAAAGGTTGTGGGTTCGAGTCCCACCGGGGGTGTGCAAAGTTTTTTTTTTTTTCTAATCCCGTTCTGATCTCTACTTTTCCTTTTTGTTTTGCTTTTAAAATTGTTCATCAAGATAACTGCAAAGAATTCAAAGGCTGAATACGTCCTTCATTCGTATGGATGATAGACGTATAGGACTCCCCTCTTTGCTGGATCCCTTACACCTTAGTAACGGCCCCTTAGCCTAATTTTTCAGGTTAATTTTCTCTCAGTTATTTCTTTCAGCCTCCCATTAAGTTTTAAAACGAGAGTTAAAGTATTTTGACGCAGTTAAATGAGTTGTTCATGGAAATTCGAATTAACTCCCCCTAGCCTACCCCCTCTCCCCCCTTAAGTGTTTCCAGAATCTGGACCGTCCTGTCCTGGGCCCTGAAGGGAGGCCAAAGGAAGCAGAGTTCTCAGAAAACGTAGAAAATGGCGTTTCTCCGTACACGGTCCGTGTATTGTATACCAAAAGAGGAATTTTCCTTGAATGATAAAATTGCTTTTAGTGCAGTATGTTTAACTACAGCTAGTTTATCGGCATACGGTGCTATTTTGCAACTGAGATTGTGGTACAGACAACTCGAAGATTATGAGTCAAGAAGAGTGCCTTCATCAAATCCAGCAGTTGTGTTCTCTCTCGCTCTTGCTGATCTCTTCGCCTGCATTGGTGAGTTGAACGCACATTTCAATATATACTACCATTTGCGAGCTACCGGTATAGCGCATTAGCGGTACGCGTGAACCATTTTCCGCGTTCGTTTATGTTTGAAACGGCCCAAATCTTTGCAATTCATCGGCAAACTAATTAGTTTCAACCTTGATGTTGACACACGTTACCGTTGTGAAACTCAGATTATGCCAAGAGACAAGAGACAGTTGTTGTCTTGCATCTCTCATAATTCTGAGCGTCCAAAACTCTAACTTGAACCGACATTTCTATGATTTAGCTCGTACGTAGCGCGTTCAGGAAAATCTAGCTGAAAACAGAAAAGTTTTCAAACTGCTGAAACGTGAAGGCGAGACTATGTCAAAAGTTGTCACAATCGCGTTGTTTGGGCCGCTGTAACAGCAGATTGGTTCCGCCCAGGGATTATCCCTAGGGTTTTGGTTCCTCTCTAGGGAAATGGTTCCGGGGTCATACAATTTCCAGGGTTTTGGTTCCTCCCGGAACTGTTTCCCTAGGATTTTAGTTCCTTATGGGAAAAAAGTGAAAATGAACGGACAATGTTATATTTAACAATTATTCACCGAAGTGGAGGTGAATAGTGGTGGATATTTACCGAACCGCTTCGGCGAGGTAAATATCCACCACTATTTACCGACACTGAGGTGAATAATTGTTTTAGTATATACCACACTGCAGGTGAAAATTAGCAGCACCAAATAGTTATTTTATTTTCTGTCAAATGGACAAAAATTTGCATGAAGTGATCGCTGCTTCGCTCGGAGGTGAATATGAAATCATATTCACTGGTTGAGTAGCCAATCAGAGCGCACGAAAAGTCATTCACTGGTGTGGTATATACTAAAGACATTTATAATATAGATACGATAGTACACGTGCTCTGATTGGCTAAAAAGCCATGTTTTAATTATCAGAGTATATAACATGGTTTGCAGTGTTTTATTGTTTTCAACTGGCGGTTTCCTTTCATCGCGCGTATAAATCTATATTATAAAACAGAAGCCTTAAATCCATGTTTTATACTATCAAAATACACTGGTCATTTGAAAACACTTGAGAAATGTTGAAAGCACGCACGGCAAATAGAAATATGGATGGGAAAGCAGGCTGTCATTGGCTTATTAGCACTTGTGAAGTGTTCCCATGGAAACCGCAAAAAAACATGAATCTTTTATAAATAAATACGAAACACGCTCACTCGTCTAGCTCATCTTGAAGCCGTTGAGTTGCAAATATTCATTTACGTTTCACACATAAATCATATCTAAAATCTAGTTTAATAGTAATTTGGCAGCTTCAAATTACGAATTGAGCTATATAAGGGAGGGCTTATGTCCGTTTTCTTCTGCAAAGAAACAAAAGTCGCCGCTGACGGAAAGCGATCTTTGTTGGCTCATATTATAACCAAGATAATCAGTGGGCAGAAGTTGCAGATTCTGCAAAGTCAATTCCAAGTTGAAAGAGTGCAAGTGCCCATAAACTTCGCCACGAAGTTTCGACTGTAGATTCGCCTTCGATAACCAAAGACGAAGAACCGACTGAAACCGAACACGATCTTCCGTAACAGTTATTGTACTGGTTTGGTCTGTTTCTTTACGCGTTCTTCGTCTTTGCCTTATCTGTGCACTCATGATTTCTGTGAAATACCATGACAATGGTAGTAACGCTAAAATTGAACTTGTCTACTGTGATATACTGATCGCACTGAAGAGCTAACTATCGTGGAAGCACGCAAAATCCATGAACAACATGGCATCATGTTTCACTATACCTACTGCTTAACATCAAATACTGGAAAAATTACATTCTTAATGACAGATAAGTTAATTGTGTCAACAAAACTCAGTGGGATGCCAGGAAACTTTGAAACCATTTTTCATGGCATTATAAATGCAAGTTTTGTAGCATGTATTCGAAGCTCCTGTCCCTCTAGATTTTAATAGATCGGATTGAAAATTGGCATATGGCTAGATCAATATGTTGACAAAAATAGGGTGTCTCAGTTTTTTTAATGCATTTTTTTGTTCTTGAGATACTTTCATGTTTCGTTCTTCAACCCCTAAAGACGGTGTTCCAGATCTTTGCAGTTGATTATTTTCACGACAGAATAAGATATCAGAAAACTGAGACACTCTTTTTTAGATCAATATCTCTACTTTATGAAGGTCGTTTCAGCATGGATTTCTGTCCAATTCCCAAGGGACAGGAACTCCAGGTATAAGGTATGGTGAAATTGGATTTAAATCACAATAAATAAAAGAGTATTTAATAAGAAGGAAAATCAAGCTGTTTTCTACAATCTATGTTTATTAAGCTTTCAGAAAATATATACTTTGTAGGAGTTTTCTTGAATTTAACGTGCGCAATTAAAAGTTTTCGGGAAGCGCTCTTGAAGGGCTCCTGATACCTGAAGTAGATAACAAAGAAAAATAAAAGACTGTCTATAACAAAAAAAATTTATCATGAGTGTTATCGCTTCCATCACTTCATGAAGTTGTCTTGTGCGCTGATGTCGTAACTTGTTGTTTATCTGCTCTATTTTGATGTCACTTTTTTATCTCAAACATTTCAGATAAAACAATCCCTAAATACGTTTGTCGTTCTATTATTAACTTCTAGAAAACACGTCATAAAGTTCGTTATATCGGGGTTTGGATGATAATCTTTCTTCAACGTTACGTCATAAAGAGGATAATACAGTTGAGAAATAACAGTACGTGCCCTAGCATCCTCGATCGGACAGCATGCAGTATTGAGCTGTTGACAGAAAGCTGTATCAGTTTACAATGTGATCATCTGTTTAACATTTGAGTTCCGTCTCATGAATGACATTTATTTGTTATATCAGGTTAGATTTCCAGATTAGGCTTCTATACGGGGTTTGTTATAATCGGGTTCTGATCCACTGCTCTTATTTTGACGAGATAATGGTTTGATGTAGCAAACGTATCACAATTCGTATTTGTTCTTTAGTGCTAAACAATAGCGTGTTAGAGTATCTACCTTTTTTCAAAAGCCATTTGTTTGCTATCTGTGCTGTGTGTATATTGTTTATGATGTGGAGTGATTCAAAGCGAGATAACTTGTTCAGTACACATCTGAATTGATATATAAGCTCTAGCTGAATGAGCGGATGAGCTATTTCATAAATGTTTCTCAATTAGAATATCGATTGAAGCTAATTTGTGCTGGTAAATAAACTAGACTCATTAAGCGCTTTGAAGTGATGACAAAAGTATGCTTGGCATATACCTCAGATACAACTACAGAGCTAGAGTAATTTGCCATATAAAGGTTAAAAAAAAAATGGTTATAAATTTCACACCGGAAACATTTTGAGACGTGATATGAAATTCTCGTTTCATTCAAAATCTAGCTGAAATAGATATATTTACGCAGTAATACTACGAAAGATAACCGTTTCACAGTAGTATTAATTAATAATCAACTTATATTGCATCGTTATCAATCCAGCTGACCACATTTTCCAAAAAACAGAAAGCGGAACCAAAACCCTGGAGTGGAACCAAAACCCTAGCTCGATTTGGCATGATTTGGCAAAAATTCTAGGGATTTGGTTCCTAGCGGAACCAGGACCCTAGGGATTTGGTTCCAGTAGGAACCAAATTGGGTAACAACCAAAATCATGTTACACCGCCAATGCGGAAAAAGGTTAACACTAAACGGTAGCTTGCAGATGGTAGTAACTACCCTTACGTTCACGTTAATAATTCATTTTCTTCAAAAGTAACCCAATTTAAGGATTCCTATGTTCATCGAGTAATAAAATAAAGCAGGCTAGCAGTATTTGGGTTAATGCCTGTGCATAACAGATCCATATTAAACCTTGCTACTCATGTGGGACAGAGTTGTGCAACGACCTTCTCATCATTAGAAGTATTAGTGATGTCAAACTTTGGCATAATGTTTACTGTAAAATTATCTCTACTGGGACTAGTACTGTTCTAGCACAGGAAGTGTTATTCAACCAAACGAAAGTGGAATGTGATATTGGTGTAATTCTTGCCTTGTGAGTAAGAGAATACATGATAAAAACTACATCAAACTAGCAGACAGGTGTGGTGAACATAAATGACATTCATGCAATGTTGTGATCGAGCCACATGCAGCTGTGTGTTGTTTGTGACTCAATCCATAACGAAAAGCCATTGGGTTTGCATAATATTATTGAAGTTTTCAAATGTACATTCAAGTGAATTAAGACTAGTAATAGATACCAGAATTAGTAGCCGTGCTTGATCAGATTTACACACTCAAGCCAGAGGTGAAAGTTTGTAAATCCGATAAAGCATGGATACGAAGGTTATATAGAGTCGTGTTTTTCAGTTATTTTGGTGATACAACCCTTTAATTTATACTCCCATATAAAAGGGACAGGGATGATTGTTGGAAAAAATCAATTTTACCCCTAAAAGATACCAATTTGGGCGTGGCCATGGCTTAGATTTACCCCTACAAGATACCATTCAAAAACACATTGAAAATCAATGAGTTTATTTGTAATATTAAAGACAAAGGCATCAATGCTTTCATGTTTTGTATCCGACCCCTTAAAGAAACCATATCATGTTGACATAAAATTCTCGGTTTTGCTCTTTTAACCCTGAGTGATACCACAGCCCACAATTTTGACCTCTAAAAGATATGGCAATCATCCCTCCCCCCCCTCCCCCAGGAACAAAAGTTTATGCAAATCAGAAAGAATCGATTTACAGATCACTTAATATATAATTATTGCAAATTGTTCCAGATCACTTAAAATTGCACATAATGTTCCTTTGTTTTTAGTTCATGAATTATTAATAAGTTTGATAAAATACTGTTTCAGTATACTCGGTAGTATTTCCTTCAATCAATCAATCAATCAATCAATGACCTTTATTTTATTCACAATAAAGTTTAAAGCTTGGAGCTTGTGGGGTTGTAACTTAATAACATAAATGTAATTAATTAATGAGCTAAAATAGGTAATTTGTAAAACTAAGATACTTATAAGACTAATACTAATATTAAATAATGCTACCAGTAGTATATAACAACAACTGGAATTATAATAATTAATACCAATAAATAGAGTGATGATGCTAAATCTAAGCCTAAAACCTTAAATATCTCTTACGTTTCTATTAGTTTGCATAGATACATGTATTTCCTTAAAGTCGAGATTTCTTATCAGATCATATTTTGGAAGCAGTTTTGGTGAAGGCTGAAATAGTGGTCATTTGGTGGCATTTACGTAGGAGGGCATTCCACAGCACAACTAGATCCTCTGTAGGCTATTGAGTATATATACATTTCATAATGTTCAAATTGAATCGAGGAGTGACTAATTGTTAACTTGCCTAAGGTTGTATTTTGATTTGCACTAATTTATATGTGTTATCATATAAGTGATGGGTAATAAATTATTATAATACAGTTTATACATTAACTTGAGAATAGAGATTTTGTAGCCTAAATATAGTGACTCCAATCCAGTCTTTGTTAGAACCTCATCAGTGGACGTGTCTCTGGGGAGATGGTAAATGATTTTAGCCGCCCTACAATGGAGAATTTTCAGGGCCTTAAAGTTGTCCTAACAGTTTAAACCTCCCCATATGGTGATACCATAATTGATAGATTATTACTTCAAATGAAGTATAAATTTAAGAGTACTGTACCTGCCTTGGTAGGAATTTACAACTTTTGATTAAGTTTAAGGTTACAGTATACCTTTGTGTCATTAGATTTTTGGATTTTTTTGGGGGATTTTCTTGAAAGCCCTAAGCTAAGCACTGTTCAAGTGTTTTGTTTTTTTAAGTAAATTATGTATCGCCTATGGCATGATACTCTTTTAATCCTTTTATGCTCGGCAAAAAACTCTGAAACAAAGTTTGTTTAGTAAAACGTTCAGTTCTAAAGAACATTTTTTTAATTGCGAGCTTTAACACGAACTCAGAGGTTATTACATGTACATACCCAAGTGATCACATAGCTGCTAGCATTGTACGCTTAGAATCAGTACCGCTGCCATTTCCTTTGTTGGCTTTCTACGTGTTCTTTGTTTTTCGACGCTTTTTCCTTTTCTGTACTTTCTCCGTCGATTTCTTTTGGCCTCAAATTTTTTTCTGAGCGGCTTTGCCCCTCGTTTTTGTCATGACTCACCGAACTTAGTTGACAAATGGCAGGCCGAGAACACATGAGTAAGTTGTTTATGAAATATGCAACCTTACCATTTCCCGTGAATTTCAGGGCCAGTCATAGGAGCCACAGGGGTCATGGCATTTCTTTGGCTAGTTATTTGAGTGTGTTGACATTTGGCTTTGACGAGGTGTTAGTGTTTACAGAACTTCCAAAAGGCCAAAACTCTGACTAGATTTTTATTTGTAGTAATTTTCTTTGCGTGAATTACTAACATATAAGAAAATAACAGATTTGGATGAAACTGCACCAAAAGATAGAATATAATTATACCAGTCTGTAAAAGGGTGTGAGCAATTAAATTTTGATAGTTTGCTTATCATGATCAGGAGTTTTTAGAGATGCAAAAGCAACGGAGTTCAGGTTATTTTGATCACTTGATCTTTGGAAATAGATTGTTTTAGAACAAAGCAAAATATCAAAAAATGCTCGTGACACCCTTTTGCAGATGGACAGGTACATGTGCTGATTGATATTGTGCAGTTGAATTAATATTCTGCCAGACAGTGTAAATGCCACTGCACATACATGTATTAATTCACTTCTTTACACCTAAGTGTTTTTGCATTTCTTTGCTTATCATTGCTTGACAATAAACCTTTTAAGAGAATTGATTATTTCATCGTATTCTATACTGCATATATATAAAGCTTTCCATTGAGTGATATACATGTATGGGTTTCTATAGTTTTATAAAATGGGCACGCATACAAATATTTTAGTGATAATTTATAGTCCTGGACAAAGGTATACCGTAACCCTAACTTATTTGCAAAGTTCTTTCTGACATTACAGGTGTGCTCAGCCCAATGAGTCAGTCAGCCAGCCAGCGAGTCAGTCAGTGAGCCAGCCAGTCAGTCATTCAGCCAGCCAGTCAGTCATTCAGCCAGTGAGTCAGTCAGTGAGTCAGTCAGTCATTCTGTCAGTCATTCAGCCAGTGAGTGAGTCAGTCAGCCAGTGAGTCATTCTGTCAGCCAGTGAGTCAGTCAGTCATTCAGTCAGCCAGTGAGTGACTTGGTCAGTCATTCAGCGAGTGCATCAGTCAGCCAGTGAATCAGTCTGCCAGTGAGCCAGCCAGTCAGTCATTCAGCCAGTGAGTCAGTCAGTCAGAGTCAGTCAGTCATTCTGTCAGTCATTCAGCCAGTGAGTGAGTCAGTCAGAGTCATTCTGTCAGTCATTCAGCCAGTGAGTGAGTGAGTCAGCCAGTGAGTCAGTCATTCTGTCAGCCAGTGAGTCAGTCATTCAGTCAGCCAGTGAGTGACTTGGTCAGTCATTCAGTGAGTGCATCAGTCAGCCAGTGAATCAGTCTGTCAGTGAGTGAGTCAGTCAGTCAGTCATTCAGTGAGTGAGTGAGTTGGTCAGTCAGCTAGTGAGTGAGTCAGTCAGTCAGTTCTGTCCAGAAGGTGGTTACTGTAGAGATCAATCAGGAAGGGACCGGGAAAGAGAGGTTATTCTTCAACCTATTGTTTTCAGCCTAGATTATTTCAAATAATTAATGCAAAGCAAAGACTTTTGCAGACAACTTGCTTAATTGTCCAAATAGATTAATATTATTATAATAAATCATTAATTGTTTGTTATTTATCATGTAGGTGTCCTAGGATTGTCCATCTTTTTCATCGCTATTGATTATCCAATTTACAATTCAAACAATCTACTCAAACCTAAACAGCCATGGTACTGGTATATTGGAACTCCCATTGAGGTAAGTGCCACTAAAGCTTTCAAGGTTGGGTCTCATACCTCATTTTGTGGGTACTTGATGTATCTTGCCTACATGTAAATTGGCTAAAACCATCAAATTTAATTTCCTACCCATCACTGGTCTCCATTGCAGACCAGGAATTAGTCTGTTTGAGCAAAATATATATCATTTATTTATCCATGCTGGCCCCATCAACTATTAAATTGGTTTCCATTAGGGGCATGTTAGTCAAAAACCAGAAAAATATGTTTGTAATGTGATGATCATTCTAAGTTGACGACTCCATGCATCACTGGAGTAGTGTAATCGATTGTACTCAGTGTTCACCAGCTATATATGCTGAAATACAAATATAGCCTGCTATGGGCCAAAAGGCATAATTTTTTATAACTGTGAAGCTTTCAAAAGTGTTCTGTTAAGTGATTTATGATAGGGTATTTTTCCTGCTTACATAGTCATATTTAGGGGAATTTGAGATTATTATAAGTAACTTAAACTTTTTTCATTGAAATATAGTTTGGAAAAATATTGTTTTTGTTCAACAGGCGTTCACCATGTTTTCCTACATAGCATCATACATGTGGACATTAGTCTACTCGGTTGATATATGTCTACAAGTACATAATGGAGACAGATGGTAAGTAAAACTATACAGACAGGAAAGTTATTGAAATATGTATTGATATCTTTATTCAGGGCTCAAAAAAATGTTAGCAGATTTTTCAATTTGCGAGTTAGCTTTCCTCAGGTTTAAGCTCAGTGGTTAAGCTGCGGTTTGTTGTGCGGGAGGTCGTGGGTTCTAACCCTGGCTGGCCCAACAGGGTCTAATAACTGAGTAGAAGGTGCTGCTTTTGTGATCAATCTACACCAGCTGATCTCGGAAAGCACACAGTGCATGATTTCTGTTGTTCATTAATGAATCAATCCCTGACTGCACACTTGGAAATACAAAAATATAATGGCCATGATGAATGGGAGTTACGTTTTCGAGAAATATTTCTAAAGAAATGTCATCAAAAGGAAAGTGTTTTTGCTTTAAAATGGAAGCCGAATATAAATGTACTGAGACAGTTTTGAGAGAACTCTATCATGTTGGGATTGTATTTTACATGTAGCAAAGCAACGACTAATGGTGCAGTGGTTGTTTCTCATCTCTGTGGTCTGCCCAGATTTGATTTCCAGATGCAGCGCACATATGTGAGTTGAGTTTGTTGGTATCTTGCCCTAATTGCTCTGAGGGTTTTTCTCTGGGTTCTCTGGTTTTCCTCCCTCTGCAAAAATCAACATGCTAATTATATGCCAATTCGATATGATGATTTGAGCTGGCTCCTGACTTTGGTCAGCCCATATAGTTGTTTCAGGTCCTGTTAGAAATTCAGAGGTTCTTTTGGTGTACATTAAATGGAATTGTTGTGTGTGAAATGGGCATGCCTCCTGATCGCATTCTAATTTCTCCTTCAAATTCTGTTTTATAAGGGAGAATTTAGAATGTGATCAGGAGTCACTTACGCCCTTGTTGCACACAGCCCTTCAATTGTACTTTGGTTCTTCAAAATAGAGAATCAACAGAGACAGAAGTACTCCTGCTCCTGACACGTTTGCTCATGCTCCTACCTGGGAAATAGTTTCTTAAAATATGTGAGAAAACCTATGTATATATCCCTTTTCATTTTGGACATCATTAGAATATTTCTTATTTTATAAATGATGTCACTATCTTGGGATCCATAATGCATTTTGAAGCAGCTACCGGTATATTGCAACTGTAGATTTCCTAAAAATAGAGTAATTAAAAAAAATTGGAATTTAAGATATCATGCTGTATCATGTAGCCAACAAGCATGATCCCTCACTGGGGCACTTCTTTTATTATGTACATGATCTGCTATTTCGTTATGCCCCCCATTGTTGTGTGAGACTGCAGCTATTCAAAATGCTTGAATCACCATTTTCCATGAATGAGAAAATGGCGTACTAGACATGAGAAGTTTCATGGATGAGAGTGGCTCTTTAAAGTGCCTATTAAGCCCAATTAATTTGTTTAATCATTAAAACCGATTCTACATCAAGTAGATACATGTAGCTAGGTGAATAGCAAAATTAGTGTTGCATCAATTAGTTATAGAGGTTTCTATTTCCAATATATGCTAATAATATTATGTAATGTCACAGGAGGCCTCATTTATTATACAAAAACATGCTGGCAGAGAGGAATACTATTTTCTACACATCCATGCTCAGCATTTGGGCCTTACATCAGTGATTTTACCAAGTATTTTGTATAAATCAAGAAATAGTTTCAGAAATGACCTTTTGTTGGCCTACTGTGACATCACATCGTTAGTGTACATTGGAAATAGAAACCTCTATAACTCATAGATGCAACACTCAAATCAATAAATATTTTACTATTCATCTATTTTCTGTAAGGGTAAGCATGTGGACATATCAGATCATCTGTTGGTGTGCTCCGTTATGGCTTGTAGCTTGTGGGGAATATGGCTTCATTGGTAATACAGTAAAGACAGACACGTAAGTATTCACCTTTAACCTTATCTATCATTAGGACATACTGTATGAAGATGATAATGATGACAATGAAATGATGATGACAATGACATTGATCACAATAACAAAACAATAATTACTCAGGCCAGGCCTATATATGGCTGCCCGAGTCAAGTTTCCCAAATGTTTTTTATTTTTATTTTTTTCCGGGTTGCGAGGGGCTCAACATGTGACAGGATCAACCAATCAGATTCGATATCGCTCGGGTCACTGCGGGTCATGTAATTTATTTACATAACTTAACACAGTGAAAATAAGATGGCAGAAACCCGGGAGAGATATTAAAAGTCTGTTGTGGAGGAAATTTATGTCAAATTTGGACTCCCATCTCTCAAATGTAAACAGCTTAATGTTTTATTTAACTTCATTTGTGGGATAGCTTTCCAACAGGCTCAACTGCATGGCTCCCTTGTCAGAGCCGAGGGATTGTTTTTACCAGAGATTAATTTGAAACGATGAACACCACACGAGTGGCCAAAATGTGAGCAAAGTTTTGCTGAAACCAAAGATTTCTTCGATGGAAATGCCAATCTATGGTAATTCTCGGGCAGTTTCACTTATCTTGCACTTTATTATAAATTGTGACTAGAAACAAGAAAGGCTCTCCTCAAGACTCTTCTTCCTTTAATGCTTATTAAACTTCAGGTGTTGTGACAAAATTTGTGTACCGTGATACAAGCTTAGACAAGTAACCAATTTTCTTCCAACAAATGGACTGAAAAAGCTGTTCTTCAAACCTGTCAATGTTTCTCAACCTGACAAATGACACTCTGTAACCGCAAACCTGACAAATGATTCTCACTCACTAGATAAAACAATTATTATTATTATTACTGATATGGTTGTTTCCACAAGCTGTTGCCCAGCTGAATGTGTGATGTACATGCGGCTGTGGCAGTGCATGCATGGCAGATCGACACACTTACATGTTGTATGCATGCCAAGAGATTTGCATGCATGGCATACATACTTACATGTTGTATGCATGCCAACAGATTCGCATGCATGCAGACACATCTGCATGCATGCAGACACATCTGCATGCATGCAGTAACGATGTAATGTATGTACAATAATAGTGCATGCATGCAAAGTGATAGTGCATGTTACCATGCATGCATACAGATGTGTCTGCATTGCATGCATATGACATGTCTGCAGCATGCACGTGGCATGCATGCCCAGTATAGAATGGAGAGCATGATTCAATACCAATTTGTAATTGCTTCTTGAAGGGTGATGCTATTGGTTGAAGGTCTGGTGCTATCAGCCAAGGACGATGTGTGGATCACTCTGTCATCAAATTTAAGCTGCGATGAACGTCATACTGTTAACAGATCATCAAAAATATCTGGCAATTAAGACTAAAATGAATCAGCAACATGTACTCAGTAATTACATACTGGAATTAACCTGTTAATTTAGTAAGCTTAATTGTTGTTTGTTTGATGTCCATATAGTTGCTCTACTAGTGGAAATGCTGTCCTTCACTACATGGTGTGTTTTGTGCCACTCCTGTTTGTCACCACAATGCTTCCCATTGTCTACATTGTAGCATACAGAAGGAGTAAGTGCATCTGTCTTCACAGCCTGCTTAGATTGAAATAATTAAGTTTGAGGCAATGAATTTTCTAACCTTGCTTCGACAGTTCAGCAAAATATACGAGGTGTGAATGCAACTTACACCAACACAGAAAGACAAATCCTCTCAGCGATCAAGTCAAAGTTCTTCTTTACTGTCCTCGTCTTTATGTTTTGGTAGGTCTCGTACTTTCTTTAATTGCCTTTTTTATAATAAATTATGTGACATTCAACTCACCCATACAACACTTTCACACTTGTGCCACCTGTGATGTGACTCCTTTTGCCAGCTGTTCAGTATTCAGCGAGAGTCTTCCTGGCTTATTTGGCACCTAACCAGAAACATATAAGGGATTTGAAACGTGTAACAGTGGCCCCATGCTCCAGATTATTCAGTGAATAAAAAGTACCATATTTGTAAAATACAGTCTAGTCTAGCATGACAGTCTAGTCTAGACACAGAACTGGTTGCCATTTTATTCCATATTTGGTAATTTATATTCGCTGAATAATCCAGAACATGGCACTAAAGCGAAGTATGGGCGTTACACGTTTCAACTCCCTTGTGTGTTTCTGTCGTAACCCATTTGATATGCTGGAAAAAGACTCCTTGTCTATTTTAAATCCAACATTAGCATTGAGGTTCAGTGCACAAAGGACATGTGATTGATGGTCCCAAGAACTTCGTAAAACATGAAGTCTGTGTCATGTAAAATGAAAGATGCTGAATAAAACACTGTTTTGCTTGATAATTGGTATGGTTGGATGAGTTTTGTTAAGATTAAAGCTTTATCCACATTAAGCAGTATTCCATGTGTTGGGGGTTTTAGACAGGTCTCAAATAAAGACACTGCCTGCTTAGTGGTGCGAAGGAGAGGGAGGTAGAGAGAGGAGGACTTGAGTCCTGAGCCCATCTCCTTTCCCTTTTTGCTGCCATGTTGTACTCATACGGCAAGGTGTTTGTTTGCCCATCAGAACTTGCATTTCCACTCTTACTAGTTCTCACGTTTTGGCAACCATACAATTTTCCAAAATGATATGATAGTGAAGGAAAGGGCAAAAAAAGGAAGGGCTTGGAAAGAGTACCAAAATATTAGTCAAAAGCCCAAATTTGAGAGTTATACATAATAATAATAATAAGTTCTTGAGAACGCATAAAGTCGAAGTCTCAATGCTTTATACAATGATGTTGGCACACTTAAAACCTAGTTAATCTATTCAATCTAATAACCTAATCTAATTTAATCTATCTATTTAAGTAATGCGGATTTTCACGTACACTTCGAATTATATATATTAAATTGCTATCATTAAGAAATGGAAATGGTAAAAATGGTACATCCAATGAAATATAGATTATTGGACAATTAAAATTCAATCAGTTAAAAATGCCAGTGCAAAGAATAATAAAATTAAAATAACTTTTCAGTATTACTTTAAAACGTTTCAGGAACAGAAGATAGACAATTGAACAAATAGATTCCAATCGTTTGAGAATGTATGTGCGATGGAAGATAGAATAACTGATAAAATAACTGACCGGTCCATTTTTATCTTTCTTTAAAATGTCTCTGAAATAAAAATGTCTTAAGTGCTGATTTGAAAGACCCAATACTGTTAGAGTTTTTTTTTTCTGGTAGAGAGTTCCATAAGTGTGGAGCAGCATACGATCTTTGTCCATAGGTGCAGGTCTTCACCTTGGCAGGTACTTGTAAGAGTGATTTGTTACATCACCTAGAAGCTCGATATACTCGATATTGTCGAGTAAAGTGCGCTATTTTTTCAGATGTTTGTATGAAGGGGTGCAACAATTTTCACCCCGTATACAAATTTCTGTAACATTGTCTTATCTTGCGGGACTGTATCGTTGCTCCCATACAAGATATAACTCTCAAATTTGTGATTTGCTTATTTTGAGGTGCTCTTTTTAGCAGTATCGGTGCTATCGCTAATTTAAGTGGATATTGTAATAACAATGGTGACCTTGGATTGATCTATTAGGAGGCTGCTTTGTTTGTAAACATTACCCTTTGTTATTCAAATATGCCAACCAAAATTTTAATGACATCATTTTGCTCTCTCAGCTGTCAGTCGTATACCACAATGCTCTAGCTCCTATATCCTCAATAAAGCATTAGATGATCATTGAATTTAGGTGATTTTTGTCAAATATTTAATTGTAGCAGTTGCCACATAACTCATGCTGGAAGAGACATCGATGTTTTGTCTATTCTATGCCACAACCCACTGTATGGATTTTTAATGTGGTCATGCCCAGTCTTTACCTCTGTGTTCAATTTGATTTTGTGTTCAATTCCAGCTGGATCCTTAATGTGGGTGATGGATTCCACGACCTCAAAAACGTCATAAATTTTAATCCTACAGAAGTTGAAAGCCACAGTCACCTCGCTGTGTGGATGGTTGAGGTATGTATTGGTTAACACTGGATTTCAAGTTAAATTTTGTACTAGATAAGAAGAAATTATTATCCTAAATCAGTACACATTTAGGACGTAATCTTCATTATTATATGTTTTACTGAGAAATAAACCACCCAGAGAACTCATACGAAACTACATCCGGGTATTCAGTGGCGTATTTTCCATATTATACTGATATCCATCCTGTTCCTTCAGTGCGCAATCTTGGGTCCTGGTTAGATTCTAATTTATCTATGTCAACGCACATAACTAAGGCATGTAACGCCGCATTTTTTTGGCTGCATAACATCAGATGTATAAGCATATTCCTATCTCGGGATAGTCTCGCTACTGTGATACACGCTTTTATAACAATCCGCTTAGATTACTGCAATAGCCTTCTATATGGAGTACCAAACACTGAATTGGCTAAGTTACAAATAGTCCAGAATGCTGCTGCTAGATTGGTTACTTCTACGCGTCAATATCATCACATTACGCCTATTTTATATGAGCTGCACTGGCTGCCCGTCAAATTTAGAATACATTTTAAAATTTTACTCCTTACTTTTAAAGCACTACAGCGATTTCGCCCCCCAGTGAATCCCCCCCCCCCCCCCCCCCCCCCCGGGGCGAGATCGCTAGTGAATTCGCCCCCCTTCAGTGAATTCGCCCCCCCCCCCCCCATTCGCTAGTGAATTGTACTCGTAATTCTTATTGAAATCGCCCCACCTCAGAAAATAGAGGCAGTAGATGTCAACGCACTGAATAAAAAGTTTTTTTTTTTTTATAAATCTAAAGAATTTTTTTAATAAAATGAAGTGTAAGACCCCTACTACTACTGACTACAAAAATACGCGAGTCGGTAACACTCCTTTTCTTCGGAAAGTCATTTCAAATTCTTCCCGGATTTGAATTAATTGTACTGCTAGAACTGTACTGCAAAACTTACAGCCGTTTTATCTTCTCATTAGTTAATAAGCTGTTTATCCAGAAAGGTTTTCCTAGTTAGAACTGATCTAATTACCGAATTAACAAGCGCCGTTAGCTCAATTGAAATAGAACAAAGCACGCGAGTCGGTAAGGCTCCTTCAAAGTTCTTTCGAAATAGATGGATCGACGCGAGCATTAACGGGTTATCAAAATCTTACATAGCACGATAATTACGACAACTTCATTATGGTTTTCATGCATGAAAAAATCAGACTATTTGGCAGTTGTTTCCAAATATGAGTTCCACTCGCTACAAGCTAAAGTAAGTTTTAAAACGAAGATTGCAGAATCCCTTGTCGAGTTTCTTGTTGCACTGCTCGCGCGAATGAAAATTGCAGCGTTTACCGTAGCTTTACGTTTACCGTAGCTTTACGTTTACCGTAACGAATTTTGTCGAAGAAAAGTGAAGCGTGAATTTTAAAATAAAATTGAATTACATGCCTTTGCCGTACTATTCTCCACGTCCAATACATTACAGTAGTAATAATAAGGAAAACATGTATTCATAACGGTTGAAGGGGAGGGGGGGCGAAATCGCTAGAGGGGGGCGAGGAAGGGGGGGCGAATTCACGGGGGGGCGAAATCGCTGGTACACCGGCCCCGGACTATATTAGAGATTTGCTTATTATTAGAGTACAAGGGCTTTATTCTTTAAGATCAAATAGTAGCATAGTGTTAGAAGTTCCACGGGGTAAAATGCTACGATCATTCGGAGACCGCTCGTTTAGTATGGCTGCCCCTAAGCTTTGGAACGAACTCCCACCAGCACTGCGTAATATTTCCACACTTAGTGGTTTTAAAAGTAGTCTCAAAACCAATTTTTTTAAGCTAGCTTTCAATTTTTAGGGTTACTCAGTTACATTTTAACTTTTATAGCATTATTGCATCGTGCATACGCATCCTTAGATTTTTATATGTATATTTTTATATTTGTACGACATATTTATTATTACTTAGTGTTTATTTTTCGTAATTACTATTGTACTGCGCTTTTGATCATTTTATGTTAAAAAGCGCATTATAAATACAAAATTATTATTATCATCACAAGTGAAAATATCAATGACGTCACGTTTGCCGCCTTTTGAACTACAAAGATGGCGGTAGGTTTGTGGAAATCACAGAGGAAGCTGTAAACAGCTTAAATGAGTTACACGACAATGAATATTCCGAGCAAAAAAAGCCAAATAAGTTCTAAAACACTCTAAAGATTTTCTCGACTGCAACGAAGAGACAAGAAAACCCGATGAAACTCCTCAGAAGAGTTTAGAAAGATCACGAAGAAGTTTGTACTGACAGTAAGTAAAATAAATAGCTGAGTTCTTAGAGCAGTTTAATTGTCCATATAATAAAAAGAACATTACAGTGGTCCATAATAGTTCACTCGTTTGCTGCGCTCACTCGTGAAATGTTTTCGAATGTCGAGGATAAACTTCGTATCTTCAAACTACTGTGTAATATCATCTATCTCTGCTGGTTGAGACTAAAATACTTTGAGGCATTTTTATATGGGTATAGAGTATGGATAACAGTTATATAGTTTTTCTATTATTTTATCAAAGTACTTTTTGAATTTTATATCACTGCTATGAGGTTTGCATGTTGGAACGCTTAGGGTTTAATTTCTCACTTATAGCAGTACTTCATTTAATTTGGAATAATAATAATAATAACAACAACAACAATAATAATAATACATGTCTTTATTACAACAATAAAATACATATCGTATGTTGCAGATAAGATATTTAAAATTGTGAAGTAAATCTATCTATTATATTAAACTACAAATTATGTACAATTTAGACCGCCAAATTATAGTTAAAAATAAGGCGATTGTTAAAACAGTTTTTATACTTAACAGTATTTACTTTCGGTTTAGGAATGTGTACAGACCTAAGATTATATCCAGTATCCAGTGCCCTCGGGAGATAACTATGCAGCGAATGGCCCTCTAACTTCTTTACTTCAGCAAAAAAAATCCTGTCCTGTCTGTCTAACAGGGAATGTGAAGCAATTGGATTGGATACATACTTTCGTTTGTAACAATTTAATTTTAAGAAATTATTTGTACTACTTAGGGAAAGTTGATTGCTTTACGAAGTTCTGCGTGAAAACTTCGTGAGCCTTCTAATTGAGTGCATTTGGGTTAACTGCTTGGGTTCCCTGTGGTCGTATATGTGGATTGAGTTTTGGTGTTTACGGTCGACTGCCGTAGGTACCTTAAAAATAGGAATCCCTTCGACAATTTCAGGAAATCGGAGGAGGTTGATTGAAAACCTATTGTGATTGGTCAGCGAATTATTGGAGAACCAATGAATGCTCTGATTGAAACGTCCGAAGGTGTTGTCATATAAATACAATAACCTATTTGTGGCGTCGAAATATGCCCCGATATTTTGTCCATGGACATCATCTGTTCCGAGAAGAGAACAGTTCCCAAGAGTGAAACTCGAGGGAAACTGTGAGCTTTGAGGATCAGATAATGTCCAAGGACAAATATCAGGGCATATTTTGACGCCACAATGTAGGTTATTGTTGTTATCATCCTTCGAATATTTTCTTTGACGCACGCTTATACGCTCACAAGGGGTGTATTCGTTGATATTTCCCGCACGCGGAGAGAAAATATTGGGTCACGTGACGCATTCAACCAATCACGCGAGAGAAAATATTTGATGGGTTATAAAAAGAACTAATCACCGAACCAAGGTGCCATGTATGTCTGTACTGTGTCAATTTTGCTCGATCGAGAGTTCAAAAGATCAGTGTTGTTGAGAGAAGCCAACATAAATTTGCATCGAACCTGAGAAAGACATCGGGAGCACAGCTCTAGACACTTGGAAATATGCTAATTCAACAATGGGATTCAACTCAGTTCAATGTTAGTTTTAAGAAGGAAGGGTCGAACACCACACCTATTTTGCAGTAATGTGTGAATAAATAGTTGAAGTCATATTGCAGCTTTTCTACGAGTAGTAGAGCTGGAAGTAAAGAGTACACCAAGTGTTGGTAACCGCCCCAGGCCCCGCTGCGCCTTCCAGCCGATGGATTTTTGTGCCATGTCTATTTCTACCACACCTCCACAATACTGGAAGTTCGAAAATACCGGCCACTTATACGCTATACTATACTAGAGGTATCGAGGTTGTAGGAACTTGATAGCTGGTTGCAAGAGAACCTCCGTGGGAAATAAATCACTTGGCTGGAGCGCATCCGGGGCCTGGGTGTGGGCCCCAGCCAAAGGATTTCCTTCCCATATCTGTCCTACCGCATCTTGGTACCTTCCCAACAAAGGCCAGCATACGACACCATTGGTTGCACACGAGAACACCAAGGGTTCATTCAGGATAGGGACAGTTTCACTAACCTGCTTGCTCTTTTGAATGGGACACAGTTGAGGTATCAATTTGTGACCTACAGCGAGAACAAAGCCTGCGCGGTGTACACCGCTCTTTCGTTTCGGAGGATTTTTCCACTTCCGTCGCCCCTCGTGGAAAAGGGCAATATTTCCCTGCACAAAGCTAGAGAACTCGCCGATCGCTTGTGTACAACCCTCAGCCTCCAACAGCATGTACAACAGGCACAGAATGTGCTTGGCACTGACCGTACACACACCAAGGAGGTTTGGCAACACAATGTAGACTATCTTGGAGACCCGCCTAACAAATACTTCAACGACGTTGGCCAAGCCCATGCGGAGCGGGGTGACTACACACAGCTTTTTGGAGGTTGTACTCGAGTGATTCTGGGTCTGGAGTGCCTTGTACGAACTGGAGGCACGTCGAGGATGTCGACCTAGCTCCTAGCCCACAAAGCCTCGCGAGCCCGCAGCAGCCAACCCTCCATACCAAGATGCAACACATCCTCTACATCGGTACGGAAGCACTGGCCAAGGTAGGCAATGCTACACCACACGCTAGGTACTGGTACCCCACAAGGTATGTGGGGACATCCTCCTTTGTGGAGACGTCTTTTCTGATCACGAAGGTTAGAGGTCTGGATGGGATATCTCTGGGATAGCGGCGGCTACGGTCTAACCTCACAAAGTCGAGGCAAGTTTCCCGCCAAGTGCGGCACAGGTGCAACCCGGGTGCAACCCGGGTGCTTCACCACCGGACCTGCCGAACCAAAAGGTTGTGGAAGATTTTGGCGAAAGTCTTGTCCCGAGTGGCAGATGGAGCCATTGTAACACTTCTTCATAGCGAGCGAGGCACCACTTCCCATTCCAGAAGTACAATATGATCACAGTCCTGTCTCGTACTCGGAACACTTACCAACGGAGCAGTGCCTCCTGACCCTCGCTTGGTAGCGAGTGCGGTTGTTGGGGGAAGTGTTTTGGCTGAAAGTGGGTTGAAGCTGTAACTGCTCTACCGTATGGTACTACAAACTGTGTTTACACCGTCGGGCAGCACTTTTTGTTTGTCGTACTACGTAGACAGGCCCAGCTTCTGTTGAGTTTAGTTTGCAAACTCGGAAGCACCACCACGTTTTGGAGCCAGATACCAGCACAGCAGTGGTGTGTAGAGCAGAGCCTTCTACTGCATTGGGCACCCACCAACTTCTTTCCCTCGTACTGCTTTCGGCCGGTCTTCTGCAAGTAGTCCAGCATCGCCTTTGGGACAGCTTTTTCGGGAACGTTGTGGTTGCAGAAGGATGGTGGCATCTCTTTGAACTTTGTCCAAAGCTCTTTTGGTATCTTAATACCCATCTCGGCCAAGCCGAATCACTCCCCCTTCTGGATGGGGTCCCCATAGTGCGCAACATAACCTAGGCTGCAAGGCATATCATGGGCCAGGGTGGAGAGATACAAAGCGTTGGCATCATACCCTAGGTTTGGGTTGTCAGTATGTGTGTGAGTGAATGCGGGATACACCAGTGTCATGGTGGCGACAGAACACAAGACTAGCCTTGACCTCTGTATCTTGCAACATATGATAGGCCTCTGGACCAGGGGAGTACAAACTTGCCCCCCCCCCCCCCTCTCTCTATACTTCCACGCAGGAGGTCGATACAGGGATCGATACAGCATCATTCAGAATGCGATACCTTTTTCCGTATAGAAGTCGCATCTAAGAATGGAAGGACGTCGATGCTGTTGTAATGGCGTAGCCAGTCGCCAAACATATGCATACCCTTCTCGCCACGAAAGGTGAGCTGACAGACTTGCCTTCTGACCACCACGTTAGGTAGTCCCGCAACCCTAGATGGTCCAACTTGTTGTGGGAGTTGAACCACTCGTAGGGAAGCCAGGACTTCTGCTGCTCGCAGCCGTATGCACGCATCCACTTCTCGTAGGAGATGCCGGGTCCAAGGTAGTTCAAAACGTCCAAGAAGCGGAAGTCTGGGGTCAACAGAAACATAGTGTGGGTTGCTTTCTTGGCCACTTTGACCTCGTCAGAGTCAAGACACACAAACAAACACCATGAAACCAACACCCTTGGTACTGGAACACTGTTTTGGTGTTGGGTTCATATCCATCGACTAGGGCTCCTAGCCCACAAGTTGCGTGGTGGATGTGGCTCTGGGGCTTTGCGGCCAAAAACCTTGCTCGCGTTGTGCTTTGGGTAGAGAGCTTTCTCGTATGTGGTTTGGAGGGACTTGACCTCTTGTTTGGGGCAGTCGATTTCTGTCTCACCACGTTTACAGCGGTCGGCGTAGGTGAATCTCTGTCTACATTCTCCGCAGACATAGATCTTGGCAAACTTCGCAATGTCCCGGATCAAGAAGGCATGCTGATTGTACACCCCGTTGTTGGATGATTCCAGGTTCCATCTTTTTCTGGGTCATAGACACGGATACCAATCTGGAAGTGTGCTTTGTTATTTTCCTTGTCCTGCTTGTTAAGTCAGGATTTGGGTATATTCTGGGATGGGTGTCCGCAGTTTGTAGAAGTTATGGCCAAGCTCTCTTGCTTTTGCTGTGCATCTCGTGCGGTGCGCACTCCAGTTGACTGCGAGACAGAACCAAAGACAAAGGTTGTAGCCGTACGTGTTGAGGGCGACCATATCCTTTTAGTTCAGAAGCCAAACGGGTAGTGGACCAATCCCCATGGTGTCCGATCAAGCACCACTTTACATCGCACGAAGCTCCACTTTGTGTTGGGTTGTAGGCGGCCCTCCTCCTTAGGAGCGAGTCACCTGTCCGCTTCTTCGATGGTTGCTCAACCAAGGCGATCTTGAAGGTGTTTTGTAGAAGAGCATCACACAGCTGTCCTCGGTGTTGCGAATCCTTACAGGATGGGGAAGGCATTGTCTGGTTGTTTCCCTTGCTATGCGTCCAACTGCCGCAATTCGCCATGCTTCTGTGCACGTTTATCGATCTCTCATATCAATGGCAACCTCGGAATGCTCGAACCTCTTTTGGAACTCGCCCGCATGGGCCTAGGCAATTGCGTGGATGAGTGATACTTCGCGCAGCTTGGTGTAGTCTGGGAGCCCGGTTTGCTTTGCGAGCTCCCACAATTCTTTACAGGTGTGTCGTTTCTCTAATTGATTGTTGCTCTGTGTCCCGTTTTGCTTCTTGGTGTCGCTTGTATAGGTCTCCAATGCAACTCTTCCCACACAGTTCGGTCTTTCATGGAATAAGACAGATGCACCTGTTTTACCCTCGCATCTTGCTGGGTATGTGCAGGGTAGAGTTGTTTCTCTAATTGTTTTGTTCCGCAAGTCGCGCGCACCCTGTAGTCGAATGGGGTGGTTTCCAGAATCCCGACCCAACTGTTTCCCCCCCCCCGTATTGTCGTACCAGATGTGGACTAGACATGGACCAGGTTCGCTTTGCTGCAGCTGTGGCATACTCGAGCTTAGAACGGCGTCTACGGTTGTAAGGTCGAAACGAATACAATGCCACGTCCGAAGGAACTATCTGCGGAAGATATCCAGTAAATAGTGGTAAAATGTGGTTGCCTGTCAATCGCTGCAGATAAGAAGCGTTTCGGCATTGGGTCGGACTGTTTCCGCAAAATATGGATTTATCGGGTGCCCGCCTTGGTGCAGCTGCAGCCGCAAGAGGTGTCCACTGATGGTGCGGCTGTTGGTGCCGTATGAATGTAATAATACATCATAAGTACTTTTGGTTGTGTTTTTATATGCTGTTATTATTTATTACTATTTATTTTAGTGGCACACCTGTATATGTTAACTGGTATATGCTCGCACACCTCGCACAGCTAGACTATGCCTGTAAGGACCTACCTTGATGTGGCTTCATTGACTAATGTCAATATACGAGGGGAGCTGGTAGCACAGTGGTAATCGCTTTGCACCTATGGACCAGGTTCGATCCCTGAACATGAGTTTAATTAACATACGAGTTGACTTTGTAAAGTAACTAACTTTATTTAAGTGTCAAATGTATTTAGCTTTGCAACTCATTGGGAACACTAGACCTACGATTTTACGTCCTTATCCGAGAAGACGTGAAGGGCTAACCGTGTACTGTTATGTAAAGGCAGCACCTTCTACTCAGTTATTTTAAGACCACGAGTGTTGGTCTGGCCGGGGTTTGAACCTGCGACCTCCCGCTCGACAGACCGGCGCTTAACCACCGAGGTAACCGGGAGGCGGTATCTCTCCCTTGCTCCGAGGGTTTATCCTTGTTCTCCCCCCTCCTAAAAAATAACATTAATTCCAGTTTGACTGAGGAATTCATGTCCCTGGTCAGTAGACCCCTTCTAGGGTCATGCAGGTATAAGATTAGACAGGTAAATAAAGTGTTTTAAATTAATATATCGTATGTATATTTAGGGGGCCTTACTTTGGGAAAGTCCATAAACTCCGGATTTCATGGATTTTTAATCCCCAAAAACGATAAGCTAAAAAAGGATTTGTTGATATAGCAATAAGCTATCAGGTCACGCTGAAGGTCAAGCCATTTATAGTAAACCACCTCCTGAGCTATGGGTCAATACCGCTGTTCATAAGCCAAAATAAGTCCCCAAAATGCACCCTTGGGTGAGCTCTATAATGACTCCACTCCATTATTTTCCCAGGCGGTAGTGAACCCATTACAAGGCTTCCTGAACTGTCTTGTGTATGGCCATGGAAAGAAATTCATAACCTGTTGTAGAAGAAAGCCATCCATCTATGGGTCTTCTAACGTGCACTGGGCCGACACGACCCCTACGTCGGAAAATAGCGAAAGTTTTCTAATAAACAGTCAGGATATTATTGAGCATAGCAGACAATTAGCAAGGCCTCTTCTATCTGGTGAGCCATCCTCACCCAACATGGGTGGTACGCGTAGTACATCCCCATTCCAAGCAGCCAAAATGTATTATGTCCCTAAACTGCTGGGAGAACCAAGAACTTAATAACCGTGTAATAAAAAGACGCTTTACCTGTCTTCCGTTTGGTGCAATTCAACTGCAGACTACAAACACTAGTCCGTACAGGTTGGCTATTTGTACAATTTAGAATAGCAGACAGCTGAGGTAGAGCTACTGAGGCAGATCTAGAAGAAACGAGGCTTAATAGGGCTGAGGTCCTCCCCTCATTGGCAAAGGTGGGATGGTCCCCCTTTCAGGAATGACCTCCCCCTCCCTGAAAGTCTATCTGCCACTGATTGATGGGCGAGACCTTGTCATTGTCTGCAGGCGCCAGTTGTTCAATGGATAAGTATAAATGGGCCTTTTGCAGGAATGCAATCACGTGGTTGTACTATGGAAAAAATATGAAGCACTTGAACGAGATCGGTAGTGCTATTAGCAAAACATGTCTGTAAATGCTATTTTCCACTTCCAATCGATCTTTCTAAAACAGCGTTACGAAGTTTGTTTGCCGTCCAGTAAAGCCTTTCCCATCGGATCACGAGCACAACAGGCCTTATGATGTCACGCTATTGTGATCACCACCAGGCCTCACTTTGGCACATTTCATCACAACATAAAAGTGAGGCTTGGTGATCACAATAGACTTTGTGCAGAGTTGGGTAAAGGGAACCTTTCGCGCCCTCGAGTGCGCAAAAGGACCATTGAATGGCGTATTTGAAGAAGGGCGCGTTATGGCGCATTATAGGGGGCGTAATGGAGTCTTTTATGGCGCGTAATGGCGTGTTAACACATTTAATTTCTCCTCTTCAAGTTAATTTTGCCGTGATGAAAATAATTTTGCCGTAACTCAATTGATTTTGCTGTGGTGGAAATGATTTTGCCATGATGAAAATGATTTTGCCATGATGAAAATGATTTTGCCGTAACAGAATTGATTTTGCCATGATGAAAAGGATTTTGCCGTAACAGAATTGATTTCGCCGTGGTGAAAATGATTTTATGGGTAACTAGTTCCTGTAAGGACTAGTGTTGGTCTGCGTCGTCGGCGGTGAAGATAAACACTGGTATAATCAACTAAAGTCGATTAAAGGTGTGCTAACCGCCGTGGGAAGCGAGTGGCAGCTGACGTTACGAGCGCTAGCCCTTCCTCAGAGCAAAAGAGGGAATTGTGGGTGGGGAGACGGTTTATAAAGTGTTAAGTGCATGATTACCGCTGAGTAAATGTGCTCGGATCAAAGGAAATTGCGCCAAGCAAAATAGTGTTGGTGAATAAATTAACGAAATATGCTGATCTAAGGGTGCGTTCGATTGACCGTATTCCGGAATAAGAATGATACACAGAATGATCACTACAAATCGCTTGTACTGGGATTTTTTAGCCACTGGAATACTAAATGTATCCTGAATATCATGACAGCAAGTATTTGTAGCTTACAGTGCAAAATATGGCCCGAACCAGTGATTTCCAGAGACTATTCCATCTATTCCTATTCCGTCTGAGTGAAAACGTGAATTCTGAAATTAAATGAACGAAAAGCGTTCATTAATACCGTAAAGTATGCCACACCGGCAAAGGGCGGTGGTTATAGCGTTTGTTTTTCGGGGGCATCTAACAAGATTTCACTCGGCGCTCCTGGAATCGAATTCTGTAAATACGTTCCAAGTTAAGTCGCCTTTTAGGGTGCATTTAGGCGCCTTTTAAGGCGCGAATGTACCCTCGCAAAGAAAAACAACGTTGGAAATTGTAGTCTCACGCTCATTTTATTTTCTTCCTCTGGAATGTAGAGCTTACATTTCATGTGCATCAAGCCTGCAAATTGAGAAGGGTGATAACTGTTTTCATTCATGTATGAATTAAAGTACTTTGTTTTCCGTCTCAAAAAAAACTTTGTTGGACATTATTCTCACGCTAAATATCGCTTGATTTCAATCTCTTAATGCGAGGTTTTAGTCAACAAGCATATTAAAAGTGAAAATTCATTGAATATACATTGCTTTGATATGCCTTTTATTGAGTAAAAACTGATATTTAGCACTATTTTTTTGTGAAACGCTTAATTCAATCCTTCTAGTGTAACGCAGGGTCCACCATTTGTAACTACTAAAACACATTTTAAGTAATGTTTCAAGGCCGACAATGAGGACCGGTGAGCTTTCGCAATTAGTTCCAGTCCGAATTGGAGGCCTTGAAACGACATCAAACACTACTTAATAATTTCATGCTTGTTTGGTGGTTGTGGGATAAACAACAAAACGATTTTAAAACTTCATGCATGTTGAGTTTCGATGTTTCAGGCTTGCAGGTTGTACTTGCGTATTTACATATCGTTGCTTTGTTTGACTCAAGTAATCAAACGTCCATTGTTAAAGAAAAGATGGAATGTTAACAATTATGCGCTTGTTCTCGTGAAATTTGATGAAAACATAGTTTGGCACTATAATTGGCGTCACGGACATGTGCAGCGTCGGGGCAGTGTTAAAAAAAAACAGGTCCCACACTTGACATTTTTTACCGCTTGGGGAATCAATCGTGAGACCTCCCTTTGTTCAAGGTATTTGCCTACAGTACTTTGAAATTCTTTTCTAAGTCCAAGGACTTTGAACTATGAATATTCATAGTTCAAAGTTCTTGGACCTGGAAAAGGATTTCAAAGTACCGAAGAGAGTACTTTGACGTGGTTTCAAAGTACTGCACGTGGTACAAATCGATACCTCTGGTTGGCTACTTACCTCATGAATTATTAAGTAGTGTTTGATTGTTTTTTAATAACGTTTAGAGGAAGTGTCTTTGGAGTAACTTAAAAGAGTCAGCACAGATGAATCCATGGAAGGGAAGGCGATGGAAAGCAATTATTTTTGAGAAAAATCATTAATTTTATCCTTCATTGAAAATGTACACCAACTCTGTGCATGTAGCCAATAGTGTGACATCATCATGCATAAGGCCTATTCATTGGTTATTGAAGTGATGCAGCTATTCCAAAAAAGGTTATCCCGGACAAGAGGCAAACGACATTCCCAGACCAAAATGAATTGTGGTTGTAGCTATGGATTTACAGATCACTTGTCGCCCATTGATGGCCTTTGTTTTTGCCTCATGAGTTATTTTAAAATGAGTTTGATAAGTGATAGTTATAACATGAGTGGCCGTGTATAACACAGCCGATAGCTATAGCCGATAGCGATAGCCGATAGATAACACGAATTCTATAACTGACTTCTAAAATATTACTTCTAAATGATAAGAATTTTTGAGAAATTGATGAAATGTCTTGTTTATAGCTATGTCGTGTGTCACTGACTTGGGCAGTTAGAGTACAGAGTAAAATAATTGTGTCCCACTTTGATGGTCTGGTTGCATTGACATAACAGTGATCTCGGGAGCCTTTGTGTTTGAGCTCCCAGGGTCATTGCAATTTTGACTGTCAGTTTGGGAGCAAGCACTAACTAATAAAACTGTCTTTTTATCAGTGATATAAAGATGTTTTTATATTAATCATTGTCTATACTGGGGCATAAAGAGGCCATAGTACCCTTATGAATTATTAATGATTTTTAGAAATATAATTAAGAACCCCTTTTCAACCCCCATTTTCTATTTCTTTTCTTAAAAATTATGGTAAGAAATATTCTTTTTATGCAAGAACTATTGGCTGAATCAATATTATTGGTTACCATGTAATAGCTTACATAGATAACAAATTATTGTAACAGTTGTATTTATGAATTGCTCTAGTTAAAAAGTGTGAGCTAATCAGAATCTTGAATAGATTTGAAATCACAGTATCGAGAAATCGTTTAAGAATACTGGAAAAACTACTAGATTTGTTGTTGAGCATTATCTCTAGAACTTCAAAGTTATTAGAAACAAGGACCTTACATGTACTTTACTTGAAAAAGGCGGTTGTGAGAATGGCACATTTGCATGATGACGTCATATACTACAACTACCAGAACTCTTTGCGCGGATCATTTTGTTCCTCTAATTTGGAACATTGTCTTGGAATCCTCAAAGGAGTTGATAAATTTGAATGAGAAAAATGATTTGAAAAGGATTCTGGTAGTTGTAGTAAAATGACGTCATAATGACCTATTACAACCTATGCCATAGTTAGGAAAATGTACTATTATTTGGTATAGGGAGGATGATCTACTTTTTATACATAATTTTAGTTTATTTAGTGAGTTCTTTTAAGTTATGTAACTATTTAGTACATAGACTATATCGCAACTCCGCCGTCGCAGTGCACTCTGGGATGGATATCTCAGTTTTCCATTGTTGTTGTTGGGCGGCCATCTTGGATTTAACAATGGAAACTGAGATATCCATCCCAGAGTGCACTGCGACGGCGGAGTTGCGATAAAGTCTATATGTGTTATAACGTTCATACAATGGATTGTGTTTGTTGGAATTTTAATAGATCAGATTTTGTATGAGTGAGAAATAAATATGGCTCACCGATAATAACTGTTTTACCTTTTACCTGTTTTAGTATAACTATGTAATTTGATTGGATCTGAATGATTGGCGTACATGAACAACAATGGAGAAGCCATTCCATTGTCATGGTACAGTGAAACCCGTTTCATATAATAATCAGTCCGAAATGGACACTGATTGGTCAAGAACGGGCAACTCGTTTTAATTGGATATCTTCATAGTTTAGTTTGCGATTATTATATAAAACGAATAGATTCCATCCTGCCGTGCGTCTATCCTCTTATAGATGCACAGATGACGTCACAACGTGAAGAGAACATCAGTGACGTCACTCGACTGCGTCTCGTGGCACGTTTCTTTGTTCTCTTCACATTATGACATCATCTGTGTATAATGACCAGATGCACGGAAAATGACATTTGTTAAATAGTATATATACTAGGAGTTCCCAGTTCTTAACTCCTTGTAAAACCCTGCCCTTCTGCTAGTTAAGTTAGATGTAGGTTTACAGCAAATCTTCTCCAGTTGCCTTGTTCTGGTGTACGGAGATCTCCAACCACATCTTCATTCCTGCGTAAAATTAACAAATGGGGGAGAGAGAAAATTAAGTGAGTACTAACTTCTTATTAACCGAGAGCGTATATCAGACCGAGGTCTTGACAGTACGGACCGAGCGATAGCGAGGTCCGTACATGAAAGACCGAGGTCTGATATTTTCCCGTAAAGACCGAGTGAGCGAGGTTAATAAGTAGTTTATTATATGGCACTTTGTGATAAACAAAGAATGAGAAAATAAGTGACTCGTGTGACTCGCGCCCCGTAACACAACGTGAGATACCTAATTGCCATAAATTTACATACCAAAGTAGTGGAAGCCGTTCAGAATTTATTCCGGGATCTATTTGACAGCTCTTCGTAAATCAATACAAAAGATGAATGGAAATACAATGTCAGAATCAATTCAGAATTAGAAAACGTTGCTAATTCAAAGTGCATGAAAGGTGGTATTCGTAGAAAAAGCTATCAGAAAAGAACATATTTCCACTAAATCAACTCGAAAAACAAACTGTTCGCTCAAGTGCCATGTGATCGGCGAAAAAAATCAAGATCTTCGTTGGACACTTTCGGCGATGACAGTTCTATGCTGTTTGTTTGTATCCTGGACAACTTTGACTGGGCATGGAAAATCTGGAACTGACAATCCCTGATATTTGCTGCTAATTAGCAAAATTGGTTGGCTGTGGAATCAGAACTTCCCTCAGGTTTATAGTGAGGGATTGTAATTTGTAAACTGGATCGATGCTGACTGACATTCAAGACAAAATTTCTTAAAGCCGATAATTGTAGAAAGAAAGCTGGCTGCAGAGGAGTAAACTTGTTGAAATATGGACTATGACAGTTCAAATCTGTCAGACTTGTTGTCTTGTAGTTTTACTACTTCCACTGGACGTCCTGGACGGATCGAGGCTCCCGCACGATTCTCGTGTGAATACTCAACAGAGCCACAAAGCTTTCAGGATCAGCATTAGCGGGTTTATCTTTATTGAGTCGGATTGTTCAATTATTTCGCTGCTGGGGTGTTTGATCTCTGCATTACCTGATACATTACTAAGCTATGTTCTAATTTCGTTTCTATACCGAGTGGAGACTTCATGTCATGTCGCCGTTTGGAACTCGCTTGTAGTTGACGGCCAGGGAAATTAAAATGGTTCTTCCGTACATTGAACTCTGCTAGACGGTGACTTCTGAAACTTCTGCAGAACCTAACAGGACATCTATCTTGTCTCTGTAGCATAGATCTTTGGACGGCATTGTATTTCAACTAGTTCTTTCCTGTCCTTTAATGGTTGACTTTGCGTACATCAATGATATTTTTTGCGGACAACAAATGGTCAAGTTCGTTTTGGAGGTAAGCTTTGTAATTATATTTACAGGTCACAGTTTTTGATGGACCGGCTTTCCCTCTTTTAAAAAACGGTATTATTACGATGTTTGTGCTCTTAAACTGCTTCACTAAGTGCCTAGTTATCTGTTTTACCCGGCTCGATTTGAGTTTTCAATTTACTGAGCTTAGACCAAAATATGCGAATTAGTGACCGTACGGCAAAATCCCGACCGAGCACCAGCCAATCAAAACACTCGATTTTACCATTGAGAGTGGCTTGCCATATAATAATACTTCATAATTATATAGATCCTCGAGTTGGTCAGGTACTGCCACCTGAAAAATACTTCCAGATTTAGCTACCAGTAGGTCTAAACGGCCTATTCTGATTGGACCCATTATACTGTACCTCTATTGTTTTTGCACTGCTCGTTCTCAAGGTTAGGGTGTTTTGTATAGTTGGGTTATCCAATACTGTGGCTCGTTCTCAAGGTTAGGGTGTTTTGTATTGTTGGGTTATCCAATACTGTGGCTCGTTCTCAAGGTTAGGGTGTTTTGTATTGTTGGGTTATTCAATACTGTGGCTCGTTCTCAAGGTTAGGGTATTTTGTATTGTTGGGTTATTCAATACTGTGGCTCGTTCTCAAGGTTAGGGTGTTTTGTATAGATGGTTTGCACTCAATCCCCAGAGATTCAAATGACAAAGGGCATGGCGGCCATGTTGGTGTACAGAACAAAAGAAGCTAACGAAGAATCTATTGTTAACTGTACACCAACATGGCCGCTATGACGTAACGTGCAAAGGGTCTATTGTTGGGTTATTCAATACTGTGGCTCGTTCTCAAGGTTAGGGTATTTTGTATTGTTGGGTTATCCAATACTGTGGCTCGTTCTCAAGGTTAGGGTGTTTCGTATTGTTGGGTAAGCCAATACTGTGGCTTGTTTTGAGTGGTACTGTCTGGCTCCTAAATGAAGAGCGCTCTGTCCTCTTGTTTTTAGCGTCTTGTAACAAAACAGTTAGTGACAAAGCTGCAAGGGTGAACAGTTGCGACTGTCGGATATTAAATAGTGGTTTATTATTAGCCATTTTGGAGTTGTATGAGGAAGAGACTGGAATCGATAGTCAAACATTAATCTGACTTAAAGTGCCACTAACCCCTTTTGCAATTTTTATACATAACTTTTTGAAAGGTTTTGAGTACTTCTGCGAAGAAATTTTTGGCTAAAATAACTGTTTTCTTTACTAAACAACTCACATACTGTGTATATTCTCTATAACAAGAGCCCATCTGGGCTTTCACTCGGGCCACATGAGATTGAAGATGAAATACACTTTCATTTGAAATCCTCTTAGTAATAACCAAAGGGAAGAATTATTAGCTGAATTTAGCAGACTTTAGGAGTGGGGAGGAATTATGAGATGAATTTAGCAGTCTTTAGGAGTGGCCGGTATCGCGGTGACATTCATTCTCTGCTCCCCTAGTATATATATGTAATTTAATATTTTTGTTTTTCTCGTAGTTGTCCTTTTACTGTAAACACTTAATTCTTATTCATGTAACGCACGCTTACAATTTAGTCTGCTGTTCTGCAGGTGTCTCAAATGTATGTTTATATTTGTCCCATATTAGAAGTTGTATCCTGTCCATCTGTGATGGGGCTATCACTATATTTCTCTACTGTTCTTTCTACCCTGTGGCTCTTTATCGCAGCTCGCTGATCGTATTTGTTGGATTAAAGATTATTACCATAACTGCTGAACCACAGTATATATATATATTTGCTAGTAAATCGCTATATTTCGCTATAAATCACCTATTCAGTATACCTGTATAGTATAATTAACGTACACCGGTCTTGATACGAGATCGGTAAACCAGCCAAAAACACGGTCAAAATTGTTTTAGTGTTGGCCTACAAATCACGGTGTTTGCGCTGGTATGTACGTATTATGACCGAGAGTAAAATGAAATGTGGCATAAAACCTACGAAACGTACCTCCAAACAAGAATAGCGTCCGCGTCCGATCTATTAGCGCCTCGAGTTAATGCATAACTTAACGCATGCGAAGAAATTTTGCTGCGTGAAACAAAAACAATGAAATAAAATAACGGCCTGCAGATTTATACTCGTGCCTGCCACAGGCAGCCCGAGTAATTACGAGTTCTGAAGTGGTAAAAAGAGAAGAGGCTAACCCTTTTATACCAAAACTTCGTCGAAAGCTCCAAGAACCTGATCGGTGAAATAAGATACATTGAAACTGATACAAGTAATGTTTTCGCTCTAGTTGTAATCTAATCATGTGATGTCATAGTCAGTTGTTGGCAGATATTTCATTGCCAACGACCTTCACTTGTTTCGCTTTTCAAGAAAGCAGATAAATAAATACAACTACTAGCGAAGAAAGAGACATTACTGACACCCCTATTAAATTCCTTTAATTTATAGTCATCAGTTTCTAACTTTTTAAATCTAAGAGATTTAATAGCACTAATTAGGTACTAGTATTCACAGTTATTCAGGGCGACAAAGCTTTTTCTCGTCCATCATTCTACAGGCCACTGCACGTACTGCTCGAGCTGTTTTGTATATAAGCCCGACATCAGTACTTCTCTTGTGAACAATACAGTATTGGCATAATGCCTTTGACGTCTCTTCTATATATCTACCAGTCTAGATTACACTATATCTTGATAACAGAGGACTGGTAGTGACGTCATTACAATCAGAGCAATTTTACGTACACAGACACTTGCTTGCAGCAGGCCAACATATAAATAACAAGAGCCCATCTGGGCTTTCACTCGGGCCACATGAGATTGAAGATGAAATTACACATTCATTTGAAATCCTCTAGTAATAACCGAAGGGAAGAATTATTAGCTGAATTTAGCAGTCTTTAGGAGTGGCTGGTAGCGCGGTGACATTCATTCTCTGCTCCCCTAGTATATATATATATGTAATTTAATATTTTTGTAAACAAACCGCTTTTCTTGTATCAACTTACAAGAATTGACTAGCACTTCAGTTCGTCCTCTGTCTATTCTACCAGAAATGACTGCTTTCCTGGACCATATTTTGAAAAATTGACAACATTGACAACATTGAATCAACTAAAAAAACAGTATTATGTGGTGTGCCTGAGGGTCAACCCTTGGTCCTCTTCTCTTCCTTCTCTATATTAATGACTTCCCTAATGTATCAAACAAATTATCTTTCAGAATATTTGCAGATGATACCAACATATTTTATTCCAGTAAAAACTCAAATGACCTTGAAAACGTCATGAATGAAGAACTACCCCATGTATACAACTACTGTAATATTAATAAATTGTCAATTAATTTCAAAAAAACAAATTATATGCTTGTTAAATCACCAAGGAAAAAGGTTATTAATTTTAACATCAATAAGATAAGTCGTAAAAATTACATCAAATACTTAGGTGTTTTTATTGATGAACATGTCAACTGGGAGCCCCAAATAACACATGTGACTAGCAAAATATCTAAAAACATAGGTATCATTAACAAACTTAGACACTATATTAATCTACGAATGCTTAAACAGCTTTACTATACTCTAATTTATCCATATCTTAGTTATGGAATTTCAGCCTGGGGTAATACTTACAAAACAAAATTAAACAAAATCTTAATAAAACAAAATAAATGTATTAGGAGCATTTTCTTTGCTCAGTCTAGAGAAAAAACATCACCTTACTATAAACTGCTAGACATACTACAACTTGAAAACATCTACTTTTTAAAGACATCTTGTTTCATTCATAAACTAAGTAACAAATTGAATATCCCTCCTGCTTTTCAAGGCTTCTTGACACCAGTATCTGAGGTCCACTCATACAACACTAGATATGCGTCAAAACAAAATTTCCATCGAACTAGAGTTCGAACTAATTATGGTATCCACACCTTTAAATATTCAGCTTCAAAAATATGGGAAAACATTCCCAGCCACCTAAAAGCCCTCTCCCTTACTCAGTTCAAGAATCAATACAATTTTTTTTTATTAAATCAACAAAACTGACATATTATAAGCAATATACTTTTACCTACCTGACCATTATTTTGTTGCCGTTGTTATGATAAATATTATAAACATACATATATGTAGTATATAAATAGATATAGGTAAGTGTGTGTATATATATATATATATATATATATATATGTTTATATATGTATATTGTACAAACATCTCTATATTTTTTTCTCGGATTTTCTCTCTTTTCCTTCTCTTTTTCACTGTCTTTTGTTCTTGTTTCATAATATTTACAATAATTACATCATACAGGATTATATTTATGTAGTAATTTTCTTCTATATTTGTACAACTTTACTATAGGCAGTGATTAACTCGAAAGCTTTTGCTACTTTAATCACTGCACACACTTAAACAATAATTCAACCTATTTTACCTCTCATGATTGTATCTTAGCTCTATCTTATTTATACGTTTCTATTTTCTTTTTAATATATGTAACTGAACAGTGTAAATAAACTTGAACTTGAAACTTGAAAGAGAACCTGATGATTATACTGTCGAACAGCTTAAACTTTGGCTGAAATACAGAGGATTGAAACAAAGCGACAAACGTTGATCTTGTCAAGCGATTGCATCTTCGCTGGCCAACCAACGAGACATGCTTACTATTTAGACTGTCAAGTCCTATTTAAACTGTATCCCAAACTCATCTTTTCCAATGCAATATCGTTGTAAGACTTCACCTAAACATTGAAAAGTTACAAAGGTCAGGTTTTCCTGTATTAAGGCTAAAACAAAAGAATGTAGCCGCATGCCGAGTGCAATCATCTTCTTCGATAAAACTCATCGGAGACCAAAGCTGTTATGGCTGGAAGAGCATATACATTAAAACTATGAACTGATAGCATCCTAAAATTCGGCAATCTTGCTTATGTTGGTGTGCTCTTTCAAACCATTATGTTATTGTTTGCATTTATCGAGTTTTCAAATTTAATACCTGCAGCTCCGAAAGAAATTAACTTCATTTGTACTCAGAAAATAAATCAAAGCATTGTAGATGTAGGCTTTGCTTCCAAAATTTATTTAGAATCCACTGATAAATTCAAGTAAACTTAATGGTTGAACAGTAGTTCCTTCTCATTGTTTACTGGTGGATACATAGTCAGGGTTTCAGTAATTTATAGCCACTTACGTTTCATTGCCAGACCTAGTCTCGTTGTTCTGTGCTTTTAAGGTCTCTTGTACAAACATTTATCCAATGCTGACATTTCTCACTGAATTTGCTGTAAAGGTTTTGGAACAGAAAAGCTCCTCCTGTGAGTGATCAAAAAGGCCGAGAAAAGATGAGAAACCTGATCTACCAGCGGTGTACCGATCGATCATGCTTCATTCTCCGAGACATATCTCTTTGAGCGCCGGATTCACTCTTACATCTCCCCCAGCAACAATGCTTGGTATAGTCAACATTACTGATATGACTAGGAATCTTACTGAAGCAGCTGAAGGCATTGATTCTTTTTTTTTATCGAAAAAAATACGAATTCGGTCCTAATTTAGTCTGCTGTTCTGCAGGTTCAGAGTACTAATAGATGAGTGTCTCAACTTTATGTTTATATTTGTCCCATATTATAAGTTGTATCCTGTCCACCTATGATGGAGCTATCACTGTATTTCTCTACTGTTCTTTCTACCCTGCGGCTCTTCGATCGCGTCCATATCGGTACAGTTGGTGGACTAAAGATTATTAACTGAAATGCCCGTTTTGTTTATCTCTATTTAAAAGCTTTTACCCTCCTTCCCAAAACTGCAGTCTGCTCATTATATTACAGAACTATAAAGGGAACTGTTGGAAGCCTTTAATTTCTCGAACCAAAATCTCGGCCGTGAGAGGAGTCTTGTCAATGTCTTGTTTACCGTGAGAGTTGAATAACTGCTTCGGTTATCATATTCTGTGACGAGTGAGTGTTTATTACCTACGAAACGTACCTCCAACAAGAGCGCCAGTTGAAATATCCTGAGCCTGTTGGGAGTGTTGGAAGGCTTTCGCACGAGTGAACTTAAATAAAACATTAAACTGGCTTACATTTGAGAGATGGACTCCAAATTTGAGAGAAAATTCCTCGCGCCGTCGTCCACCATATTGCTTTACTGTATTTAATTATGTAAATACATTAACCTGCCGATTGTTGCGTGACCAGCACAGTGCAATCTGATTGGTGTGAATTTGACCTTTAACGCATGCGCAGAAATTTTGCTACATGAAACAAAAAAACAAAAACAAAAAAACGACTTGCATTTTTAGACTCGGCGCTGCCACAGGCAGCCCGAGTAATTATATCGATGTTGTGATAGAAAGGCGCCATGGAGAATAATGTATTAATGAGGTGACGTAAGATCAGGAATCAACCCAGTCTTTTTCTTACGCGGTCATGGGTCAGGAAAGGTCAAATTTTCACCATTTTGAAGTATTCTCTGTAAGACAAAAATTTGTTTACAGAAGTACTCAAAACCTTTCAAAGATTTATATGTATAAAAATTGCAAAAAGGGTTAGTGGCCCCCTCCATCACAAGAAAGATCACACTAAAATTAGAAGGTTTTACCGAGTTTGAGGAAGATTAGTTAATAAACGTGGATAATAAATGCTGTCCCCAAAGCCATGCATTCTCTTATTTTTCCGATGTTTATTATCAAGCCAATCTTTCAACTAGGAAAACCTACTAATTTTAGTGCGAGGTTCATTTCTTAAACAAGGACCCTCATTATAAAAGGGATTGCTCCTCCCGTTTCTCGCTCTTTGGGATTCGAAATTTGAACAGTGAAGCAAGTAAGCAAGTTATCAGTCCTCTGCTATTAGGAGACTAAATTGCTGATGCTAAAATTAAAATAAGCTGGCTGCTCATGCCTGTCACTCTTGGGTGTTATTTTATACATGATTTGAATTTCGCGCGATAACAAAAGTCAGAGATCACTCAAGCAGAGCATCGCATTTTGCATGCAGAGCTTTGAATATGTTCACTTGACAAACTGGTTCAGTGACAATTAACTGAAGGTGTCGGAGTGCCTGGCAGTGGGCTTTTATAGCGCAATTCCTTGTTTAATCAGATACATTTTTGACACTCAGTCTCGGTTCCAGTCCCTTCCTCAACTCTGAAATAGCTAATTGCATCCTGTGATAAAGATATCCTCATGTTGGACAGAAGGTAAACGAGAAAAAAAAAATGTTTTTGAGTGCTCCTACTCGGGTTCGAACTCATACACCCTTTGCGTGTACTGCAGTGTAGTGCAGACGTCATGACTACTACACTAAGCCGGTCCACCGCCGTTCGGAATGTGAAAAAAATTATATATTTATCGATGACCGGTTTTAAGACTGTCATTAGAATTAACGATTATCATTATTTCAAGCGTTTTATACATTTAAGGATAGTTGTTAATTCAACGGAGAGAATGTGCTGGTCAGACACACTTCAAAACGTTCTCCATTTTCTGTGGCTTTTAGGGGCCCAACTAGAACATATTTGATTTCCCAAGTACCATCTACTCTCCTTACCTGAGCTCAGCTTTATTGTGTAGTACATGTACGTTGACAGGTGGGATCAACAAACGTAATGCAACACGTTTTTTAAGAGAGTCTAAAGTCTCTGCATTCGTCATCACAATGCTGTGAGGTATAACAAAAATAAACAATTCCTGGTCAGACGTGAAAACACAAATAAACAATTCCTGGTCAGAAGTGAAAACATAAATAACATAAATAATCTTGGGTGGTCAATGGTGTGCCAACACGCACATGAGTATTTATACTTTTTCTAACTTGTATAATGTTGAAGGAAATATGATTATCTCCCAACACAACAGCCTGGTATTCCGAGTTACTAACAATCATTCATGATTGCAAACTGCACGGCAGCACGTTAATTGTGCCACAATAGCAGTCTGTATCACAAAAAATAACTTTGTGAAGCACATTAATTTTGAATATATCTATATAGAATTTGCACAATATAAATGAATATAAATAAGTTTAAACTATAAAATTATAAGGATGTATTTAACACAAAATTAATAAGAGAATATCATACGCTTGTCCTCTCTGGGACTTAGTAAATATCTATTTTGATCATAAAATAACATTGAAATGAAGGGATATTGCCTTGCTATTTTCAACATTTTAACACCATCTAGATCAAACAAGCTCAGTAATTATTACCTTTATTCGTATACATGTATATATGTATGTCACTACAACCTTAATTCAACGAAGTAACTGGAAAGCATTAAGTTAAAGCTTTTTTGTTGGTCTCCTAAGAAAGACAACATTGCTTTATCTACAAGACCTGTCACCTTGTCTAGTACAGCCTGGTTGTCACTAGCAATGGAAGTAGAAGCAGAAGAAAGTTATGTACTGTTTAAAACACTCACAGCAGTGTTTTATCAAGTTAAAAAATTCGAGGGCGAAGGCCGATAATTTTTAGACTTGATAAAACACGTGCTGTGAGTGTTTTAAACGGCTTCAAAAACGCTTTAAAGACCCATGACGGACCATTACGCTTTGCGCGCCTCTGTTTTTGTTTTGATTTTCATGAAACCGAGGCTTCTATTGTTTTCGCCTCGCGCGCGATTCCCTCGGTTCGCGTGAAGTAGAAAATCGTCCTTCTACTCACCTTTGTCATTTGTTTGTATGTTAGCAAAACAAGGAAATGAACTCTTCGTTATCAATCGAGTGTTGATGGAAGTTTATCAACATAGTTAGAGTGCTTATGGCTCCATTGTTGCAGGCGAAGTAAATATCTGTGAGCATCAGGCCGGAGAAAATGAAAATTAATTTACTCTCTTGATTCGTAAAATGGTCGCTGTCGGTGTTTACTTTTTCCTTTTACTAACCAAGAACCCGTAATAACAAAGCCAAGTGCAGTGCCAAGGTCAGTGTGCCATGAATGGAGGAAGGAGGGCTTGTATAAAGTTTCGCGAGAACAAGGCCAAATGTATCAAAACCTTCCAGCTTTATATGACAGAAGCAAATGTAAAAATAAGGTAAGCGAAGACAACTTGTTTATTAGCACAATCTGTCCATTTGTACGTTGCCCTAATAGAAATATCCTTTATGGGAATTTGCAGTTCGAACATGGCGTACATGTTGTCCAGAATGGAATGAAGTGCTCAGGTTGTTGTTGGGACAATGAGCGCAGCGCACTTTATCAACATTGCATTACATCAATATTCCAGTACAGTTTACCCACCTTTGATAAGAAATATTCTTCTATTTGTTTCAGGAAAAGGACATGCATTGTTTTCTTCAATCTGTTATTAAAGTGTGGGAAGAGGAAGTATGGACTTTGCCAAGAAATTGACAATAAATAGTCCCCACCTTCAGATTCACTCACCACTGTGGTATATATGCAGATAAATGGGAATTGTCTGCTGTAAGAGGATGACATGCATCACCTCATACACATTTTTTTACTAAGTTTATTTTGTGTAGATTGGGACAGTTTGAAGGTCGACTTTTATTATGAAGACTGCAAGGCTGATCGGATGCCTGAAAAGTGTTCATTATTTATGGCTTGGGGGGTCTGCATTTCATCTGCTTCTTTTGTCAAAACTTTTATATGACCCCCCATGAGTGAAATTAAAACTAGATGACCCCCCTATAAAATTGCTCAAAACTTTATTGACCCCCCCCCCCCCCCACAAAAAGAAAAGAATGCATGGATGTGCAAGTAAGAATGCAAACATCATATACATGTAACCTTTTAAATTTAATATTGTCTCTAGATTTATGGTATTTTCCATGATACATTACCTTTGTTTAGTAGAAAACATACATATATATATACATGTATTCTTCTGGAAATCTCTACCTCCTTCCCAGATGGATACTCGAAATTGTACTTGTTAGTTCATGCATCATATTGCATTCTAGTGCATTGTTCTGTAGTCTCAAATAAATAAACGAAAGAATTCATCATTGGCATATATAACTAATCTCCTGGACATGAATGCATTATCTGTCCTATGGGGATGTGCCTTTGATCATGAACTTAGTGAATACCATCCTGCATATACAGGAAAAAAAGCAAACTATCTTTAAATTAATGTTGTGAGGACTGAAGGCCCAACTGAAATATTTGAGATTTGACTGCTCTCTAAAACACTGGTTTCCTGTGTTCTGGAGACTAAACATTGGCTTGGGATTACAACAACAATTTCGTTAAATTTTCAGTTAAATCTTATTTTACATGACAGGTACGTCAACTTTGATGACCCCCCCACCCAGGAGTAGGTAAAATCTTTAATGACCCCCCCTATAAAAGCACTTTAATTTGTTTTGCCCCCCCCCCCCCCCCCCCCCCCATGATTTAGCCAAGCCCCCAAAGCCATAAATAATAAACACTCCCTTAGCTTGTTACAGACACACACAGAATATTACATACTATAATCACAAAATGCTGGTAACTTGATTTTTCAGTATACACAGAAGCCCTTAGGCATGTGGAAACAGAGAAAAATAGTCATGAGTGGAATATTCATGGCATACTATGAGAAAACATTGCATATTAACTATTTTATCCCATGCCAATCTAAACAAAGAACTCTGACCTCACCTGGCACATGTGCTGCATCAGATTCCAGCTTTCCTTCCAAAATATTGTGATGAGTGCACGTACAGCACATGGTGGTGTAAAAAACATCGATTCAACCTGTGGGATACCGCCGTGCAACAGATTTCCAGTCTTCTGACTGGCTGTATTTTTCATGGCATGGCCGTTAAACAACTATATCCCTTCTGCCAGATAAATCAGAAATATACAAAGAAGAGCCTCCTAATTTGAGGCTAAACTTGGGCCTGTGGACAGGACTCGGTCAGGTTGGGTACAATGTTTGGATGCTTATAATGCAAAGTAGAGGTAAAATAGCAGCATATGTCAAAGAAATAATGTTGGCCCTAAGATAGCCGATTGGTTGGCAGTGAAAAATTGGACCATGAAAAAGCATTTGTGGGGGCCGGAAGATAACATCAATTATAGTATTTTTTGAACCAGGCAACATTACATGTATTTGCCAATATTCTACAGTCTGGAGTTACCTTCATAGCATATATGTTGAAGATATGACTAATGGTTGAAATGGTGGCAGTAAAAAGGGTGTATGAAACTTTAGTTAAAGTTTTGATTTCAGCACTTTTACCAAAACCTTAATGAATTGCCATGTTTAGTTATCTTACTTATGATTGTTATAAATATTGTTCTCCAATTTATTTTCTGATTGGAACTACTGAAATACCAAAACAAATTGCATACACCATTCTTGCTGCGCATCCCTCCTATCAATAGGTAGCTGGGATCTTGGACTACAAGGCCAGAAATGAAGAGGAAAGGATAAAATTCATATGACTGAAGTTTTATGGATAAGGTCAACATGTCATATTGTTTTAATCTCACTCCAGTATTTTATCCCTTTTTCCTAAAACTTGAAAACTAAAGAGCAGAGCCCCTGAGGATTCTGGTTCTTTTGGTAAAACATGTCATTCTGCACTAGTACTCTAATATTAAAAGTTAGAAATGCACTACTCAATCCTCATTAAACCACAATTAGTTTGTTTTCTAAAATCTACATGTACATCCTTATAGTTCAAAATTTGTAGTGCTTTGTTTATAAAAACATGCTAGTATAATTGCCACCCATCATGCAAAAAAAAAATCCTGACTTTTCACTGACCAGAAAACAATTTTCACTGACTGTTTGACATTCTCTCGTCCAAAACAAAAGTCATTATCAAAACCTGTAGCCTCCCTTCGCAGATGTTTTGAGGCGTGATGAGGAGCCCATGTGGCAACTGGAAAATAAAATTCCCTGACTTTCACAAGAAATTTAGAATTTCCCTGACCATATGCAAAATTCCCTGACTTTTCCCTGACCTTGAAAAAAAAATTCCCTGCTTTTCCCTGACCTATGGCAACTACTGTATGCCTCTGAAGTTCACAATTGAAGGGCTGTGTGTAAAAAGGGCATAAGTGATTCTTGATCACATTCTAAATTCTTCTTTGGAAAACAAAGAAATTGAAGGAGAATTTAGAATGTGATCAAGAGTCACTTATGCCCTTTTTGCACACAGCCCTTCAATTATAACACTAGGTACTCCTCTAACCAAAACCCATACAGACCAGCCTCAAGAACAAATTATGGACTTACAATATTTAAAGTAATGTCATCAAAAATATGGGAAACAGTACCAATCGAGATAAAATGTTTGCCTCAACAGTTTTAAAAAACAATATAAGCTCTTCCTCCATGGAAGCCAGATATAAAATGTTAGCTGCATCTATAATATATGTATATATCAACTATTATTTATAAATATTTACCGTAAATGTCTACATTATTCTGTATTGTAAAATTACCATATATCCAAACTTAGTTTGTACATGTAAACAGCCTTTATTTTCTTCCTCTTAATTCTCTCATTATAACCAACAGTCGTACTTTTTAAAACCCTGTAAAGATACAATCAAGCCTATTTGTTTATTTATTCCTCCCCTCATTAACTTCAACATGGTAGTGGTTAACTCGAAAGCTTTGCTCCTTTGACCACTACACACTATCATCTAAAGATTGTAATTATTATCTACTATTTATTTTTCTCTTTCTTATTGCTTGTTATATTCAACCAATAATAATATTGTAATCTACAAACAAGTGTGAATAAATTGAACTTGAACTCTGAACACTCAAATTGTTCCAATTTCTTTGCCACTCCATAGTTAGAATCAACATATAAAAATACTAATGTGAAGTTTCTAATATTGTCATTTCCAACAGTCACTGAAATGCATGTCTCAAAATGTTTGGGCTATATTCTTGCAGGGAGGTGGAAGGATTCTTGGCTTTCTCATCTACAATATTTTTATTATAAAATTCATTCTCATGTTTCAGCTATAATAATTAACTTAGTTGTGAATTTAGAAAAGTCTCTGGTAAATATTTGTTGTAATGAACGTAACAGTATTCTGACTTTCCGTCATTTTACCATTTACTGTTTGTTGTTGTTGCTTCAGTTCAGTCCGCGAAGGCGACGGTTCGCATACATGTAATTCACAGACAAACTCCCTATTATGCCCATCGGCTCGTCAAAAATACGCTTAGAAAATGCACTGCACTTCTCCAGCATTGACTTGCAACGTATTAGGATATAGTGCCAGTGGCGAATCACTCGATCAGTTTATAAAATCACTGAAGACTGCTTACCGTTGCGTTGATGACGACAGTGGCACAGCACAACGCAAAAAACAGTTACTTTTCCCTGAAAAACCCAGATGTGGCTTCCTCTCGTTCCGACGGTCAAATACAGAAGAATAGAGTCATATTTGCCGAACAGAGCCTTCCTACCGACAGTTCGCCATGATGCCCTCTTCATATAAAACATACATCACATTCTTTGTAACAAAAATTTCGCCTACATTGTGGCCTAAATGTCTTTAAAATGCTACAGAAATGATGCCTTACAATTTGGCAACATGTGAAAATAAATATACTGAAAGTCAGATTGGAAAAACGGCCGATGGAAGTGGATTGCGTAGAGCGATTGAAACTTGTGCATTTTTCAACACCGACAAAAGATGGCGGCCAGCGTCTAAGCGCGCAAAGCGTAATGGTCCGTCGTGGGTCTTTAAGAATGCAATGAAAGAAAGACGCACATCTCAAGGGAATGGTTACTTATTGAACCTTTGTATTCACAACGCCATGCAAAATATTCGAGTAATCACCGCCTGCAATTACGAACATCTCAAGGGAATAACATGAAGAAAATACGATACTATGTTGTTTGAAGCGGCGTTTCGCAATACAAGAAGAACCTGCACTTGAAGGATTTGGTGTCGTGGTTTACCTCGATAAAGTTCAAGACTTGGAAAGCGATGTGACTGACATGACGGCAGACTCTAAATTTTTGACTCCGGCACAAAATATGTAAGTTTAATGCACGTTTTTATTATTTGGCGGCTTTGAGTTAGGTTTAATAATTGGAACTAAACAGTGGCTCGATAAACAAGTAATGGTAGTTGGATAACTTCATTTTTAAAATATTATCTGTGTATCTCGGTAGTCTGCTGATATTAGTAAATTTAGTGCAAAATTTATTAATATCTAGGTACCTTATGTTCCGTGTACTTTTTGCTATCTTTGGGTTTTTATCAGTGAATTCTTAATTAGGATGAAACTTTATATAAAATTTCATGTTCATTAGTATTCTTTATTTTAAACGTTCATCCTAATTAGCAATTCAATGAGAAAGCTGAAACATCAATAGAAATTCCATTGTCTCAATCATTAACCCCATTTCCCTCTGGGACAGAATTCAAATCTCTCCGCGGGCCTTTTAGAATGATGAGATTTTATCAGGTATAAAGGAGCATGCACGTGACTGATTTGCTTCATCTGATTAGACAAAATGCTCATTAATTATTCATGAGTTTTGAAGTTCTAGTGAAAATGAACAAGACAAGCATATAATGCACAAGCCTCATTCAGTGAAAATCTCACTTGAATGCTATATTGACATTGCTAAGGGTCTGGGGATGACCCTTGTGATTGGCTAAATTCTTCTGCTTCTGCTTACATTTTTAAAACTAGTTTTCACTGGTCAGGAACGGAAGCAATGGAAACAGAAATGTAAGAATCTTGAAGGAAACCTTTTAAAAGTTCCTTCTGTTTGTGCGTCTGTCAAGCTTACATTTCTGCTTGCACCTCCGTTTCTTGATTTTCACTAGAACGCAAGGCTCCTTATGATTCTGCTTCCGTCACTAGTGAAAACCAGCCTTAAAGCAGATGATTTGCATACCTGACATTGTCTTTGGACTCAGGTGCAACACTTCTTGGTGTTGCTGTTCCTGTCATCAGATCCTCGCTGATGCTGTCAGAGTCAGAAAACTCTTCCTCAGCTGTAGAAATTAAAACAGTGTTTAGGACTCGATCGTCACTTGACATCTGATGGAATCGTTTGGCATTTTCTCTACCCCTGACAGTGCAACTGCTGTCACCGAGGCCACTTAGACAATGAGAACTAAACACATTGCAAAATGAAAATCAAGCATTCCAAATACTAGCATATATACATATATACATGGTTATCTTCATTCAAAAGACTACAACTTCAGAACTAGCTAGCCCACCAAATTTGCCATTTATCAGATCAAAACTTGACGAAGTTGAAATGTTATTATCTTGTAACCGTAAGTTGGAATACTTTGTTTTTGTTCTGCAATGTGATTGGTTGTTGTTGGAAACATCTATGGGCCCGATAGTTGTCTAATCAGGCCCGTAGAAGGGGGGGGGGGGGGTTCGAACGAACCCCCCTGGGTCGTCAAATGCCCCTTTTGAGAGCCAGAGTAGACTATCCTGCCTTGCTCTAATGCACATTAAATATGACATGCCAATTGACTTCGTCAAACTTGTTTGCACACCTCCACCCTCAACTGATGGAGCTCTCTAACTTGATTTTTGAGTGACTCGTACTTAATTTTCAACACTTATATGTTTCATGACATTCTCACAGATGATTAAAACTATAACAAGATATACATATGCTGCAAAACATATTTATTTTGTGCAATAAACATTGGTCTAGACAACAACGTCATTAGACTACAATGTTTATCGGTTCTCAGCTAACAATCAAGCAGTCGACTACAGTGGAAGTGTTAAAACAACTCCACAATCAACATTGTTAGATTGTAGAACTTGCTGCCATAAATTTCAAGAAATTCTTGTATTCTACTTTGGTTTTGCTAACAACAATTTAATGTTTTTTTAATGTCCCAAAATGCACCAGATTGCCTCTCTGAGCATCTAATTTTCAAACAAATTCCTGGACCTTCCAAGAAAAACTAAATGTGCCTTCTGGCACTCGCTGTTTATCACTAATATCCTAAAAACAAACCCCTCAGAAAAGAACCCAGCTAGGGGCCTGCTAATATATAGGTTTTACCTGCCAAAATTCACATTTGATATACAGAGTTGCACCAAATTCAGTACAAACATGGCTGCACCAATCAGATACAAACACATGACTGCCACATTACATGTAACTTTAATAGTATAAGATTATTACTAGTTGAGTATCTGTAAACATAATGTAAGGGGCCGACCATTTAACGTTTGAGGGGAGGGGGGGGGGGGGGGGGGGGGGGGTGTTTTTGAAAAACATTATCCTGCAAGCCAATGGTGTTGAAAAAATATATCCTGCAAGCGGAAAAGCTTTGTTCTGGCTCCCCTTTTTTGGCAAAAAAAAATTGTGCAACAACACTGCTAAAGAAAAAAAATCGAGCACAGACAAGAACACCCATCCCCCCCTCAAAAGTCAAATTGCCGGCCCCTTAGAAGGATATACACTGTATGTCTTATTCCAAACCTGACATTAAAACTGCCAAAACTACCATACATAAGCAGTTTTTGATTGAGTGTTGAAAATAATTTGGTGATTACTTTGGTTTTGCATTTGCTTAGCTTTTCTATTGGCTGTGTATAATGTTTTGTAATTATCAGCCAATCAAGTTCTAAACTAAAACCAAACATTGTTTAGTCTGTCACACAACCAATCTTCATTTTAGTGAGTTATCCATGATTGCATTTACTTTTCCTCATGATTGGTTCAAGTGCATGTCAAACCTGTGATTGGCACTGTAATTACTTTGGTTTGGGTTTTAAGACACTTAATTTAACCTCTCTAAAACCAATTATGAATTACTTCACCTCGTGATTGGCTCATTGTGTTTCTACTTGCTGCTGTGATTGTCTCTGTAATTACTTTGGTTTGGTTTTACGACACTCAATCAAAAACCTCTCTAAAACCAATCATGAATTACTTCAGTTCGTGATTGGCTCATTGTGTTTTTACTTACTCCTGTGATTATCTCTGTAATTACTTTAGTTTGGTTTTACGACACTTAATTTAACCTCTCTAAAACCAATCATGAATTACTTCACCTCGTGATTGGCTCATTGTGTTTTTACTTGCTCCTGTGATTGGTTCTATAATTACTTTGGTTTGGTTTTACGACACTCAATTGAAAACCTCTCTAAAACCAATGGTGAATTACTTCAGTTCGTGATTGGCTCATTGTGTTTTTACTTGCTGCTGTGGTTGGTTCTGTAATTACTTTGGTTTGGTTTTACGACACTCAATCAAAAACCTCTCTAAAACCAATCATGAATTACTTCAGTTCGTGATTGGCTCATTGTGTTTTTACTTACTCCTGTGATTATCTCTGTAATTACTTTAGTTTGGTTTTACGACACTTAATTTAACCTCTCTAAAACCAATCATGAATTACTTCACCTCGTGATTGGCTCATTGTGTTTTTACTTATGCTCCCATGATTGGCTCTGTAATTAATTTACCGTTACTTTGGTTTTGCAGGCCTTGAAAAGATTTTTAAAATCCTTAGTTGGCAACTAGCTAGCAAATAAAATCTAGTCGCCGGCCAGCAAATGTTAGTAGCTGAGTTGGTGGATAATCAGTAAGTTTTAGTCACCAAACATAATGTTTTAGTCGCATTAGCAACTGGTCACAATTTCGAGCCCCATTTTGGTTCTAAGACACTCATTCAAAAACTCCTCTAACATGTACAAGTGATAAGGATAATCGAAGGGCTGTGTGCAGAACAATGTATATAGGGCCTAGGTAACTCCTGATCACATTCTAAATTCTCCCTTACAAAACAAAGAATTTGAAGGATAATTTAGAATATGATCAGGAGTTACTTAATATATTGCCCTTTTTCCACACAGCCCTTCAATTTATTTAATGTATTGCTAGTGTGCAATCAGTCCCAAGAGATTCAAATAACAAGACACGGCCACCATGCTGGATGAACTAACAAGAGAAGCAAACAAGGAATCCTTAAATTATTAAAGGGAACTAAGATGGTGGTGATGACATAACATGCACACCATCAATAGGAAATGGTTGGCCATGCAGTCGTCTCCTAAGCTTGAGGCTCATGTAAAAACGCATGACGAAAATAAACTGAGTGTATGAACTATTTACAACAATATGGGATAAGCTACATGTATGTATGACTTACTGACTATGTTATATATACATGTATGCAATAACCTATATGTGGCATCTATCTTTTTGTCTGCAGACATTATAAACTGATCTGTAAAGAGAACAGTTCCTGAGAGCTAAGCTAGAGGGAAACTGTGAGCTTTGAGGATCAGATAATGTCCAGGGACAAATATCAGTGAGGGCACATTTCGACACCACAATGTAGGTTATTGTTGTTATCATCCTACAAATATTTCTTTGATGCACGCTTATTTTATGCTCACAGGGGGTGTATTAATTTGCTGATATTTCCTGCTCACGGAGAGAAAATATTGGGTCATGTGACGCATTCAACCTGAATCACGTGCAAGAGAAAATAGTTGATGGGTTATAACATTCAGTAACTGTCATGCTCACCTTGATCGGCAAATGTAAGGTCATAATACAAGTTATTGGCTTGCCTGTATGACTCAGGCCAGTTATAGCCCCTGCCCAGTGGCCTGTACTGTTCTTGTTTGATGCCCTCATCAGTGGCATTTAAGCTTGTCGCATATACATAATACAACTTCTTGTTTCTGCCATTTTTCTTGGGTCCTTTGAACACGTAGTAAAGCTTGAATTTGTCTTCAGGTGCAATCTCAGCATCTAAACACAAAGGCAGTGATTCAGTATTGGCACTACGACGTACTGTACATTAATTAACCTGAACTTCATGTCTTACATGATTGTTATTATTAATTACCTTCTACCTCTGTTTCTTTTCAATTGTGTTCTCATATTTAGAGGCCAACACGAGTCGAGACTAACATATATTATGCTGAGAGTGCCATGTCCTATTTTGCCCAGTGAGGTAGACAAAAGTTTACTACATGTAGCTAAGGGTAACGAAAATGTGATATGCGTCAATTTTGTGCAGCCTTCATAAATTTAAGCATTAAAGAGTAAAGGTGCATTATCTTGGATGGTGTCGACATTGGGTGACGCGACTCAACAAAAAGGCAGACTTGACCAACATACATGTACAGTCGGCATTTAAGGTTTTTAAATCCCTTAATAAGCCAAAAAAGCAAAATAAGTGTAGGATCTGAAAAAACAAATTTATGCACCTACGTTGTATCAATGTCTGGGGAGAGGAGGGCATTTTGGCAGCCTTTGATCGAAATCCCGATACCCTGGGACCATCCCAGACTGTAAAATCCCCACCTGTTTATCGTTTACCACTTTTCAGCACTTGCTCACATTCTATCAACTAACTATAGTAAGTTGTAGTCTAGTGGACCTCATATATATATGAAGCACGTTTACACAAAAACAGTCTTAGACAAGAAGGCTCCTTTCGTGTTAACATGCTTCATCTTGTGTGCTTGTTCAGATCTATCCAATAATTTCATTATTTGAGAGCTAGAGGTTAGGTTAGAAAAAATGCCATTTTCTGGTATTTCTACTCAAAATACGGCGAAATTCCATTGTTTAAACTTAATCTACAGGAAGAGGGCATTGTATTGATGTAAAGTACATCGAAATCCATTAAAAGCTTGAGAAATGGCGCCACTTTGAAGAGTTAAGGGTACACAAGTAACAGGTTAGGTTACAAAAAACACATTTTGGTGTTTTCTACTACACTAGTCTTAAAGTACTGGAAGAGACCATTGTTTTGACGTGTAGTACATCAAAATGCATTAAAAGCTCGAGAAATGGTGCCACTTTGAAGAGTTTAGGTACACAAGTAACTTTGAGAGATTAAGGTTAGGTTACAAAAAACACATTTCGGGCCGGTTTTCTACTCAAAATACGGCAAAACTGGCACACTAGTCTTAAAGTGCTGGAAGAGACCGTTGTTTTGACGTGTAGTACATCGAAATCCATTAAAAGCTCAAGAAATGGCGTCACTGAAGAGTTTAGGGTACACAAGTAACTTTGAGAGATTAAGGTTAGGTTACAAAAACACATTTTGGGATTTTCTACTCAAAATATGGCAAAACTGGCATGCTAGTCTTAAATTACTGGAAGAGACCGTTGTTTTCACGTATAGTACATCGAAATCCATTAAAAACTCAAGAAATGGTGCCACTTTGAAGAGTTTAGGTACACAAGTAACTTTGAGAGATTAAGGTTAGGTTACAAAAAACACATTTCGGGCCGGTTTTCTACTCAAAATACGGCAAAACTGGCACACTAGTCTTAAAGTGCTGGAAGAGACCGTTGTTTTGACGTGTAGTACATCGAAATCCATTAAAAGCTCAAGAAATGGCGTCACTGAAGAGTTTAGGGTACACAAGTAACTTTGAGAGATTAAGGTTAGGTTACAAAAACACATTTTGGGATTTTCTACTCAAAATATGGCAAAACTGGCATGCTAGTCTTAAATTACTGGAAGAGACCGTTGTTTTCACGTATAGTACATCGAAATCCATTAAAAACTCAAGAAATGGTGCCACTTTGAAGAGTTTAGGGTACACAAGTAACTTTGAGAGATTAAGGTTAGGTTACAAAAAATACATTTTGGGGTTTTCTACTCAAAATACGGCAAAACTGCCATGCTAGTCTTAAATAACTGGAAGAGACCATTGTTTTGACGTGTAGTACATTGAAATCCATTGAAAGCTCAAGAAATGGTGCCACTTTGAACAGTTTAGGGTACACAAGATGAAGCATGTTTACACAAAAACAGTCTTAGACAAGAAGGCTCCTTTTGTGTTAACATGCTTCATATATATATGACCACTGCACCACCATGGCTCTCCCTTGGACTATCTGCCCACAGGCTACCAAAAACATGTTTAAAAAAAACAGTGTATGTCTTGGTCAAATCCAGTGACAGATATAAACACCATGACATGAAATACAGAAACCAAATTCAAGGTACAATTTTTGTAGGTTGGTTGAGCTATAAATTTTAATTTTATTATTACAAGACAGAGATGGTCCTCTCAATTTTTCCAAGATGCCGTATTTGTCAAAGGCCCCATCCTTGAGTTGACATGACTGTCAATATCCTGTGGCTGGGCACAATGTAAATGGTCAAATACCCAGGGTTGCATTTGCTAATATGCCTTCAACCACTCCCAACCCCTAAAAGAAACTACAAAATACATTGTACCTTCACTGAAATCATCCAGTCTTGGATGGTAGAAATATCCAGTTTTCTTCTTAGTTTCTTGTTGTTCTTGCTCCCTCTTCTCATCAGGGAGCCGATAACGAATTGTACCATGGCCAAGGTCTAACAATGCAGGGGAGTCCAACATCAACTGCAATATGTTAAGCAAATTCAAAACGTAAATTCCTTGATTTCAGGGCTTTGAAACCATTATCCTTTTCAGACTACAGTACGTTGTATACAATCATGTACAAACTGATTTTTGTCCTTTAAAGTGCTGTCGGGTAAATGCACATACATGTACTGCTTTGCTCCTGCTAACCTTACTTGTTTGTTATGAATCACTTTAATAACATAGCTGTATTCTATTGACTCTTATTTGATTTTGTATTTACTTGGTGTGTTGGGCTGGTGTAATGTTTTAATCTTATTCTTGTGGCTGGGCCACCATACATACTAGTTGTTCCAGTTGGAAATGAGTCATTTCAAGAACAATTAACACACAAAATGCATTGCCGATATTGGTAAAGTGACCTTTCTCATAAAAAAGTTTTACAACTACATGTACTGTATTTCCTTGATTAAGCACCCACCCCTCCCCTACCCCCAAAAGAAAATACACCAAGAGATTAAAGGTGGCATTACTTCAGTTTTATTACAAAGTTCATGTCCCTATAATTAAATATATTCTAGGCTTATTCATCATTAATGATGATGATGAAGACAAATTTGGATGTCAAGTGACTGAACTTGGAAAATGTTACTAATTTTCCGTCTAGTGCAGCAACCAGACTGCGAAAAACGTTATTGTTAATCATTGATGATTTTGATTTTATCGATCACTTCAAAATGAAAAGTTCTCTCACTGAAAAGAATTCCGAGTCCAAATTATGTTCTCATATTACCGAAAGCCCCACCCCATGTTTAAGCACCCCCCCCCCCCAAATTTGAATTAAGTGCCCTCAGCATTAATTAAGGAAATATGATATAGTTAAACCTTGTACACTACTGATATGCCTTCTGAATCCTGATGAAGTGTATATCCAAGTTACAATGGGTGACTATAAGTTCCTGTACAAAACTATAGTGTTGATCTGTATCGCCATGGAACATAAACACTGGTATGATCAACTAAAAGTTGATGAAAGTATGCTAACCTCCATGGGGAGTGAGTAGCAGCTGACATTACGAGCGTTAGCCATTCACCTCTTGCTCTGGAGCTAGTGCTCGAAATGTCAGCTGCTACTCACTCCCCATGGCAGTTAGCATACTTTCATTTACTTTTAAGTTGATCATGAATATCAGTGCACATGTTCAAGTATTAATCAGTTAATGCCTGTATACAAAATATATAATAAAGAGAAGCAGCTGACATTTCGAGCACTAGCTTCAGAGCAAAAGAGGTGAATGGCTAACGCTTGTAATGTCAGCTGCTACTCACTCCCCATGGAGGTTAGCATACTTTCATTGACTTTTAAGTTGATCATGAATATCAGTGGACATGTTCAAGTATTAATCAGTTAATGCCTGTATACAAAATATATAATTATATACACAATGTACACCCAGGTTGAGAATCTTGCCAAGATCTTGGTTAATCATGCAAGATCTTGGGCCATCCCAATAAAATGTTTTGTTTCCCATAGCCCGACCGACCCAATATTTTTTAAATCTAAAAAAATTATTTTTTGACTCATTGTTTAAACACAAGATTTTTAATTTTAATATTCATGAACAGCCTGTTGAACATCATTCTCTCTAAATACGAATTACAGTGGCAGAAAAACTGATGGAAGATAAAAACTATCAGAAATGCCACATATATTCCTTTAGCGAGTTTTTTTGTCTTCTTTTTCTATCAATATAAACTATGTTTATATACTAAGCCTGAATATAAATTTTGTCAAACAATAACATCATTCATTCTTATATAAAAGAGCAATATGTAAAGTAAGCCTAAGTTCTTTTATTTGAATGAATGCCAATTTATAATAGCAGAAAAACGGCAGACAAAAACTATACAATGCACAATCCTTAAGGCTGGTTCTTATATAATTAATACGTATAATATCTATACGTTTTCGGGTGACTGGAACGATCGGGACGATGATATGAGAGCCAGCCTTTAGTGAGTTTCTTGCTTTCCTTATCAGTATCAATAACGTCTTATAACTTAATAGCAAAGTTCGAGCAACTGAGCAAACTGGCGATTTAGTACTTAAACAACAGTATTTAAGTCTTCTTTTTACACTTTCCACCTGTTGATAACACAGACTTTGGGCCCAAGACGATTGGAGCACAAATGCAGCAGACAGGGTTCACCACTTTGAACTCTCTCTTCTTCTGTTCATTGACAGGGGCATCGGACCCGAACATCCACATCACCCGCATAAACAGTCAGCGACTCAAATACTTTGTGAAACAATAAGTTTGAATCAAAAATTTCAAACACGGCTTTATACATGTTTTATAGACCCCGATGATTCTTTCAAACGAATCACCAACCCATGTGAACTTGCAGCCATTTGCAATCTGCCATCGATCTCCGATGACTTTGTAACCAGTCCTTCTAACTTAGCAACCAAGCTTACTAGAACCCAGACCTCCACATTTTTTTTTTTGCCCGACCGACCGACCGAATTTTACGAGGGGAGCTGCGATGGGAAACAAAACATTTTATTGGGATGGCCTTGCAAGATTCTCAACCTGGGCATGTATACAATTATGTATATAAATTGTGTTAAAACAATCAGTTAATGCTGATATGAAGAAACTCTTGAACCAATACTGGATTCTATATATCTTTAACCGGTATTTTTACTTTCTCCTGTGGCAGTGGTTAACTCGAAAGCTTTGGATTTAACCACTGCACACTCTCCTACTGTTACTACCATATTTAATACTATCTTTTATGTATCCTCCCCCTAAATGCTCTTCGAAATTGTAATTATCTGTGTAGTACATAGAGTGGAAAATAAAGATTGGAATTCAAACAATGTTTATAAGCACACTTCCCATGAATCATGATTATAACTATATTATTATGTTGCCTTTGTTGGTGTGCAGTGTGATCATATATACTATATAGTATAAGCCCGGCGTGTCTAATCGAACTTTTGGTAATCAAACACAATCGAACCCTAATCATTCGATGGAGTTCGATTAATCTTTTAATCGAACGTAATCGAACTCACCCAAAAATCGGGTAATCGAACTCAGTTCATTTCCATTGAACCTAATCGAACTCTGAAATTGGAAATCCAGTCAAACCAGTTTACATTTCCGGGGTACGGAATTTGCATCAATCTCAATTCAAAGCAGTCAAGAGTTGACAGAATGCGATTCCATAAGGATAGAGAAGGTTACTTGATAATTTTGAAATCGAAGAAGTTGATGTAAGTGTGTTATTCTCGATCATTCACCTATTTCCAGCAGTCGGACACGAAAAGTTTGTTACCTGTTTGTTTTCATTAGTCAGTTAATGGCAATCCCTTTATGTAGGATGACACAAATTTTTACCAAAAATACAATAGAATACAACACAATACACTTCAATACAACAATAGAATGCAACACAATACAATACAATTTGGTAGCAATTCGTGTCGTCCTACATGAAGGGATGGCCCAGTTAATAATATCGTATGTGATTTGTTTCAATGTATAGACATTGCTGATTCTTTCTGATAAATGTTTGAACTGTTGATAGTGTATATTATTGTCCATATAAAAAATCAAATTCGACCGAACACAATCGAACTTAATCGAACTGATTAGTGATTCATCGTTCGATCATAGTTAATAGAGTGGAATGGTTATGAAACCCAGCTCAGCGACCTTCTTCGTTATATAATATATGTCTTTGTTAGCTTTTTTCAAAAGTGAACCTGCACAAAACACAATATAAATTCCAATGTGTTAATCAATCAGCCAATAGAAACGTGTGAGTTCAGTCGTTCAGGGGACGTTAATGAACTATGACCCTGCACAATCTTTTGTCTTGCCCTCTTCCAACATAAATCGCAGCGCCTTTGTTAGCCCCTTTGAAGTTTGCCGGGTTTCACTCTATTAACTATGGTTCGATTGAGTTCGGTAATCGAACTCACCCAAAAGGTAGGTGTTCGATTACAAGATTAATCGAACTCCATCGAACGATAAGGGTTCGATTGAGTTCGATTGCATTTTGGTTCGATTGAGTTCGATTAGACACGCCGGGTAGTAAGCTATGTTAAATCTTGTGACAGTTGTGTAATAAGTTAGCTACAAAAAGTATAATGTTCAGTACCTCTTCTCTTTTAGCTTTTTTTAAGCCTTCAGCCCTCGGACTTATAACATCTAAAGATCCACCGTGATCAGTTGAGGCTCCAGTGCCCATATTGCAAAAACTGTTGCTGAAGATTAGTTTTGCTGTGTTGGCGTTGGAGATTGAGAGCTTCGAACTGATAAAGTTTGAGACAGTTCGAAAAGACTAATAATTATTATACCTTGAAAGAAAAAGGAATTGACTCACAGTCACAGATGTTCAACGTCTCGCTTTACATAATTGTGCAAGTCAAAACGACCGAAATGAGAAGTTAAAAAGTCATCGCAGATATCCGCCTAGCAGTAGCACGCAGTTTGCCATCTTGTTTACTGCTCTCCTTGGATATGCAGTCAGCCTCGATATCATGTCGTGACGTCATTCCACAACACAGGTAGCCCAAATACCAAGTGAACGACGGCTCAGGGCAGAGGGTATAATCACACAGCGGTCAAACGTCTGCGCATGCATCCAAAAGTCTCAAACCTTGAGAACTTTTTTGGTAAATTACGAAAAAGTTTGGTAAACTCACAGTTTGAAGTTTGTTCAATTTCCCGTCGACTGTGAAAATGAAAAGCTTAATATAACTTTTACGTATTTTTCTTAACTTTTGGGGGTATAGAAGTTCACTGTAATACGTTTTAAGGTAAATTTTGCGCGGGAAATTCGCGCGACCACCCACCAGACTGACCGTAATACGCACGCGCAGACGTTTGACCGCTGTGTGGGGTATAATTAGCCGCCACCGCGGCAAAACGGTATGCTCCGCTGGCCAAAAGAATGAAGGCTCTGCTATCAAATACAAATTTACTTTTTTAGTAAATACTTTTATAACTTAGTAAACTCACAGTGAATTACAAATTGAGAAAACTTCAACCTGTTAAAGTCTTAGGCTTATCTTTTAAGTAGTTTTCTTATTTTTTGACAAAACAGTTCACAAATCTACGGTGGCTTATAAGGGCCATCATGAGAAACCGAGATACGAGGATCCGAGAATCCGACATGTGAGATACGAGTATCCGAGATACGAGAATCCGACATGCGAGAATCCGACATGCGAGAATCCGACATGCGAGAATCCGACATGCGAGAATCCGACATGCGAGAATCCGACATGCGAGAATCCGACATGCGAGAATCCGAGATAGGAATAGCGGGGAGGCCTGGGACCTAATTACAGTCCACCCCCGCGGATAAAGTGTCCTAGCTTCTCCCATCCCTCGCTTTCTTTGGATTGGCCGAGGAATTAACAACATGCACAGAGGAAATCTAGCGGTGATTTGCGAAGGCCGAAAGATGGAATCTCGTATAGAATAGAGTTAAGTTATCTTGTTCAATAGTATGGTAAATCAGGATGCTGACTATTTACTCAGTATAACGAACAAGCAACTTACTTCTGTATAATAGTCGTCCTATTATGCACCAGTTAATTGAAACCACGACATAACGGGCCATTTAACATTTTCTCTTCACGGTCAATAACAGTTCTTTCCCCTGCCCAAAAAAAACCTTGTTCCTGTTAAAAACATTAGACTACCCCTACCCCGGGGACCCTTGGGTTACCATGTATACTATTAATAGCTCAGATTTGGGAATTCTTTTTAGTACTCCGTGGGAACGTTTTGAGAAGTTTGCAATCATTCAGAAATGTGTCGATCGCTGGAGAGTGGTTGCCATATACAATTACGCTACGCTCGCCGAGATATACCTATATAATGATAAAGTGTCCGAAGACTACTGCAATGCTGATCAAATACAACGCTTGTCGAGGTTTATACGATATTTCGGCTGGCCAGTACCAGCCTTCTTCAGGTTTATTTTACAGTGGAGGTCACAAATGGATACAAGGCTTATGTAAATTGCTAATTACGTAACTATGAGCGGAAATTACAAAATCGATGACATATGTTTTATACAATAGTAATACATAAAAGGAAATTACGAAATAGGTTTGAAAAGATAGTACAGATAGAGTAACAGCCGACAATAAAGGTCAAATGGTGAAATTACATTTCATCACGTCTATTCATTCCGAGTGGTTCGAGGGTTTTAGCTTTATAGATGAGATATGATTCACGTGCTTTTCTCACGGAATCGCGTTTAGAATAGATGACTTCTAAAGGAATAAGGAGCATGTCAGTACTAGAATGGTTAGGGCTGAGAAAATGTTCAGAAACGGCTGTAGGTTTAGATTTGATATTGGATTTATCTACAGGTCGTCTGTGTTCGTTAAAACGGTCTTTGAGTGATCGTTTTGTTTCTCCGATGTATTGTGAATTACAGTAGTGACATTGAACCATGTAAATTACGTTTTTAGTATTACATGTAATGTGAGATTTGATATGGTGAGTTTCGCCAGTGGAGGAAAAAGAGTATTGTTTGAGGCCATGTTCGATGTAAGGGCAGGTAATGCAGTTTTTACCGCAGCGATAAGAGCCGGGTGGCAATGGAGAGGTGTTAGTATTGTTAGGTAACTGAGCTCTTACTAAAATGTCACTTATGTTATTACAGCGGCGGTGGGCTACTAAGGGAAGATTTTTGAAAATTATTTCGGAACGTTTAGATGAATAGAGAATGTTAGAGTGTTTATGAATTATTGATGAGATGTTAGGTAGTGCTGGATTATATGTAATGATAAAAGGAATACGGTCTGCATCTGGCTTGGGTTTGTTTTGTAAAGCATCAGTGCGAGAAATGTTAGATGCACGTTGTATTTGTGTCTTAAGGAAAGTAAGATTATAGCCGCGTTTGTTAAGGTATGTTATTAATTCATTAGTGCGTTTCTTAAAGCTATCGTCCGAAGAGCAAATGCGGCGAAGGCGAAGTGATAGGCTATACGGGATAGAGTATTTAGTGTGACCGGGTTGACAAGACGTTTTAAGAAGGTACTGGTGTTTGTCAGTGGGTTTGGTGTACAAGTCTGTTTCTATAAGTCCGTTTTTAAGTAAAACGTTAACGTCGAGAAATGGGATGTTAATGGCAGAATGGGAAGAAGTGAACTTGATGGTAGGGTGGAGGTTATTGAGATAATTAATGAATATTTTCAGTCGATCCAGTCCTTCGGTCCAGATCACGAAAATATCATCAATATATCTCAACCACGTGTGTGGCTGGTAGGGTGAATTAGATAGTGCGTCACGTTCGAATTTAGCGAGAAATAAGTTGGCGAAGGAAGGAGCCATTTTAGTACCCATGGCTGTTCCATGTATTTGTAGATAGTGTTGTTGATTAAACGAGAAATTATTCATAGTAAGAATCATGCGTATAAGGTCGCAGATGGTTTCTGTGGGTACATGTTTATTAACGCGGTTACGAAGAAAATAGCGACAAGCATCAATGCCTTCATTATGCGGAATGTTAGTATATAAGGAGGAAACGTCGAGAGTTACGAGCAAAGCGTTATCAGGGAGCTTGTTAAAGAGGGAAAGTTTATTAAGAAAGTCAGTAGTGTCCTTAACATAAGAAGGAGTGGTAGTAACTAACGGTTTAAGATGATAATCAACGAATTGCGAGATGCGTTCTGTGGGGTGGTTATTAGAGGATATTATGGGTCGTCCAGGATTATTGTTTTTGTGTATTTTAGGTAAAATGTAGAAGCGTCCTGGTTTGGCGTCGTTATGTACGAGGTACTGTCTTGTTTTCATATCAATCATGTTTTCGTTGAACATACGATTAACGTATTCTGTTACTCGTTTCTGTATGTCGTTGGTTTTGTCGGCATCAAGTTGTTTATAAAATGTAGGATTGTTAAGTTGTCGATTACATTCGTCGATGTACCATGTTTTGTCCATTACAACTGTTCCCGATCCTTTGTCAGCGGATCCTTTGTCAGCGGATCCTTTGTCAGCGGTAGGTGATCTCGGATTGTACATGGCAACCACTCTCCAGCGATCGACACATTTCTGAATGATTGCAAACTTCTGTTATTGTTATTGACCAAGAAAAAAAAAAAATACCCCGCTATAATAGGCCGACTCTTGAGTCTTGTACAGAAGTAAGTTGCTTTAATCTATCTTGTTCGTTATACTAAGTAAGTAGTCAGCATCCTGATTTACCATACTATTGAACAAGATAACTTAATATTTCATCTTTCGGCCTTCGCAAATCACCGCTAGATTTCCTCGCAAATTGTGCACGTTGTTAATTCCTCGGCCAATCCAAAGAAAGCGAGGGATGGGAGAAGGACACTATATCGCGGGGGTCGAGGGCCAACGTACTGTACAATTACCACATGGACTGTAATTAGGTCCCAGGCCTCCCCGCTATTCCTATCTCGGATTCTCGCATGTCGGATTCTCGCATGTCGAATTCTCGCATGTCGAATTCTCGCATGTCGAATTCTCGCATGTCGGATTCTCGCATGTCGGATTCTCGCATCTCGGATTCTCGCATCTCGGATTCTCGTATCCCACATGTCGGATTATTGTATCTCGCATTCTCGGTTTCTCATGATGGCCCTTATAAGCCACCGTACAAATGGTTACTTTTAAGCAGAACTTTTAAAATCACGGGTATGTGCCTGTTGTTTCATTTCAGTTTTCGCGGGAAACTGGGGGCGGCCGCGCGCCGACAAGAAATAGCAAATACGCATGCGCGTAACGTTTTGCCGCGGTGTGTAATTAGCCTGCTTGCAGGCTCTGGTTAATTTGGGGTTTCTGTGGTGGAACCCCACCACAGGAACCCCAAATCAACCAGAGCCTGCAAACAGGCTAGGGTATAATGCTCAGTGATTCGCGAAAAAATAAAAGAATATATGAAACCTGTGTGTGACAAGTGAAGTATATGTCGAGGTTCATATGATTTGCTCTTTTCGCTGAATTATGATACATGTAGATTATGATACAAGGTAAACCCAAAATTTGTTTTTGTTCAGATCAGTGAGCAACTTTACCATGAGGCCTTGCGCGCCCAATCCAAGATGGCGGACAAAGATGGCGGACTTGGGGAAAGGAAATTGTTCTCGGGGTGGTGCTAGTAAAATTTTGACAACTGTGATGACGTAAATTCAAGAAACCACGTGTATTGCCATAATAAAGGGAGGAGTGGGTCAGTAAGAAATTATACGCTGTGGGTGGCTGGCGGCAACTTAGGTAATTCGGGTTTCACTCAGTTACGGAAGATTATTACGAATTCGGGACCGGCTTTTGCACGGATCGTGGGATTTTTAGTATTCTTACTAACCTGGATTTTTCTAAATGGAGCCGAATAAGGGTTCAACTTCTAGGTCAATAATACGTGATGACAGCATCTTGATTTCGGTCTTGTATATATTATCTTGCTGCACTACTTTGTCTTCCAAATGACTGAGTTACGTTTCTTGATTCGTGTTTTGATGTGATGAGAGTAAGAATTCATAACGCATATCAGTTAGGTGAGCGTCCATGTTACAAATCAAGGTCATTAAATCAGCGAGAGAGTTCTTATTGCGGGCTAACAATCTTCGTGCAGAATCTAAAGTATTCCGCCTCTTCCGGTTTGAATTCGACTCATGTGTATGTTGCTTTTGGAGTTTCAAGGATATGTTGATCCAAAACTACAGGCTCTTGGGGTTTTTCATTGACTTGTGAACTTGCAGGCTCTGTAACTTGTTTTGTTTTCTTAGTATAACATAAAGTGTTGAACATGTTCTCAAGCATGTCGCGCGTGACCTCTGTTTCTTCATTCATTAAGTTCTCTACTTTCATCTGTATTCCCTGTAATCTGGGAAACTCAATCTTTGCCCATGCCTTGGCACATAACTATTCCTTCGACAGCTTGTATGTTTCCGCTAGGTCAATATCCTCGCTGGAACGAAATAACTTGATCTCAATACTCTCTGACTGTGTCTCTGCCTCATTTAAGTGGTCGATCCAACCTACGGTAAATTTAAATCTCTGACAGTTTTTAAGAGACTCATAATATTGGTCTTGAAGGGCCTTCACCCAAAATAAGATGTTCTCCTCGGATATTTAAATGCAGCACAGCGAGCCGATGGCTTATAGATTCCAATATCTATTTCTTCGAATTTTAGCTTTCCGGATCCTGGCCCCTTCACTGGCTTCAGGTCGTCGTACGTGTCGTATATAAAATCACTGGCCATCTGGGTAAAAAACGCGGTCCTTCGGCTCCGACAATAGCGCCAGTTGAAATATCCTGAGCCTGTTGGAAGGCTTTCGCACGAGTGAAGTTAAATAAAACATTAAACTGCTTACATTTGAGAGATGGGACTCCAAATTAGAGAGAAAGTTCCTCGCGGGTCCTCCGCCATATCATCTTGATTTACTGTATTAAATTATGTAAATAAATTAACCTGGCGATTGCTGCGTGACCAGCACAGTGCAATCTGATTGGTGGTGAACTTGACCTTTAACGCATGCGCAGAAATTTTGCGACACCAAAAAAATTATTTCAAAAATCAAAAATAATAATAACGGCTTGCATTTTAAGACTCGGTGCTGCCACAGGCAGCCCGAGTAATAATTACGTTTTTAACTCGCGCGCTGTCGATCAACTTATCACAAATCTTGTCACGCACTTAATATCACGCAGTCGGTCAAAGTTCATGAAGCAAAACGTTTATAGGTTTAAACATAAGCAATTTACCTCTGAAAGTGGCCTTCAAATTTGGCAGGTTTACTCTATCAAGCCTCTACAAATGCGCAATCATTATCCTGGAATTCCTCGAAGACACGTACGTTCGCCATTTCGACGCGAGCGATGCGAATTTGTAGACAGAAAGAATGTATTTTTTGAACACCGATCAAATGCCCCACTCCCCACCCCAACTGTTTGTCAAATGCCCGCCCCTGAGGGCTTAGATACTCATCAAATTCCCCACCCTCGGAAGCAAGCCTCTGATCAAATGCCCGGGGTGGCCTGGTTGGGGGGGGGGGGGGGGGGGGGGTGGGATGCACGGGTTTGGAATTGACTGATACATAAAAATTATAAGACCTTGATTCTTTTCCCGATACAAAAACATTAGGATATGTTTTTGTTGGTAATGTGCGAAGCGATTTATATATCCCGGTATATATTCTCTTCAGAGAGATGACAATTAAGGGGATCTTTTCAAATATGAAAGGTAATAATGCGGGTATCAGCGGCCATCCTGAGGAGGCGGCCCCTGGGCAACCTAGGGGCTTAGCAGGGGATTTGTAGCAAAAACATGCCCCACACGCAGGGCATTAGAGCGCTTTTGCGTTTTCGTCAAAATACCCCGGGGACATACCCACGGGGTTTGCACGTAATCTGCTGTCTCAACGTTCACCGGTTTTCGCCACAGGACTCGCTCGATTAGGGTTAGACACATTATGCTCGAAAATTCGAGCATTATGCTTTTGAGCGTCACCCTAAAAATCATAGCATTATGCCGAAAATTATGCTCACGTCGGAGCATTATGCTCGATTGATGCTTGCTATATTTTAGCTTTTTCCTGGCCCTGCCCAAACAAATTACCTCCATAGGTTACAAAACACAACTTTTTAATGTTTCTGGTACAGTATGAGCAATAACAAATGAGCTCAAAACGCTCGAAATAGAAATGTCTTTGACTCTTAAGTTCTTTCTGATCGGTTCGCTCTGGACATCTTTCAATGTTCATCTATCTCTTGTTAAACTGAAGCATCAATGAACACTCGATGTAGTCTTGTAGGGCGAGGTCTTGTAAATGACCAAAAGTTGTAGTCAGGATGGAAAAGACTCTCCGATGATGGCTGCAGCAAGAGAACAAACTTAGCTGCTGCTGACCAAAACGGTAGCTCAGCTTCATTGGTCTTCCACCAACCGACCGGGTCAACCTCTTCTGCAATTCCCTCTGCCTTCGCCAGGTATCTTGGTAGCTCATTCTTGAGGTTTCTTATCACGGCGGCGTCATTAAGGAAAGCGATAGTTGCCACGGCATCGATGTCGTTTGCCACAGGACGCAACTGACAGATGTGATGTGGACTGAATAGTCTTGCAGCCTTGAAGATTTCTACTTGGGGATGTAATGTTCCCAGCACCGTCTGGTTGAAGTAGTCCCAACCGAGCTGCACCGCTGCGACACCATACTGGTAACATTGTTGGGCAACACCAGGATTTCCTTGAGACAGCAGTGAGGTTGGGGAGATGAGCTGCGTGGATGCTGTTCTGGATGACTTTGAGTTGCTCATAGCATTTCCATGCCAGTGCGCCATCCGGCCCTCCAGAATATAGGTTGACTCTACCATAGGCTTGCCTGCATCAACAACTGCTGCAAGTTCAACCTGTACCAAACATTTGGATTGAGCATCGTTTAACATTGCCTCAATTTGCCTTAGGGTGGCGGCCCTGTTTGCAGCTTCTTGTAATCTCTGTTGCACGAAAGGGAGAATCTCAGCAAACTGTTGCATTATCTGTTGTGCAACCTCCCACCAGCTCCACCACCGTGTCGGCGAGTAGGACTTCATAGAGATGCCAGTGCGCTCACTCCAAGCTAGTCGAGTGGCAGGACTGTGGCCAAAATGGCTGTTCCAAAGCTGTAAAACGCATTTGAGGGTAGGGATGTTGAAATTGTCGTACCATCTATGGCGTGGGAGAAACAGCGAACATCAACCACTTTGGAAAAAACAACCTTCAGTTCTCATGGCAGCGCCATTCACGGCAGCACCGTCTCTCATTGCCGCGCAAAGGTTGTTGTTCTGAACATTGTACTGTTGTGCAAGGACCATAATAAGTTCACGCGCTAGTTCCTCTCCTTTAAGAGATTTGGCTGTCAACTGTAGTCATACAAGTCGTTGCTTGATTTCCCAGTCAGCACAATAGCCAATGCTTCTCCAAGTCTCGTTGTCCCATCAAAGATCACAGAAACATTGGTGTCAGATATCTGACTCTTGATCATTTCTTCTTCTTCTTGTTTCACAAATGGAATTAGCTGTCTCATGTGGGGCGCTGCATGAGGTGAGACGATAGCCTCCTTCTTCGAGTAGTTCACGGAAATCATCCATCTTGTGAAGTGCCAGTCCAATGACAACGTTACGGAATTGAGTCAACAAATGGCGACCAACATCGAGGCCGAAAATTGACAGAATATAAAGAACCAGTCTGTAAAACAGTTAGAAAGGCTCGGCCTTGTTTCCTTTATCGTAGCCCTGCAATTTGTCTTGACATGCAAATCGAACTGAATTGTGCGAGAAAAACCGAGAGAAAACAAGCATGCCGGACTAGTAATGTCCAGTCTGCATTCTTTGTCACGTGACATTTATGGCGCGAAAATGGAATTCTTATTATTTTTTACCCCTTGCAATTTTTGGTCGTTACTCGTTTTCTATTTTTTTTACCTCTTACAATTTTTGGTCGTTACTCGTTTTCTCGTTACTCCGTTCCTCGTTTTCAATTTTTTTTTACCTCTTGCAATTTTTGGTCGTTACTCGTTTTAGTAACACCCGCAGCCGCATCTTTACGTTGGCGCGAGCACAAAGATGCGGCTGGTTTCGCAGGCTTAGGGCGTCCCTGTTCTACTAGAATGGAACCCCGATATATATATAACAAAGTGCAAGGGGCCGAGCGAATGACTTCGTTATATCGGAGGTTCGTTATAAACGAAACCCCGATATAACGTAACGAAGTTCCTGAAAAAACATCCCAAACTTCGTTATATCGGGGTTGCGATAGTGATTTTATACTTGGCCCGTGAAATACAGGATATTAGGGTGATACGCCAATGCGTACAGTATTACACTCGCGCGCGTGGTCAAATGAACACATGGTTTGCATTTTCCGAGAAAGAAAGAAAAGTTTCGATCAGGCTTATTGATGCGTTATTCAATACAGCATAATGATTATTCGTTAATCGGGGTAAAATTCCCGCTCGGGACCTAAAATTTACTTAGTTAAATCGGAGTTTTCGTTATATCGGGGTTAAGCCATACAAACTACTGTAATTTTGCCGGACCCAAAAATTGTTTTGTTTTCTAGTTACAAAAAAGTTAAGAAGGAAAACGAGGAGAATGAGGACGAGAAGGAAGAGTAGTAGTAGGAGGGGGATGAGAAGGCGAGGGATGATGAGGACAAGAAGAAAGATGAGAAGATAGACGACGACTAGGAGATGGAGAAGAGCAGACATACTATTTGATTTTGATTCGAGACATTTGGATCAGAGCCTGATCACAGGAGTAGAAACAATAGGCCATGACTCAAGGTCCATTCTAGGCCTGCATCCGTCAATGGACCTACGATTTTACGTCCTTATATTCGAGAAGACGTGAAGGTCTTACCATTTGCAGTTGTTTCACTAAGGCAGCACCTTCTACTCAGTTATTTTAAGACCCCGAGTGTTGGTCCGGCCGGGGTTTGAACCCGCGACCTCCCGCTCAACAGACCGGTGCTTAATCACCGAGCTAAACGGGACAGCACGGTTCACGAAGAATAGAAATAACGAATCACGGATCACAAATAGTAAAAAAAACATTTTCCCGAATCACGAAAATAAGCAATTAATTCCGTTTTAAAGAATGCCAATCAGGATTAATCCTTTGCGAGCTTGAACAATAGAAAACCGCAAAGCATGAATCCTGATTAGCGAATAAGATCGTAGATAAGCCTCGGGGAGTTTCAGGGAGACGGGTTCAAATATATTTTTTTAAATCGAGGAGTGCTTCCGTCAGTTTTAGAGTATTAGTGGAGGTCTCTGGAAAAAATCACGTGAAATAGGAAATCACGAATATCGATGGTTATTTGGTTTATTCACGCGTCACGCGAAATCCGTTGAGCACGGTTCACGAAGAATATTTTTTAAAAATCACGCGTCACGGAAAATAAAAACGTCAATCACGCGTCACGAGGAATCCCCCGTACGCCCCTCGTAACAGTTACTATTGCTGTCCCACAAGAAGTATACTTACCCGAGAAAATGCAAAACAAACATGGTGAAAAATAAGCAATTAACGAATCATCGAATTTCCGTTTTAAGCGCGCGAATAAGATCGTAGATAAGCTTCAGGGAGACAAACATCATAAACATGGCAAAAAAGGTCGAGTTTGGCGTTAAGATTTCGTAACATTCTGAATAATTTATCGGTATCCTATACCTTTAGTCCTTTGCTAAGATATCAAGTTTGCGTGCAATTTTATACATGGTTGCCGCTTATTAGGGAAAAAAATTTTCCCAGACTTTTCACTTACCAGAAAACAATTTTCACTGCCCATAATAAAACTGTTCGACATTCCCTCGTCCAAAACAAAAATCATTATCAAAACCTGTAGCCTCCCATCGCAGATGCTTTTGAGGCACGAGGGACTGTCGTGGTAACCTGAAAATTAAATTCTCCTACTTTTCCCAGACTTGGTCTAGAAATTTAGAATTTCCCCGACCAGATACAAAATTCCCCGACCTGGAATTTTATTTTTCATGACTGTGGCAACCCCGTTATGAAACTTTCGTGCAAACATTGCGTGTTTCACGATGCGATGACTGCGCCCGTCGCGTGACAAATGATTCACCCTTCCCTTGGTCCTTCGCACTCTCTGATCACTTACCGTGGTCCTTTGCTCTCTGATATATCTTGTCGCCTGGGTCATGTCGCCCTTCATAGGTAACCAATGACAATCACTTTCCCGACAAACAATATTATTTTATTTAAACACTATTTGTTCTTTATTACGCAACCCAAACTTTGAATTGAAAGTTCTGAAACAAAATTATAAACCCTTTCACTTATTTCATCTTTTTAGTACAATTTTTTCTTTTCCGCATTTTTCCTTTACAATGTCTGCTTGAACTGTTATTCCTATGAAACGTTACTTTCGCTCCGACTCTCGGCTGTGTAAGTTTTCTTCTTCCTGAAAAAAAAAAGAAAAGTCCAACCGAAGTAATACAAAGAGTTGGCGCCAAACACTTCGAATCTGATTGGTTGCTTGCAACGAGGCTTGAAATGCGCCGACCAATCAACAGCAAGAAGCTACAAAAGATCACATTTTTATATAGCCTGAGAAAACAGACCATCTCATCGCGGTTCATTTCAGTCCCCCGAGATTGAAATGAACTGCGATGACAGGCGGCTGTTTTCTCAGGCTAATTCTAATTTGTAAAGAATGTGATGTAAAGTGGTAAGCTGTAGTGCTTTGTGTGCACGCCCTACGAGGGAAAGAGAAAAAATCTCCGACCCAAGTGGGACTCGAACCCAACGACCTCCAGGTTACATGTCTGGCGCTCTACCAACTGAGCTATCAAGTAAATTCTAATTTGATTTCATGAAAATCTAATACCCAATTCACACCGCCCTCGGAGACCTTAAGCGTCGGAAAATTAAATTTTCCGATGCCCTTGGGTCGCCGAGTTTAATTACTGTGTTTCGTAAAACCTGTCTAGAATTTTCCGCCGCTGATCAATTGTAGTTTACGACTCCAATCGCAAATTTCCTATTGAGAATCACTAGAAAATCAAACATTTTAGAATGACAAAATTCCCAAATATTGAAAGGGGGATGGCAAGATCATGTGGAATTTTGTCGTTCTAAAATGATTGATTTTCTATTGGAGGTGCAAACTACACTTGATCCTCAGTTTAGTTACAATGGGTTAAAACGACCTTGCACAGGTTGTTTAGTTAATAAATGTTTGCAGAGAACTTCTCGTGTCCTTTCATTTTGGGATGAAAAAAAAACAGAAATGAAAAACTAGACACGCACTCTTCCTGTCTCCCATAACTACCGACCTTTAAGTTTTTACTAACACAATAAGCCGCCAATCGTTACTTATTTTTCCAATCGGAATGAAATACTAGAGATACCCTGTAAGAAAACTATACACTGCATTTAAAAAAAATGAAATCCTTGGCCCGACACGAGTACTCATTTGCGTAATTAGCATAAATGATTAACGGCAATAAGAAAATGGGTCTAAGCCACGATACCATGGAAATCTTAAATTGTAACGGGAAGAATTTCTTTTCAAGTGATTAAAATACTTGATCTGAAATTGTCTTAATTTCAGAAGGAAGTAAAATATTGACTGACTATCAACCACTGAGACCACTGGAAATAAGAGGCATTTATAATGCTATCAACGTTGCTAAACGCAAATCTTGTTTTAAGAAGAAAAAAAACATTTCATGTCAAGTGTCAGTTATGGAGGAGGTTTTTTGTCAATTTGAACTATTCTGAAACAAAACACCGTTTAACTAATAATATTGTTATATAAATAAATTCAGCATCATATTACAAACATAAATCATGATTTTTAACTTCGACACATTTTAATTTACATTGTAAAATCATGATTTAAGTTTATAATGTGATGTTGAAAAATTTTTTTTTTTTACAAAACCATCTTACGACAAAAACTCTTACGACTGAAAAACTCCGAAAGTAATACTCTAAACATCTCCCTTTGAATAACACTTCTCATGAAATGGTTTAATAATAATTACGATCAATTTATTCACAAATTTTATCTTTCATCATTATATATATATACAGACTGACTCAAACCATTCTTTATAAGCAAAATGTCATCCCCCTTTTCTTAAGGGACACTGTTAACCCCCAAATGATAAACTTTCTCATGACGAAAGACAAAAATAACTACTCATATTAGCAGAGTATGCTTTCCAGGTATACTGGAGAAAATTAGAGACAATTTAGATGAAGGATGGCAAAGATTCTACTTTTAGAGAAATCACTGTAACTGAAATCAAGTTTTGTAATCCACTTTAATCTTTGCCATCCTTTATTGGAAAAGTTTGCAAATCATATCAGGACATTCCCCTGGTATTTCTCTTCTATCTCAGGGTGTTATTTTTGTAGTTTGCAAATCATATCAGGACATTCCCCTGGTATTTCTCTTCTATCTCAGGGTGTTATTTTTGTAGTTTTGTTTTAAAGAAACTTGAAGGTTCTATTTGATTGACAGGATATATAATTACTATAATTATTTATAGCTGGTTAGAAAGATTTTCAGAACTCTCTCCCCTCTCTGTTCCCTTCCTAGTCTTCAGAATTGCTGTTGGATTTTGGTAAATTCTCAGCAAGGTCGTCCGCTTCACTATCGCTTTCACTATTTTTCTGTCCCTCATTAGAGTTCTTAATGTCATCTTCATCTGTTGTACGTTTATCTTCACTCAATTCCTTTTCCTCTTCTGCCTTTTCTCCTTTAGGAGAATTTGGTTGTGTTGTTGGAGTGAATCTTTCTGTGCTAGAATTCCTACCTGTCGCTGAAAAAATAAGAAATACGGACAAAATGAAGGGCTGTGTAAAAATTACTGATCACCTAAATTCTCCTTCAATTTCTTTGTTTTCCAAGGGAGAATTCAAAACATGATCAAGAGTCAGTTATGCCCTTTTTGCACACAGCTTTTAACAACAAAATATGAGAGCAATTCAACTCTGGATTTAATTGTTCATAGAATGCTTACAGTCATTTTATCAACATAATCTTTTGCCACTTATCTTGAGTTCTGGCCTGGTCATGTTGCAGAAATTTTTTTAAACAAAATATTTGAAACCAGATTCTCATACGAAGATACCTACATTTGTATTCCCCCTCTTCTCCTCTTTCCCTCTCCTCATTCCCTCTCCTCATTCCCTCTCCGCTCCCACTCCCCTCCCCCACCCCCACCCCCTCCCCCTTTGCTTGCCATGCAGGCTAATACAAACACTGTATTTCCACCATGTTTGCCCTGATTACCTAGCATGCCCCTTCAAGTGTGAAGTGGTCTACACTTGGGAACAATACATAACATCCAATCCACCAAACAGAAAAAGGTAGCAGCTCTATATTTGACCACAGTTCAGCACTATAGGGCTATCTTCACTATTGTTATCCCTCAAGACTGTTTAGCACATCAACATCAAAGCCACTGGTCTAGGACTAGAGACTGTTCATTAATTATAGCAGCTGCTATAATTAAAAGTTACCCCTCCCCAAACTTGAAAACTCCTTGGTACTTTGTCCACTTCATTTCATATGTGTGATGTGCATCAAAGAAATTACCCCCATTTCACATTGATTTTGAAGATTTACCCCCCCCCCCCCTCCCCCCAAACTCTAATCAAGCTAAATACAGACATGTTAATCAAGTTTTACTTATGAAGTTAATGAAGTTGAACATATGTTTTACTCTTTTGCATGAGTTGTTACTTACTTGTTTTTGCTGTTGTTGAAGCAATCACCTCTGCAGTTGTTCTGACCTCAGTAGTAGGTTGTTCTGTTGGTGTGTAATTACCCCCTGCAGTACTGGGCAGATTGGTTACAGACTGTTCTGATGTCCGAGAGCTGGCTGTGGTGAGTAACACCCCTGAAGTGCTTGCTGATGTTGAACTTTCACCTAACGAAAGAATTCAAGTCCTACCAGTCAAGTTTGCAACATACTTAGTTATAATGCAATATAATTTCTTTGTTTTTATTGTGGAATGTTATTATAATAGTCTTTTCCTTTCTTATGATTATTAAAACTTTATTTAATAGAGCAACTTTCCTATGTTCGAGTTTTGGGTTTCACCACACATTTCTTCATTGAGCTCAATTCTCATTGGATTCCAATTCGATCTGTGGATTAGCAGGGACCTGGCTTTGATCAGCCCCCATGGTTGTTTCAGGTCTCATTAGAAATTCAAAGTTTTTCAAAGATAAAATGAATCGAGAATATACAAATATTAGATCACAAGTCATGTAAATATAACAAAAATAGTGTTGATGATGTTGAAACCAATGACACAAGATTACCTTTTCCTGCCATTAGATACTTTACAGATTCCTTTAGAGAATTCAGTCCACTCTTTAGAGAGTGTAAAAGCTGTTCATCTTTATACATTGCCTTCCACATTTCCCCGAGTGGCTGGGAACAATTACAGGATGCCTGCACCACAGCTCCACCCACATGCTTCACAGCCATATGCTTATGGAGTGTGTGGTTAATACTTGTGACATCAGCAGCCTATAAATAAATATATGTATAATGTACAACAGATTTCACCATGTTGGGAGGATGGGGATCCTGGCCAGAAATATTAGTAGGAGTTAATTAGCCTGCAAAAACAGCCAACTTCTTTTCTTTGCACTTGCTCCCCCCAAAGAAGTGTCTGTGAATCCCAAAAAAATCAATAAAATCCTTCTTTACACTAGCTGTCTTAATCTTTGTTTGAAATTTTAATTAATGCACATAATACAAAATAATCCATGACATATTTTGTCTGAATTCAGGACAAAAAAAACTATGTCATCAGCATGGGATTTTTGGCTTCGAATTGCATGCTTCTTTGGGGGAGCAAGGAGCAAGCATAATGAAGTTGGCAGTTTTTGCAGGCTATATACATGTACATGTAAGTGAGGACCATGTGCTGCTATTAGATCTCCCAACCCTGTCAGACACTATCCTGGACCACAATATGTGAATTTCTCAAGGTTTCTTCTCTTCCTTCATTTATCTTAGAAATCAATGACAAATGACAACACATTTCAGACTCAAAGACCAAAATAATGTGTGACAAACAAACAATTATTTTCTTGATACATTCATGGATACATTAATATTAATTGAAGCAAACTAACTCACAAGATCTGAAAAGCTGGCATCATGCACATTCATGTGCTGCACTAGCAGTGTCACTGTTGACGTCAAGTTGTTAATTTGCCCCACCAAGCTGTCATCAATAGTGACTGTTGATACTGAATGTAAAGTAGATGTGCTGTTCTTGTGCTGTCTTGATCTCTGTACCTTCTTGATAATGCTATCTATCACAGCCTGAGATGTAAAAAAAACAGAAGACATTAGTTAAACATCTTGAGTGCATTTGTGTAACAGGGAGAAACACGTTTTCTCAAATTTCTCAAATTTCAGTAATATCAATGACTCCCTGGAAAACTCCCTGAGTCTCGACCCAATTCCTGACATTTTCTTTAGACTCCTAGCAATTTTGTGGTAATCCCAAAACAGGCTATATGTTACAGCTGTCACCAAATTTATGTTTATGACAAAAGGGTTCTCCCCCTAAGTGTCATAGCCACCATGCTACTTTTTCCGAGCTCCACGCTGAGAAACTTAAAAAAAAAATACTCAAATATTCCAATAAAGTATCATTCTCATTGAGTTCATGTGCAGGTTTGGAGCTCACATTCGATCGGATGTTCAAGAAAACACTCGCTCCAGGCCTTAAAGGAATGATTGACAGATGTTCCTTAAATATGTTGTTACAGTGTAGTTAATGTGGGAATAAAAGCAGAATAATTTTGAAGTGATTTTTAAAGACAAGGAAAGTAATTGTACTCCAGTGGCATACAAGTATGCAAAGTTAATGACAACATTGAATCTCTTCTGAATAATAATAAGTTTTGCTTCAAGTATTCAAATAAATGCATAATTTCTGATTCATATCAATGAGTATGTGTTTCAGTTATTGAATTAGTTTATGCACATTATAATCTATTGTTATGCAAATTCGGCACCACGTCCCAGAGAAGAATTTCTGGGGAGAACCTGGTCACCAACCAGAGTGTATACTGAATTTTATCGGCACCTGAAACAACCATATGGGCTGATCAAAGTCAGGCCCCAGCTAAACCACAGATCGAATTGGAATTTAGCATGTTGGTTTTTGTAGAGGGAGGAAACCTGGAGAACCCAGAGAAAAGCCCTTGGAGCAAGGGCAAGATACCAACAAATTCAACTCACATATGGCACCGCATCCAGGAATTGAACCTGGGCCACAGAGGTGAGAGGTGAAGTGCTTAACCACTGTGCAACCCCAAGATACTTCATCATCTAGTACATTTTTGGAGGGGAGTGGGGAGACTCTATAGGATACATACCATGTGTCGGGATACATTCCTTCCAAGGCCTGTTAATCTGTTGTGTAGATTGTGGATCTGGTGCATTAATGTTCCATTAACAGCACTTAATATTCCTAGCACTCTACCAATTTCCTGTGAATTAAATGTTTTATATATTATATGCATGGTTAACAAAGCCAAATAAATGTTAAATATTGCATATTTAGTTATATGGCTTGTTGATATTTGGATTTCATTTTGTGTTGTAAAAATGAGTTCATGGAAATCTTTAACCACCTCTTTGTTAGCTCAGTGGTTAAAGTGCATATACAGTCAAGCCCAAAACTTTTTCACGCACAAAACGATATTGCTGAAGCGACTCAGCAATTGCTGATAGTCAACAGCAATTGCTGTTTTGAAAAACAGCAAACAGCAATATCGTTTTGCCGGCAATCAAAATATCGTTTTCTCAAAAACGATATATCGCTTTTGTAAGTAAAACGGCAATTGCTGATTTACAGCAATATCGGAGATATTGCTGTTCTTTCCAATTAGTTCGTACATTTGCTGATTCGAGTTATTTCTGTTGTGATGTGTAACAAAAATCATGCCACTGCCCATACTCAGGGTGTCTCGAAGTCCCGCAAGAACTTAATAACCCGCTTTTTGCGGCTCAGCCGCAAGAACACGCAAGAAGTAAAGAAGTGGAAAATCCGCTCTTTGCGGCTCAACCGCAAGAACACTCAGCAAGTTAAATAATGCAACAAGTTTCAAGGTAATGCAAGAACTTCGAGATGCGAGTACAATGCATATTAAATACCAAGGCTGCGCTGGTTCGTGGTTTGTTTACAAGTGTGTATGGCAAATTTATTTAGAAAGACTTTCGGTAATATTTTTGATTAACTTATTTTCAAAGACATTCAAACGTTTTTAACAATTTGCTTTCGTTTATGGTAGTGATATTGTTTCTTTCGTTTTGCCAGGTTTCCTTGGTTTTGCAGTTCGATCCGACTTTTTTGATTTGCACGTTTACCGATTATTGTTGGGTCGATCGCAATATGCAAATTACCACTTCTTGTTGACCTTCAAAGTTTTGGGAAGACTATTCAGTGATTAAAGCGCATTTAATTCAAAAGGAGGAAAAGGTTCCACTAACCCAGTAGAAGTTTTCTGGTAAGAGTATAGTTTTGCACGTCTCCCATTACAAACTTGGCTTCAAAACTTCTATTCACATTCTCAGAAAGTGCAGCGATCAAAAATGAGACTGACACGTTCACGCCTGACTGATTGCACGTGGAGAAATTCAGACTCCAACTTCAGATTTTAATTTCAGGAAAATCCACAATATTTCCAATTAAAATCAGTCTCGGGAGGAGAATTTTTGCTTCTCAAAATCGCCACAAATGTATTCGAGAAAGCAGTTCTTTCGAAAGTTCGTCGATGTATTACAGTATTGTGCAAAATTCATGCAAACGTATTTCGACGAATTTCGCTCTTTGTTCATACGAATGCCGCCGAAATTTCGGGCAAAAAGTCAAGAACTGTCAGCCAGACGCGTGTCTCATTTCTGACACAAATACCGCGGGGACGCAAATTAATTGACATTTACGCGAACTGACTGATCTGATCCGATGCATTAAAGCTCTTTTAATTCAAAAGGAATTGCAGTTTCCCAGCAGAAGTTTTCTGGTAAGAGTATAGAAGTTTTTGCACGTCTTTGAATATGACAAAAGTTGCTTCAAAACTCTGTTGATGTTTTGTAAAATATCTGACTGACACGTTCACGCCTGACTGATTGCACGTGGAAATTCAGACTCTTACGTATATTATTATACGCAACCATTTACAAAGATTTCTGCCGAACCTCAAGACAAGGATCTGCCGTCAATATTTCGTTAACTGCATGGTCCGAATTTACTTGAAAACTTTATGCAATGACTTTTACAAAGATCTGGAAGGCTGGCGGATCTGAATATTATTGTGGATATACGTGTAGGGATAACGTTTACAAAATTGAACACTTCTGAAGTTTTGATGTGCGATTTATAGTAACGCATTCCTTTCGTTTATTACCATTCCCGCCTTCGATGTCTGTACATTCTAAACAGCAAATTGCTGTGCAGCAATTGCTGTTTCAATAACAGCAAAACGACATATCGTTTTTGAGAAACAGCAATATCGTTTTTGAGAAACAGCAATATCGTTTTTGAAAAACAGCAATATCGTTTTTGAGAAACAGCAATATCGCTAAATGTTGACCACAGCAATATCGTGAAAAAGTTTTGGGCTTGACTGTAAGCCCTAGCCAGTTATCTTTGATATCGATTGTACATGAAGTGGATAGCCCAACGGTAGAATATTTCTTGATTTGGGTGTTGCGTCTATGAGATATAAAGGTTTATATTTCCAATATGCTAATGATGTGATGTCATCACCGACATTTGCTGAATTTCTTTGTGCTTGTGAATTAAGCTATTTTCTAATTTAGAAGATTTTTTGATAAAATCACTTTGATAAGCTTCAAATATGACTTAGAATTTAAAAATAGATCATTTGTCTCCACCAGCATGCTTTTGTATAATAAGTGATGTCGGTGATGACATCACCTCATTAGCATATTGGAAATATAAACCTTTATATCTCGCAACATCCAAATCAAGAAATATTCTACCGTTAGACTATCCACTTCATGTACAATCGATATCAAAGATAAATGGCTAGGGCTTATATGCACTTTAAGCTCTGGCCTGACTGTCATGCAGGAGGTTGTGGGTTCAAACCCCCAGCCGGTCCAACACTAAGTGTCTTAAAATAACTGAGTAGAAGGTCAATGCTGCCTTTGTTATCAAACTGCAAATGGTTAGACCTTTGCATCCTCTCGGATAAGAAAGTTGGAGACTCCATTGAGGGGCATTAAGCCTGTTGAGGCTTTAATAAATCAAAAAGTTTTTTTTTTATTGTATAGACTATTAAAAGCATGGTTTAACATTGCCTACACGTATAAGCCCAATTTTTCTATCATTAAAATCGATTCTACATCAAGTATACAGGTGAATAGTAATATATTTATTGATTTGAGTGTCGCATCCATGTATGGGCGACTAAATCCATACTGAGGCAACCAGAGTTTTCATGAACTATTATCCCTGAAGATTGTCCACTTTAAAGCATGAATTTTGTTAAACACCAAAAGGATAAGTTCTGCAGATATTTTCACAAACAGACATGATAAATAAAAATAATGAAATATTTGTAAGAGCCACTTTTTCTTTGGCATTCCACTGGTACAGAGCTATTAATTACCTCTGGTTAGAGAAGATGACCAGTGCTTTTATGCAGCACAATCTCCAAACATGGTTGTTGGTTTTTTGTTTTTGTTTAGTGCAGAACAGGGGCAAGTGCAACCTAAATATTCTGAGGGCTGCAACTACTATGGTCTGTGGTTGCCCCTGGGACAACTAGACATAAACATTAATTTTGAACTCTGATTATGTCTGCTCATTGGACTTGATTTCCACATTGTTATTCTCAAAACAAATATAAAATGACATTTAACTAATGATTGAATTACATGTACAAATCGAGACATTTTGCTGTCATTTCAACCAACCTTTGTCACTTCAGATGATATGTTCTTCCTTAACGTTTCGGTCTCCAAGGCTTGGACCTTTTTACGTTGTGGAATACCACTGTCTGCAGGTAACCGTAACAGCCACGGAGGTGTGGCAGTATTAAAAGGTTGACTAGGACTAGGTTGCCCAGAGAGCTTGGCAAACTGCACCTTTGATTTGAGAACAAACACAAAGCTAAACATCACACTCTAACAACTCCACAACCATTGTGAACAATAATTTATTTAGTTTCATATAGGTATTAGTACTAATGCATCACTCTTTTACCCAAGTATATGGTTGCACTTTTTGCTAGAAAGCAAAACTAAAGGGCAGAAGAGCCTCCCCTTTCACCTCCTGAACATTTTGGAGTTGAGGTTTAGGGACTGAGACTGAGTGCAAAAAAAAAAATCTGATTAAGAAATTAACTTTGAAACGAGTAAGATCACAAATATAAAATTAGTAGGTTTACTGAGTTTGAGGACGATAAGTTTGATAACAAAAATATGGTGGGATATCCAAAACTGGGAAAATAAGAGATGTGTAATATGTAACAGTGGCCCCATGCTCCAGATTATTCAGCAAATAAAAAGTACCATATTTGGAAAATACAGTTTAGTCTAGCACAGTTTAATCTAGCGCAGTCTAGCATGACAGTCTAGTCTAGACACAGAAGCCGGCTGCCATTTTATTCCATATATGGTACTTTTTATTTGCTGAATAATCCAGAGCATGGCACTAAAGCACAGTGTGGGTATTACAGGTTCAACTCCCTTATGTTTCTGCTAATACCAGAACACTAAGATGTGACTAACATACATGTACATAATTATACACTAATTAGGCCAAAAATGTGTGTCTATGGTTACCCAATCAAGCCTAGATTTCTCCCACTGACTCTACAAGTTTTCCCATCAAAAAATCAAATCAAGCTTCTCGAGTAAGATAATGGTTTTTCTTGAAATCTGCAAAAAAAATTAAAGACCAACTGGTGGAAAAAGTGAGACCCTACAGGGGTTCAACTATTTACTGAGGAACAGGCTGGAAGATGTAAGAAAGGCGATGGATATATCAAATAGGTCTATTTTTTTATAATAGCCATCGTATGTTAGAACAATAGCTGGCTCTTATGTGAAACAGCCAGTGTTTTCAACCCCCACCAGCTTCTAATGAGACCCCTGTCCTATATTTTATAAAGTGTACATGTAACCAGAAACACTTGTATTTGGCCTTATTTGTCCAGTACTTACAGAGAGATTATAGACCTTTTGCTTGAGATATTTAAGGTTTATATTCTGTAGGTGTGCAATTTTCCTCAGTTGATTGACTTTGTCAGACACCTCCGTCATCTCACGTCCAGTGTCAGCCATGCCTTTTTTAAGCAACCTAATATCATGGTTAATTGCTAACACACTCTTGGGTGACTTGAGCTTCTTGTTTAGATATACAACTGTTCTGTTTAGATGTGCAATCTGATATGCAAAAATAAATTTATCATTCTGTTATTTCAGCTGAATGAATAAGCGCATACTGTTAATTTTAAATCAAATTACTGTATTCACTCACGGATAAGCCGCACTCGCGGATAAGCCGCACTCGCGGATAAGCCGCACCCCGAGTTTAGAAGCTTGATTCAGGGAAAAAGTTTTTTTAGAAGAATATCAAATGTACATTGTTTAAGCCTTCAGACTTTCAAACTGGAGAAAACTCCAAATTTGTACCTGTAATTTCAGCTCTGAAATATTATAAACTTCATGTCTACATTGCATAGTGTTTGTTTACCGGGATCTGTTCATTCAGGTCACCTTTTAGATCGAATTTTACATGTCAACGAAACCAACAATGTGCTCACGTTCGTCCATAGCTTAGTAACCAGGCACCTGTTAGAAGAGAGAGAACTGGACACTAAAAGTTTTGTTTTCACTGAACGAAGTCAAAACAACATGGAGTAGTTTGCTTTTTCATGTCATCCGCTGTCTGTTGCTATCATGCCTAAAAGGATATCCGGAAGCCATCTATTGATGAAAAAACTTCTTACTCAAAGAGAGGTGGAAGATATGTTCAACAAATTTGCTGTTAAAGTACAAAGCTGCAAAGAAACATTGTGCCATTTAGCGTGGTATTTAATCGCTTGCGGAGAAACAAATATTCACAACATAAACAGATCTGTTTGGAGCCACCAAACTTGCAAAAGCAATGGCCAGTGCTTACTTTCTTTTGGTTTGGTGTAGTAATTAATTAATGACAGTATTATGACAGTATTATTTTACTTAATTAGGCCAGCTAACAATAATGTTTCTGTAAAACACTCTGTACTCTTAGTCTCCTATTAGTACCGTAAACACCGGCAGATAAGCCACACTCGCAGATAAGCCGCACCCCGAGTTTAGAAGCTCAAATTTTGAAAAAAAAGTTTTGAAAGGAAAATCAAGATTTAGAAATCTTCATCACCTTCCTTGCCCCGTCAAACTTTCAACGAGATTACTCCGTAGTTTTACCCATAATTTTCAATCTGAAAGTGTTTAAACTTCATGTCTACTTGCCTACACATATACAATAGAACTTTCCATAGCATTTGCTTGACGGTACTTTTTCATCCAAGGTCGATTGTTAGCTAAATGTAGTCCTGAATTTCACGTCATCTAAAACATGCTTGCCATCAAAGCTTAGTAACCACACATTTTATTGAAAGAGAGAAAACTGGACACTAGAATGATGCCATGTGTGCACAGAACAAAATCAAAACATGGAGCACATGAGAAGTTTTCCTTTTCATCTGCCGTACGTGGTTATCACATCTACAAGGACATCTGGAAGTCATCTATCGTGCAGAAACTGATTGCTCATAGAGAAGGAAAATCAGTTCGACAAATTTACTGTTAAAGTACTAAATAGCGGCAAAACAGTTGGTCATCTACCATGTGAGTACATGTACTTCAGAATAGCGTGGTATTTTCTCGGTTGCAGAGGAACTATAACTGTTGAAGTCACTGGGAAACGCAGACACTACAAAAAGCTTTGTGTTAGAATGGAGATTAAGTGTCTGGTGACATTTAGTTGTTTGAGAAAAGCGACTGTTGACCACTTAAAAGATCTTTTAATTAAGAATTTTTAATGGAAGGATCCGGAACAAGTAACAAACGATTAAGAAACAGACAACACAAACAGCTCTTTTAGGAGCCACCAAGCTTGCGAAAGTGATGATTAGTGCTTCCTTTCTTTTTGTTTTGTGTATAGTTTTAATCAGTTTGAAAACGTTAATTTCTCGCAGATAAGCCGCACCCCCGATTTGCAACAAAGATTTTGGGTAAAAAGGTGCAGCTTATTTGCCGGTGTTTACGGTAACTTATGCACAAGGACTAACCTGTCTTAAAAGTGATTTGAAGTGCATTTTCTCTGTTGATGTGAGGTCTATCTCTCCACCCCTTAACACCTCTAGCTTCTTTCCTAATTCTGTGTTAAGATCTGCACATCCTTTGGCAGTACTTCTGTCTGATGTTTCCACTGAAAACAATAAATTATTATTCATTATTACATTATTGATACACCTATATAAATATACAATAACAGTTTAGATTCTCATTATCTGATTGGCTGCATCTTTTTTCATTACCATCAGAAGCAAGATAGCGTACCACGATAGATTAGGTGATCACTTGCACAATGTTGATTGCATGATATCATGCTATAATCACTTTTCCCCACAATTTCCCTAGTCTTCAAGGCCCTACCTGCTTGACTATTAATTTTTCAGTTCGTTGTAAAAAAACATGTCCTCTTATTCACCATGATTAATAATGCACCATCTCATACGAGCTAGCTGAGTGAATCCATAAAATATGGATGACACAAATTGTGGTAAATAAGGACATACTATGGTAAACTATTGTAAATGTGTTAATTAACTCCTTCTCATCCCCTAGCAACACTCAACACTCACAGTTTAATTTGATGCACTGTGATAAGACAATGAACAAAGACTTATTCATACCAGGTCTGTGCCGTAGCAAAGTACAATATGTAGCAATACGACTTTTAGACAATATTATTATCTAAAAGTACTAAGCCATACCTTTACCTCCTTACATACCAGTACATGAAATTATTAAATATTTCATTAAATTTGCTGCATATGTTAAAAGTATAGGTAAGTCTTTCTAAAGTTTTCTAGAAAATAGTAACCACAATGCTTAGGGGTGTCATATCAATACATGATTTACATGTAAATAAAATAATAGGTACTTATCGATTGAGTGGGAGGGCTGGACAGGAAAATATTTAGCTTGAGGTTATGACGTACAGACTGAGCTTAGCATGCGAGGTCTGTACAAATTGACAGGGAGCCAAACATTTCCCCATCCAGCCCGACCTAACTCAGTCAATATTTTTTTAAATCATGAGCACTTTCAAAACAACAAGCAAAATGTCAAGCAGAGCCGAACGACTTTTTCCGGCCTGCTCTAATCAAACATGTACAGCCTCACATCACATGGCTCTTTTAAATGGTTTTGAAAGGAAAGTGCATGATACATTTAATTTCTACTTTTTTTAAATAGCAGCAATACTGCAGAACATGTTACAAGTTTGTTTTACATGTAAGAGCTATATTCATGCATAACATTATAACACAGCATTGAGAACTCCATTCAGATGGAGCAAGGTGTTAATTTAATTTGTATTGTGTAAATTCTTGATCTCATTGGTTGAAACATGAAAATTGCCCTAAAGGTTAGGAAGACGTCTAATTTCCTCCAATTTTTCAAAATATAAAAACTACGATTTGCACTGCAGTTCCAAATGTCGTTTATAAAGCAAATCGTATGTTCGGAACCTTATCAATCATGCCTGTTTCGTAGCTATTGGACAATATTAATTTATGATAATTATCATGAGACTGATGTGCCATGAGGATGTCCTTAGTAACTTAGTATCATTATGAGTTGGGTACAGCATTAGTGTAAAAGTGTTTGTGGTTTATGTAGCTAACTCCCATAATGCATTCACTAATGGGAGAACACAAGTGCAGAGATGTCTTTGGAGAGAGGGAAAATCCATAAAATTTTCTAGAACCCATTTAAAAAAAACAACAAGAAACTCACATCTGGTTGGATGATACATTGCCTTTTTACTTAAAAACTACTTTCAAATGCTATAACCCTACTTAGACTTTTATACTCCTTAATTAGTATAGGTAATCACATGGGATTCAAGTGCAATTTGGGATTAATTTAATTACCAAAATTGCATGAGCCCATAGGGTGAATAATTTGAACTCTTTGAAAAATCTCACGAATTCAAATTAATCCAGAATTGCATGAGAAAGCCACATGATTACTTGTTAATATTTTCATCCACGTGTATTTGTGCTTTTTGTTGTGATGTTATTTAAAGGATTCAACTTCTCCCTGCTGTAAATGTGGAAATCTCTCTTTGCTTATTGTTCTACATCATTGCAAAAGTTTGGAAACACCGCCACGTTCCAGTCAACCCAATTCATGAGTTTTAGTTGGATATAGCTAGTTTGTTCATATGTTAGGTATTACATGATTTGGCACTCAGGTATTACATGATTTAATTGGCACTGGTGTTTAGCATAAATACAGCTGTTCTCAGCCAATCACTGTGTGCATATTATTAGGTTTTTAATACTAGTGCTCTACCTAGTATTTTTTTGACTCTGATAATGAGGGTAGAATTTAATAATCATTATTGCACATACACTTATCCCCTAATCAATCTTTTTTTTTCCTTAAAAAGGAAAATCTTATCCACTGATTCATTTTCTTCAACATCAATCACTTACTTGTAATACAAACTAAAAAATCTAAACTATTGAAAATATATATCCAGAAACCTAATAAGGTGGTAGTATTGAAAAAGTATATTTGTATAGGAATTAGTGAATGTTCAAAAGCATTCTAGCACTGTTAACAGTTCCAAATCTATGGATATGTACATACATGTATATTTGCCTGACATCTTTGAAGACCTATTCATAGTGTCCCATTGTATCCCTGAACAGGGCTCTGTGGAACTGCTTTAAAACACTTTACTTAGACCAATGCAAAATATAGATATAGATATATATATAATTTATATACATATATATATAGAGAGAGAGAGAGAGAGAGAGAATACAGGCTCTGTGTGGATTAAAAATAAAAGATTTAGCATCTACTTGAGTACTAAGGCCTTTATTTTACGCTTGAGATGAAATTAGGTGAAGTAGCAATTGTGACAAATGACATTATGGATTATTAATATTAGAACATTAGAAACATAATATTCAACACAAGAAATATAGATGTCTGTTAAACAACATATCACTTTTTGGAGCTTGTAACAGTTTAGTTTTACCTTTACGAGTTGGAAGTAGCAAGTCTGGTTAACTTTATTTGAACTTTTTATTGTGTTTTTATATCAGACAAAAAAAAAAACTTGAAGGAAACAAGAATGCCATAAATTTAGATCTGCAGGTGTATTTCTGGAAGTGAGAAAATAAAGGAAAAAATTACAAAAAGCAATGATTCTTATCTAAGGGCACCTGGCTACTCACTAATTAACAAACTCAAGTTCTCCTCGTAATGAAGAAGAAATCTGCATGTAAGACAGTAGAAAAATCACTACTCTGAGCCAACCAAGAAATGCAAAGCCAACAGCTTAATATATCATGAAATGAAATTCCAACTGTTTCACAAGTTTGACGAAGTAGGTCGTGAGAAATGTTATAAATCTACTCTTCTCTTGTGGCTAAATTTGACAGAGATTGAGTCTTCATAATTGAAAAAAGCATTTGGTGAATTCAGATTTAGGCGTGATAGGATCTCTTAGATTCAGTATGAATAAATTTTCCAGACGAGAGAGCATAAGTTTGATAAGAAATTTTAAAGTCCGCATATATCACAGATTGACAAACAAATCGTTCGAGAAATTTGTAAAGCTTGCCTCAACAGTAGTGTTGTCGCTCACTGAATTCACAAATACAATTTACTATTTAATTAATTCCTAACTGGATATCTAAAGTAGTCATGCCTAAGATTGAAATAAAAAGCTGCTTTATATGTTTTGGTTTTAAAGAAAGGATATATATATATTAAATCAAGCTTAAACAAGAAAATAATACTTTTTTTTTGTCTTTGTGTTTTGACTTGGACCCTGTCCACGCTGACAAGAATTTGGACGCATGTCTCTGTTTTCCATCAAATTATTCACTGATTTAAATAATTACAGATGGCGAACATTAAAGCGTTCATTGGTACTTCCGAGACATCAGCTTATCGGCATTTGTGAGTAAGCCAAATTCTAAAAACTGAACTGGAATGCAAACACTTTCATCAGCGAAATCAAATAAATTCTAGGAACATTGATTAAGTAGGCTGAGTACACTTACTGAGTATAAATGACGGGGATTATCATTATTTTGTGTTTAGCAATTCCCTATGTTCGGCTGGACCGCAAAATAAAACTTCACACGGGCGGTTGCAGTTTTATTAAAAGAAAATCTACGCTGATAGAACGAGAAAAGTATTATTTAACGAAGAAAGTATTATCTGAAATGTAGCAATTCAGAACATGCGATCCGTAGACAAAATGTTTAACTCAAATATCACGAAGACACGTATTTGTTCAGGCTAGGGATATACCGAATAAATAATGTATGACTCTTTAAGATCCCTCTAGGAGTGGAGATCAAGCCGAAAGTATATGTAGAAACTCGAACATTATTCCACTTGTCCGTCAAAAACCTCCTTGAGGAGAAGTGCTACATTGTGTAATCGGAACATTTCTGGGTTTTGTTTCACGGAAGTTGCGCGTTAAAATAATTAATTCCGCTTGAATTCATTCAACCGAAAGAAATGACAATGCGGAATTATATTTATAACTAAGTTTAAAGTACAGCTCAAAATTCTCAAGCTTTGTGTAAAGCAGTAAAGAAAATAAAACACCCGCAATTCTGATTCTAGTTTAATTATCAATAGGTGATAATATATAATTGCGCATTGCTGTTTGGCCAGCTCAGATCGCAAGCAACAAGTATTCCTCCCATTCATTCGACTCGAGGGTTTAAACATTATTTAATGAAGATGTGAGTACACGTTCTCAGTATTTCGCAGCACTGACCTTGAGCAAGACGATTTTTCAGCGAGTCAAGGTCTCGTTTTAGCCGAAGGCTGAACCATCCGAGAACAACAACACAGAGAATTGAAGCTATGAGTATGAGTGATAGGACGATGGATGCACACGTCCGACAACAACCAGCCCGTCGCCTGAAATATTCCAGAAATTAGAAAATACTAAGATAAAATGAAAGGACAAAGGGTTGTTTTCAAACTTAAATAAATGCAACAGAATACTGAATCTTGGATTTTACCTCGCGACATAAGCGCCTTTCCCAGGTTTTAGAATTCTCTTTTTTGGGAGCACGAACTCTTGGACTTCCGAGTCATAATCTTCATCTGGGATCAAAGTTCCATTTTTCCGACTCAAGAATTTCATCTTCTTGGTTTTGGGGAGTTTGTGCTTACCCATAAAGCCAGCGCCATATAATGTGAAGGAATTTAACGACGGGAATCAAGACTGCTCAAGCACAACCTTTCGCTATCAGCTCAGATCTTGATAAACTGATGTGCCAATATTAGCATTCAAGTGAGGCTAGATACTGCCACTTCCGGTTTGTGTCCAGACACTTCCGTTGTTACGAACATTGCACTGATTTGTTTTGAGAAAAAAAACTGATATTTGTGTCTGTCTATTAGTGACTGCGTGTGTGTATACATAAGTTATATAGATCTTGTGTGGGTATACTGTTTATATTCAAGTATGTTTAGTTTTCCGTGATTTGTACGGGGAACAAGTTTTTTTTTATTGAGGCCCACAGGGGCTCAACGCATTACAGAGAGACTAATATTCTCATTGTATCTATTCTTTTTCGTTTCTTTTTTGTCTCTTTGTGTCACACTGAGAAAGGGACATGAACATCTTAAATATTTAAATGATTTTTTTCACCTACTGTGCAGCCATGAGAAAAAAAAAGATGAGTTTGAAGAATACAAGACTCCAACGAACAAGTTCATACAAGATTTTCAGGTTTTTTATTTCAAATCTTGACAACTATGCCTGATAGTGCAACATTTCTCATTTTTAACATATTATTTTGAGAAAAAGAATATACTTTTTAAAGTAATCTCAACCTGATTAAATTCAATGTGGGGAAACTACAAATGTTTCGGGTTGTTTCCATTCGTTTGAAGACATTATTTACAGTTTGAAGCACTTGTATTTCAGAACGTAACATAAAACCTGTAGAGGCTCTAATTTTGCAGCAAAGCTACAAATGAAGTAATGTTAATAATATTTAACATTTCTATGGCACAAGCTAACATATATATAATGATCAGATGCGCTTAGCTATAATGTTGTTATAGTTTTATACAAATTGTTACTGTTATAAATAGTAATACATGTATGCAAAGAATGATAGATGACTGTAGTGTATTTTAATGTTTGAATGCAGGTTTGGGGGCAAGTAAATTGACAAGAGACTGGGGATGGCACTCAAATTTTAATGGATTGACAACTGTTAAGGAACCAATCATGATTTAAGTTTTTTTTTGGGGGGGGGGGGGGGGGGGGGAGAGAAAATGAGGGGGTCTTGAAAAAAATCGCTCAAAAAAAGGGGAATCCTGAAGTGTTTGAAGAAGTTCTTGAGTGTCTTTAAAATTATGAGGGTAGTATTTTTGCTTTAGACCTGTAAATGAAAATTCTAAATTTCAAACAACATTACTGTTTATTAAACAGAACAATTCATAAAAGTACATTATTGTATATGATGCAGTTAATTGTTCTAGTTTTTTTTAACTACCTAGGTAAAAAGAATTACTTTATACCTTAAGTAGCAATTTGTTTATTTACCTAGGTATTTTTTGTGTATTAACCCTTTGGAACCCAGACGCATTTCACTCAATTGGTGAAATCCAGAGTGCTAACTCAACCCTCCCCCCTCAGTTCAAGTTTGTCTAGCCCGGGGTAGTTATATACTGCTGACTTTTTAAACCAAGGGCTCAAACTTTCCCCATGATGCCATTCGGCAGAACTCTACAGACTCGTCGGCGCTAAGTATGCTGTCTTCTGTAGGATTTCCAACCAAATGTACTCTAATTTTGTACAAATAAGCCACTGTAGGAGAGCTAGAGGATATCATTAAGTCTGATGACGGCTGAAAGGTACTTGGTTTGCTTTTAGTAGGCCTTGTGAGGGGTTTCACAGCGTTTTTCTGTTGTGTTTCTGCTTTGAGACACATGAAATAATTCTTCACTGAAACCCTTGAAATTCTGCAGTTGGTTGTCTTTTCCCCCCTGCTCAACCTATTAGGATGTGTTTTTGTCACTCTAAAGCAACGGCTTGAGTCCAAATCACCGCTCTTGGTTGTAGGGGTAAAAGACTTGTAAAAAAAAAATCCTACAGGAGTCCCAGAGGGGGAAGACCCCTTGTCGATTTTTGTTCATTACCCAGCATGCAATTGGAGGTGGGTGCAGGAAAACATGGTGGAGAGAAATGCAGCGTTAAGAATAGCGTGCTTCACAGTCGCTTGGTGTTTTGTGCCAAAAAAAAACTGCTGGTTGGAGAGATTAAAGTAACAACTGAGTGCTGACTTTGTGTTTGCTTGATTTCAATTGCGAACGGGAAAGGGTTTATGAGCCGATTTTCAGCTCCTCAAAATTTGTGAAAATCAAAGAAGCAATTAGACAAGATCTCCAAAACAAATGACTTTTTCTCCAAAGTGGGGAGTCACCGAGCACTGTTTATAGCTCTGGCTTTTTTTATCTATCTCTAAGTTGAAGTAAAATCGCAACATCGTACTTCTAGCATGTCTAGATTTGATGCAATAATTGTTTCCAGTTACATGCAGCCTTCATATTGGCCAGTTTTGGTCGGTTGGGTTCGAAAGGGTTAAAAATAAATTCATCCTCCCCTTGTCACTTCCTTCCCCTACCCCTCTCCAAATCAACTATACTAATTACCATATTTATTTAACCTTCACTGTCCTTGATGGTACTTAATTAAACCAGCAACCACAGACCTGTTAGTCAGAGCCTTAAACACTATGCCACAGAGGTAATTAATGTGAAGCACTGAACTTGTTTACTATAGTGCCACTAGTACCCAGTCCCCCACGGTCTAGTCCACATTTGCATATATGCAGTAAAAGCTAATAATAGCTTGCAATTTCACTAAAACTGTGACACAAACCCAGTACCCCACTGAACATAAAAAATTATAAAATACAAGTGAAAAAATATATTCTGGCAAGCACTGGCAGATGTTTGGTTCCAACTCGGACCCCTTATTGGGTGGGCAAGTGAATACAATTAGGGTAAAAAATACTAAGTCAATCCCCAAAAAATACCTAGTTAAACTTTTTTCTTACCTAGTAATTTTTTTACCTACTTTTTGCTAAAATGTCACCACAAAATCTTGATCTCAACACAAGGTTCCCCCAGTTCAATGTTGTTTGAGTAAACTAGGTAGCAACAAAATGCTAAACCCCGCTCCATGCACTACCCATAAATTCCATATATTTTTCCAAAATGAAAGCTTAAAATTTACTTTGAGTTTGTTCTGAGTTTGTGTTGGCCACACTGTGCTGTGTTGTGTCTTACCTGCCGATTGCATTAAAGAGTATTTAAAAACCTTAATCACGAGGACGATCGACACTGGCTTGCTGTCATTTCACATCAGTTGTTGGTCCGGAATCAAGTACAAGTCCTTGACCTTACCTATATTTCACTACCTGAGTAAAGGCAAATAACTGTTTTCCAAGAAACAGCACCATAGATATAGGAAGAGGGCAAAAAGTAACTGATTGATCCCACTGCCCAACCCCGACATGCACCTTCTCTACATATAATGTAGATAAATACCACTTGGCCATAGAATTAACAATCAATGGTAGAGCATCTGCCTATGAATCCCAGAGCGTGCATTTGATCTTTTCCATTTTCCCCCATTTTTTTCTTCTTCTTCTTTCTAAGTTTTCTTAATCTTTTCTTCTCAGCGTTCTGTCTTCCATGCTAATATTAGGGGAAAATTAACATTTCACACAATCACATTGTTCTTCACTGTTGATATGATTATGGTGAGTGGAAGTTAAAAAGAAATGGACAATGTAAAAGGTGATTATTGCTTCTAACATATGGCCCGTATGTTTGGGGGGAATTCGGTATAGAACTACCGGTAGGAAAAAAATAATGGGATTTTTATGGGTGGTCCATTTGACTGGGTCCATGGACTGGGGGTCAGCATTTTGTTGCTACCCGATTAAACTCAATTGGAAAATGGGCCTTCTCAACACTGAAGGGGAGAGGGACGGAGGGTACATAAAAATTGGCAAAAAGTGTCGAAAATATGAGGTCTTCCAACAGTTTTGTCCAATAGTATAGTAAAACAAATTACCTAGATAAAAAAATTAACTTAAAAACAAAATTACCTGCAACATACATGTATATAACAATAGTCTCCTTCGCATCCATCACACAAATGCTAGCCTCACTATCAGCTGCTTACTGCAACCAGACATTCTATTCCCAGGGCATGGCCAATCAGAATTCAGTTCTCAGAATTCAAGAACCATTTGCACCAGAACTCTGGTCTGGTGGAGAATCAATACTGGAATTATAGAGGCTAAACTTGAAAATATGGTGGTAGATTCGGTTCAAATAGCTTCACACATAATAGTTTTTATACAGAAAGTAGTACAGAAAGTACAGAAAGTAGTTTAGAAGAACTCATTTATTTCGATGCTGTACTGGCAAGCTTGAAATGTTGACATAAGCCAGTTCTTGCTCATTAATTAATATCATGTTACATTGTAATAATTATTGGTTTTGATTGGCTAACTCAAACAATTGAGAATGGAATGTCTAGCTGCAGTAAGCAGCAATTAGTGGGGCTAGCATTTGCATGATGACCCTAGAAGAAAATATTAAATCCCCACCCCTTGCCCCCCCCCCCCCCCCCCCCCTCCCCTCCCTCGGGCTTAACATTGATAGGTGCATTAATAAGTAACAGTGGTTGGTAAGTGGTAAGTAAATCAGAGTTTTCATTATAGATCCTGAGTTTTGTTCTCATACGTAAATAGCAGCAACCTACAATATTATTGTAAAACTAGTTCTTATATACTTGCCCATTGATAAAAAATAATAACGAAGCACAGAGCCAAATTTAAAACTGATGACGAAGATAATAAATTACTGATTAGTGAACATCAACAAAATGCAACATGCTCACAATATTCAACACCCCCCCCCCCCCCCCCCACAGAATTTTTATGTCTAATTTCTCCAAGATTATTTACAGAATTTTACGAGTACATGTATATACATGTATCATACAGTTACACTTATATTTATAAGCTGTGTATGTACTAGCTAGCTTATAGATACATGTACAAAGTTTTAAGACAACTGCTCAGATTCTTGTTTTCTGATTAGCTGAGTACATGTACATAGCGTGTTCCATCATGCAATATTGATTGTGTGACTGAGAGTGCTAGAATCTGCCCCTGGCCCCTCCCGCGGATATCAAAACAATAATAATGTAATTATAGCTTATGTTATCTTTTAAGGAAGCAATAAATGTCACAGATTGAAAGATCATTTTATAATCCTAGATAAACCACTCTTTTTTTTACTGAAAATCATAATTCAAAACTAGGGAGTGATGATGCTTACATTCTGTACCAATGACAGCATCTGGAAAATAGCTTTTTATGTTTACTTGCTTATTTTAGGAGGATGGAAAATCAAAATGTATTATTGCTGTCAGAAAAAACTCTTAAAGCAAGGATGAGACAAAACAATAATTATTAATGGTTTTGGTTTTCGATAGTGATTATGTGAACACTAATGTCTGTGTTATCAGCTACAGCTAACTGGAGGCTGATCACAAGCCAGACCAGAGATCTTGATAAGTAATTTTATGTGAAAACCGAATTCAATAATAACTGTTTTATTATTCATTTCCTAAACTTCTTAAAAGTTGATTGGCAGAGAGATACCGGCTGTAAATTACACAAGACCATTCAGTGACCCTGTGATCAAGCCAGAGTTCCTTAATTTAAGCTTCTCGCTATAAAGTTTACTTGAGTTAACTTAGCGAGAAGGACCTCTGGCATAAGAAAAACACTTTTATCAAATTCCTTGAAATCCTCTAGCTCTTATATATACTTTTTTGCAAAGCTATATAAATATACACTATAATATTATACCTTTGGATTCCCTTTGGAAATGACAGGGGCTGAAAAGAATTTTGGAAACAAAAGACAGGGGAATGCCATGGAGTTTGCTTTCAAGACATTTTTATAAGTTTTCAGTCAAACTAGTCAAATATATGATGGGCCATGCCCCAGGTGCAGAAAGGGTGACAGTGTCGATTTCAAAAACTCAAAAAAATAACTTTGCCTTAATTAAGAACAGGAAAACCTGCATTTTCTCTTAATTCTCGCTATATAGTGACATGTAAGAGACCTTTCAGATGAAAGAGAAAGTTATGACAGCTCAAGACAAGCAAGTAATCAAGCCATTTCTATAGAAAACATATTTGTTATTGTTTGTTATTTCAATGGTGGGTGAGTAGGAAGGCTATTTTGAAGAGCACATACAGTACCGCCTGGAATTATTGAAGCATCGGGTCGCGGTCAAACCGCGGTCAAACCGCGGTCATTGGACGCGGTATTACCGCACTATGGAGGAGGTTTTACCGCGGTAAAGCCTCAAATTATTCACCGCAATGAAAGCCGCGGTCAAAATCCACGGTCATGACACAATACTATGTATAAGTTTAATAAAACATACATGTTTCAAACGGCAGGTAGAGAAGCACTCATCAGTGAAACTAAGACTTTAGAATCTTTTATTTTCGCTTCATTCAGAACTCTAACGGCGGATTAGAATCTTTTATTTTCGCTTCATTCAGAACTCTAATGGCGGGTTAGAATCTTTGATTTTCGCTTCATTCAGAACTCAAACGGCGGGTAGAGAAGCACTCATCAGTGAAACTAAGACTTTGATGATCTACAGTGTCTAGAAGGCTTTTTGGAGATCTAGAAATGTAACAGCATTAATAAGCCCTTTATCAATATTTCCGTACCAAGCATCGGTCGCCTCTTGCAACATCGTAACTGTTAAGTGTAGCTCCCGAAATCCAGATTGCCATTCCGTTAAGGACCTTTGAAATGGCCGTAATAACAGAAATTGGTCTGTAGTTGTTTGGATCCTGATCTGCTGTTTTTTTAAATAGCAGTTACTCTTGCTAGCTTCCACTCATTCGGGAAGATTCCTGATCTAATAGAGGTGTTAAAAATATCTGTAATAGAGTTACATACATGTATTAAGTCAGAGGCTTCTTTAAGAATTTTGCATGAAATGTTATTGAGGCCGGTTGCTTTGGTAACACATAACTTTTCTAGATTATTTAAGACTTCTGCACTACCAACCGACTTTATTTCAAAGGTACTATTTACTCTATCAAGATAAGTTTTAAACAATATTCTGCTAATAATTAGGAATGGCATCAGCTAGTTTTGGACCAATATTAGTGGTCATTCATAGCCTCAGAAATATCTTGAGAATCGGTTAGAAGACTGTTGTTGTATCTAAGCTCATTGATAACAGTTGCGGGCGACTTCCTCAAGGTTAATTTGTTCACGATTTTCCACATTCTCAATTGGTCTTTGCCATTTGTATCATTTATACAAGTGTTGTAGTATCTGCCTTGGCCTTTTGAATGTGGTTCTTGACGATATTCCGAACATTTTTATAAGCCAACCAGTCATCAGATTGGTTTGATTTAATGGCATGTGCCTTAAGCTAAATATCCCGATTATACATCTCTAACTTAAGATCGCGGTTAATTCAGGGACTACTCTTAGGTCTAACTCTTCATCATTTTGTGGGAGCATGTTTGTCGACAATGTTTAAAAATGTTGATTTCCACGTTGCCCACATGGCATTAGGATCTGCCATTGCATACATGTATATTGCATCCCATGACTGGTTGTTGAGATCAGTGCGGAATGCAGAGGAGCTGAATTTAGAAAAGTCACTGTACTCAACAAACTGGTGACCAGCCCTCGAATTAGTCGTTAATTTACGATATGCATAGCCTAAGTTGTGATCACTATAATGCCAAGTGTTAACACCCCAGAACAGCTGATTATTTCCAGGGCATTAGTGATCATGTGATCGATGAGGGTGCTAGAATGTTCAGTGACGCGTGTTCTCAGTAATAATTTGGCATCCCGCAAGTAGTTGGAGCTGAGATCATGGGGAAATTTACTACAGACTGTCACTGAATGTTGATTGAAAACTATTTCCATTAGTATAGACTCTTGCAATTACTACAGCTATACCATTCAAAATTATTTCAATGCTAATTGTGAAATTTCACGGACTAACTGCAGAAGGGAAATATCAGTGTTCCTGACTAGATCGATAACCTCTCGTTTTTCTCAGGTCCAGCTCACTCTCCTTTTTTCTATTATCGTTCGTTTTTATCATTGTGCTTAATTCTGACATCTAGATTGAAATAAACGTTATTGTATTATACATTAATATTACTGTACTGTATCAATTCATAAATTTAAAGTGAAATTTTACATCATCATTTTTCCGTACTGTAATTCAACACAATAAAACACCGCCATTTGAGTGGATTAACCGACTAAGATAAACACTTCAAAATAAATTTCTTGAAACTTAGCCTGCTGATCGAATATTCATATGTAAACTACTCAGCAAAGTTTATTATTGTTTCTTAATAAGTTCATCCACACCAATGGTGGTATTGAATAAAGAAGTGTTAAACAAGAATAAACTTTACCACCGAGTGTTGGTGGGCCAAGGTTCGAGAAGCTTATTTTGAGGTATTTACATGTACATGTACCTCAGATGTGTTTGATAAAGAAGAATAAACTTTGCCAAGTGTTAAATAAATAAAGTAAAAATAACTATTTAATTTGTTATAGCAGGCTGAGTATAATTATTGCAGCTTACAGCTGGCGGGGGCCTGCTTTTACTCCTCACACTCCCCACTACTCTTTTAAACACACTACACTCGACCCACAGTTGATTTTTACGGAGGAAGGAAAATTGGAGAACTCGGAGAAAAACCCTCAAATGCAGATAAGGAATCAACAACAAACCTAACTCAACCTAGCTACATGTACATGTAACTTGCATAATATGGTGCCTGAGCTCGGAATCGAACCCGGGACTGCAGTGCCGAGAGGCAAGTGTTTTATCACTGTGCCAACCTAAATGTTAATTTAGCTGGCCAAGTTTCTACAAGTTTATTCTGAAGTGTTTGTCTTACTATAGGTTATGATAAAAAACAGAAGTTGTTGGAAGTGTTGTGCGAGAATACCTTTTGGCTGAGTATTGTTTAGTGGGTAGAGAATTAATGAAAAAATAATAATGAATGTTTAAGTAGTAGATAAAATATGAGCAGGAGATCTGTATGGGCATTTACAATGGCGAGCCGCTTCGGCAAGCCATTGTAAAGCCCATACAGATCGGACACGAATATTTTATCTTACTTGTAAAATGAATAGATAACTAAAATCCATTGATATGCACAACATAAAATTGTAACCTTCGATTTCTCCCACCTTGCTATCGATGTGGGATGAATTAGTTTCTCACAAAAACATATTCCACATCGAAGAGACAATGTGTATGCAATAAGAGAGCAGAGCGTAGCGTGTAGAAAAACAGGTCCCACATGGAATAGATGGTGTGTACTGTCATAATAAGAGAGCAGATGTACTTTGTCATTTCACCCCTCCCGGGATAGGGGAAGTCAGTGATTGGTCGTGAGACTTCCCTAACTAGCTTAGCTAGTATTCTGTACCTGATACAGAATACTACTAGTAAGAGCTATAACGGACCATGGGGTCTGTATCACGGACCATGGGGTCTGTATCCCGGACCATGGTGTCTGTATCACGGACCATATATGGTGTCTGTATCTCGATACAGAACCTGATGTTTTATTAATCAGGTTTGTACGGGGGAAAACAGAGGCAATCATGTGGTGTCATTCAGCACATGGGATTGGCTAGTAATTATTAATGAATTTTACAATGAGTGGTTTTAAATGTGGTACAGATACAGTTCTCATTTACATAAACTTTTGCTTTGATTTTATCAGCTGAAATAGAACACGTTACCAAAATAACTGTAAAACATGACTCTATACATCAATGTTTTTGCAGCCATTCAATAAACTCACAGCATACATACATGTACAATACATACGTTTTATCATATCTAAAAAGACTTGGGCTATACCCTTGTGTTTGTAAATCTGATAAAACACTGCTGCTTGTGTATAAAACAGTACTTTCATTTTAAGTGTTTTATAGTGTTGGCTAAAAATATTTGCCAAGTGTTAGCAGGACGAATTTTTAAAAAGTTTATTTTAATGCTCTTTCTGAAGTATTGCAGGAATGCAAATAAAGATTTAGCAACTTGGGTTGTGTGATAACGGTGGTGAAATTTCAGGCTGTGTTCTTTGTGAAATTTTACTTCACTTCATTTCCCAAAAAGAGAGTGACGTTTCACTTTTTGAAGGTGATTAAGTGAAATATATCATCTAGGCAAAATATTACTTTGTGAAGAAAGTGAAATTTCTCCTCAAAACTTATTAAACTTATTCAAAACTTATTCACATGCAAGTGAAATTGAAGTACTAGCTATAGTGCGCTGTGTGCAAAAAGGGCATACCGTATTTTATCACGTATAAGCTGCACCTTTTTTGACTTTCAGATTTTGAAAGTAACAAAAAATTGCCACAAAGTTGGGGGTGCAGCTTATATGTGAGTGTTTTCAGAAAACTTTTTTTTTAATGCCCGTAAACAAAGCCATATGAACAATAGAAATGGCACATTCAATTCACAGAACATGAGTGTCAGCAAGATTTCTACTCAAACTCCTCTCCTTCGCTTTCCAAAGAAAACTAGATGTCCAGTTGCCTGTCATCTTCTCTGCTAACTCCTCAAATGGTTCCTAGTGTTGTTAAAGGCCATCATAATTGGTCTTGGAAGCCTTCAAATTTTCAAATAAAGCATAATTCTCATCAAGTTCATGTTCAACTTCGGAGTTCACGCTCGATCGGACATTCAAGAAAACTCTCGCCCCAGGACTCCTTGAAAATCCAAGATGGTGGACCATGGACTCAGACACATGCTCATACAGTTTCGCCAGAAAATATTACTTTCTTGTGCGCTTAAAGGAATGAAGTTCCTTAAATATGTTGTTGGTTAATGGGAGAACAACAGTAGAAGAATTCTGAAGTGATTTAAAGACAGCAGGTTAAAATATATGTTGTAGGTTGTTTCTCAATTCAGTTTGTCTTTCAAACAACCTAGGTTGTTTCTCAAACAACCTAGGTTGGAATATCAATGATTCGAAAAAGGGATTTTTTAATTTTTTGGGATTCATAAAAAAAAGGGGTTTAGTTTTTTTGGGGGGAATTTAAAAAGACAAATAATCACCCACCCCTCCCCTACAAAGTACTTTTTGACACCACCCCTCCCCTCTACTTCCTTCCCCTTCCTTCCCACTGCCTCTCAATTTTCTCCTTGTCCCCCCTGACACACCTTACTGTACCACTTACCTTGACAGTCACCCATCCAGTGGATTATCGCACTGCGCCACGAAAGCGCTTGTTGATTTGAACACATCATTTATTCTCCAAGCGACTAATGATATAACCCAGTCCCTCTCATTATGTGCGCATGTATGCTACTAACAAAATCGGACTTTTAAACATCTTTCGAAAACATAGCATGGACGACATTAAACCGGGACGAAACTGTAACACAGATGAAGTTTGTGTTGACTCTGCGTTCTTTTATGAAAGATGCAGCAACTCAAGGGAAGTAAGGAAGCTAAATCCAGAAAAATACATTGTTTCTTGACTTTATTACGGCTCCACTCGTACTTCAAAACAAACTGTGTCAACCGAATCGACTTAGAGTAATCACTGACCTAAAATAAAGACAAAAGAAAGTGCATCACCTCTAACATTGTATCTACGATTCAAGAGCTAAATAGTATCTCAGTATTAAAGTAACGAGTGCAGAGGATCTTGAAGTAGCTGGCTCGTACTCGTTAGACTCAACTTTTCCAATGGAATAAAACACTTACCACTGTATTATATTGTCTCGTTCTCAAAGAATTCCTCAGAGAAAGCGAAAAGACGTAAAAATGGATGAATGATCGAGAACTTACACAGAAATAACTCAAAACGTTATTAATTAGCAGTTGTGTTTTCACTTTGCCGTTTCCATGCGGAACAAGTGCCAATAACAAGCAGATTTATTAAAGACCATTAAAGCCAGTTAACACCCCACTCCAAGCAAACTCATTCCTAACACTATTATATTAAAATCGAATTAATGGTCCTGCAAACTAATCCAAACCCTAGCCCAACATTTAAGTAACCCTAACAGTAACCATTGCTCGCTAATTTTGGGTGTTTAGAGCTAAGTCACTAACCTAACAGACAAGTATAATGCTTCTTCAATGGTCCTGTGAACTAATTAATCCAAAACCTAACCCTGCATTTAAAAAACCCTAACCGTCAACAAGGGCTGCTCACTTACTTTGAAGTCAATAATTTTGGGTGTTTTGAGCTAAGTCACTAAACAGCAGACAAGTATAATGCTTCTTCAATGGTCCTGTGAACTAATTAATCAAAAACCTAACCCTACATTTTAAAAATCCCTAACCGTCAACAAGGACTGCTCACTTACTTTGAAGTCAATAATTTTGGGTGTTTTGAGCTATTAGTAACTAAACAACAGACAAGTATAATGCTTCTTCAATGGTCCTGTGAACTAATTAATCCAAAACCTAACCCTACATGTACATTTAAAAAAACAACTAACCATCAACAAGAGCTGCTCACGTTGGGTATTTTAAGAGCTACAATCAATAATTTTGGGTGTTTAGGTTTAAGTCACTAAATAACAGACAAATGTAATGCTATCCAACATTTAAAATGTTGAAATGACCTAGGTATTTTTTAAAAATAAAAATGACCTAGGTTGTTTAAAAATAACCTAGGTTGTTTCAAAAACGACCAGAAATGAACCTGAAATTAGAAACAACCTACAACATATACACAAGAAAGGACAAAGAAAGTTGTAACCAATTCCTTGTTGTGATATGACGATCTGTTATGAAGACGTTTTGCTTACGATTATGGGCATTTATGAACTCGAACACAATACTTATTACTGAATTTTGTAGTGCAGCTTATACACAAGGTTTTTCCTCAAACCTTTTGGGAAAAACAAGCTTCTGTTTATCAGGCTGAAGTTAGGGGTGCGGCTTATACGTGAGGTGCGGCTCGTATGTGATTAAATACAGTAAGTGATTCTTGATCATGATCTAAGTTATCCCTTAGAAAACAAAGAAATAGCTGTTATTACGGCTGAGCCAAATGGTCAGCGGTTTCACCCATCAGTCCTCATGAAAACGAGGCTTTCGGGTCAACCATTTCAAAATGGTACAGAGATGGAGTCACGTTGAACGGAGATCACCAAGAAGATGATGCCCAAACGATTATTATTTTTCTAAAGAAAAGCAAGAATAATTGAAGGGCTGTGTGCAAAAAGGGCATAAGTCACTTTTGATCACATTCTAAATTCTCCTTCAATTAAGTTTTTTTTAAGGGAGAATTTAGAACATGATCAAGAATCACTTACGCCCTTTTTGCACACAGCCCTTCAATTGTTAAGCGGTGTCTGTCCTTGGTCACTGGATTGATTTGATGGAATTTTTTTACAAGCCTTGTCTTCAGAAGCTTCTTGGGTCCGTAAAGTCAACAATTAACCCACACGACAACTCCTCTTCGCATAAAGCCTTATGAAATTGGTCAGTCCATCCTTAGGCCACTCAGCATCTTACAATCGCTATTGTGCATTGAATGAAGAGACATGAATGATAAAGCAGAGTAAAACAAGGATATTTCATGGAAAATTTCACTCAAACAAGCTCAAAGCTGAAATAGCCTCAAACGAGTCGATGACCCGATAAGATGGGTGAAACCGCTGTCCGTTTCATGGTATTTGGCTCAGCCGTAATAACAGCTATTGAAGGAGAATTTAGAATGTGATCATGAGACACTTACGCCCTTTTTGCACACAGCCCTTCACTTTCACTTGCTTGGGGCAATAAAACTTTTTCAAGTGAAATTTCACTTCCCAAATTGAAATATTTGCTAATGGTACTGTACTGTAAGCAAATCTCGGTCCAGAGGGAGTCCATTATGACAACAGTTGACTGTATACATGTACACCTAATACAAAAAATGTTGTCCTTGATACCAGAAAACAACAAACAGCCTAGCAGGTAAAAGTACCATTTTGCCATTTACCAAAAAGGCCTTCCAGATCACAATATTCTTCAAGTTGGTTCCCTTTATTCTTACTAGTTTGATATTTTGTTAAAGTATGTTTTCAGTCAAAAAGTTGAAAATTGTAACAAATTAAATGATTATTGAAATTTACCTATTACTGAGGAAGGCATAAATTTATGGATTCCCACACTGATGAAGGAAAGCATAAATTTATGGATTCCCAGATGGCAAAGGAAAGCATAAATCTATGTGCTCCCTGAAGAAAGACCCAAATTCTTTAGTTTTTGTTGAAAAAGTCTTCATTTTGTTTCAATTTCTTTATTCAAAAGTAGCCAAAATATAAGGCTGGTATTTTCATGTCATTCCCAGACCAAAATCGATTGTGGTTAAAGCTGAAAGTCTGGTGAATTCATTTGTAAGACGATTTTCCAAATTACACCGTAGTTTATCTGTTTCACTCAACTAGACAGTTATAACCACAATCCATTCTCTCTGGGAATGTCACTTGTCGCTGTCATTATTTTGACTGGGACAACCGTTTTTGAAATGTGTACATAGTCATTTACTTTAACAACAGCTGTTGAAATTTAAAATAACATGATATGTTCAATATAATGTACTTACAATGCATTATTTTCCTTTTCATAGTATCCAGTGATGTTTTGAGTATAAACGTGAATCCTACCATGCAAACCATTGTTCCAATAATGACAACCACAAACACTACTTGACAGAAATTCCACAGTGAACAACAGTTCTTTGGAGGAGACACAACATGGATTTTCCTAAAGGATGAGAATATTATATTCAGTGATGATTAAAATGTAGGCATGCAATCATCACAATAATTATAATGAATAGCAAACAAAAATACACTTACATGTTTAAATGTATCATATCATTTGTAATAATATTCATAAAGAAAAATCCAAAGGAAATGAATGTTTAATAAGTTTAACCTTATTATGTAATAATTATGCCAAGAACGCACAAAATATGCACAAAGAACGCAACAAATATGAGACCGTATTTTGGGTAGTTACAGTCAAATGGTTTCCCATCACCATTTCTCTATATGTTGGGATGCAACAATAGAAAAAAAAATCATGATTTGTGTATTAAGGTATCAGGAGCCTTTATGCAACAATTTTTGTGAAAAAATATCTTATTGATTTTTTAGAATGTTCAAAGTGAATTCTACAGTTTAGTGAAAATAAAATTTCAAAACATTTTATTTTCAACAAGAAATTACGGAGAAAAGAAATATGGATGGGAAAGCAGGCTGTCATCGGCTTATTAGCACTTGTGAAGCGTTCTCATGGAAACCGCGAAAAAACACGTGAATCTTTTATAAATAAACACGAAACACGCTCACTCATCTACATGTAGCTCGTCTTGAAGCCATTGAGTTGCAAATATTCATTTACGTTTCACACATAAATCATATCTGAAATCTAGTTTAATAGTAATTTGGCATCTTCAAATTACGAATTGAGCTATATAAGGGAGGGCTTATGTCCGTTTTCTTCTGCAAAGAAACAAAAGTCGCCGCTGACGGAAAGCGATCTTGGTTGGCTCATATTATAACCAAGATAATCAGTGGGCAGAAGTTGCAGATTCTGCAAAGTCAATTCCAAGTTGAAAGTGCCCATGAACTTCGCCACAACGTTTCAACTGTAGATTTGCCTTCGATAGCCGAAGACAAAGAACCGACTGAAACCGAACATGATCTTCCGTAACAGTTATCGTACTGGTTTGGTCTGTTTCTTTACACTTTCTTCGTCTTTGCCTTCTCTGTGCACTCATGATTTCTGTGAAATACCATGACAATGGTAACGCTAAAATTGAACTTGTTTACTGCGATATACTGATTGCACTGAAGAGCTAACTATCGTGGTCTGCGTAGTCCTTCACTGAAGCGCGCAAAATCCATGAACAACATGGCATCGTGTTTCACTATACCTACTGCTCAACATCAAATACTGGAAAAATTACATTCTTAATGACAGATAAGTTAATTGTGTCAACAAACCTCAGTGGGATGCCAGGAAACTTTGAAACCATTTTTCATGGCGTTATAAATGCAGGTTTTGTAGCATGTATTCGAAGCTCCTGTCCCTCTAGATTTTAATAGATTGGATTGAAAATTGGCATATGGCTAGATCAATATGTTGACAAAAATAGGGTGTCTCAGTTTTTTTATGCGTTTTTTTGGTTCTTGATATACTTTCATGTTTCTTTCTTCAACCCCTGTTCCAGATCTTTGCAGTTGATTAATTTCATGACGGAATAAGATATCAGAAAACTGAGACACCCTTTTTTAGATCCATATCTCTACTTTATGAAGGTTGTCCAATTCCCGAGGGACAGGAGCTCCAGGTATAAGGTATGGTGAAATTGGATTAAAATCACAATAAATAAAAGAGTATTTAATAATAAGGAAAATCAAGCTGTTTTCTACAATCTATGTTTATTAAGCTTTCAGAAAATATATACTTTGTAGGAGTTTTCTTGAATTTAACATGCGCAATTAAAAGTTTTCGGGAAGCGCTCTTGAAGGGCTCCCACGCCGGGCACGAATAACCATAAAAATGGCGGGGTTGAGTGTAACATAAAACGTAAAAGTAACGCCATTTCCTTATTTCTACTCTAAATTTGACGAAATGTTGGCAGGTTGGTAACAAAGTAAGACTACATTTTTCGGGACAATCGTTTCTGTATCGTGACGTTGTTGTGACGTCATAAGGGATACCTCCTTTTTGGGTGAAAATTAACATTTAAAAGAAGTTTCAAAAATATTACGTCATCAGAAAGATTTTATGAAGTATATTAATTTGCCGAAAATTTGAACTTTCTACGATAAATATATTCAAAGTTATGGACGATTTACTGTTTTTATGACGTCATTATTAGTGACGTCATACTTCAAGCTTAAATCAGATTGCCGACTATAAAAATATTATTAAAGAGAATACTATGACTTGTAAGCATTAGCTAAATGCATTTCATCGATAAAATTCCAAAAACATTGAACTGGCTATTTTCTGAGGGTACAAAAATATATTTATGACGTCATAATGACGTATACAAAAAATGGGGCTTCAATTCTAAGCTGTTATACTCAAAAAATCAAAATTCTAAAAAGAACACGTTGTTATTACTAAAGAGCTCTATTATTGTGCAAAATATGATGTACTAGTATTTCAAACTGTAAAAGTTAAAACAAGCAACATTTTTATAAATGGTTTTATGCTATTAATTTCCCGCCAATTTTTGGCGGGAAAATTACCAAAATTCAAACTTTAATAACTTTCGTTTACTTCAACCGATCGAGAACGGGTTTTCGATTATTTCATTCTCATGAACAAGAGATTTTAAAAAGATATAATAAAACGTTTTTAGAGGTAATAAAAATGTATAAGAAACCTATTAGAAAAGGATATATGACGTCATTGTGACGTCATAATGATGGCTATATTAGCTTAACTTATCAGACTTTGTTTTTTTTACACTCCTTTATACACCTACCAAAATTCATTCTTCTATGTCGAAAACTTTTAAATATATATAAAACCCGCCGTTTTTACGATCATTTGTGCCCGGCGTGTCCTGTCATACCTTAAACTTTTGCTTCAAATTTCTCATCTAAATTACATGGTAAGTCATACATATCATGTATCTCCAAAATGAAAACATTATTATTTTGATCTAAATACATGTATCTATCAGCTCAACTCCAACTCGAGATTGTATGTCTAATGGAACATACAGTATGGTACAAAAATGTACTTCCTTCTCCTCAATTAACTGGTAACAGACACATATATATGCGGAAGGCAGTCCTGACAGTTAACGGCACACACAATTTATTGTAAAATATACTTATGCTGTACACCAATGTACATCAATCTACAACTTTATGTAACATAAGATGCAACTACACACTCTGCTAGTGTACTCTGCCGGATACGAAAAACCACAAAAAATTCCACAGTATTTGTGGTAAAAACTAAGTGGAAACATATTCCCCAGCCCAATGCAGGAGTACTGACTTCTGGGAGGTGAAAGTCTGAAAATTACCACAACTCTGTAACATGGTCAGCAAAAACTGACATAAATAAAGTTAATGGTGGAATGAAACATCTGTAACTGTTGCAGTCAGGACCACGAATACATAACTACAACTGACATATCCTTATATACTCAAGTTCCCACCAAAACTACACTGTCCATATATGGAATGTATCCACAGGGATACCAACATAGTCTTTCGGATAAGGAACTCATTTCTCTTTTCCTTTCATCCAAAGAGAAATATCATTTATACCTAAATTTCCAAACAAAACTAAGTTTACATGTGCACTATGGGGTTGAGTATGTAGTTATGGTAATTTATAACATTTTTAAAAGAAGAATGAAAGTGTGACAGCTCAAATTATTTGTGTCAAATCATCAGAATAGTGTTTTTAATGAGGTTATTTTAAAGCCCTAGCTGGATCAAGTTCCAAATTCTCCCTCAGCAAAAAAAATTGTAAGGGAATTTAGAATGTAATCAGTAGTTACCCTGAGCCCTTCACTTGTGTGATGCAGAGCAATATTACATGTACCTAGGGAATTTCCACACTTTTCATTCATATATAATTATGCACCAGGGGTTTCATTATTACAGGTAATTGTATTGAGAAACGGGCTGGAAAATGAAAGATAGGGGGTGGAGATGTTTTAGACAGCTGGGCCAGGCAGCACTATAGCCCTGGGCTGAGCACAGTTTCACAACATTTATCTTGAACATTTATTACTTGTCTATATATTATGTATACATCATTTTTGAAAGGGGGGTGGCTGTCATAGATTTTTCGTTTGGGAACATGCATTGCCTCTGTAAAATGCTGTAATTTGGCCAGTCCAAAGGGGGGTGGCTAGCCACCCAATCCACCCCCCCCCCCCCCTAAATTCGCCCCTGTATATGTACATGTAGTAGGTCTAAAGTTGAAAACAACCGGAAAATGGCCCATTGCCTGGCTATTATATCAGGGAATGGGACAGGCTGCGCCATAAAATGGGTCAAATAGCCCACTTCCAAGATATGCCTCACTTCCTACATGTACATACAAAGGAATCAATACGAGGTTCTGTGCATATTATGCTCAGTCATTCATGACAAGACTACAGCTTTGTCCCACTTCCAATGGAAATTAAATGGCAAAAGGGGCCAAATTGTCCCTTTGGGCTCAATTTCTGGCTCAATCTCTGTTATCTACATCTACATCTCTGTGTTTGAAATAAGAAATGCTGTAAATATTGTAAAACAGTCTGTCTTTCACCAATTATTATTACCATAAAAGTACTACTTGTGTTTGTACAGAATGTGCCATGAGGGGAAGCCTAGAAAAGACTCCTACATATGGTATACAGGCTGATAGCAAAATTGTAAAAATGATGTCACATTGCCAGCTCCAGTGGGAATATCATTTATATCAACACATACCGGTATCACTTCACAGACCAAAACTTGTTTTGTCTGATTTGCTCATTTTTACCCCCTAATGTTTCTAAAATGTGAAAAATACCAGAAAATTTGATGTTTCAAGACTACGTTTTTCAAGAACCAGCCTAAATACTACAGTATGACATATGTCATGAACAAATTTCCAACTAATTAAATAGTTACATGTACATGTACAATAGACATTAGATCGAGTAGCAATGTGAACATTTTTAAATCTTAGCTTAAAACATGTGAATATAATTTATAGCTTGTGTTTTTACTAGCTTTTATTGTCAATTTGTTTGTTATATTGTTTTCGTTCGATTTTAAATCTAATTTAATTCTTAGCTTAAGCCATAATTAGTCCTATGATTGTAGTCATTGACAATTTATTTTTATTTTTACTTAATTGTAAAGCACTTAGAACAGAAATGTAGAAGTGCTATATAAATATTATTATTATTATTCTTGCATGGACCCCTTCAAATACATAATAGCGATATTAATTTGTGAAGAGAGAACATGCAATGCTTAATATCAACGACACCACCATAAAACTTGAATACGCTGATCAATCCAATGTTTTCAAGTTTTTTTCAATTTTCATTGTAATCCACTTCCATCCTTGCTATCTGTAGCCTGATAAACTTTTCTGTAGTCTCACTTCACTTATGAAGAAACTTTTAAAAAAACGAGACCATTATTTTTAAGTTTCTATTAGTTTGAATGTGATTGTGATGCTAAAATAGCTGTCATAGTGATAGTCCCCTTTTTTAACAAATACGAAATCCGAAAGTCTGTATTAAAAAGTTCGCGAGGTACGTGTAAATTATTTGACTCCCAAGTCGAGTTCTTCTTTTATGGTCAAGTACTTTTCTGCATGTCTAACGTCGATTAATGGGTCACTTGTTTTAATATTCTCCTCGTAATAACTTTCACAGGAAGAGTCACGAAAATCACGCCGAAATTAACAACACTTTGTACATTACGTGCTGCATTATTTCAATCGAATGTCGATTTCAGCACACAGCAGATGAGTAAACACTCGAGCTGCGTTGTGTATAATTAGTTTTCTCTTGTAAAGAATACACACAAGATACATGTTCACAGACTGAATACCTTGATTTGGGTCTTCTGAGTCGCGTAGGAGGTAATTCCAGGGGTTGAACTCGGTCAGAATCCGAGTCACTTCCTTGATCTTCTCCAGAATATGCGACGAGGAGTTTCTGTTGGTCTTTGCGAATACTACCATTCTTAGCCCTTTTAGAGTTTTTACCGAAATCCATAATAGTTTTAAGTCTTATCATCAAATTTAAAAAAATCTACGAAATAGCTACAACAATTTTAAAGTGCTTTTAGACCTAGCAGATAAATAAAAAGTCTACATTTCTGCATTCAATTTCAACGCTTGACGCTGGTTGCGTCTGCGACTTAATTTCTGGAATGCGAAACTCAAGTTGCAGACACAACGGATGAGGATCGATGAGACAGAGATCCGATCGAAAACTTACAAAAGTAGAAAACAGTGAAAGGCTATGATGGTACTTTCAGTTCTCTACGTTTTGCCAAATATTCATCCCACATCTTCTCCTAAATGCATAGCAAACTGCCATCTTTCACTTGCATTTGGATGGTTTTGAGATTCACGAAAGGTGGACTCGATATGATGGGACGAAACCATTTCTCACTAGGGAGGAATGGAACCAAACTGATCCCGGGTCAGATTCCTCCACAGGAAGCCCAGGCTTGATTGTGTTGTCAAAAATTATAAGTTTAGAGCCTATAACCAAGAGCGTCCATATCTCATATATTACGAAAGCCGAGAAGGGCCACTCACTTGAGTCAGGTCGCAGCTTCAATATGTGCGCTTGTGATTGGCTGCTGAGCTGTAACTGCGTTTTTCTTTTGTTCTGAGAATTAGTTTGCCTCTGTAATTATTTATTTGTCAGTGTTACAATTAGGGAAAGACATGCCAAAAAATATACCAGAGGCAGAGCTGGAGTGTCCGGTAGCGAAGGTAGAGAGCGTAGCGGGAGTAGCGAGGGTCGCAAAGGTAGCGAGAGTAGCGAGGGTCGCGAGGGTCGCAAAGGTAGCGAGAGTAGCTAAGGTAGCGAGGGTCGCGAGAGTAGCTAGCTATGGTAGCGAGGGTCGCAAAGGTAGAAGGTAGCGAGGGTCGCAAAGGTAGCGAGGGTCGCAAGGGTAGCGAGGGTCGCGAAGGTAGCGAGGGTCGCAAAGGTAGCGAGAGTAGCGAGGGTCGCAAAGGTAGCGAGGGTCGCAAAGGTAGCGAGTGTCGCGAGGGTCGCGAGGGTCGCAAAGGTAGCGAGGGTCGCGAGGGTAGCGAAGGTAGCGAGAGTAGCTAAGGTAGCGAGAGTAGCGAGGGTCGCGAAGGTAGCGAGAGTAGCGAAGGTCGCGAGAGTAGCGAAGGTCGCGAGAGTAGCGAAGGTCGCGAGAGTAGCGAGGGTCGCAAAGGTAGCGAGGGTCGCGAAGGTAGCAGGGTCGCAAAGGTAGCGAGGGTCGCGAAGGTAGCGAGGGTCGCGAAGGTCGCGAAGGTAGCGAGGGTCGCAAAGGTAGCGAGGGTCGCAAAGGTAGCGAGAGTAGCGAGGGTCGCGAAGGTAGCGAGGGTCGCAAAGGTAGCGAGGGTCGCGAAGGTAGCGAGGGTCGCGAAGGTAGCGAGAGTAGCTAAGGTAGCGAGAGTAGCGAGGGTCGCAAAGGTAGCGAGGGTCGCAAAGGTAGCGAGAGTAGCGAGGGTCGCGAAGGTAGCGAGGGTCGCAAAGGTAGCGAGAGTAGCGAGGGTCGCGAAGGTAGCGAGGGTCGCGAAGGTAGCGAGGGTCGCGAAGGTAGGAGGGTCGCGAAGGTAGCGAGAGTAGCGAGGGTCGCGAAGGTAGCGAGGGTCGCGAAGGTAGCGAGGGTCGCAAAGGTAGCGAGGGTCGCGAAGGTAGCGAGGGTCGCGAAGGTAGCGAGAGTAGCTAAGGTAGCGAGAGTAGCGAGGGTCGCAAAGGTAGCGAGGGTCGCAAAGGTAGCGAGGGTCGCAAAGGTAGCGAGAGTAGCGAGGGTCGCAAAGGTAGCGAGGGTCGCGAAGGTAGCGAGGGTCGCAAAGGTAGCGAGGGTCGCGAAGGTAGCGAGGGTCGCAAAGGTAGCGAGGGTCGCGAAGGTAGCGAGGGTCGCGAAGGTCGCGAAGGTCGCGAAGGTAGCGAGGGTCGCAAAGGTAGCGAGGGTCGCAAAGGTAGCGAGAGTAGCGAGGGTCGCGAAGGTAGCGAGGGTCGCAAAGGTAGCGAGGGTCGCGAAGGTAGCGAGGGTCGCGAAGGTAGCGAGGGTCGCAAAGGTAGCGAGAGTAGCGAGGGTCGCGAAGGTAGCGAGGGTCGCGAAGGTAGCGAGGGTCGCAAAGGTAGCGAGGGTCGCGAAGGTAGCGAGGGTCGCGAAGGTAGCGAGAGTAGCTAAGGTAGCGAGAGTAGCGAGGGTCGCAAAGGTAGCGAGGGTCGCAAAGGTAGCGAGAGTAGCGAGGGTCGCGAAGGTAGCGAGGGTCGCAAAGGTAGCGAGAGTAGCGAGGGTCGCGAAGGTAGCGAGGGTCGCAAAGGTAGCGAGGGTCGCGAAGGTAGCGAGGGTCGCAAAGGTAGCGAGGGTCGCAAAGGTAGCGAGGGTCGCGAGAGTTATAAGCTGAGTAGCGAAGGTATAGCGACAATAGCGAAAGGGAGGTGAGCGAAGGTAATGGTAATAAGATTTTACCGTGTAGGAGTTTAATTTTGCGGGAGTTAATTTTTGCGGATTTCCTTCGATCCGCAAAAAAAAACTCCAGCAGAAAAAAACTCCCGCAAAATTTTCCACCGCAAAAATATACTCCCAGAGAAAAAAATGGTAAATCTTGTTTTAATGGTTATATCGGGTTAACAGCAACTTTTTAACATTGAACATAATAGGAAACGCCAGCCAAAGTTAATAAAATACATTTTTCTCCTCACATAGCCGGCTTCTCACGGAAAACCGTACTTTCCCGCTTCTGTGTCACGTTCAACGTCAGTTGTCGTAAATAAAGACTGACAACATACAGTCAATTTCAAAGTACATGTACGCAATGGATTAATCTACAGACTTAATTCCTGCAGCAAATAAAGCGTGCTCATAACTCCGAGGCGACCGGGACAACAGGCATCTGTATTCCCGGTTCAACTCCAGACACGTCCTCAAAAGAAACGGAGACTGTTATCATAATCGACTAATACGTTTTTACAAGAACGTACAATAATTCCCTCAGGTTTTGTCGTTGTTTATGTTCATGTTGGCGCTAGAACAACAACTATAGAAACTTCCCGTCGAAATTGTAAGTCAGGAAGTAAAATTTCAATTTAATACCGATACTGCCTTGAATTTTATTTATACTTGACCAGAAATCCGCAAAAATTTCCTCCCAGCAGAAATTTTAGCTGCCTGTCTCGATCCGCAAAAATTTCCTCCCGCAAAACAAATTGAGTCGGCAATCCGCAAAATTTTCCTCCCGCAATTCTTAATGAATTGAGATTTTTAACGATAATAATTGCACCCCTAACTTTTAAACTATGATATTACTTTTGACTTTTCAGCTGTAGTTGAGTTCTCTTAATTTTACAGTAGTTAATATTACGTGCAACGGCGGAAGCAAATCAGCATTATTTGGGAAGGGGGTAGGAAGCGGAGACTGCTAGGGGCCAAAGGCTAGAGCTTGTAGGGAGGTATATTGAAAAAAATCCAATGAATTGAGAGAACGCGCACTGGTTACCGTGACCATAAAACGCGTGAAGTTGGTCTCAAGCTCAAGCATGCAATGATAGATTCAATGTATAAATTTTCAATATATGAAGTACCTATGGCTCATGTGTAGTCAGTTATCTAACCTTGTCCATGATAGGAATGTTTATCGTTTTTTTCTCTAACTCATCCCATTTCACGCAAAGTGCTGTTCATCTAATCGGACGTTTTCTCGCCGTAATTTCGTCTATTTCATGCCATTAATGATTCACTCAAAGTGCAGTTCATCTTGCATGTGTAGTTTTATCTAAACCGGTCCCATGATAGGACTTTTTATCGTTTTTTCGTCTAACTCGTCCCATTTCACGCAATTAAAGTGTTGTTCATCCTGAATCTTGTCCCATGATCGAACGCTTTCTCGTATTTTCGTCTAATTCATTCCATTTCACGCAAAGTCCTGTTCAACTGACCTAATATTGTCCCATGATAGGACGTTTTCTCGTATTTTCCTCGAATTCATCCCATTCATAAAAAAACATTGTAAGGTATATCTTGCCGTTCTTCGTGAACACTGTCTTTCTGGTTTATGGTACAATGTTTCGTGTAATGTTTAACCATTGTTGAATTTGCACCTCAACGAAAAATCTTAAACGTTTCAAAATAATATTTTTAATGAAGAATGATTACAAAGCTCACTAAGAACTTTCAGCGGGATCAGGAGGCGGAATTTGGCATGAAACCTTGTCTTTTCTTGTTCATGGTACAAAGTGACAGGTTTCCTGTATTATTTCACCACCATTGCTTTACGGGGTGAAGAAGAGCCCAATATTTAGAATCGATGAGAACCGTGCTAAGAACTGAGATAAGATGAGAACCGTATATAATAAGAAAAAAAACGGCTGTGTTTCAGTTTCCAGTTAGGATTAACAATGTTAAAGGTATCACCGGAAAACCTGTTCAACCACCCGGCTCAAAGGTACAATGAACCTCTAAATCACTGCTAAATCAGTGGTTGTGTACAATATCACTTCACGAAAAGTGCTGTTTACCTCGTGTAGTTTCAGTCCTTAAATCTAGCTTTAGTTGTCCCATGATATAATGTGTTCTCATATTTTCGTCGAATTCATCCCACTTCAGGAAAATGTAGTTTTACCTAATAGCATTTGCACTGGAGTGAACTTTTCGTAATCGCACGGCGAACATAAAGTTAATTTCATATCTTAAGTCTATTGAAGCTACAAACCCTGGCAGAACTGAGTCGATCGGCTGTGGTCAACTGACCGTCAAAACCAATGTACTGAAGTCCATACTGGCTGACCGAAGCTTTTCTGTTCGCGATGCGATTAGAACTTTAAGCCTAAAGCTGAAGTCTGTACACGCGGGAAAGCTTCAGATCAGACATTGCCTTTGAGTTTAGAACTGAGTCGGCTGTCTTACTAAATAACCGATACTGAATGTCGATTAGAACGCCGTATAATAACACATCCAAAATCCTAAAGCCGAATTCTATAGCTTCAGATGATACACTGTTCAGAACTGAGTCGGCTGTATCTCAATAACACATATTAAATATGTCATGGTACACCATGACACAATACATGTCATGGTACACCATGACATATATGATGTTCTGCAAATTCATGGATACCATGAAATTAGACATGTATAGGGTCACTTTCTTATGTGCCAGCTCTGCATCTCCTCTTCTGCCGTTCCGAGCTCTTCTGAAGATATATTGCGAAATGATCGACGCTTGCGGCTCTCACGTTTCGAACACGTGTTAAAAGCAATACCTCTCATTGGTTTGCGACCTTCGCGACCGGTAATTATGTTCAGCCAATCATAAAGCCGCTCTTTAGAGGTGAAGGCCTTCTGACTCACTTCCGAGTTCTACTTTTTGACTTCCGAGTTTAAAACTTCCGAGTTCAAAATTTCCGAGTTCAAATTAAAGCTGCTTCTCACAAACATCACATTGACAACGGAGTCATTTCTTGGAATTGACTTCCTTGGAAGTGAATTATTTTATCCTCGATGTTTTGGTAAGGCCATCCCTTTTTTATTTTCCGTTTCTCATCGTCCGACCGACCCATTTTTGTGGCTTTTTGTAGAAATAAAAAAAAAATTGGGGGGAGGGGTGGGGGTGAAGAAACCCTAGAGCAGCTCCTGGAAGCTCATGCTCGAGGGTAGGTTACACAATAGTTTCGGCGGTGCATTTGTAATTCCATGTTTGTAGCGTATACGGACGACGACATCGATGGTTTCGTCGTCCATGTTGGTTTGTAACCTCGCCTGTGCAACCGCGCCTTATTAGTTCCAGTCTATCCGCGTATTTTTTATTACAATTTTTTTTTTCTCACCCGACCGACCGACCCAATTTTTGAAAACCCCACCGATGAGAAACGGGAAAAAAATAGGGATGGCCTAAGGTTTGGTCCCTTTCCTGAATATAATTTGAGTGTAAATAACTAAGTTTAAGGTCGATTTTTCTTAGTTATAGTTCGGTAGAGACCCAGGCCGGCCAGACATTACGCGATTGATAAATTTCAATGGTTTTTGCGTTCGACGAAGGAGAACGCATATTAATCTTGCAGTGGACTCCCTGTGGTCCTGTGTGTACAGAAATCGAGATTTGTGTATAAAGTATCTCGGCCGGGGAACTGGTAACCACACGTACACGATGCGAGCGGCCCTGATTTTGGTGAATGCCATCATGATTCATGGCTTCTGATTTGTTTCGCGATCGGTTAGTTACTTGCCAGCAATGCAATGCAATGATGTTTCAAAGGTTCGCAAGTACAATTGAGCAAAGCCTGAGGAAAGTGTGTAGTACATCTGGAGTACCTTGAACATTCAACTCGGCCATAATTATTTATTTATGCTGAACCCGAAATTTAATATGCTGTTCGGTTTGCCGATACCAAAAAGGCAAAACTGCAAATGCTCAAGATGCTATAAATCATACCTGAAGGCGGAAGAGAAATACATGGATATGAATATTTCAGTGTGGTCTGTTTTGTCGGCGCGGTGACGACACCAGCGGCAGCGAAGTTGAACAGAGAACCGAGTCAACTCACCATAATTTGTAAACAACCGAGTGAATTCTGTTGGCTTGCTCGCTGTACTGGATTCTGCTTTTCGCTGTACATACAGATACCGAAACTACAAACAGTAATATAACCTGGCTGAAGAGAAACAAGTTCTGAGTTTTCTAGATACCCGTACTCGCCGTATCTTGTGAGTTACGAGAACACTGTGTACATCTTGGTTATACAAATTAACGGATTCAAATTAACACTACAGAATACATATTTCAGACAGAGAGTTAATCTATAACGACACTTAGATATGCCAAGGAACTGGAATATCAACACAGTACAAGGTGAGGGAAATTTAAAGTACTGACTTCATTGCTGTGTTCAATTAATCTACACTGAATTTCTAACAGACCTGAAACAAGGCTGATCAAAGCGATCAAAGCCAGGAACCGGCTACCAATGAAAAAGTACCAACATTGACCATAAATTATTCTGGAACTAACAATGGCGCTCAATATTCTGCAGCCAACCTTGTTCTCACTTGAAAAATACCCGGGAAACCTAATGAGTAGTAATGTGAATGATCTGAATCGAAAGAACTGCATGGGCTGTACTTTATACACATGCATACCTATATAGTTTATGTTCTAAGAACTGGAATTCAGTTTATACACATCTGAATAGTAATATTTATTTATACGTACTTTATATGAATCCCTTTATATATCCTGTAATATAGTGTATTTTATATATCCTGTAATATAGTGTCCCCAATTAGCTTTACAGCTAAATACTATTGACACTCAAATAAAGTTCATGTATGTGTATGTATGTAAATGTATGCAGCTATAGCCTGGGTTGATTTGTGTTCTACACTAACTTCAATTATTGCTTTACACTGTATACCACACAGCAAAATGTGCTACTAATTCTCAAAAATCAATGCCATAACCATATAAAACACACATGTATACATATAGCCCCATTAGCATCGCATCCAATGATTCAATGTTACACAAAGATAATTACAGTTTTATACCCAGATGCATCCCCTTGTATATTAACATATAAGTCAAGACATCAAAATTTTCACATTAGTTAAAAAACAAGCACTTTTGATTAGGATTAAGTACACCGTCCACATCATTGCAGCAATTTTTCAGCTTTTCAGACTGTTACCACAGTCCTTTCTCTTTCAAAAATATGTCGAACGCACTTTGATAATCTATGATTACTTCTAGTATATTGTTATTATGGGAGCAATTTACCGAGTCTTTTATGTTCCAAAATCTGTTCCAAGATAAAAAGTATCAATTTATGGAGGAATCCCACTTTATCCTTTACTCTAGATCCTTCACACACGCTCTTAACTTTACTCGAGCACGAGCCGTGACCTCCAATACTAATCATGCCATAATTGCATGTTTTCTCACACTGAAGCCATTTAATTCGCGAAAGTCGATAGAAACTTGTAGTCTATTTGGATTCTATTTGGCAATCGGTAAATCGATATGTAAGGTCACATTGTTAGCCATCGCTTGGTATTCGATTTCCGATACAGGTGATTAATTGATAACGATTGTATCGATTAACGATCGATTGACTGCACTGTTGACCAATTATTGGTTAGAATACTTATAAGGTGTAAAAACATGTAGTGGTAAAAGTTGCAACCAGCACAATTCATCAGTAAAGTATGAGTTTGGTCTACATGTGTTTTTCATAATAAACAACAAGTTGGAGAAACAGTTTCCCGTATGTCAAGTTCAATCTTCATTCCATTAAAAAAAATATTAATTGACCTAGAGCAACAGCTTTTTCATATTTTAGGGGTCGGTGTAAATACCAAATTAACCTGTCTCATTACGGTTTTCTTCTGTACCGTAATACATAGAGACAAAGTGACAATTTGCCACAATTTCCCGAGGTAAGTATATTTTCTGTTAGTACGTATTCCAAGGAAATCAGTGAAACAACATTCATGTAACCACCCGCCGCAAAAATATCTTGCGCAGGACGCGGTCTTGCTAAGGAAAAATACCAATGCACAAAGCAAAAATATGTTAATGTTGCCTTTAATCAAAATAAATGAAATACATTCAATCTTGTGTTCTTGAATCCCATCTAAACAAGGACGCACGGTTGGCCAAGTATAACATCCAACACAATGTCTATCTGGAAAGAATCATACATTTATACATCCGCATTTATACATAACATCCAAACTAAATGATTGTTTTGAACACGGAAATTTTACATTCGGAAGTTTTGAACTCGGAAATTTTGAACTCGGAAATTTTGAACTCGGAAATTTTGAACTCGGAAGTTTTGAACTCGGAAGTTTTGAACTCGGAAGTTTTGAACTCAGAAGTTTTGAACTCGGAAATTTTGAACTCGGAAGTTTTGAACTCGGAAGTTTTGAACTCGGAAGTTTTGAACTCGGAAGTTTTGAACTCGGAAATTTTGAACTCGGAAGTTTTGAACTCGGAAGTTTTGAACTCAGAAGTTTTGAACTCGGAAATTTTGAACTCGGAAGTTTTAAACTCGGAAGTTTTGAACTCGGAAGTTTTGAACTCAGAAGTTTTGAACTCTGAAGTTTTGAACTCGGAAATTTTGAACTCGGAAGTTTTAAAATCGGAAGTCAAAAAGTAGAACTCGGAAGTGAGTGGCCCTTCTCGGCTTTCGTACATATATAGATGCTACGGCGTTTTCACAAGTTGGCCAATTAGTGGGTTACACCCGTGGCGGAACAAAAGATGCCTCATTAAGACATTAGCTTCTTTTGTTATACCAACAACACGTCTGCTACGCTTTTGTGATTTTATTCCCTAAGGAATGATTGCAACCCAATAATATCGGGAAACCGTTCTAAAAATAACCTTCCTTGTGAAAATGCCGTAGCATAGAGGTAGTATAGGAGATTCTCGCTCTTGGTTATGGGCTCTTGATTGTACATCATGCATCTACGTCACTAGGTGATTAATGTGACTGGAATTTGTCTGGGTTGGCTAGCAAGTAATTACTCGGTACCGTCTCTAACATCATTAGGAAACATTACAGCCTGCTGCTCTCTTCGATCTAACCGCTGTAAGAAAACCTTTTAACACTTGCCCATGGTAGCCTTTAGACGTACCACCAACCTGCGTGACCTACTCGTTAAAGCTAAACTCCCTTCTAACTCGACTAATTCCCAGCTCCAACTCCCACCTGGCTCGTTCCGTTGTAAGAAGAACTGCGCCACTTGCCCTTACATTTCTGACGGACTTACTAACTATACTTTCTTTGCCACCGGTGAAACGCGCTCTATCAAATTTAATCTGACCTGTAACACCAAAAATCTAATCAACATGATTCAATGTAACCGCTGCAATCTACAATATATAGGTGAGACTAAACGACGCTTAAAAGACAGATTTACGAACACCGCCGGACAATAGATAACTCTAACAACAAAAAATTATCTAAACCCACAACAGTTGCCGAACATTTTCTTAATACTCCTAATCACACTGCCAACGACATGCAACTTATTCCTATCGAAAAAAATATTTTCTAAGAGAGACTCTATACGTAAGGCCAGAGAAGCGTTTTTAATCGCACAGGCGAGAACACTCGAACCTTATGGCCTTAACATCCGGGAAGAGTCATACTAGATATCTGTTTTCACCTTCACGGTCTATCATATTGTAATCTGTTTTATGACAGCTCAGTATCACGTTCAAAAATACACGCCAATGTAAATTTTCTTCATTGTACCTGAAGAAGGCTGTGTGGCCAGCCGAAATATTGTACCACTAATTTCAAAATTCTACGTTGTATCGGTCTTTGCTTCTTCAAAGTTATTTTCTATTTTTGTGTTCGGTGCAACAAAATTTCTGCGCGTGCGTTAAATTATGCATTAATCGTATGCGCGCGCTCCTCGTGGCGCTTTCTCTCCTATATATTCTTGTTACTCGGGCTGCCTGTGGCAGCACGAGTCTAAATCTGCAGGCCGTTATTGTTTTTTAAAGTGGTATTGTTTTTGTTTTTGTTTTTGTTTTTTGTTTCATGGAGCAATTTTTTTGCGCATGCGTTAAATTATGCATTAATTGTGTGCACGTGTCCAGTCGCCATCTTGAGACGGACGGCTGTACACAGGCTAGTTTGTATGGGGTGCCAAGTGTCCAAAAATTATATGTCACAATTATATGAAAATTATATGGAAATTATATATATAATCGTTATTATATCATATAATTTCTTTTCCTCCTGAGTTCATTATTTCAAATAATGTTCGTGTTGTTATTTCATTGTTTCATATAATGCAACACTGCCTTTCGCATTATATGAAACCATGATCGCCATTCATGATCTATTATTTCATATAATGCAAGACTGCTTTTTAAATTATATGAAACCATGATCGTCATCCGTTATCTATTATTTCAAATAATGCAACACTGCTTTATAAATTATATGAAACCATGATCCTAAGCCAAATTCGTTATTTCAAACAAGTTAATGCTTCAATTTTGCTATAATCCATTATTTGATATAATACATGTAGATTATATGATTTAAAACCATTATATGATATAAATCCCATTATATGATCACATAAATCTCATTATATGATATAATCCCATTATATGATATAAATCTCATTATATGATATAAATCCCATTATATGATCACATAAATCCATTATATCATATAATCCCATTATATGATCATATAAAGCCATTATATGATATAAATCCATTATATGAAAGAACCATTGTATCATATAATATCAATTGTATGCGCGATTGTATGCGCAGTTAGCAAATTTCAGTGTCGGTGTAATATTTAACTTAAGCCTCGATATTGTGTTAACGTATCTGTCGTCTCAAAGTTCAACTATCATCACCTTTTCGAAATTAATACTGTGATAATCTGCTGTACTCTCTTTCGGTTTCCATAATAAATGACGGACCAAGTGGCCAGCGATTTGGCTTCGGCGTTAAGCTTGTCTACGATCGGGGATTGCTGTTCAAGACAACGGCGAGACCCTAAAATACCTCTACTAGTACAAACGCCAACTCGTCGAGACCAAATATCACACTCCCCTAGCCTCTCAGACGTTACGCGAAAACCGAATTTCTGTTCGAACTATTCTTGATTAATGAGGTTATTTTCCCTTTCTCTTTGAATTTGACACATGAAGTTAATCTCTATGATATGTAATTAAATTAAATCCTGTAAAAATACGTTGGATCCGAAGTGAGGACCTATGCAGCCAAAAATATAAACAATAACGAATGAAAAGTCCGAAGACTACAGAAAAGCTGCTATACAACGTAAAAATCTAATGACGTGTGACCCGATAACCAAGCATTTCTGTTGCTCGAAACTAGATGCTTTTTAGCTCAGTCCGGGTCGATGGTGCAGTGGTACCGAAGCCTGCGTACTGTTTGCTATGCCATACTAACAAGTTCTAATAAGAACGAAACAGCTGTCTATGGCTGCAATCTGGTCCGAGCGCTTTTCGTGTCAGGCCTAGCTAACCGTAGTGCTTTGTGTTAGATTTTTACGTTGTTTATATTTTTGGCTGCATAGGTCCTCACTTCGGATCCAACGTATTTTTACAGGATTTTTGTCCACGGTATTTGCTTATGAGTTTTTTAAATTAAATTGCTCGTTTTCATGAGACATGCGTGTTCATAGTACTCTTTTCTTTTCTTTTTCCACTTTTTTTCAAGGGCTCACGTGTTTTTGGCTGCATAGGTCCTCACTTCGGATCCAACGTATTTTTACAGGATTTTTGTCCACGGTATTTGCTTATGAGTTTTTTAAATTAAATTGCTCGTTTTCATGAGACATGCGTGTTCATAGTACTCTTTTCTTTTCTTTTTCCACTTTTTTTCAAGGGCTCACGTGCACGGTCCCATCACCCTGATTTGCCTAATTTTCAGAGTTTGTCTCTTTTCCAAGGTGCACTGGTTCATATTGTTTCTGGCTTCCTTAATCAATATTGTAACCAGGCATGTGCTAGTCGACTTTTTTCATGGGCTGACCGTACCCCTGCTAAGCCACACCCTCGTGTCCCTCAATTCCCTAATTCGTATGTTTCAGAAGGTGACGTTTTTCGTTACATAATTTTCGATACTGTATATAAAACCGACGAAGGGGGTGTTTGTGTGTAGCATGTATAATCAAGTACAACTATATGAAGACGTTTTTTTATTTAATTATGTACGTATGTTTAAGTGTATATTTCCTCTTTTTTTTTTTTTTTTTTTCGGGTGTTCTGAGTCGGTTATCCGTGGACAGTGTGTTGGTTAAGCAGTAACGCAAGAAACAGTAATTCTTCGTCGTCTACACTCGACAACTGACTCGACGTTTCTCTATTAGAATGAGTGGCCGTGCTTTATGTTTACAAACTCAAGCTGAAAGAGTTTGTAAATACAATAAAGCACGGACACGAATTCTGTATCTGACTTATCAAACGTTTAATTACACAGTCATAGAGATTAACTTCATGTGTCAAATTCAAAGAGAAAGGGAAAATAACCTCATTAATCAAGAATAGTTCGAACAGAAATTCGGTTTTCGCGTAACGTCTGAGAGGCTAGGGGAGTGTGATATTTGGTCTCGACGAGTTGGCGTTTGTACTAGTAGAGGTATTTTAGGGTCTCGCCGTTGTCTTGAACAGCAATCCCCGATCGTAGACAAGCTTAACGACATAGAAGAATGAATTTTGGTAGGTGTATAAAGGAGTGTAAACAAAACATAGTCTGATAAGTTAAGCTAATATAGCCATCATTGTGACGTCACAATGACGTCATATATCCTTCTCTAATTAATAGGTTTCTTATATTTTTTTATTACCTCTAAAAACGTTTTACTATATCTTTTAAAAATCTCTTGTTCATGAAAATGAAATAATGGAAAACCCGATCTCGATCGGTTGAACAGTAAACGAAAGTTATTAAAGTTTGAATTTTCGTAATTTTCCATAAAAATTGCATAAAAACCATTTATGAAATTGTCGCTTGTTTTAACTTTTACAGTTTGAAATACTGGTGCATCATATTTTGCACAATAATAGAGCTCTTTAGTAATAACAACGTGTTCTTTTTAGAATTTTGATATTTTTTTTAGTATAACAGCTTATAATTGAAGCCCCATTTTTTGTACACGTCATTATGACGTCTTAAATATATTTGTGTACGCTCAGAAAATAGCCAGTTAATTTTTTTAGGAATTTTATCAATGAAATGCATTTGGCTAACACTCACAAGTCATAGTATTCTCTTTAATGATATTTTTATAGTCGGAAATCTGATTTAAGCTTGAAGTATGACGTCACTAATAATGACGTCATAAAAACAGTAAATCGTCCATAACTTTGAATATATTTATCGTAGAAAGTTCAAATTTTCCTCAAATGAATATATTTCATAAAGGCTTTCTGATGACGTAATATTTTAAAGGTTAATTTTCACCAACAAAGGAGGCATCCCTTATGACGTCACAACAACGTCACAATACAGAAACAATTGTCCCTAAAAATGTAGTCTTACTTTGTTACCAAGCTGCCAACATTTCGTCAAATTTAGAGTAGTAGTAAGGAAATGGCGTTACTTTTACGTTTTCTGTTACACTCAACCCCGCCGTTTTTACGGTTATTCGTGCCCGGCGTGTTACTTTGAATTTGTAACCGTTTTTTTGCGTATTCACTTGTAAACCCTGAAGAAGGTTGGCCGTGCCAGCCGAAATATCATTATACCCCATTACCATAATCAGTTCTAGAATAGGTTGTCTCTTCTTCGCCTCCTTTGGCCTCCGAAGTTTCGAAATGTGTCACAAAAGGGTAGTACTGAATTGGATTTTAACCATCAAATCCTAAACTAGAGACTTGTTCACTAAATATCAAGGAAACGTCGCTTGACTGCGCTTCATTTTCAGGCCTACTCCGGGGCATAAAGTCGCCTTAAATCGCATTAAGAGGGTATTCAGCAGTTATTCCTTATAATCAGTTTTGTTTAGGTCGCCTTAAATTGCCCAAAGTTGTAACAAGCAATTCTTCATTTTTTTCTTAAGTCAGCGCCTTAAGTTGCCTGAAGTCGCCCAAAATTTCCCCAATTTTTCCCCGTTACCTGCACAATAGGCGATGTTACATCCAAATGTCGGATGCAGTTGGTATACGTAGAACCCTGTACAGTTCTTTACTTTGATGAAAAATTGTCTATAGCAGCCGTTGTCCAAATCATACATATTGATACAAGCCCTCCTAGTAACTTGGCCTTCTGCCTGTGTAGGATGTGATCCATCCATCCATATTGGTGCTTGCGTGCCACAGTGGTTTGATCCAGGATCTGTTGTCGGCATTTCTCCACCGACTTCACTCGTGAAGCGATACCATCCGTACGGTAGAACTTTATCACACAGAGGTTTGTCCCCTTGTCTAAATACTCGGGCTGTGCTTCGCAAAGGCTCGTTGATTTCCTTGTAGACGGACGTCAAACAAGGGTCGGCTGTATGCGCGCTACAAATCAACAGCGAAGTAACCCATAACGTGGAAATTAGCGACACTGTAAAATAAAACTTCACCTTCATCTTGTCCAGTTAACGCTACGCAAACGGAAAATTATGTATTTGTCCTTTCGTTACTGTCTTATATTCTTTGGTTTTCTAATCTACTTCCAAAAGAGACGCGGAAGTTATAATAACTGACGTCACTATGCAATTACGGTACGTGCTGGCGCGAATACCTGACGTCACTATGCAATTACGGTACGTGCTGGTGCGGTTATAGTACATCTGTGATATCTACGAGCGAATAATAAGAATATATCGTTCTTGATGGTATTCAAACAAGAAGAAGAAAAGCTGAGAAAAGGAGCACCAATTTATTTTGTCATAATTTAGTTTGTGAATAAATTTGGCAGCGGGTGTAAAGTTCTTATAGGACAAAGTTTATATTTAAGTTCAACGGCCAACTGAGTGAGAATCATCAAAGACCGAAAGTCCAGGTATTGAAAGTCCAAAAATAATTAAGCAATAAAGTTTTGTTATCTTCAATCGACCCAAAATTTTCAGAGAATTCAATGCAGGAAGCTTACTCCTCCGCAGGCATCACTATTTTATTAAGATAAACTTGAAAATTGCAAAGAACCGTGGACGAAAATCCTGCTGGTTGCTACGTTGGATCTAAGTCAGATCTAATCAGCCAAAATGAAAATGAATACGAAGTCCAAGGACTACGGCAAAGCTGACACAACGTAGGATTTTATATTGAATATTACAATATTTCGGCTGGCCAAACCAGCCTTCTTCAGGTACTAGATATTACAAGTGAAGAGCTCTAAGGTAAGAAGATCTATAAATGTGGTTTGGCTGGTTTGGCCAGCCGAAATATTGTAATATTCAATATAAAATCCTACGTTGTGTCAGCTTTGCCGTAGTCCTTGGACTTCGTATTCATTTTCATTTTGGCTGATTAGATCTGACTTTATAATAGATCCAACGTAGCAACCAGCAGGATTTTCGTCCACGGTTCTTTGCAATTTTCAAGTTTATCTTCATACGATTTTGACCGTAGGTCTATATAGATCCGATTATTCCTGCTATTTTCTTCAAGAAATCATGGGCATTGATATCGCTTCATGGAGAGTTCGTATTGGCTCTTTCGTTCCTACCAACGTCTCTACCTCTTGCCGTACAACAAATCACACCTCCAGGAACATTTACCTACCTAAAAAACTTCCTACAATCCTGTTTTCCCTCGCTATGCTGGCCTACATATTCTCTCTTACAATCTACATGGACGTTGAAACTAACCCTGGCCCCACCGCTGTTCAACACCAAACTCCTATCACCATTTACGTCGGACATCATAATCTCACTGCTCGTACACCGAAATTCACAAAACTGTTCAACGCTACTAAACGCATTCAACTCAAGCTCACTCGATTTCGACACCACTTGATGAACTACACATTCTACAAGGATAACAACATCATACCTAAAGGTCTCCTACCCAGATGTAAACCAGCTCTATATAACTACTAACAATTACTATTTTTATAAACAGTGGAAATGCATTTCTCTTTCTACAGCACGCCGTCACCTTAATTTGCTAACTAGAGAATGCCGTCACAAGATTAAATTACTTACAAAAGAACTCTCAGAACATAAGGAATATTTACGTAAAGTTTGTACTCTAGAAACATTTTCTTTTTTCATAGCCAGAATTGATTCGATGACTTTATCTCTTGAGTCTCTACTCACTAATAGACGTGTTAAGAAAACTACTTTCTATACTAATAGCCCGCATACTGATAACATTAATACACATAACCGTACCAACACGCCACCACCCGCTTCTGGACATAGTACTTTAACGAGACGTAATCGTCGTAAAAACAAATTTAATATTTCCAGACTTGATACCACTGCTGTTATTAACCTGTCTCAAACACCACTTTCTAACGACGAAATCTCAGTTCTTGCTCGCGGTTTGACCTTCTGCCCTACACCGCGACGTATTAATTGGCCGGAAGTCTCAGCTGACATTGACGATTTTACACGACGCATGCGACTTGCAGAATACTTCTACGATCCTAATACTGGCGCTATTCCTACTCAACATAATCCTTTCCATAACAAAAGCACTTGGACCCCTCCTACCGATAGAGATTCTGCTTTAAACGCCTTCATAGATGCTATTAAACATGACATTACCGCTTCTAAACCTAACCACATTTCTGATAATTTATCTCGCAACGAACGACAAGCCATACACCGACTTAATCAACAACAAGACCGCATAATAATCAAACCTGCTGACAAAGGCTCCGGCACTGACTTTAATACTTTAATACATACAAACTTTATTAGCATTCCCATATACATAAATGGTATTGCCTAAAACATAAACAACATAACTAAAAGAAGCTAAACTAACTTTGAGAACAATTTCTAATATTACGATGATTTCTTATTTCAAAGGCTTCAAAAATATAGTGAGCCAATTTCTTACATACAAATGGGTCTATGTTATTAAAGAGAAATAAAGTTTTGTCTTTGATATTTAAGTTTGTAAAATGTTTGTATTTATTACAAATGTCGTCGAAGAATACTTTTCTAATGTTATTATATAAGCTGCAATGAAATGTGAAATGTATTTCGTTTTCTACTTCATTTGTGACACACATTTCACATATCCTTGAAGCTTCGGGTATTTTGGGACGATAGTGTCTGCCTGTTTCTATCCTTAAATTATGATTTCCCGATCTAAGTTTTGCAGTCATTCTTCTGTGATCTGATTTTTTTATCAGCTCAATGTATGGAGAAGCCTTTGTATCATGTTTGAACATTGAATAAAATACTAGTTTTCTATTTGAATTTATGAGATGTAATTGATGTAACTGTGATTGATTATCTATATTTTGTTTCATAGAGGATAACCATTTGTTTGGTTTATTTATGTCAATATCCTGTATGGTTTTTTTATTCCCTGACTCAAATAAATGTACAAGCTCATTTATCGAAGATATGAAACTATTTTTGTTGGAGGATGCCAAGTCTTTCGAAATCTGAAGACATTGTTTTGCAATACTATTTTCTGGGAGCTGTTCAAGGTGTATCCAGAATTTTAACATGTTTCGATAAATTAGAGATTTTAAGGAAAGCCTTCCAGACTCGTTACGGGAGGCAACGTTTGGTGCTCTTCTATTTATCCCAAGGTAGTGTTTATAAAATTGGGTATGTATTCTTTCAATAGGATCTGTTTCCCATTTATTGAAATTGATTTTGTCATAAGCCCCCCAAACTTCTGAGTTGTACAATAATATAGGACTGAATAATGTGTCAAATAATTTGTTACATATGTTGATAGGGAGTTTACGGAAATCGAGATATTTTTTCATTGCGAAAATAGAACGTCTTGTTTTCTCAGTTGAGATTTGTTTTGATTTCGTGAAACTACCATTACATGACATTGTCGAACCTAAGTAAGTGTACTCTGGAGAATTTGTAATCGGTGAACCATTTAGAAAGAACGAATATTTCTCAAGAGTAGATTTACGACATTGTTTTTGGAAAATAACAGCCTTAGTTTTCTTCATATTGATAGATAAAAACCAATTTTGACAATATGTTTGGAGTGTATTAATGGTCTTTTGGAGGCCTGCTGCACTACTGGATATCAGAACTAAATCGTCTGCGTAAAATAAACTGTTTAGATAGGTTCCATTTGGCAGAATAACTGGATCAGTGTCATTAGTGCTTTGTAGAATATGAGGCAAATCATTCAAATATAGATTAAAAAGTAGAGGAGACAAGACGCATCCCTGTCGCACTCCTCTGGTATACTTAAAATAGTCAGTTCTTTGATTTTGTACTTTAATGCTGCATTCCGTTTTTGAGTACATATCTTTAATAAGATTATAAAATTGACCTCCGATTTTATAATCAAGTAATTTCGTTAAGATGCCTGAATGCCATATTGAATCAAAAGCTTTGCGAAAATCAACAAAGCAGCAGAATAATTTTCCTTTATTTGCATTGATCACATATTTATCTATTAGTGTTCTTAATGAAAAAATGTGGTCGGATGTTCGATTACCCGGAAGAAAACCAATTTGTGAGGAGTGTAATATGTTTTGTTTTTTGACGAAATCGAGTAATCTAGTATTAAGAATAGAACAAAACAATTTTCCTAGGCAACTGGTAACACAAATACCCCTGTAATTAGAAGGTTCCGATTTATCACCTGATTTATAGATTGTACTTATTAAACCTTTGGTCCACAAGTCAGGATATATTCCTGTGTTGACGATAAGATTGAATAATTTCGATAACGAATTTATTAGGACATTTATTCCACATTTTATCATCTCATTGCGAATTTTATCATTACCAGCAGCTTTCTTATTTTTCAGTTTTTTAACAACCTTTCTAATTTCGTTATTAGTAATGTGTTTGTCAAGGTTACTATTGTCATTTTTTGGAACCCTGGATTTATTAATTTGATTAATGATATTTTTTTGCGCTGTTGTACAACATTTCTCATTTACATTTGAGTGTAAATTACTGAAATGATTAAATAAATTATCTATTGGAATGGTTTGCTCTGGGATATTATTAACATCATTGACTGATTTTAGCGTAGACCAGAATTGTTTAGGATTTTTCTCTTTTATTAGTAATTTAATTTTATCATTATGGAACTTTTGTTTTTTATTACGTAATTAGGTCTTGTATTGTTTATTTGTATTATGATATTCTGCTCTTAAGTCAATGTCCAAGGGATTTCTGTGTAATCTATTAGATTTTTTCTTAAGTTTTAATCGAAAATTCTTGCAATCTTTATCGAACCATGTCTGAGAGTTTTTTTTGTTTTTTAACTCGGGTTAGTTGCAAAGATGTTCTGGCGGTGGTTTCTAAGATGTTATTGAACTGATTAACCGCTTTATTGACGTCTTCTGGTTTATGTCCAAAATTTGCATTTTCAAATTCATGAACTATCTGTTTTACTTGAAATGTAGTTATGGACAAAACCTGGTATATTAACGAATGTAATCGTCAACTTAGTGACACTAAATTCTACAAACAACAAGACGAAGACATGACTAACAAAATACAGAAACGTGTAACGACTTACGTGCAACGTATGTTGAACGCCTGCTACATCGACGATAAAACTAAACAGTACCTCATACAAACTAACGTTAAACCAGGACGCTTCTACATTCTACCTAAAATACATATATCGAGGCTTAAGTTAAATATTACACCGACACTGAAATTTGCTAACTGCGCATACAATCGCGCATACAATTGATATTATATGATACAATGGTTCTTTCATATAATGGATTTATATCATATAATGGCTTTATATGATCATATAATGGCTTTATATGATCATATAATGGGATTATATGATATAATGGATTTATGTGATCATATAATGGGATTTATATCATATAATGAGATTTATATCATATAATGGGATTATATCATATAATGAGATTTATGTGATCATATAATGGGATTTATATCATATAATGGTTTTAAATCATATAATCTACATGTATTATATCAAATAATGGATTATAGCAAAATTGAAGCATTAACTTGTTTGAAATAACGAATTTGGCTTAGGATCATGGTTTCATATAATTTATAAAGCAGTGTTGCATTATTTGAAATAATAGATAACGGATGACGATCATGGTTTCATATAATTTAAAAAGCAGTCTTGCATTATATGAAATAATAGATCATGAATGGCGATCATGGTTTCATATAATGCGAAAGGCAGTGTTGCATTATATGAAACAATGAAATAACAACACGAACATTATTTGAAATAATGAACTCAGGAGGAAAAGAAATTATATGATATAATAACGATTATATATATAATTTCCATATAATTTTCATATAATTGTGACATATAATTTTTGGACACTTGGCACCCCATAAGTTTGAGGTACGTTTGGTAGGTTTTATGCCACATTTCATTTTACTCTCGGTCATAGTACATACCAGCGTAAACACCGTGATCGGTAGGCCAACACTAAAATAATTTTGACCGTGTTTTTAGCTGGTTTACCGATCTCGTATCGAGACCTGTGTACGTTATAATATACAGGTATACTGAATAGCTGATATATAGCGAAATATAGCGATTTACTAGCAAATATAGACCCATTCGAAAAATGGCGTCCAATTTAATTAACTATTGTTTAGGACTGACTAGCCTCGCTTACACGTTCAAAAGCTTTTGTGTAGACTGACTAGCCTCGTGTTCACGTTACCAGGACAATAGCTTTTTAAATTGGACGCCATTTTTCGAATGGGTCTATATATACTGTGGTTGAGCAGTTATGGGTTTCTCTACTCTATCGAAGTCTGAAAACATCTGAACTCTTGAACTGTGAGAGCAACATTATTAACACTGTCACTCGCCAACACGAAGCCAGAAATATACACATTCCGCACAGAATTATGATGAGCCAAGCACTATTTAACTCTCAAGGTAAACTTAAAGAATCCAAGTCATCCAAAAGGCATTGCGCGCTCACAAGTGCGAATCCGCCATTTTGTATGCCAGGATAAATGGCGGCCATATAGGGAGTTTAGCAGTATAAGAGGAAAATCTGTTTCCATCGGCCTAAGTGTTTACGTTAAAGTCAATTGTATCATCAAGTTGTTTTTCAGAATTATCAGTCTTCGTGTGTGTGTTATTATTTTAAAGTTTTAGTCGTAGTTAGTACGTGAAGAACGGCAGGCACTTTAGTCGCCATCCCCGAGGCCGAAAAAGTGCAAGGAGGAGAAAGGAATCGCTCCACGTATGTGCTATAGAACCAGAGAAAGGAAAGTTTTGGGATAAAAGGCCTTTCAAATAACGAATATGATGGAATTTTACTCCTCCAGAGTATCGCCGAGTTGCCGATGCGAAAGGTTTCAACAAGGAACCCTAGCTCGAGCAACACCAACACTCACAACAGCCTACAATACATGTACATCAAGTAAGTGTTGAATTCAATTGCTTGTTGTAACGTTTCTTTTGATTTTATAAGCTTATTCAGTGGGAAAGATATATTTGCTAAAGTCTGAAAGTCTTGTATCTCATTCTCAGCTAAAATTTCGGGTGTGATAACTCATCCCTAGACCTAGTTTTCGATTTTTTCTCCCTCGTCCCTAGTGAGTTTTAAACATTTCTCCCAAGCCCAAGAACATGAATGTAATCCCATAATTTTTCTTCCTCCTCCCTAGTTTTTTTCTGGACATCTTTCCGTCTCCCTGGCATATATAGACTGACCCTCTCCGCTTTGATAAATTGCATTGTTTCTTTTTTAAATACATGCCATATTACTAAACTTTAAATGGTTGCTATTTAAATTTAGGTAAACGCCAACACTTTCAGTCCACACCATTGAAGAGTGATGCAAAAGGATCCCAGCGTGATATTTCTCTGGTGGCAGTTTCAGAAAGGGAAGATTGAAAGGTCTTTCAATTTCACTGTATTGCTCATGCATTTGACCATGTATCTGTGTATACATAGAGACCCTAGTGGTATATAAAGGCCCTAGTGCATCCTCCTTTATACCCAATAAAACACTACATGGCTTAGTTGCTTCATCTGATTGGTCAAAATGTCATTAATGTGTTTTTGAATGATATATATTTCTTATACTGGTCCACTGAGAATCCACTGGAATTGCACACTGGTTGGCAGTCCATATTTTGTTTCTCATCTGGGTGACTGTAGCTAATACCAATGCTTTTCAAAATTACAGCTTTTGACAATATTTTTACATAAATGTAACTTTTCATTTAACACTGTGTTCCTAATACATTTTTTGTTTTTATTGGAAGCCTCCAAACAAGGCCATGAACTACATAACTTGAGTAATTGCTTTTTAGATTATGCAACAGAATTTAAAAACTAAAATAAAAATCACAAGGAATAAGCTATGTGTACTATCTTGGACAAATGTGTTTTGTATTCTGGACTTCCCTGTTCATTCAATGTTGAAAGGGAAATTTTTATATTCAGCTTATTGTGTATAACTAGAAAACATCAACATTGAGCCAGGGGATGGGTATATAAGGAAAAGGGTAATAATTTTCTTGTGTTTTAATCTCAAATGGATGTGCCAACCTATTTTGTCCAAGTTTGTTGGTTGGTACTGATAACAAAATTGACTGCAAGAGGTATTGAGTATGGACTGAGACTGAAGGCCTAATAATTATTGTGTGGTTAATAAAAGGGGGAAACTAGTGTTAAACAGAGTAACAGTAAATAATTGAAAAGTTGATTACAAAAAATTATATAGAGTCCAATTGCATTTACAGACAAGGTTAAATGAACATAATACATGTATGGGCCTGGTATAGTAGAGAGGTTGTCCCTAGTGCTAGGACCACCATCATTGTCTATATACAAAAGTTTTGAGAGATTACAATAATACATTGAAATATTTTGTGCTATACTCAATTTCCATTCATACTAGCATGCCTTTTGATGTTCAACTAATTCTAATACAAGGATAAGGAATCTGAGATCTACTGTGGTTTCAATAAACTAGTTTTGTATTCTCACAGATGAGCTGGAACTAGCAATAAATGGAGGCTCTGCTGAATAGCTTTTAGAAAAGTTAATCACATTGACTCCTCATCCAGCTCGTCTGCGAATACTAAACTTGCCTAATAAATACAATGCATGAGTTACCAGTACTGTCCTCAAATCGCCCCCCCCCCCCCCCCCACACCCCAACATACCTAGGCACCTGTCCCAGGGGCATTTGTCAGAGAGGGTGGAGAATAGCACATTTTCATTATGGCATCATTTATTTATTTTTCTCTTTCAAATTTATCAATTCCTTTGAGAGTTCCAAGACTGATACAAATTCGAAGTAGTTGTAGTATGTGATGGCATCATGAAAATGTCCTGTTTGTCAGAGTATTTAATTACATCAATTTTTATACATGGTGGGGCATTTGCATAACTTAGCTGACACCAAAGGTGGTGGTTCATTCAAAAATATCAATGCCTGAGGGAGGGAGGGATAGGCTTGGAATTAATAGATACCTTAACAGTCTACAATAATGAACACATTTGAGTACATCCCCCACAAAAAAAGTAACTAGTTTCAAAATATTTTGGTATCATGAAAGCATCTTATTAAAAAATGTACATGTATAATTATTATTGTACTGTTATGGTTTTCTAACAAAAAGGTATATTTTTGGCATATAATCACTAATTGTGATTACTTTTGGTGGATCCTGTGATGTCATCAGTTGAATCGACTCCCAAGAGAACTGGTACAATAACATCCCATAGGATTGAATTGTGACACTGAGACAACACAGTCCTGCAATTCAGGTAGCTTTTATCCTAGTTTAATTACTGTGACTGCCTTTTGAAGAAAAATAATTTAGACTCAACTATAACAAAATATAGAATTTCAGCATAAAGAATTCATGCTGTGTTAAAATGTTACTTGCACTTTAAATGTCCTGAAATGTTTCCAACTGGAGCAATGATAATGGTGGACCAATAATCCTAGTGATATAGCCCCTTTAAAAAATAAGTAGATAAGTAATTGTTGTATCCAATGTATGCCCTGCCTGGTTGTGGATAGTCTTATCGGATCATGAGCACCACACTGGATGGTAGAACTCTGCGGTTTGCTCAACCCAGTTTTCCATATTTCCACAGGCAATATTGCCTGTAGGCTGCCTTTCGAAATGAGTTACTTGAATAATCTGGTTCTTCTCCCTTATGCCACATCTAGTCCGAAAAACTAATGTTAGAACTTCTCGATCTAGGCAGATCAGTTACTAAATAGAGCAGATTTCAGATGAGTGGGACAAACTATGGCATGTCCATAACCGATTTGATTGGATCAGCAGGACAAAAACAATGGGAAATTATTTCAATGTCATGTCACGGCATGCCGTGGGGAACTACCAGAAGGTGATAAAGATATACTGCTTCTGAAGGCTATTAACTTAAGGTCATGGAAGTCTAGAGTTCGCTTGAACCACACGGTCAACCAGATGATAAATCCCCAGCGACCTGGATGGTGTACTTGTGCCATGGGGTCTGTATAGACCTAGAACAGATTTTGTATGAGTGGGGCAAACTACAGCACAATGAAATCCTGCTATGCACCTATCAATGTTAAGCCCGGGGGAGGGGGGTTTGGCAAGGGGTGGGGATTTGACATTTTTGCCCAAAAAAATGTCAAATTCCCCAACCTCGGGAGAACATGTTTGGTCAAAAATATCAAATATCTGCCCCGTCTTCCTTATGTTTCCTATAAATAACCCCACCCTGGGCAGGCAGCGTATGTCAAAATCCCCACCCTCGGGGTAGCCCTGCCTGTCAAATCCCCACCCCACGTACCCCACCCCCTGGGCTTAACATTGATAGGTGCATTAACAGAAGTAGTTTTCGACAGTAGTTTTCATTCGTAAAAGGTACAACATTCAATATACGTTTATTTCACTCAAAACAAAAACAACAATTACTGAGTAGGCAGGACCTGAATAAACCAAGGGGTTATCGAGTCTAGTTTCTATTAAACAAAACTACAATTATATGCCGTGAGATAGAAGAGAAACACGTATAAATAAAGGGGAAAACGTATACCAATAAGTTCATTTAATATTAGATTTTGAGTGGATTCAAAAATATCATTCTAGAATTTATTTACAGTTAAAGCAAAATCGATGCAAGTGACTATTCAACTGACCCCATTTCTGATCATCGTCGCAAAGTTTCCGATTTTTGGTTGCAGCTAGTCTCTCGCGAAACAACAGAAGAAAAAGTATTAGCACATTTCATTTCTCACCTTTATTTCTCTCAGCATTTGCGACTTGCTCCTGGTGTCGAGCAAAGGCATTTGGATTACGATTTATAACTATAAGGCTAACTTTATTCTTGCATCCCGCCTTTTGGTACCGCATTTGCAGTAACAGCATTTTAGGGAAACACTTTTGCACGATGAACAACCCTTTGTTTTGGCACCTTTCTTCCTGCTGCAGGTGTTCTTGCAGGAGCAAACCTACAAATGTTTATTCGTATAAAAGTTCATTTTTAAAATAGATAATAACTAACTCAAATTTAAAGTACGATATTCCAAATAAAAACCTGCTTACCACTCGGTCAGAAGTGAGAGTCAGATAATTTCTCCCAATGCGTTTGGTGATGGCTCGTTAACATTTCGCTCAGGCTGAGCACAAGCAACTGCAGTTGGAGAGCCGTAGCAATTGTGTGAAGGACCAGGACGACTTTCATCTTCACCTGCTTTTATCTACAATACTTGAAGTGAACAATATCAATAGGCCTTTTGCAATAGACAGTCACGTGACTTGTTGGCCCATAGTAACGCCATACTGGGTTGCAAGCTAACCAGCTCTCCCTTGACAACCAACAGAGATTGACTGAGCCGTGGTATCATAGCTGGACTACGAAGCGTTTTTTCGTCTTACTTACTAAATTCATCTCGAAATAAGTCTTATACAGAACAAAAGTAAAGGTTGTTCTTTACTTTTGATCCGGTATTTTGTCAAATATGCGGCGCAAAATAGAGTTTGGACGCTCAAACGAACTCACCTCGAATCTCAGGCATGGCAAACATGGCGGCCGCTAAACAAGGTAAAGTAGTCATAATTAAACGAATAGTATTGTAATAGTTGAGCAGATTCTTTCTTTCTTTTATACTATGTTATATAAACCAGTAATTACGGCGTTAATTTCTCAGGTTTATAACTTTGGAGAGTACACGAAACATTGACGAATGGTGACAGTGTCAGTATTAAAATGCAATGGTCGATATGACCACATACAGGAAGGCCAAGCTCTGTATTTGCACTGTGAAAGTTCTAGAAGAAAAAATGAAAAATAAATAAAATATTTAACTTTGAAGAACTGGTCTTGTGTTATCATGTGTCTATAATTAACCATATAGCAATCAGTTAGTGCTCTGGCACCTGTAAATCGGTATGTTTTCAGGCTAGCTCTTTTTCTTTAATATTTATAAAGAGGGAGTCAGTTTTTCTCAACTATATTTTTCCTATGTTTGGTGTGGTGACATGAAATATTGAGAACTTATTAAACATATTGTAAGCTTCCTGCAGCAAACACATCAACTCTAATGTTTCAAAAAGTGACATGCTAGAAAATGATAAAGAACTTAAGAATTTAATTTATTTAATTTAATCTAATTGTTAAATTAATTAAGCTTAACTGGTTGGAATACTTAGACTTGGTGTTTTTCTTTAAGTGCAAATTAGGCATCGTAAATCTGGATATCAATCATTATACTTCATACAGTCAGGACCCCGGGAGGGGGGGGGGGGGGGGGGGGTACTCTACCCGAAGTTGGGTAATGGTGTGCCGCTGGGGCTCTGAAACCCTTACTCTGTTTAAGACAAAAAACCTCAAATTTCCATACCTTGTTGAAGACAAAGTGTTAAAATTTTATACCCTTCTATAAGACGAAAATACAACAATTAAGAATCCACAAGAAGTGTCTATAAAGTCAACTGTTTTATTTAGAGGTCAGGGATAAACCGATTACAAATCGATATCTGGTAATGAGTATGATGTTTACATCAGATAAATGTCATGTCAAAAGTGATAAATACCATACCCTGTTCAAGATCTGTCAATGTGAAAATGGATACCCTGTCTAAGACCAGAAACTCGAAAAACCATACCCTGTCCAGTGGATCATCCCCGTATAGTCCATATATGGGAGTACCCCCAGGAAGAAGCAAGGCATATAAAACCAAAAAATTAAGGAATATATCTGATAGTGTTTATTAATCTAATATATACTTTTACATGGTCTAATGGATGTCAAAGGGGCACTGTCATTTAATTAGGAATTGAATCTTCAAGTTTCTTTAAAACAAAACTACAATTAACTGATAACACCCTGAATTCGAAGAGTAATACTATGTGAATGCCCGGATATGGTTTTCAAAATTTTTCAATAAAGGATGACTAAGTGGATTACAAAAGCTAATTCTATGAAGAGGCCTGGTTAGGGGTATTGGGGATAAGTGATAACTAGCAAAATAATGACTGGGATAAGGGATAACAAACCAGAAAACAATAGGGATAAGGGATAACCAAAGTCCATCGGCCGGGGATAATCGATAACAGCCATCTGCATCTCAGGGATAAGTGATTAACTATCCTGAAAAATATAGGGATAAGGGATAACAGCACCCCACCTCCCCCTAATAACCGGCCTCTATAAACTTGATTTCGGTTACAGTGAACATATTTCAAGTTGCTCTAAATTTCTCTTAAAAGCAGTATTTTTCATCCACTCAAATCTTTGCCATCCTTTATCAAAATTGTCTCAAATTTTCTCGGCTAGTACATTGCATACTCTCATGCCTGGCAGAGAGATGAGAAACCTCTGCTTGCAGGGTAATATTTTTGTCTTTAGTCATGAGAATGTTTATCATTTTTGGGTTAATTGACAGTGTTCCTTTAATATTATTAAAATTTTATAGCGAGTGGTTAATAATGTATGCCTGTTACTGGCTAATAGCAAAATAAGAAACAAAATATATAACATTCTCTCCAATGACTAAGTAGGGATATATAACACTTATCAAAGTCCTGATATTTTCCTTTGCTTCAAAACTGGACATGTAACACCCACAGATTCAGTATCAAACTTAAATAATATTCCAAGATAATTTCTGCATCTCCTCAAGTACATGTAGCTAGCCATAGCCTGTCCTTTTCTAAGTTAAGGCAAAGGAAACGAACATTTAATTTTAAATAATACAACATTTATGAATATTTTCGTAGCTTAAATATAGCCTTAATTAAAGTTAAACACAGGATTTTATTTAAGTACATGAACGAGCGCCTAGAGTAAACAGTATTTATCCCCATATTGGTTAGATTATAGAATACCCGGCAACTTCGAAAGATCACTTGAAAACTGTGCTAAACTATGCTAAAAATTATAGTGCAGGTGTATGTAGGGTCGTTCTATGAATGATTTGGAGTCGGAAATGGTTAGGGTTTTTTTAAATTTCAGGGTTGGGTTTTTAGAAGGTTTGTATGAAAATTTGAGAAAATGAATTATTAATGATCCAAGTTGCGGGGTATTCTATAATTGCTCCCCAATATTCTTTTGAGTCCTGAGCAAAAGCTTATTGTGTTTGGCCGATTATTCACTAGCATTAAAACAAGCAATCGAAAGAGTTCACTAAGTTGTGTTTAGCGGCCGCCATGTTTGCCATGCTTGAGATTCGAGGTGAGTTCGTTTGAGCGTCCAAACTCTATTTTGTGCCGTATATTTGACAAAATACCGGATCAAAAGTAAAGAACAACCTTTACTTTTGTTCTGTATAAGACTTATTTCGAGATGAATTTAGTAAGTAAGTCGAAAAAACGCTTCGAAGTCCAGCTATGATACCACGGCTCAGTCAATCTCTGTTGGTTGTCAAGGGAGAGCTGGTTAGCTTGCAACCCAGTATGGCGTTACTATGGGCCAACAAGTCACGTGACTGTCTATTGCAAAAGGCCTATTCCCGGGTCTCTAACCTCCATTGCTCGATCGAGTCGAGTTCGTTGAAAGGTCCATGTCCCGTATGTAAACAATAACATGAGCGCGCAATGCCTTTTGGATGACTTGGATTCTTTAAGCTTAAATTAAAGATCTTCTTTGGTCTTTTATTGTGGATTATTGTGTATGATTATAATGTGAGTAATCTGTACAGGCTGTACATGCTCAAATATATTCTAGTATTCTGTACGTTGTGTTTTTTAACAGCGATTATTTGTTTGAATTTGACGAACAATGTTAACCTTATATTATGGAAAATCCAACTTGTATATATCTTAAAGGCCCAGTACGGACCTTGATGCTTTGCGCGCCGCGTACCTCAAAGCCGCCATTTGTCGCAGTTGAAAATTGCTCTCTTTTCAACCGCTCTATGCAATCCACTTCCATCGGCCGTTTTTCTAATCTCACTTTCAGTATATTTATTTTCACATGTTGCCAAATTGTAAGGCATCATTTCTATAGCATTTTAAAGACATTTAGGTCCTAATGTAGGCTATTTTTTTTGTTACGAGCAATGCGATGTATGTTTATGGGGAAGGCATCATGGCGGAACCGTCGGCAGGAAGACCACGTTAGCCTGGTTCTGTTCGGAAAATAAGACTTTGTTCTTCTGTATTTTACGGCCGGAATGAGAGGAAGCCACATGGGTTTTGCAGGAAAAAGAATCAGTGTTTTTGCGTTGTGTAATGCTACTGTCATCAACGGTGAGCAGTCTTCAGTGATATTATAAATTGCCAATTGGCGAGTTATTCACCGCAAGAGATATCGATTCCACTGGCATGGCTGGACTGGTCAAAGAGGAAAGGAATCATTTTACTATCATGACAAGTTTCAAGTCGATGCTATAGAAGTGCAATGGATTTTATAAGCCGTAGTTTTTGATGAGCCGATGGGCATGATTTGTGAGTTTGTGAAAATTTGTGTGAACCCACAAGTACAAACAGTCTGAACAACTATAAAGGTAAAATGACAGAATACTGTTACGTTCATTAAAGCAATTTACCAGAGACTTTTTCTGAATTCAAAATTAAATTAATTATTAAGTTGAAACATACTGGTACTGCTGTGCAAAAAATATATATATACATATATAGTAAAAATATTGTATGGTGCAAAAAAATAATATGCATATCTACACAAAGAGATACATATGTAATATAGAGTACATTGAGTACAGGAAATCATTGTAGCAAAAGCTAATCAATGTCCACAAATAAGCAATATTCTATTAGCAACAGGTGTACCAGGTTGTCACAAGATTTTATGCACATTGAAAAAAATCCACACACTTTCACTACATTCAATATTTACAACTTGCATGTTGATATTTACAGAGGGAGGAAAACCGGAGAACAACATTCAAAGCGTGGATGAGAATCAACAAACTGAACTCCCACATAATGGTGTATCCGGGATTCGAACCCGAGTCACAATAGTGAGAGGCGAGCACTAATACACGCTGCACCACGCAGCTCTCACATAAGCCTAATATACAGTCCTGGAGCCTGATTGAGCTAACCAGGATTAAGGGTTTGTTAGTGCATTTCTAACTAGTAGTTTTGATATTAGAGTGCAGAATGACATGTTTTACCAAAAGAACCAGAATCCTACGGATTAGATGCTAATCAGGCTTCAAACAAGGGCTCTGCTATAGTTTTCAAGTTTTAGGAAAAAGGGATAAAATACTTGAGAGATTAAAATAATAATGACATATTGACCTTTTTAATATCCATAAAACTTCAGTCCTATAAATTTTATCCTACCCTATTCATTTCTGGCCTTGTAGTCATAATACATGATCCCAGCTACCAGTACATTTACCTTAGTATTTAGAGGGGGTGGGGATGCGGACCAAGAATGGTGTATGCGATTTGCTTTGGTATTTCAGAACAATATTACATGTACACTTTAACTAAGGTAACTCCAGTAGAATATAGCAAATTAATATTGCCTGGTTCAAAAAATACTATTGATTTTGAGGGTCAGTGTTATCTTCCCCCAGAATTTAAAAAAACCATAAGTGTTTTTTGTGATCCAACATTTCGCTGGAGCCAATCAGCTATCTTAGGACCAATTTATTTGACATAATATATTGGATCCAAGCATTGTACCCAACCTGACCGAGGCCTGAGGTTATTCTCTAACATTTAATAAATCAGTAATTCATTAATATGTATATTTCTGATTTACCTGACAGAAGGGATATAGATAGGCAGTATCCCACAGGTTGTATCACATTTTTTTTTTCACTGCCATGTGCTGTATACGCACTCTGAACAGATTCCAGTTGTGGCACCAAAATATTGTGATGCAGCACATGTGCCAAGTGAGGTGTGTTCTTTATTTAGTTTGGCATGGGATAAAATAGTTATGCAATGTTTTCTTGTGGTATGCCATGAATGTTCCACTTCTCCCCCCCCCCCCCCCCCCCCCCCTCCCCCCCTCCCTCCCCCCCTCCCCCCCCCCCCCCCCCAAACTGCTAAATAATGTACGGTCCCTAAGAGCTTGTGTGTATACTGAAAAATCAAGTTACGAACATTTCAGGATTAGTATGCAATTAACAGGGGACTTTAATAATCTTTCTGTGTCTGTAACAAGCTAAAAAATATTCAATACAAAGTTGGTAGTCACTTTGTATTATTTGTATTTGCATTCATGTAGACACTCGTAGAATCTGCGAACAAATGCAGGTTTAGTAAAACTAAAAGTGGAAACAACAATATAGATGATATTAATAACTAATGTCTTGATTTGTCCAGAAACCCATTTAGCTGCATATACTGTGCTGTCATTGGGGTATCATAACTTTATCTTTCAAACACACAGTTATGGCATTGGATTTTGATGCAGATCAACCTCCAAAATTTTCCCATCTACACAAAATAATCTTTGAAAATGTGAAGGAGGTGATGAATGTCACCCTCTCTAAAGCAGACAATTCCCAATTATCTGCAAATATACCACAGTGGTGATTATTTATTGCCAATTTCTTGGCAAAGTCCATACTTCCTCTTCCCACACTTAACCGCTTGAAGAAAACAATGTACACCCTTTTCCTGAAACAAATAGAAGAATATTTCTTATCAAAGGTACAAAAAAAGAAAAGCAACCTAAAATATGACACTGGAGGTATAGTGTTTAATTTAATTAAACTACCACTGTCCAATTGTGCACCTTTTACATTGTAGGGGAAGGGGGTGGCTATTAAAAAGTCCTGTGGGAAAGAGGAAAATGCGGAAAAGAGGAAGTGCATGCACATTAAATACAATTCTGCATACTCTGAGTGACTACAAATGACAATTTGTGCAAGATAAATATCCCCCTAGCCATTTCCTATATAATGAACAGCTTGCACTCATAATTTGCTATAAAAAAAACATTCAAAGGATGTATTTCTTTTGCCATGCAGCTAATGGAAATAGATAATATTGTAGCAATCCTCTTGGGTAAACTGTACTGGAATAATGATGTAATGAACGATAGAGAAAATATGTGCTCATTGTCCCAACAACAACAACCTGAGCACTTTATGCGATTCTGGACAACTTGTACGTCATGTTCGAACCGCCAATTCCCCATAAACGAATTTTCTATAAGGAACAACGTAAAAATGGACAGATTGTGCTAAAACTAGTTGCCTTATTTTAGCTTACCTTATTTTTTAGCTTTGCTTCTGTCATATAAAAGCTCAAAGGTTTTGATGCATTTGGCCTTCTTCTCGCGTACACTTTATATACATGCAAGTACCCCTTCCTCCATTCGTGGCACATTGACTTTGGTACTGCACTTGGCTTTGTTATTATGGTTCTTAGGTTGTAAAAGGAAGGTAAACACCGACAGCGACCATTACGAATCAAGAGAATGAGTAAATTAAACTTTCGTTTTCTCCGGCCTGATTCTCACAAATGTTTACTTCGCCTGCAACAATGGAGCCGTAAGCACTCTAACTACGTTGTTAATCTTCTACCAACACCACACGATTGATAACGAAGAGTTGGTTTATACTAGTTTCCGTGTTTTGCTAACATGCAAACAAATGACAAAGGTGTAACAGAAGGACGATGTTCTACTTCGGCACGCGAGGCTAAAACAATAGAAGCCTCGGTTTCATGAAAATCAAAACAAAAACAGAGGCGCGCAAAGCACCAAGGTCCGTACTGGGCCTTTAAATACCAACAAAACACCCGGATCGGAGGCTGAAGAAATGGAAAACATAAATTTATATTAACACAAAGTGGATAATCAGCTTAAAGAAGACTGTAGATCTCGCTACGCGAAATTGCTAGTTGTCATTACGAGACAAGGAGATATCGATCGATGAGTCATTGTCAGAAATCTATTCCCGGCCGTAACATTAGGCAATCTGTCAATGGTAAAACTGTTGACAGTTTGCAATTGGGTCAGGTCAACTACACTAGCTAGAGAGTCTCTACTGGATTAAGATACTGTTAATATGGGGAAAACTGAAGAATCCTTCATTGAGCTTGATATAACTATGTTTGGATTTGGAAGCAGAATTGAGACTTTAGCCGTATTTTGTGAGTCCCAAATCACTAGTTCCCATACAAGTCATACAAACACGCGCCTCATTATATATGCAAATATATAAAAGAAGGCCGTGTTTACAAACAGTAAGTATCGCTATAGCAAGAACAGCAGATAAAGTTACATAGTCCATCACAGGTACCCTGGTTCCAGAAGCCACAGTGACCGACGGAACCGAGTGGACCTGGGTCGATAGCTGGATGTGGGAGTATCCAAGTTCCCTACTCTGAAGTTCAGAGTATCCAAGTTCCCTACTGTGAAGTTCAGAGTATCCAAGTTCCCTACTCTGAAGTTCAGAGTATCCAAGTTCCCTACTCTGAAGTTCAGAGCACCTAACTTCCCTGCTCTGAACTTCAGAGTACCCAAAAATAAATAATTCTAAACCTCTAAAAGTATGAGATAAGAAGCCTTATTGACAAGCTTGACACAAATAAAAGTTCAGGAATTTATAACTTCCCCATTAAGTTAATCAAAATCATTAGCTATCAATTATCGTTGCCCCTTGAATTAATTATTAACCATTCTTTTTTGAATGGAAATTTTCCTGACAAATTAAAAATCCAAAAAATAATACCTCTTCATAAAAGTGGCTCAAGGCTCATTATAAAAAAATATAGACCAATATCACTAATACCAATCTTCTCGAAACTATTTGAGCAAGTCATGCTAACTAGACTAAAACATTTTCTTGATGCCAAAAAAATTATCTTTGAACATCAATATGGTTTCCAAAAAAAGAAGTCAACCACACTTGCAGTACTTGACCTAATTAATAAAATAACTGAATCAATTGAACAAGACCAGTACTCTGCAGTGGTCTTCCTTGATTTTGCAAAAGCATTTGACACTGTAAACCATGACATATTAATAAATAAATTGGAATATTATGGAATCAGAGGGGTCCCACTTAACTGGTTCAAATCATACCTAACAAATAGACAACAAGTAGTTTCTATTAATGGGGCCCTATCAACCAACCTTACGGTTGAATGTGGAGTCCCACAAGGGTCTGTGTTAGGCCCTGTGCTTTTTCTTTTATATATTAATGATATTTCAAATGCCTCAAAATCACCAATCCAATTTCTCCTATTTGCAGATGATACAAGTCTATTTTACTCTAGTAAAAACATAGATAATCTTGAATCTACATTTAATAAAGGGCTAAATGAAATTGAAGAATGGCTATTATGTAATAAACTTTCTTTGAATGTCTCAAAATCAAATTTTGTAAAGTTTAGTTTAAGACAAAAGAAATACCCAAGATCTCCCTTACTCAAAATTGGGGAAGAAAAAATAGAAGAAAAATATTATACTAAATATCTTGGTGTCATAATTGATAACAACCTATCATGGAAAGACCATATTTCCCATATTAGAACTAAACTTTCTAAAATACTTGGAATTATACACAAAGCAAAACACTTTGCACCAATAACAATCCTAAAACAAATCTATTATTCACTTTTTTATCCTCATTTAAACTATGCTAATCTGATATGGGGAAATGCCCTACCTTCCATTATAAATCCCATAAAAATCTTACAAAAAAAATGCCTTAGAGCTATACTTCATGAACAATGGAATGCGCATACATCTCCTCTTTTTACCAAACTAAATATTCTTAAATTGGAGGACATTCATAAACTTCACACTAGTCTTTTTATGCATGATATTGTTAATGGAAGTAACAATAATATTTTCACTGCCATGTTTACCCCACTAACTAATATACATCACTATCAAACAAGACAGAAAAATAAACAAACTTTCTTTATTACATCTACTAGAACTGAACTAAAAAAAAGATTTATTACTTATTATGGTATTAAAATATGGGAACAGATACCACATGATATCAAAATGGAAAAAAGACAAATATTTAAAAAGAAACTCACAGCTCTATTAATTAATAATTATTCAAATTGATAACAAAACAACAATGATCTGCTGCCTACTTACTATTATAGACCATTATGAATTATTACTACTACTTTGTACACTACTACATATTATACATATTACCTATTTGCTACATATTCATTATAAATATAATTTTATTATCTTAACTACTACGTACACTAGCTGCCAATAATATAAAATATGTATGTGTGTGTATGTATATATACATGTGTGTATATATGTACATATAACATGTAATAATAATGTATTTAATAAGTTTAGTTAATTAAGTAATACCTTCCAGCCTTGTAAACATGTAAATGGTGGTCCCGGCTAGATAGCTGTATGGTTTTTTTCGGGCCCTCCAACTCAGTTTATATCTTAATTATGTTATACTTGTAATTGTATGAGTGAAATAAATGTTTTTGTTGTTGTTGTTGTTGTAACTAACTCTACGAGACCTTCAGTTCAAATAGGGAGTACCCCTGTGGTGTTATAATAGACCAGTTTTGAAAGGGGTGCAAACATGGTGCGAAATCCGATGCCAAATAATTTCCGTAAAATAGAATTCCTGAACTATTCACAGTCTGCAAAATTCAAGAAACTGAGAGGGTGGGTCATACCTGGTATCTTAAGTATGCAGACTGCAGACAGTGAATATTTCAGAAATTCGATTTTATGGAAATTATTTGACATCGGATTCCCATACAAATGCTGTATTTCGTGCCATGTTTGCACCGGCACTGGTCTATTTCTATAATTCTCCGGGTTTTTCGTTTTTTTTTTTTTTTTTTACAGTGTTGGACTTTGAACATATTTAGATCTCTGTTGGTTTAAATTTAAAATTATGTTGTGAAAGGTTGACAACTTTTAAAGAAACATCCACAATAATATTATTACTCTGCACAGGAAACCACTGATCCCGATATGGGTTACCTGTGGTATAGGACAAACCTACTACCTACTCCCTGCTGAAAACCTAAAAATGTCACGAACGGAAAGGTAAAATATAACCTTTTTGGCCTTAAAGTTTTAAAAATCAAATGCAATTCTACTTTATGAAAATGATTTTCCGTTGTTGTTATCTCAGGAACTCGTAAATCGGACTTGCCTTGAGAAATTCGAGGTTTTCGTACATTTACCTACCCGGTGGGGGTAAATTTGTTCACATAAAGAAAGCCGCAGGTTTGGCAGATTGCCATTGCTTTTATCACGTATCACTGAGTTTTGATTTTTTTCCAAGACCTTGAGGCCATCGAGGCAGATCGCAAATCTTCCCACATAGAAAGAGCCAGCGAAGGGGATTCGCTGTTAGGTATTCGGGTCAATTTTCCTTAACCGCATTCGGGATGGGATTTTTTTCTCGTTCGCTTTCCAGGATCAATGGATTGAGTCTTGAGAGAAGGTCGATTGGATTGTGACTGGTGCACAGGTAGGTTGAATAAGATTGTTTTTATTTGAAATGTGTAACTACAGCCAGTTTAGGTACTTCTCGTATTTTACTTTCGAACACGCTTTCAGTTTCAAGGGAAATTCTGCCTTTTTTGGATTTTCTGCCTTTTAGTTTTAGTGATTGCACTCACCGCCATTTCTTGGACTTGGAGTTTGAGAATTGAGGGCTTGTCAAATATTTAGGAACGAGAAACAGAAAATTGCGCCAAAAAATTATAGCCAGAACTGATCGATTATAGGCACTATAAAGTCAATTTGTTGTTTCGTATGCTCTCGAGAATATCTAATATATACACCAATTCTTGCGCCTTTTTTGGATACGCCTTAAATGTATAAAGTTTAAATGAAAATTACATTTCCCAATTCAGCTTTATGAATTATGGGATAAATCTTTTTTGTAACTAATGTATTTGAACCTATAATTTTACATGGGAGTTAAGTTGCCCTGTTATTAAGTAGTACAGCTACACTTCAGTATAGTCATGTCTACAGTGCATCTTTTGGGGGTTTTGAACTAAAGTCCTGCTCATCATAGCAAATTCTCACTATATATTTCAGCATTTTAAATAGTTTGCTGCAAATACTCATTCTAAGGAAAATATCTGCAGGAGTCTCAATAGAATATGTAAAATATTTGCAGTGATCTATCTGAGTAAATATTCGTTTCCTGAATTATATACCAATATCAGACTGATCACATTTCAAATGTAGATCCATGGGTACATGTACATGGAGGTTTAATGAGTGCAGAACCTGAGAAAAACTGATTTGTAGCAATTTGAAAATATGCATGATCATTACAGAATACTGGCTCAAAATCAAAGTATGTGTAGTTGTAAATATTGGTAGTTTTCTTTTCATCCGTTCCTAATTTCAACCTTACAAAGGTCAGAGTAGGCCCCACACATGTATGCAGTATCTTCAAGTTTAACTGGGCTTGCATCCAAATCCAACCAAAATCTTAGAAACTTGATATTTGTGTCTAGCCACCATGGAATTCAGTGAATCCTTTGCCAAAGCCAACCCTGCTTCTATAAATGTCCTTATTCATCCTTGAAAGATTTCAAATATGATTACAAATCCAGGATATGTGAAATTGTTTCAGAATTACAAGCTTGCTACACTCACTGAAATTCATATTCTGCCGGATTGATCAGTTCTACCAATGAGGAAAGACTGTATGTAATTACTGTGCGTGCGTACTTAATAGCTACAATATCAAATATCATGGACTTATAATAAATTACCATCACACAAATTTACGTAATTTGATGACACAAGTTTTACTTTTTACAGCAAAGTACACATAATATTTCTGAATTTTTGGTAAATTGATAGTGTGAAATGTATTGGTGCAGTATAAGACAGTACACAACACGTAGGGTAACTCCTTTATACTATTCAAAATTGGTTCCGTACGAACAAATACTGGTAACTCTGTTACTACACAAATATAAACCGACTATAAACCGGGCATGGTCCCTGCATTCATGCGTGACTGGTGATGACATCACCAGAAGTACATATAGTATCACTGTACTACACAACTTTGCATAATTTTTATTTTCGCAATTTTTAGTTGTTATTAAAATCATTTTAAATTATGGTTACCATATTTCCTCACGTATAAGCCGCACCTTTTTTTACCTCTAAAAAAGTTGTCTCAAAGTTAGGGGTGCAGCTTATACATGAGTGTTTTAAAAAAAATTTTTTTGTATGACCGTAAACAAAGCCATATAGACAATAGAAGTGGCAGATTATTCACAGAACATGAGTGTCCACAAGATCAGTCTACTCAAGCTCCTCTCCTTCACTTTCCAGTTGAAGTGCACCTATATAAACCCCTTTTGCAATTTTTATACATAGATAGATCGTTTATTACAAATATTTCTCACTTACAGCAAAAACTGAATTACGGAGGTTTACATTAATATGGTTCTAGATAAGTTAACTAAGTTTTAAGAAGGATATACTATATACTGCTCTAATTGAACTAATGCTATATTACAATTAAAAATTTCTAAATACATCGATTGTAGTTACTTACGATTGTTATTGTAATCATTTGCGCCCGATATTATAAAGGTGTTTCTATATCTATTAGTTCTACATGATGGTATACACATAGGATTTCTACTCCTTAAGGTAACAGTTGGGCGCGTTGTATTAAACGGTAGGAGGCCATATAGATTTCCCTCTGGATGCGACAGTATCCTCCGAAATAAACTCTGGCAGAGTTGTGACCTACGGTCCGCAAGGCTACATAGACCAGAAAAGTTAAGCTGGTCAGAGTACGAAAGATCGTATCCATATATAATGCGTAGGGCTCGTTTTTGTATTCGTTCAAGTGAACAGCTAAGATAATCTGGGAGACTATAATGAAATACCGGGCTGGCATATAACAACACAGATTGAATACAGGCAGTATAAAATTGGACAAGTTCGTCTGCAGAAACATTAGCGCGCTTAAGCTGAACTAGGAAGTATAGTCTCTTTGACGCTTTTTTGATGGTGTCCGAAATATGAGAGTTCCATTTAAGATTATTCTGTAATGTTACACCTAGAATTTTTTTTTCGTCCACTTCACCAAGAGTTGCCTCCCCTACCGTAACGGTGTCGTAAATTCTCGGTGTTCTAGAGAACGAGATTTTGAGTTCTTTACATTTCTTTGGATGCAATTCAAATCTGTTCTGTTTAGACCACTGATCTACACGATTAATTATCTCCTGTGCGTGGCTGCATTCGTTCTTTTTTATTACTTCGTGAATCGTGGTATCGTCTACATATTTGAAAATACCATTTGCGGATGGGGCATTCAGATCATTGATCATAACTATGAATAGCCAGGGGCCTAATTTGGTACCCTGAGGTACCCCTGCCGACACTGACTCCCACTCTGAGAAGCAATCACTTGCAAGCTTAACACGTTGGCGCCTATTCGATAGAAAATCGCAAATCCAGTTCAGAATATGCGGGTTTATACCGTAGTTGGCGAGCTTATTAATTAATAGGGTGTGGTCGATCAGGTCAAAAGCTTTCCGATAATCTAAGGCAAAAACTCTGACATCATTCCCTGACCCATCGGTTGCTTTGGACCAATGGTGTATCATGCTTATCAAGGCGTGACTGGTTGACAGGTTAGGGATACACCCAAACTGGTCAGGACCGATGTGCTTGAGCACCGCCGGTTTTACGTGAGCCTGCACTACAAAATCTTCAGCCACTTTAGATAGAGTTGGTGTTAACGAAATAGGCCTTAGGTCTTTTGTGATATCTTTAACATGTGTTACTTTCGGGAGCGGAGTGATATTCGCACTTTTCCATAAAAGGGGCAGTTTTTCCTCTCTAAGGGTGGAATTAATAATTGATGTCACCGGTACGGTCAATATATATGAATACTCCTTTAAGATCCAGTTCGGGATATCATCTGGGCCATTCGCTTTGCCAGCACAGATTCTATTTAACTGGGCTGTTACTGACTCAAGGGATACTAAAGGCTGGACAGCATCGCTTGAGTCGAACCGTGTGTCTGCGACTAAAGGTTGATAAGACTGTTGGGGCTCTAGGAAAGCATTGTTTATTTGATTCGCCAAGTCGGATATTTCCTGTGAACTGGGGGAATCTCTTGAGAGCATGGTCGCTATAAGGTTATTAGCTTTCTTCGTCATGCCACATAGGCGCTTGCATTCTTTCCACCATTGTTTGGGGTTAGAGTTATTTAGCTCTTTTATCTTCGATTGGTAAAATTTCGATTTGCATAATTTGCGTTCTTTGTTTACTCGGTTTCTGTAAAATCGAAAAAGCGTGGAATTTGATTGATTAAGAGCTTCTTGGCGCTTTCTGATTAACCATTTCAGTTGACCAGTCATCCAAGGTGCATCATTGGTATGTAGCTTCACAGCCTTTGTTGGCATAATAGTGTTCAAACCTATGCCGATCATAGAATTAAACAATTCTAGTTTATCTTGTGCATTATTCAAAGTATCTATGGCGGACCAGTCAATTGTACTAAAATATCTCCCGAGGGCATCTTTTGAACTTGGCCGCATATCTCTAATCAACACTGTCTTCTTTGTTGTAGTGCCTTTTGTTCGTGACTGAGGGAAAAGAGATACCGTACAATGGTCGGACAGACCGAAAGGTGCTAACTTGGTTGGCTCGCTGTAGTAGTCCTTGAGATTTGTTAAAACAAGGTCTAAAGTTCGCTCTCCTCTGGTCGCAAATTTTACCAGCTGTTTAAGGTTTATGACTCTTTGAAAGGTTTTGAGTACTTCTGTGAAGACATTTTTGGCTTACATAGAATACTCTATGTTCTATGCTTGTTTGAAATGGTGAAAATTTGATCTTTCCTGACCCATGACCACGTAGGAAAAAGACTGGGTCGATTCTTGATCTTACATCATCTAATTCATTCCACTTTGCAATAATTTGAATAAATATTTAGCAGCTTGTCTAAAATAACTGTTTTCTTTACTAACAACTCACAGACTGTGTATATTATCTATATATCGATGTTGTTGTGATAGAAAGGCGACATGGAGAATAATGCATTAGGGTCATTTCACAGTATTTTGGACAAAAAAATAAAAAAATAAAAAAAGTTACAGGACAATAAAAACTACTTTTTCTAGTAGCTGGATAATCAAACCTTATGATATTAAGATTTTTTTTCATTCCAGTGTCACCCAAAAGAAAAGCAATACCACTAGCTGATTTTGAAAAACAGGATAAATTGTGGGAAACATTTTTTTTTTCTATTTTACAAACACATAGATTACATAAAGGCATTCTATGCTGATGGACATTACATACCAATCACCCTTAACAGTAACGTAATAGAAATCTTTTGGAAAAATGCTCTATCAGGATTAGAGATTTCAACCAATATGCTATTTTCCCCTCCGTAACAATATGAGGTACATAAATTAGTATTACAGTTACATGTTAAGTCCAAATACTTTGCCACTTTTATTCCTTCCAATTTAATTTGCATGTCTACAGATGAGATACATAAAAAAGTGTCACGGAAGGGAAAAATTGTTACAGAGGGGAATTTTGTTATTGAGAAGGAAATAATTTTGATTGTAATTAAAGAATTAATAAAACATATATTTAAGGTTTTGCACATTAATGTTTCAGTCAGCATGTTTTGCAAGCACTAAGCATGATTTCAGGATTTGTATGCTATAAATGTGAAGTCCAGACAGGCCTTTGGCAATTATGCTTTGTTTGCTTTTGGGTACCCTGTGTCTTTTGGGTACCCTGTGTACATTGACAAGGTGTCTTCTATGGGCCTGTAACACTCTCTGGAATAGGTCCTTTTACTGTAGCTGAACAAACTGACATAGAAAAGGTTTACCAGTGGCTTAAAAATAATGTCTAAGAAGTGTGTTTAGTTTTTGAGCTACTCTGTAGGCTTTAAGAGTCGGTTTCACCAGAAGAGTGAATATTTTTATCTGTAAACATGCTGAACCTTCTGTTAAGTACATGTAGCTACAATGTTGCTACAATGTTAGCCAATGAGAGTAAATGAAGTGTTGTTGTGCATTTTGAAAATATTATGTACATTTTGATCTTAAAAAGCCTGTATTTTTGTTCTCAGTTGACACAATGGCTGTTAAAGAAAACTACTGTTGTGCTTTCAATTGATACCGTACTTATTAATGCTGCAATGAGATAAATCAGATCTCATGTGTGTACATTTAGATTTGAGACAGCTAATATGTCAATTAATATTATTGAAAAGTCTAATTTTCAAGAGTTTGTTATTGCTATGTTTGGTATTTAGGTCATGGACAAAACTTTCCCCTCCGTAACTTCCCCTCCGTAACACCACCAGTGCTCTTATATAATTATCTCAAACATTAACAAAGACAGATAAACTCTTGTCTCTCATGATTTTAGAAAGTCAGATAAATGTGAAACATTATTAAATTAAAGAAGGTGCTTGAGATATCGTAACTTCACAGAGTTTGTAAGCCAAACTTAAAGATAAAAAAAAGGCAATTTTCTGTTCCCCTCCGTAACGCTGAATATGTTTTCTTATGATCAATATACGGATGTTTGAATTTTTGTTTGCTCTCCCTGCAGCTTTAGTATAGATGGATACCAATGTTACTGACAAAAAAAAAGTAAATGATTCCATAATTAAATAGCTACAAGTAGTTAAAAAGTTTTGTCTTCCCCTCCGTAACATTCCAAATACTGTGAAATGACCCATTAATGAGGTGATGTAAGATCAAGAATCGACCCAGTCTTTTTCTTACGCGGTCATGGGTCAGGAAAGGTCAAATTTTCACCATTTCAAACAAGCATAGAACATAGAGTATTCTACGTAAGCCAAAAATGTCTTCGCAGAAGTACCCAAAACCTTTCAAAGATTCATATGTATAAAAATTGCAAAAGGGGCTAGTTGCACTTTAAGAAAACTAGCTGTCCATTTGCTTGTTAGTGTTGTTAAAGCCCATAACTAGTCTTGCTTAATTATCTTCTTCTTGACCATTTAAGCTCTTCCCATTATTTAGTACCAGTTCATTTTATCAATTTTCCAGTGAGAATTGCCATCACCCTTTGTTGATGTTTCCACATGAGTCCGGTCAATTTTATAATTTCCTCTCAGAGTTCAGTTTCACTTGTTTTTCTAGCTTTTTCTTGTTCTGTCATTTTATTCCCAGTTCAATGTAATTCTTCTTTTTCCTCTTATAGTCCAGGCATTTTATGGAAAAAAATCGGTCAACCTGTGACTAATTGCAAAAGAAGGTATTTCAACGGTTTTTTACTCAGAAACATGTCCTCTACGACATATCAAAAGTCCCAGAAAGTCCCATTAGGGAAGTTGCTTAAAAAACGGCTTTTATTAAAACCCCAAAATAGCGCAACATGGAAACGAGGCTGGATGAAGATTATAATCCAAAAACGCATATAAAGGGTCGGATCTATCAAACAGGATGCAAAACTTTACCATTCCTTAAATGACATTATGTGTATTTTCAAAAGCATTATTTTCATGGATATTTTGCATTTTTGTGAGATAATCCCATATATATAAAAGTAGAACAAAAATGGTGGCCCTGATTAAGTTGGAAGGCCGGCTAAGCTTTTCTGAAGTTTTATTTACTCAGAACACCTGCTATATTTTTGTTATCCGTTCTAATAGTGTTTGGAATTTTACAGGGTATGATAACTTGATCTTGATATCTAAAAAATATATTTCACTTCCCAGACCAGCTGGTCGTCCCGGCTGGTCGTACACTTGTATCCCGAAGTGTTTATTTTTATTTCACAAAGATATGCTAGCTTTATTATTTTTTGGTGACTGATATGATTTAAATGCTTGATGTTAGGTTTAGAAAATCAAAACAATTGTAAACGCGGACTCATTCAACATTTTCTTGGCTCTCTACCAAAGCCGCTCACCACCTCAATTGTTATACCTCAAATTTAAGGGTTCTACAATGTTTGGGAGCAAAGTTACAGGTCGTCAAAGTCGCGATTGTTTTACAGACGTTTGTATGGCGGACGCGCAACGTTGCCCGTTGGTCATACAAATGTCTGTAAAAAAAATCCGAATTCGCGGTATTATATCTTCGCTTCTGGGGATTCGTATAGTTTTGATTTGTTTTTACAGCAGTTTACCGTAAGCGGCTTTTTTTAGAATTCAAAGAAATCAACTACTTGAAAAACCGTGATATGGGCGAATTACTCGCATCAGTCAGACAGAAACACACTGGCACCTTTGTTGTTAACGACTCTGGTGTGTTCATTTCATTTCGTCGCGTTTCACTGTCGGATGGTTGTACAAGCAACAAAATTGACTTGAGAGGCCTTGGAGAGTTTTATGCCTTGGTAAGTCCAAGTACTTCCAAGTTGTGTACAGTAAATGCTCACAGTAGATTCGTACATCTTCTTTATTTAGCTTTATACATTGTAGTTAGGCAGTATAAATCCTGGGTGAAGATTTGCGGGATTGGACTAGTTGACCCGCTTTGATTACACTGCCAAGCCAAGATAGAACACTTCAAGACTTGAAACATTTGGGAAAGAACCACAATTATGCATTTATGAAACACAGAAACTTTTCGACACTATACTAAAACTGAACGTCTGTGAATTTTCGTGCGTTGTTTGAGAAGTTGACAGAAAAGAAGGTCCTCAAGAACATTCGAGAATGCGTCAACAACAGGCAGTATCTCCTCATAGCAAGAAGCCGCACTGCCGTGCTATTGCTGCAGTACATGGAAATGGTGATATACTGCGCTCCTTCAACAGAGCCGAGCGTACAGCCAACTGGGAGTTCCACCTTTGAGCGCTGTCGAGAATGCTGCCATATCTCGCTGCGTCAGGCTACATTACCTGTACGTAAAGTGCACTCAGTTATACCTGCAGTCAATAACTGATCTTCAGAGAGATCATCAGAATGTCTACCGCGACTTCATTTGTGGCCTTCACGTGCATGGCGAGGACAAGTGATAGCTTCTGGGCGGGCTTGTCGACAGATTTCATGATTGAGCAGGTGCTGATGAGGAGCCTGAAGACCAGTGGGGTTTGACCTAAGGAATGGGCTTGACGGAGCAACAACGACTCATCTGGCTGTTATCCGTGCCCGCCATGCAAGAACTGACAGGCGAGGAATTTAACTCAGGTGAGCAAAACAAGGATATCACAAAAGCAAGGCAGGCGCGCGATATGAAGGATACGCTCACCACCTGACAGTGTTGTGAATGTGGATGCGGATGTGGCTTGAGCCATTGGGGAGAAGCTATTATCGTTGCTGAATGGAAAGTCTGCTGCTGAGTACACATTCAAGCGCAGTACATAGGCTGTCACCCTTGCTTCGAAGTCCTCTGTCAAGATTGACAATGACAACGTTCAAGTAAACGAACTGATGTTTCAGAGACTTATCATCGCTTGCAAAACAACTCATACCTTGAAGCGTTATTCCGCTACGAGCTGTGCAGCTACCCAACTGCTCTGTTTGATTCCCTGTTGACGCTCAGGCAGCCAAAAAACCAGCCCTTGCAGATGCCCTATGGACAAAGCTGTCGCCTGCGGCCAAAACACAATGAGGAGATGTTCAGTATGTTTTAGATGGCGGAGCTCTTCTCCACCGAATCCCGTTTCCGTGAGGATCTGCAACATACAAATATGTGTGCGATTTGTATTGCACTTACCTGTCTAGCAAATATGGGAGACCGATCATTGTATTTGACGGGTATGAAGAGATGTCTACTAAGGAATATGATGCAGCAGAGGCGCGCATCAGGAAAAGTTGGGGGAACCGTGCCTTTTCAGGAAGAATGAAAGTCACGCTTAAGAAGGATGACTTCCTCTCTAATCCAATGAATAAGGAACACTTTATAAACATGCTGAGCCAGGCACTGTACGATCCATCACGCCAAGAGCGACGCCGATCTTCTTACAGTGAGAACAGCTGTGGAGTTTGCTCGAGGAAAGACCACGGTTCTTGTTGGAGATGATACCGATTTCCTAGGGCTCTTGTGCTATTATACCCGCGTAGCTGGCTGTGATCTCTACTTCAAGCCGGAGCCAAAGGCAAATACGAAGGGCGCGCGCATCTAGAACATGAAGAAAGTGAAAGAACAGGTGGGTGAGGATTTCTTCACGCCATAACCGGATGGGACACCACCTCCCGCCTGTACGGAATAGGTAAGGCGACGGCCCTGAAGAAATTCCTCAATACCCCGTACTACAAAGACCAAGCCAGGGTGTTCATCTCTCATTCCGCTGTGGGTGATGTTATTCAGTACTGCTGGTGAGAATGCACTGAGTCCCTGTTCAATGGAAAGCCAGCAGAAAGGCTCGATACTCTTAGATATCAACGATACTATGAGAATTTGCAGGTAAGAGTCCAGAATTTGCCTCCAACCTCAGCAGCGTCCCGGTATCACAGCCTATGAGTGTACCTTCAAGTCAAGCAATGGGAAGGATACAGACATGTCGTTAGAGGGCTGGGGACAGAAAGTTAGTGGTACTACCAAGTAACGACTGATTTACCTCCTGCACCAGACTCCCTTCTTCATTTGATTACGTGCAACTGTTTATCGGACTGTAGCAGTTTGCGATGCACATGCCGCAAGAACAGCCTTGAATGCTCCCCTGCGTACGGTAAATGCAAAGGCTTCGCATGTACAAATTCTGCGAACCAGCCCATTGACTATAACAGTGACGAGTCTGATGAGTAATGTATATAGATATTGTAGCATGGAGGGTCTGAATGGGGTTAACTGACTACTGACAACGGCCTTAAAAGTAACTGACAACTGACAAATGACGATTTCTTTACTGACAACTGACAACCGAAAAATAACTGACAACTGACAAATTTGGTTTTTGTGGGTCAAACATTGTAAATTTTCTCTAGTAATAATTAACTAGGGCTAACTAACAAATGGCCAAAATTTTAATTGACAACTGACACGTAGACCCCCACCCCATTCAGACCCTCATGGAAAACCGTCACAAGCGAAAGTAAGGACATGAGATATTAACTGTCAGATATGTTTTTGTACGCACAGGAAGCCTGTATTGAGTTTTTCTCTAAAGCCTTGAGCGATAATGTCATTAGTGCTTAGCTTCTTGGTGTAGAACTTTCGTGTCACAAGCAAAAGTAAGAACGTGGAGTTTTAATTAAAGGATTTATTGCTTTTGTGTTTTGTCTTATCTTTTTTTACTAAATGAAAGCTCTGTAGGCGTGTATGAAGAGCATTTTCTTAGTTTTGAGCAAAATGATTCGACTTCTGGCACAAAATAGCGCAATAAAAGCAACTTCCAGTTTAGAGCCTCGTTTTCATGTTGCAGCAGAGAGCGAGTTAGCAGTGGACCCGATTTAGAGGTGTTCCCGTGCTTGGATCGTTTGGAACTTTTAGTATGTTAATTTAGAGGCTAATTCTAACTGGTTGGTGATGAAAAAGCTTCTTTTGCTATTAGTCTCAGGTCCAACCATAAAATGCCTGGACTATTAGTTTGTTCATGTCATTTTCAGTTTGATAAATTGTTTTTCCAATCCGAAAAGCAGTTTACTCAGTTTAAACTCAGGAGAAAATGGGGGCCCTGAAATTTTTTTTGGGTAAAGTGGGGGTCCCAAAGTTTTTTCAAAAGGGGTAAGGGGGATCTTCAGAATTTGAACTTGAAGCTAATATCTATTTCACAGGTTTTAACAGGATACAGGTATACAGTCATGTATATGATAGCACAACCTGTCAACTGTTTCTCATAGGTGACAACTATTTAATCGAGTTGAATCAAGTTTAGGAATATAAATTGCCACGGTCAGCAAGCCTAAAAAGTAAAATTGTAGATACAAAATATAACTATGTGGTACTAATAGTATTGATTGATAATATGAACGATATAGCTGATGCATTTAAAAGTCAATAAGATGTAATAATTTGAATGTCAAAACATGTCCATTAAGAATGACTATGTGACATGAACGGATCATTCTGATTAAAGTAAGATAAACAAGAGTATTTTGGTGTTCTGCTGGACAACCTTTTTGGCATTGACTGTATATATATATATATATATATATATATATATATATATATATATATTTGGAGGGGTCCTTACATTTTGCTATTTGAAGTAAGGGGGACCTTAAAAAATAATGTTAGCATGAGGGGGTGCGGGAAATTTTTAACGAAGAATACAATCCCCCCCCCCCTCTCTCCAACTTAAATAACGACCGGTCCCTTAGGTCTTAGGTCCGTTCATATATGAACGGCTATGAATGACTAATTGTAAGCTTGATTAAAAAGATAGGTTTTGATGTTTGTCTTAAAACTAGTTACAGGCGCGCAGTGACGAATTGAATTGCATCTGGGAGGGAATTCCATAGTTTCGGTGCTGCATGTTGGAAAGTAACCAGGCAGTGACGACGGGACGTAGAGAAGTGTTTTCTGCGGACATTTGGTGTTTACTATTCCTTTGTTCACTTTTAATTGTTTCTCACAACTAGATTTTCGAAAAATATGATGAGTACAGAGTTAAGAAAAACGGATTGATTATCTTTCTTACGTTCGCGTTCACTTTAAAACGTAACATTTGTGGTCTTCACGTTGTGTTTTTGCAGACCGGTTGAATTGTAGGCGACTGCGTGCATTTTTACGTGCAGTTATTGTATTTTGTAATTAAGGCTATTGTTTTATGCCGTCGTGGTTGCTTAAGTTCCCTATTGTAACTTCTGTAACTTTGTAACTTTGATAGAACTTTGTAACTTCGGTAACTTTGTAACTTCGGTATAACTTTGTAACTTCCGTAACTTCGGTAACTTTGTAACTTCGGTAACTTTGTAACTTCGGTAACTTTGTAACTTCGGTAACTCGTAACTTTGTAACTTCGGTAACTCGTAACTTTGCAACTTCGGTAACCCGTAACTTTGTAACTTCGGTAACTCGTAACTTCGTAACTTCGGTAACTCGTAACTTTGTAACTTCGGTAACTTTGTAACCCCCGTAACTTGTACTCATGAAGATTTTGAATAACATTTCATTTCATTTTTTTCTAAAATACCAGGGCCGTTTTTAAAGGGGGCGTAGCCAATAAGTCTCCTTTAAAAAAAACGGGCCTGTGAACTAAAACTTTGAAATGCCGTTAAATCGCGAGGTTAGAAACATTTTTCTTGCACTAAACTGCAAAATAATCCTCTATTTATCATGGGACATTCTCTTTTGTACCGAGTTTTAGGCACTTATCTTGACTACAAATCAGATGTGAAGTTTTGGAAGTATATCCAAGAAAATCACTCTTACCTTCAACTTTGAAATGCCGTCAAATCGTGAGGTTAGAACCATTTTTCTTGCACTAAACTGCAAAATAATCTTCTTTTTATGGAGGTTCTTTTTTGTAAAGTTTTAGGCCCTTATCTTAAGTAGAAATAGGACAAAATGCAGCGCATTTTTGGAAGTATACCCAAGCAGTTATTCCTAGATCTCATGAGTTGTTCATGTTGGCTTTCAGTGTTTTGGAAAATGCTCATGATAACATTTAAATCAGTTAAAGAAACAAAAAATCATTGTTTCTCCCGGCTTAAATTACGCTTTTATAAAGAAACTCTCGAGTCAGTATCCAACATTGATTTCAACACAACACAAACGGTTTTTACGCTGTATGTAAGCAAACTGTGTGTGACAATGTGACAATGCAGAAACTGCTGACCACCCCTCTAAATTTCCCACTTCAGTTTTCTTATTCAGTGAAATGTCAAAATCAAATTAGATGGTTCGAAAACATTTCGTTAGTACTCACAACTTAATCAACTCATCAATTTGAGGAAATTTCATTCCAAAAATGCTAGCGTTATTCTCAATGCTTTTGCATTGCAAAAATGCTCAAAATAATGCTAGGATATAAATGTGCAAAGGCCTATTCTTCAAGCTATCAATTAAAACCCCTAAAGTGTGAGACAAATGTTCCACTTTGTCGTACAATTTTGGTTGGCATTTTACCGAAAGGTACAACTGGTATGCGCACGCAATATTGGCTCGCCAAATCGCTTTTTGAACAATAGCCGCCAATTTTTGAACAATAGCCGATAATTCGAATAACAAAGGCTGACGCATCAGAACGAGTCTAACAAAAGCTAACAAAACTCACGGCCCGCCAAGAAATACTTCATGTAGGCAGCTTGGATTTAGTATTGGTTGAAAAAATAGGGAGGGCTATAGGAAACCACTACGTGATTGCCCACGTGAACTATTTACCGGCCCGTCAAGCCTGTTGCGTGCGCATACTTGAGAAAATGGTCTATTGGTAACAAAACACGCTTTTGCGACACTAATAGCCCACTTCCGCGATATGCTTTACTTGTCATGCACAAAGGTTTCAATACGAGGCTCCGTGCTAAATTAAATTTATTCTTTCATCGCGGAAATGGGCTATTGTCTAGAAAGCGCGTTTTGTCACCAATCCGAAATTTTAAGGCCCCGTTCAGACTCAGTGCCCTGGAACACGAGCACTAATGTCAACATAGGTTTTTCACGGTGTCCAAACAAAAATTTGAGCACAGTGCCCAGGCACGGGCACTTCCTTCAAGGGACCGTTCTTGAGCCGGCCAAGCACCTGTCTGAACAAAATTTCATCAGGTCAGTGCCTAAATATGCGACTGGAAATCCACGGCAAAAAAACAACAATTGAAATCGGCGGGTGCAAATTGGATTACAGATGGTATACTTGGTTGGGCACCGGGGTTGGGCAGCATTGTGTCTGAACTGACTGAACATTCTTTTAGTGCTCGGGCAAAGTCGATGGTATGACAGAGACTCTATGACAGAGACGGCTGCAACGACACGATGCTAAAAATGTTGTTCTCGATAATTTGTTTGTTTGTCGTTTCTATTCTTTGCCTTTTGTTGCTTTCTTCATCCAATATAATTTGCGCTATTTACGGCGTTTCAGGTTCAGTTCACGTTCTCTACATACAGACCGTAAAACTCGGCGCCGGTTTTCACGTCGTGTTTTTGCAGACAACACAGCTAAAACGAATGCAGCTGCATGCATTTTCACGTGCAGTGAGGCATCGTATTTTGTAGTTAAGATAGATAGTGGTTTTAATAGATAGATAGATAGATAGATAGATTGCCTTTATTTAAACACGATTATGATTAAAGCACATTAGGCTTATGGGGTCGTGTGTCTACTACTAAGAATAATATAACTGTACATCTATTTACAATACTAAAAATTACTAAGAATACTTACAAATGTAATAACTGTAATAAGTAAATAAACTTCAAATTACTAAATTGAACTTACTAATAAATAATTATGCTAAGAGTACTACAGAGCTGCTAAAATGTTTTTCTAAAGTACAATACATTCATACTAGGCCTCAGTTAACAAGAGCCCATCTGGGCTTTCACTCGGGCCACATGAGATTGAAGATGAAATACACTTTCATTTGAAATCCCCTTAGTAACAAGTCGTGCTTTAATTCGCCAGTGAGAACGTCATAAAAACGTCTGGTCTATTAATTACTCGGGCTGCCTGTGGCAGCGCCGAGTCTTAAAATGCAAGTCGTTATTATTATTTTTTTAATCAGTGTCAGACGGCTTCTGCGCATGCGTTAAAGGTCAAATTCAAACCAATCAGATTGCACTGTGCTGGTCACGCAACAATCGCCAGGTTAAATGTATTTACATAAGTGAATACAGTAAATCAAAATGGTCGACCCGCGAGGGCGAAAGCCTTCCAACAGGCTCAGGATATTTCAACTGGCGCTCTTGTTGACCATAAAAATACATGAACAACCAGGAGCCGTAATACATTCGATCAGCGCTGTTTGGACAGATCCAATGTACATTTAGAAACGTAAGCGAAATACAATATCCAAACACGTTTGGATATCAACGGGTATCGAATTATAATCAAAGGTTAGATCTCGTTTTTTCTTTGTTCCCATGTATTAAATTTCAAGCGAACTTTTCTACTTTCAACACACCGGTCGCTAAACTGTACGAAATCTCCAAGAATAAATCCCTAATGTCCAAACTAACGGGAAAAACTGAAAGAGGAAATCCTTGTGAGCAATCGACGTACATATGAAGCTATATAAGTTATCATCGACTATATGGGAGTCAAACATCGAGCTGCTATGAAACCGCTTGTGACAGTTTGTTTACGCACTTTCGTGGTCGCTAAACTGTACGAAATCTCCAAGGATATATCCCTAATGTCCAAACTAAAGGGAAAAACTGAAAGAGGAAATCATTGTGACCAATTGCCATGCTTATGAAGCTCCAGAAGTAATTATTGAATACATGAGAACCCATTTAATTTACATACGAGAAAACAAAAATATTAAATTACATACATGTATATATACTAGGGGAGCAGAGAATGAAAGTCACCGCGCTACCGGCCACTCCTAAAGACTGCTAATAATTATTCCCTTTGGTTATTACTAAGAGGGTTTCAAATGAAAGTGTATTTCATCTTCAATCTCATGTGGCCCGAGTGAAAGCCCAGATGGGCTCTTGTTGCTTTTATGACATGACTATGATAACGCAGGATTTGAACAACAGAATACTGGCAATTCAAGTGTATAAATGCAATACAATGACATATTCAGACTTTGAATTTGATTGAAAATAGATCAAAAACTCGGGGAAATGTCCGGCTAAAACTGTATGAATAAATGTGAAATGAAACATAAATTTCATAGCAAGAAAAAAATTGTAATTCCTAATGAGAAAGCTCTTCTAAGTCCGCTTCTCAAATAATTTCACAGACTGTTTTACAAAAACATTTGCGCTTATCGACACAAGAGTTCAGTTGACCTTTCAAATATTTTATTCTGAGGTACGCATACTCTAAATCACAGAGATGTAAAATAAAGCGATAATTAGAAGAAAAAGTACATTAACAGACAAACTGAGAGGAAATTTATTCAAATCAAAAAGAGTTTACTTACAGTACTTACGTAACTGAATCTTTCGTTTTGGATCTTTTGGTAGTGTTGTTCAGTGACAGCATCCCACCTTCGTGCACACATGCACTGCATCGGAATGAAAGTCGAAGCCTACCTTGAACTTAACTTTCAGCTAACCTGTTTCCTTTCATTCCACAATGGATAATTGACAACAAGATCTATTCGGACAACTCTGGAGTAGCTAACTGCTTTAATAAGTTCTTTACATCAGTTGGTGCACTCCTCAAGAGCACTGTCTCGATACCGAATGTAAGCGGGCGCAGAAACTGTTCTACATCTCGAGAGGTTCCAGATTTTACGTTCAAAAACATACCAGTTGATTTTGTGCGCAAAGAACTATCATCATTGCGTGCCAATAAATCTTCTGGGTTGAAGGATATTCACTCACGCATACTTAAAGCCGGTGCCAGTGTTCTAGCTGCTCCACTTACCCACATCTACAACTTATCATTGCAGCACAGTGAAATACCCAAGTCATGGAAATCAGCTACTATTACTCCTCTCCATAAGTCCGGGTCACTTTCAGATCCTAATAACTTTAGACCGATTTCAGTTCTCCCAGTCGTTATGAAGATCTTTGAACGTGCCATTCATAAGCAGCTCTATGACCATCTGCCTACCAACAAGCTGTTATCACCATACCAATCTGGCTTTAGGCCTGGCCATTCCACCTGTACTGCCCTCCTAGACGTCTCAGACTATATTCTGAAGAACATCGATAACGGAAACCTCATCGGAACAGTATTCTTAGACCTTAGCAAGGCCTTTGGCATGATTAACCATTCCACTCTTAAGGTTAAACTTGCCAACATTGGTGTTAAAGGACACGCCTTGGACTGGTTCGATAACTATCTCTCTAATAGAACTCAGTCTGTCATTATTAATGGAACTCTATCTGATACTATAGAAATAACACTAGGAGTACCCCAAGGCTCGGTCTTGGGGCCATTACTATTTATCATTTTCATCAATGATCTACCACATAATGTTCACCATTGTAAGGTAGTAATATATGCCGATGATACTGCTCTCTTTTTTGCCGATAAGGATGTTCAGATTATACAATCTGTACTTCAGGATGAACTTAGTGCTCTTAGTAGATGGTTTACTGATAACGAATTAATTGTAAATTGTACTAAAACTAAAGTTATGTTATTTGGTTCTAATCAACGTTTAGCAAGATCACAGAAGCCTTCTTTGTCATTATCAGGAACACTATTAGAACTACCAGAGACTGTTAAGTATCTATAGGTTTGTCTTTCGATGCTACAATGAACTGGCATGACCATATTGATGTCATTGCTTCTAAAGTATCTCGTAGACTTGACCTCCTTGGGAGGATCCGGAAATATCTTAATGTCGACACTTGTAAGCTTCTGCATGGAACTCTCATTCAGCCGCTGTATGAATACTGTGATGTAATCTGGTCTAATGCGGATAAAATTAACCTTGATAGACTCCTGAGGTTACAGAAGAGAGGAGCGCGCATCATACTCCGGAGGAAAATCCGAGAAGAACGCACAGAGCAGTTATTCAGAGAGCTTGGTTGGGTCCCCTTACTTGATCGATGGCACTTTCATAAATGTCTTACTGTCTTTAAATGTTTGAATGGACTTTGTCCACCTTATCTTAGGAATTTGTTTTCTCGTAATTCTGATGTCCATAATTACAATACTCGCAATAGGTCTAATCTCCATATGGTTAAAATATCCTCTAAATCTGGTTATAGATCCTTTGCCTATTCAGCAGCTAAGTTTTATAACAGTCTCAGTTCAACCATTAAGAGCTCTCATTCTATCAGAACTTTCAGCGCCAATTACTGGTTGGACTCGTCTGCCAGATCATTATAGTTTATCATTATAGTTTATTACTCGGGCTGCCTGTGGCAGCACCGAGTCTTAAAATGCAAGTCGTTTTTTTAAAAAAAAATTATTCCGTGTAGCAAGCGTTCAGCGCATGCGTTAAAGGTCAAATTCACACCAATCAGATCGCACTGTGCTGGTCACGCAACAATCGCCAGGTTAATTTATTTACATAATTTAATACAGTAAAGCAAGATGGCGGAATCTGCGAGCAACTTTCTCTGTAACTTGGAGTCTCATCTCTCAAATGTAAGCCAGTTTAATGTTTTATTTAACATCACTCATGCGAAAGCCTTCCAACAGGCTCAGGATATTGCAACTGGCGCTATTGTCGGAGCCGAAGGACCGCGTTTCAGTTTACCCAGATGGCTTTTATATACGACACGTACGACGACCTGAAGCAAAGGGGCCAGGATCCGGAAAGCTAAAATTCGAAGAAATAGATATTGGAATCTATAAGCCATCGGCTCGCTGTGCTGCATTTAAAACATCCGAGAAGAACATCTTATTTTGGGTGAAGGCACTTCAAGACCAATATTATGAGTCTCTTAAAAACTGTCAGAGATTTAAATTTACCGTAAGTTGGATCAGAGAGTATTGAGATCAAGTTATTTCGTTCCAGCGAGGATATTGACCTAGCGGAAACGGTACAAGCTGTCGAAGGATTTTACTTATAATCATCCACAACAGGAATAGTTATGTGCCAAGGCATGGGAAAAGATCGAGTTTCCCAGATTACAGATGAAAGTAGAGAACTTAACGAATGAAGAAACAGAGGTCACGCGCGACATGCTTGAGAAAATGAACATGTTCAACACTTTATGTTATACTAAGAAAACAAAACAAATTACAGAGCCTGCAAGTTCACAAGTCAATGAAAAACCCCAAGAGCCTGTAGTTTTGGATCAACATATCCTTGAAACTCCAAAAGCAACATACACATGAGTCAAATTCAAACCGGAAGAGACGGAATTCTTTAGATTCTTCACGACAACCCGATCCCTATTCATCAGAATACATTTTCTGTGCTAAATGACGAGAGTTTATAATTACCTGACCGACAACCCACTACTAAAGAAAGGGACCATGAAGTACGGTAGTACGGTTAATTCTCGGGTTCAAAACAATGAATATATGCCTGCTCAAATGCAGTGTGTTAAACTGTTTAAATTAAAAGGTCAACATACGAGAAAAACAAAAATATTAAATTACATATTTACTAGGGGAGCAGAGAAATTTTATGAAAGTCACCGCGCTACCGGCCACTCCAAAAGACTGCTAAATTCAGCTAATAATTCTTCCCTTTGGTTATTACTAAGAGATTTCAAATGAAAGTGTATTTCATCTTCAATCTCATGTGGCCCGAGTGAAAGCCCAGATGGGCTCTTGTTGTTATTATTTTATCAGTAGTTTAACATTATTATTATTATTATTATTATATATAGTTACTTATTAGTAGTTAGATTAGTTTTTTATCTTAGATATGATTGCTTGTCTGTATTTATTGTTATGTTTGTATTTGTATTATATCTTAGACGCACAGCTTCAATGTAAATAAGTGTTAGCTTTTTTGAATTCTGTGCATAATAAAGTATCTATCTATCTATCTATCTATAATAATAATCTCATAAAGTAAGCCCGTAGCTTTCAATAAATTTGCCAATGTCTGAATGAAACAGCTAGATCTTTTCCAATTTCTCTCACGAGTCACGGCAGAAGACAGTCTCAAGCTACAAAACTTGAATTTTGATCCTCTTCACAGTAACGTAATTTAACGTCTCAGATATTATATATATTCCCTACTTCAGCTAGCGCTGTGCATTTCAAGTGAAAACATGCCTTAGCTGTACAAGACCTGACCCAAATTTAGGTTGTATTGCATAATTGCCCACGATGGAATAGATTTCTGACAATGACTCATTGAAATTGATATCTCCTTGTCTCGCCTAGTCTGAGAGCTTTGAACTTTCTTATCTGAGCGCGCCTGACGAGATCTAACCTTTGATTATAATTCGATACCCGTTGATATCCAAACGTGTTTGGATATTGTATTTCGCTTACGTTTCTAAATGTACATTGGATCTGTCCAGACAGCGCTGATCGAATGTATAGACCCATTCGAAAAATGGTGTCACCAAGCTTTGGTTGTAATGAAATGTTGGTACCAAAATAAGCACTGTCACTTCAGAGAGCATGCAAAAATGAGTACGTTTGTAAAATTTAAGGAGCATAGCACCAAGTGTTGCGAAGTTACCGAGGTTCAAAATAAGAGAGTTTTGTATGAGATTCAGGACGTCAGGACTGACTAGCCTCGTTTTCATGTTTCTTCAGAGTTTCAAACGTGGACTGCTTTGAAAGGATATATTCTTCTGTTATCAAAGAGCTACATGTTGCTAACATGAACTCGCTCTTTCATATAGGCTAGTTAATTCTTCAGAAAATATTGAATATCAACATTATGCAAATTAGCGGCAGCCATTTTTCGAATGGGTCTATTACGTTGTCCGTATATTTTTATGGTCAACAAGAGCGCCAGTTGAAATAACCTGGCGAGTGTTACGTGACCAGCACAGTGCGATCTGATTGGTGGTGAAAAACTTGAAATTTAATACATGGGTCAAAAGTCACATTTTGTTGCACCCACCAAAAAAAAAATACCACTTGCATTTTAAGACTCGGTGCTGCCACAGGCAGCCCGAGTAATGAGTGGACTCACAAGTAAACGAAGTCATCACTCTTAAATCTAGTAGAAGAGGCAGATGTTGTGTTAAACTTGAACTGCTCAAACACCGCTAATTTATTTAAACGACACTCTAGATCCTTATGTCCTGCATATACTATTGACTGATCACTAGAAATAACTACATATTTTTTAACAAATAATATACAAAAACGTAATATTTACAGGTAGTATAATATTAAATAATTATAGTAACGTTTGAGCCTGGAGGCTAAATTAACCGCAAGGTTTACAGGTTAGTCTCCAGTTTATTTTTATGTTATGTAAATAGAGGTAAGGAAACCAAAAGGGAATATTGTAAGAAATTAACTTATTAATTTTAGAAAATGAAGGAAAGTTTATAACGAGAAACATAAGCAAACTAGTTATTTTAAGTATTGTTGTGACAGTAAATAATGTTTTAACTTTTTGGAGAAAGAAAGTTCTTTTAAGTCCTTGTGCTGATCAGGGAGTTCTTTCCAAAGGTCAATTGCTAAGAAAGAAATCATTTGTTTACCAGTATTTGTTTTCACACGTGACTTATATAAGTTTCGCTTAGCTGCATATCTGGTATTGTAATTATGTACATTACTTGCATATTGAAATAATTATTAAATATATTTGGCAACAGTCCTTTATGCCACTGGTAGGCGAATTTCAGGGCATGTAGGCAATAAACATTATTTACTGTTAAAATGTCTAATAGATTTAGCAATGGTAGGGCACTTTCAGTATTTTTTCCATAAGATATTGCATATTGCAAAAAACTTTGTTTTGTTTTATTTATACTTTTTGAATATGAGTTTTGTAAGCGCTGCCCCATGCCAGTATTGCATAGCATATGAAAGGTTATAATAAAGCTGTTTTAGTTGTTTAATAGAGAGATAGTGCCTTAATTTGGAGAAAACCCCAATATTTTTAGACATTTTTGAGCAAATATACGAGATGTGATATTTCCACGATATTGTGTCGTCAATCATGACCCCTAGGTATTTAATGTGATCTTTACTCTCCCAAGGATGGCACGATCCATCTTTACTTTTAAACTGTATTTTAATATTCATATCTCTCTTTCTAGCTTAATAAAGTTTGTTTTGGACATATTTATCGATAATTTGTTTGCGTCACACCATTCCTTGACTTTTTCTAGTTCAGAGTTAATTAAGAGTTAAGTCTGTTGTTTTATCACGTTGCCGTCGTGGTTCGTCGTCGTGGTATCCTAATGTCACTGACGCGGAAAAAAAACTCTGGAAACTAGCAACCGGTTGCACCTGACAACATCGTAGTTTTAACGGCGAAACTTCTCTCGCGCTGACAGTCGTAGTAAGTATCGATGAATTTCAGTTGAGTTGAAATTTAAATCTGGTTTTCGAGAAGACAAAGTGCTTAACATTTTTGCAACCATTTCAGTGTGCTCCCCTAAAAACGTCACACAATTACGGGGATTACAAAATTACTGAAGTTAAGGGAGTTATAAAGTTACAGACGTTACGGGGGTTACAAAGTTACCGAAGAAGTCACAAAGTTACTGGGGTTACAAAGTTACAGAGGTTACAAAGGTTACAAAGTTCTACCGAAGTTACAAAGTTCTACCGAAGTTACAAAGTTCTACCGAAGTTACAAAGTTCTACCGAAGTTACAAAGTTCTACCGAAGTTACAAAGTTACGGGTGTTACAAACTACACTGAGAAGTTACCTAAGTTACGGGGTTTCAAAGTTACAGAAGTTACATAGTTACGGGGGTTACAAGGTTACGGGGGTTACAAGGTTACAGAAGTTACAATAAGGCCGGAAAGTTGTAAGCCAAGTGACGATCTCCTCTGAAGAGGTTTTGCTTCAATTACGAGCATTTATGAACTGGAATACAAGACTACTCGTACTGAATTTTGTGGTGCGGCTTATACACGAGGTTTATTTTTAAACCTTTCGAGAAAAACAGGCTTCTGTTTATCAGGCTGAAGTTAGGGGTGCGGCTTATACGTGAGGTACAGCTTGTACGCGATAAATACGCAAGCGTCCCTCCAATCCATATAAACGTCTCTTATTCTTATTTTTGCAATTTTGAATGCTCACCACATGGTAAATATCCAACGAAACGTTACCAAACTTGCTAATTTCGATGTACTCTTTCTTGTGATGGAGTTCATTTCTTTAATTAAATTATAATTAAATTGACTCTAACTCTGGTACAACTCTGGTACACCAAAAAACAAAATTGCCATCAATATGATTAGCATTCACTTCAAAACACTTTAGATATCACTTTCAAAATTTTAATCAAGTCTGACATTTGAAACTGGCCGAAATATATGGATTTTCATGACAGGAAACACGGTGAGCTGTGCTGGCAAAAAAATAAAAATACTGTAGCTCAAAAACGAATCACCATATTGACGTAAAGTTTTCGAAGAATACTGAGAATACCGATATCTAAACCATATTAAAAGAACAGCTTTATAGAATACTGAGAATACCGATATCTAAACCATATTAAAAGAACAGCTTTATATATCTCATAGTTTAGATTTTTAGAATTTTGATGACGTCATGTGCACACGAACGAAAAATGGGACAGCTTAATCGTGCCACTTAATTAAAACTTAACGTAAGGTGCAAACTGAAAAATACTGAGAAAGAATGAACTGCACGTTTATAGAAAGTATACACTTGTATGTTATTTTCTTAACTATTTTTTCTACGCGTAGTTGTTAATTGTTCACGTAGTAGTATTTGTTTTCTGTATCTTTATTTATTTCTATACGTTCATACAGTTTCGTATAAATGCTAGATAGGTTTTTACAAGTCAGTCCTCCGTATTGATTCATTGAACTTTATAAATGATAATAATATAAACTAGTATACCTAATAGGTAGTGAACGCTGCCGCTCAGTTAAGGACGTGTACTAGAAGAAAACCAACAGTAGCTCTTTGGCAGAAAAAATATATTACTGGGTGTTAAAAATGCCAAGGTGTTAGATGAATATATTTTGTAGTTTTTGGGTTCATGTGTGTTATCTCAAAAGTTGTGTCGATTTATTTTCATTTTACCCCGACGTATCAACATAAACAATTTCCCGATAAATTCCTTGAGCCTACCAATTTCCGACATTTTCTTAAGATTCCCAGCACAAAAAACTGTTGTTCTCCCCGGTAAAGTTTAAACACCGGAAATCAACTGTAATTGAGAATATAATTGTAAATGCTAATTGGTGTTTTGAACCGGTTGCTTGACTTTATTGAAAGCCAATAGATCGTTTTCACGTGACGTCATCAAAATTCTAAAATCTAAACTAAAGGATCTATAACCCTGTTCTTTTAATACGATTTAGGTATCGGTATACTCAGTATTCTTTGAAAGTTTTACGTCGATACGGTGAATCGTTATTGAATTAGAGTATTTTGAATTTTGTGACGGCCCAGCTCAGCGTGTTTCCTAAATGTCATGGAAACCCATATATTTCTGCCAATTTAAAATGTTTGACTTGATTTAACGTTAAAAGTGATATATAATGTGTTTTGAAGTGAATGCTAAATATATTGCTGGGAAAATCGGCTTTATTTCTAGAGTACGTTTTCGGCCGCCATCTTGGTGTACCAAAGAGGTACACCAACATGGCCGCCCCATACAAATTACACTAAATTGTTTGAATGTTATTTGTCCGACAGCTCAGTTACGAAGTACTCTAATGCTCCAAAATTTCGGTCATTTACATATTTTTACCTGCTCTATACACAACGTTAAAAGTATTTTACTAATATCAGTCTTTTCTTGACGCAATTTTTTGTGTGACGTCAGTGAGAACGATCTATAGAAGAAAATGATTTGAGAGATCTTACTATTTGGAAACTGATAGCTGGACAGGGGGGTATCCATTCTCACATCGACAGATCTTGAACAGGGTATGGTATTTATCTAGTGCTTTATTTAGTCTAATGCTTGATGAAGACTTATTTAGTTATGACACTCATTTTAATAGATCACAAACACTGACGTCCAAGTATAGATAATTAGTTATTTGTCTTTATAGAGGGATATAAAATTGTAAACCTTTGTCTTGAACAGGGTATGGAAATTTTATTTATTTTTCTCTTAAACAGGGTAAGGGTTTCAGAGCCCCAGCGGCACACCCCTACCCAACTTTGGGTAGAGTACCCCCCCCCCCCCCCCCCCTGGGTTATTTTCGCCCCAAACTATCAAACTTTATATTATGCTCACACTGAGTCTGATCGCCTACACGACTCCAGTGACTCGTGCATGAGTCAACTTAGCGTGCATGATCATCAAGTTACAAAACATATTTTGTGGGTTAAACTCGCTGTTTTAGTAAACTTCACTTCAAAACGGAAGACTAATAAGGAGCACTGAAGAAACTAGTAAAAATACAAATGAACACGATCAGACTTAGCCTGAAGTACATCGTACGACAAAGCACTCGCGAATTTGCGTAAATCGCTCTAGAACATAAACCCGTCAAATGATTGCTCCTCCCCTCCACAATGGAGACTATCAGATGGTACCAGTATTCCCAGAATTAAGAAGGAAGCTTAAATGTTCGAGAATACAAACAACCAAGCATATAACCAAAAAATGTCCTCCAGTGGGGAGGGGAGGAGCGCATCGTGGTTGGCCACGCAAGGGATTGTGGTCGAAACAGCGAATTAACGCAATGGACCGCTGCGAGAATTTGTCCACCGCTCGGTTCGCTCGCTGTGCAACAATAAGGCTATCCTGGTTCCAGAGGTTTCCTAGAGAGAAGATCAGCGAGCTTCGCGGCTCTTTCTCCACGGTTGTTCTCTCTCTAGAAAACCTCTGGAACCAGAGTACAATAAGGCTTGAAATACTAGAATGTTAAATATCGCTCAGCTGTGCACAAAACAATCAGTCAGTGAGTATCGCCTTGCGGATCGTGAAAATACTGCATGAATTGTGTTCTAGCAGACTTCTGGCCGGTTCTAGTCTTAACTATAAATTACCGCCACGTTACAAAAACACATTGTCCAGTAAGATATACGTACGGCAATAATACAGAGACACGAGATGTCCGTCAAACTGACATTTTTATTTTGTTTCGGTAGAAAAATCGGAGGTGAAAGCTATCTTCCAGTAGGCCTTGGGGGCATAGGTAGCGACCACAATAGCCAACGTATATATTATTTATAGGTGTTATCTAATAAACTATATGCTCTGTACGAGTTTTCTATCCAACACTTGATAAGTAGCGTGTACACAGACAGGATCATGCTATATTATTAGGATAATTTTAATTAGGAAGTCATACCCGCGAATCGTTTCTCTTGCTGAGTTCCTCTCCCCGTCAATCACTGCATGTGTATAAGTTATATTTAGCTGTGATCGTGTACTAAACTACGTGCTAGCATTGACCTTCGCATAATAGAGCGCACAAGAACGGGCTAGGGATCGGGAGGAGGGACTCAAACGGCTAAAAAATAACTAGGGAGGCGGGAGAAATGTCCAGAAAAACTAGGGAGGCAGGAGAATATAGCATACTGGGAGGAGGGAGAAAATGGGATCTACATACATGCTCTTCCTCCTTAGTGCCGGAGTTTTAAAGTGCAAGTATATCATGTTAAAAAAATAAAAAAATATATTGTACTTTTGTGTTTGTTTCTCACAGAAAGGTATTAATCTTGCAAATTTTGTAACATTTCTGGCATTTAATCCCTAATTTCGATTACTTTTCGTGGATCCTGTGATGTAATAAGATGAATCAACTCCCTCCCAAGAGAAAACTACTACAATAGAATCCCGTAGATCGATTGCCATTGTGACATTACAAGATGAAACAGTTTAATATTCTAGTTTAATTGCTGCTCCAGTCTAATTTAAACAACTGGAATATATCAGAAATAGAATTTGGGGCAAAAAGAGTTCATGTTGTGTCCGGCATGGCGCTACTTGCTCTTTAAACATTTCTCCCTGGGAGATTTCTCTACCCGTTCCTCGTTGCTCATATCATATTCCTTTCAAAAAATGTTTCTCATTTCATGCCATTTCTTTTCCATGTTTCTGCTTATTTTTATCCACTGATTTCTAACTAATTTCTCAAGGAAAGGATTCTACTTGAGAACATATTAATATAACTGAATCTAGCTTAATATTTTCGAGAAGTCCAGCTTGTATTCCAATAAGCAGGTAAAATGTTATAAATATATCAGCGGGAGTTTGTCTGTGACTTCTACTGGCATTATTTTTAGCTCCAGTATGCATGTGCTATTAGCAATATAAACTTTGTTGTAACACAGGCCGCCCAAGTTCTGACTATGCATTAAAAACAGTAAATATTGAAGCAGTGAATTACAAGGTTTGTATGGGAGTTCTTCCGATAACTCGGAATAATAACGTAAATTTAGTTACAGATCTTCTCTAATACAAGGTAAATAAAGGAAGAAGGCTTAGTTGAAGTTGTTTTGCTGTCCTACAGTGTATTTGTGTTCAGGTCGCTAGAACGGTGTTCTGTGGAAGTCTTAAGTTATAAACGCTTGTGACTCAAGAATGCCATAAAACACCGTTCTAGCGACCTGAACACAAATAGGACAACAAAACAACTTCAAGTAAGCCTACTTCCTTTATTTACATTGTATTACAGAAGATCTGTAACTAAATTTACGGTATTATTCCGAGTTATCGGAAGAACTCCCATACAAACCTTGTAATTCACTGCTTCAATATTTACTGTTTTTAATGCATAGTCAGAACTTGGGCGGCCTGTGGTTGTAACAACATTAAAGTATACATCGTTATTATACTTTCAGTTTAATGATGTCCATTAAAGATGCTGTTATAATGTTTTCATACTAATTATATTTTGCCACATGTAACGTATTTTCGTGCACCCTTGCATCATATTGTTTCAAATTACAGAGCGGTCAGTCAACGGGAGGGAAGTCGTGCTAAGCTTTTTAATGAAGGGCGTTGCATCAGTTTGCTGTTATTGATGAAGGTACACTGCGAAAGCCTCTCTTTATAGTTTTATTATATGGCAACTCGGCGAGCGGGCAAGATGACTTTCGAATGCTGCAATCTGATTGGTTGCTCAGCGGGCAAGATCTTTTCATCTTGCCCGCTCAGGATTTTCCAAATTCGCTCACAACTTTTCGTAAATAAATAAAACCCGTACATTTTGAAAGAAACTAACCAATTTGTTACATGAAGGCAAATACTAATTTAAAACTATTTCTGCTTTTTCGTTTTTCAGCTAAAATTCAACTTTTTAGAGCGATTTCGGATTAATGCTGTTTTTCCGGCTCTCGGCAAGTTCGATGAAAACAACTGCAGCAAAAACAACTGAATTGAATGATGCTGAATTAGTGGAGATAAGTATGCTATAGCTGTCACTGAAATTAACAGAAGCTGAAATGGCTGTGACTTCAAACAACAGAAAGAAAAGTTTGGCTACCTGACAACGCTATACTAGTACTACAATCGTGATACAAAGAAATTAAATTATTACGGAAACAAGTGAACTTAGCACACAGTTTCGTTAAAGAAAGCAGTTTTTCATTGCATGGGCTAAGAAATTCAACATTCACTTATAATGTTTTTGCATTGCGCTTATCGCCACTCGAGTGATTTCAACTTGCCGGTTTTCAACTTTCAAATCTTCCACAAATGTACACACTTTTGTCTCTAGATAATGCGTTCGGAATCCTGATAAAGTTGTCAATGAAACCTAGTGCATCTGAAGTAAAGTACAGGTCAGTTTTCGTCCATAAAAATGATTTTTTTATCTCGGCCGAAATAAACTGTTGTGAACGCCACGAAGTTGAACCACAGGCAGCCCAAGCTCAAGTTACGAAAATATAACTTTATATGGGTTTGTATGGGAGCGTAGCGAACTCCGTTTACTAGCCAGGGCCGGGTTGTTCGAAGCAAGGTTAACTTTAACCCTAGGTTAGCGCTAAATCTGTAATTGCAATCTGTACTGTAAAAAAAATGAATAAAAATTACTTACACCTTGCCACTGTGATGTCTTCTGTCATGTTTCTCTCCTTGTTGGATGATCTTAAGCTGATTTCAGCCGGATTTTCTTTTCTGGCTAGTAAACGGAGTTCGCTACGCTCCCACGCAAACCCTTATAAAGTCATATTTTCGTAACTTGAGCTTGGGCTGTCTGTGCTTGAACTTCAAGTAAAAGTCGTCGACTCTCAGTCTAATTTTAGCTTGATTTCTATTCGCTCTTCAGTTTACCACGCAATGGGTTCCTGGTGCGTGCGTCAAAGTGGGATCTTATTCATTTTCGCCATATAATAAACACCTTATTGACCAAGCTTGTTTGGTCAAGAGAGGGGAATATTGGCCTCGTTCATTTTTTTGCGTTTTTATGGACCTCGAGTTCGTCTCGGTCCATAAACACGCAAAAAAGGAACTTGGACAATACCCCCATCTTGACCTCACGCTTCGTCAATAACCACTATATCTTCCTCGTTATCGATGAATACGATATTTTGGAAGAATGGACAAAATATTATAGACTCGGTAACAGAATTTCTCGAATGAAAGTTTGCAAAAAAAAATCGTCATTATTGGTAAAAACATTGCTGAAGGATCGATAAAACTGCAGTTCTCTACTCTCGTTAATATTTTTATACAGGAGAGAGAGAGACCACCTACGGCGGGGGTATTTTGCAGAATGCTGAATGCAAATTACAAAATCCGATCAGCGGAAATTAAATACCATGAACCGCGAACCCCGAACCCCATTTCCGTGAAACTCGTTTACCTGTGAACCCTACCCACAAATTAGCCCTAAAACCTCGTCATTTACCTGGGAACGTATGTTCACTGATGGTTAGGGTATGTTTTATGGTTTATAGGGTTTAGGGCTTTAGTTAATTAATATGGTCAGAGGTTGGAGCAAGTACTGATTAAAGGCAGCAAAGAGTATTCTAACTAAATCACTAGATCTGTTGTATCAAAGGTACTGAGTGTGTAAAGAAAGATGAAAGAATGAAAGAAAATGAAAGAAAAATATATAACATACTTTGTGGAAGTATGGTTCGCCGGCGAGGACTCGAACCTCGGTCTCTCGCTTTCAAGGTGGACGTGATAACCACTACACCATCGGAGAATGGTATTTCCGGTGAACGGATTTCTAATTCTGCATTCTGCAATAATACCCCCGCCGAATAACCTATATTGTTATATTCAAACGAAAAAATGGGAACTGAAGAGGTTATTGTGCTTATAAATGATTTTTTAAATTATTATAGTGAAAGGAAGGGCCGAGATATTTAGATTATCATTACGAAATATATCTGAGAGTAGAATTAGGAGAATACAAATTAAACCAAATATAATGATGCGGGGTATCATGGTATTATAATACTTTTATAACGTATGGCGGTGAGCAGATTTAAGGGTTTACTAAGAAAGCACAGTTGTTCAACAGTTCAAGTCCGCCAGAGTACAATTTTGAAGTAGTGATTCTCTTTATATTCTAGTCGATTTACACTCGTGCACTACGGTTGAGATCAGTAGGGAAAAATTGGAATACATTTTCTTGAAACTTTGAGTTTCTCTTTGATATGGGAAACCAATGAAACAGAGTGGTATTTTCCAATAAGAGAGGTGCAGCCTTGAAACTAGGCTTTTGCATACATATCATAGTTTTTGATTTAACTTTTTAATAATTTGGTGGTTAGGATACCACGGCTACTGTTTTTATTTTTTGGTTCACCTTTTTCTTATAGTTTTCGGTTGTAAAGAGCGAAAGCTGTCTACCAAGACCGTTGTCAATAATTTATACTGAATATGTAGTACTTCTGGTAGTACTGGTACCACGTTATCATGTGCTAAGTTCTTTTTTATATTATATCGTTGATGTATCTTTGGTTTCATATAGTCGGAGATTTGTATCTTCCATACGGTAGCCAATCTGCAGGTTGTTTACAATAGTTTTTCCCGCCATAATGTGCGGCGCGCGTCCGTCACGGTTGTTTACCGCCAAAAGCTCGTTATCCCGCGCGTGCGCGTGCCAGCTAGGCCAGCTTTTTCAGCTCAGTTCAAAATTTTAATATTTGTTTACTTTCCTTGATGAAATATGGATAAGGATATCACCAAATCTTCACGTAAGTTTATATATGGGCATGGGATAAAATAGGCAATGTTATCTTGTGGTATACCGTGAATATCCCACTCGTGACTTGATTTTTCTTTGTATACTCACTCGCCTAAAATTATTAAAGTCACTAGTGAGTAGTGGATATCATATTTCACGGCATGTATAAGACTTTTTAATATATATTAATTATGGATGAAATACCAGTGTATATTTCTTTCTAAAAAGTGATATCTTCACACGTGAAGATATAAATGATATCTTCATGTTCACATGTGAATATATAATTTTTGAAAATATGACTGGCTTTTAATAATTTATAGCTTTTTCAGGAAGAGATGAAAACTGGTGGCCGCTTGGTATTTTATCTTCTCGTGCTGATGAAATATCTCGTTTCGCTGCGCTCACTCGTAAGATATTTCATCAACACTAGACAACAGTCAACACTCGAAGATAAAATCCGTATCTCCTCGCGGCCATGTATTAAATATCCTCTATATACATTAGACCAGTTCGCGGTTTGTATGGGAATCCGATGCCAAATAATTTCCGTAAAATCGAATTTCTGAAATATTCACTGACCGCAAACTTAAGATACCAGGTACAAGATTAACTGATCAAAATTTGAGGGATGTAGCTGTGCTGGGATGCGTGCCATGTTTGCACCCTTTCAAAATGTTGAAATTAACCGCGAACTGGTCTATCAATCGTTTTTTTTAGTCACGTAATGCCTTAAAAACTCGTTAAAACGCGCACGTGTTAATAAAACTATATAAAAATCCGATCTAAATACATGTACACAAGCATTACTTCCTAAACAGTTAAAATGTGTTTACAATACTTAAACTTATAGTGTCATATAAACATATAGTGTATGCGTTCACGCCCTTCAAATTAAGCTCTAATAACTCATATATAAAGAAACATTATGTACAAAAAATATTTGCGTTCAGCTCTACTTTGCTAGCACCCTTTTAAAAGCTTTAATGTTGGAAGCTTCGCGTGCTGCAGCCGGCAGGTTATTCCATAAATGGCTAGTTAAATAAGAGTTTTTTAACCATTGTGTCTGAAACGTAGATGATTGCTCCAATTTTCAGACAAATGATTAAAAAGCTCTTACTCTTATATAACTATATAACCTCTCGAAAGCATTTCATAACTGGTATGCATTAGACGTTTACAAAATGTCAATGTTCAGGTCAGATCAAGTTATCATGCTCGAAGCTAAGATGAGTGAAGTGTTGTCTGGTGAACAACGGGAACATGCGAAACACGGCTGGATATTCGAGCATGGTCTGGTATAATACTTCAATCTGAATAGCCCAATTTTAGATAGATATGCTTCACTTGTCACGCACAACGTTTGAATAGGAGGATTCGGGGGGAATTAAAATTAATATATTCTCCAAGTATAGAATAAATTTAATTTACCCAGGGCCTCATATTGAAACCTTGTGTGACAAGTGGAGTAAATATCCAAACTAACGTCGTCCATTCTAATTTTTACATGACCCTGTCTATATTTAAGCTTATGTTGTTTTCTTTTCAAACAAAACTTGGAGAGCGATAAGACAAATCCGCCTCTTGGAAAAGTCGAGAGAACCTGGAAACTAAGTTAGGTTGTGTTTGATTAGCTGCTGTTAGATCGGTTTTCGATAGCCCACTTCCGAGATATGCCTCACTTCCTACGTACAAAGGAATCAATACGAGGCTCCGTGCATAATGCTCAGTCGTTCGTGACAAACTCCAGAAGTGCTGTAGTCTTGTCACGAACGACTGAGTATTATGCACGGATCCTCGTATTGATCCCTTTGTATGTACGAAGCTGAAGTGAGGCATATCTCGGAAGTTGGCTATCGAATGTCGAAAAGTAATCAGGTGATTGCTTTCGAATTCCATGATTGCGTTTACTTTTCCTCGTGATTGCCTGAAGTAAAATTTCAGTTCGTGGTTGGTTCATTAGGTTTTTACTTGCTCCTTTGATTGGCTGAAATTGATACGTTCTTATCAGCCGAAGGGTGGAGATTTAACACTCAAATTGATACGTTCTTATCAGCCCATGGGCGGGGATTTAACACTTCCGCATGGTAGGATCTCTTAAACTCTTAAATGCCCCAGAGGGCTGACCCCCCCCCCCCCCCCCCCCCCCCCCCCTCACACGTCTGAGGGAAGACATTGATAGGAGCATTATTACGTACTGAGCACTACTTTGAGTTGTTCTGGTTAGCTCTCCACTGGTTAAAGAGAAAGACACGAAAGTACAGTTTTAATACCAGACAAAATGGTCAGTAAATTCAACAACACGCTTTCTGCCTCTCCCACTAGATAACTCAGGCTTAAAATTGTTCAGCTCTAAGTTTTCCTTGCATTGAGAATTGTTAAGTTATTTCAATTTTAACAATGTTTTAGTTACAGTGATTATAGATATGACGACTCAGTGATTCCTGACATTGCTGTCGGAGACCGGACTATGGCCGATTATTTTGCAAAAATGTCCGATAGATACTGTCCTACTTAAATTATTGTCGTATTGATCTAACCCTAACTTCGACAATTGACAGATGGTATAATATTCAAAAAAATCTGCAAAAACTTTTGTGAAATAATTTCGTAGAAAAATCAGGGTCAAACGTCTTGGTATTTCTAAACTACTCCATAACTCAACATTGACTGCTATTTTTATCCCTTTTCATAAAAAAAATCCCGTGGGCTCCACCTTGTCACGTACCACTGCCGTCTTCTGTTTCCTCCTTTTGTTATTTTTCCTTTCATTAATAAGCGCACTTTGCACTAATAGGGTTAATTGACGTGAAGTACTTTCTCGTTAACAAACAATACCAGACACGAGTGGCTGCATATAATAAAAGGGTTGTTATTTCATTTCATTACAAATAAACACATGGCAGTCGGGTTCGGCAGTTCAAGATTTCAACCCAAACGGTTTAACTGTCATTTTAAAAGCATTGTAAGTCATTTCAATTGAAGTTTTGTACTATTGAGACTCTTAGAATTCACTATAAAGCTCAATGAGGACGTGAATTCGTGTTTTCTCTTACAATACTATTTAGCGCTTAGGTATTCATTAAGTGCACACTTCACTACGTAATCTTGTGACTCGGTAACTATTCCAACTGCCCATATATAGCGCTCTGATATTGAGTCACATGTGGTGGCAACAACATGTCCCATGTCCAGTACCATGCGGCCCACCTTATTTGGACATGTGGCACTAGCTAATCGAAGATCATACATGTTCTTTACTTCCTGTTTGATACACCCTAAAACTGGTGACTTGATTGAAAGAAATTGATTGGTCGCTGGGTTGTCAACTGATCCCTTCGACCTTGTGCAGCTACTCACGCAGAGCGCTCATGCAACAGAACGACTCCTTAACACAGAAGGAGTTGCTGAAGGTGACTATGGAAGCGGACACACCCAAAATCACAAGACCACCTCCAGCCGATCTACATTTCCTGTAAATCTAGCCTGACAAATGATCCATGCTTATCTGGGGTTAGCTAGCTATTGACTTCATTGACCATCATTACAACCTAATTGATTCTTCTCTTGTTCATCCGCTTGTAATATTTCCGCTGACTTAGGTGTCTAGGCTGGTTGCTGGTTGATTGTTTCCGTCCAATATCCTTCACTTGGGAACTTGGAAAGTGTACTTCCAACGAGTTTACACTAATACTGGAAGGGAAAATGTGCATGTTTCATTTCTGTGTTGGATGTTTAAAATTTTCTCTGGTCAAAAACATCGCAAAAAAGTCGGACATTTTTTTTTCAACGTTTTTTTATATCTCGGGTATCTCGAAGGGCGGAATCATAAATATGAACGTCTCTCAGCTCAACTCAAACACTACCGCCTGATCTCCAATTGTTCTTTGCTGTTAACTCTTTCTCCTGACAAAGTTTTTTAAAGCATCTTTAAAAACTCCAGCTCACTCGATTTGATACTAAAAGCGCATAGCAACATTCTTTCAGCGCAGCTTTGTTCGTTTATTTTGAACACGCACTACTTATGATTTGAATCGTCACTTCCGATCAAGTTGTTTTTCACAGCAGCGCGGTGTACGTGCGATTCGGTCTACGGCGTCGCTCGCAAACAATAGCGGTCCCTTTACCGGCTCAGAATTACGTTCAGGCCTCGTTCCTTTGAGGGGCAGTGTTGATGCGCGATTGTGCAGGTCTTCTACAAAGCTTAATTAGCATTCTCTCATAATATGTCGTCGACAAACCGCGAGCTGATTCGTTAGTTCAGGTTTTTTCTATGTACTGTACCACTCCGCGTTGAGAGCTTAGCGACAATTCGGCGCCGAACCGTCAAACAACCTATCAGCATTGTTTTTCAACTTATACCTTGGAAAACCATCCTCCTAGATTCAGGAAGTCTGCGGTTATTTGGAATTTATCAAACTCTTTACCGTCAGCTTATGGTTACAAAAAATCAGCAGTCCACACAACTCAGCAGCTTCCATAACTAATAATGTTTTAAAAGCTGGAACCCGTCTTTGTTTTGGTTCACGGAAAGTTTCGCTTTATTATTAGCACATTGTATGTAAATGAGCTCAAGCCCGGCTGAAGAGCTGAACAGGGTTTCGCTGTAATTCGGCGTATCCGATCACTCGTTTCTTTAGCATCTACGTGTCATCTGTGGTTTCCTGAATTTCAAAGCGAATCAGGCGTGGGACTTCAAAATTCGTGATGCTAAGTCCCTTTTCCCATGCACGGTTGCCTCGGTCTTGACGTTCTCAACCCGAGGGGTTCAATTTCATATGCCGTACGACACAATCAACATGCCCTCATTGTCAATTACCTGTGCTGTGATTGGTTGAACCGTGACAGGACTGAAAAAATAAATGTATTTAGTGACAAAGTGACACGAAGTAAACAGAGTGCGTAGATTGGTGAAAAAAAATTCTATCATGTCTTCACATGGTTCAGAGTTAGGATAGCATTTGAGCGCGCAACATCGCAGTCGCAATGGTTATGAGCGGTGAAAGCGCTTCAGCAGTTGAGTTTATCAAAATGGCTAACCCGGGGATTTTCGATCAGCAGGATGAGATACATTCGTTCATCGAGGCTCTTCTTCCCCACGTCAAAGCCTTTGCCTACACTTGGTTCAATCTGCAAGCAAGAAAGCGAAAGCATTACAAGAAACACGACGTCCGCATGACTCCAACGGAAGAGAGACGGTGCAAAGAGGAATTGGACGGCGAAGCTCCAGAAGTGAAGCACAAATGGGCCTCAAGGCTTCTCGGCAAACTGCGAAAAGACATACTGGCCGAGTGTCGAGAGGAGTTTGTGATGGCGATTGCTGGTGGCAAGCCCGATTCAAGTTGTCGTTGCGTCATTTCAAACCACGATCAGAAGGGGAAAATGCGCAGGATAGATTGCCTTAGACAGGCCGATAAGGTCTGGAGGCTGGACTTAGTGATGGTCATTTTATTTCGTGGGATTCCTTTAGAAAGTACGGACGGTGAACGGCTCGGCAAATCCGAGTATTGCAGTCACCAAGGGCTTTGCGTTCTGCCCAACCACATTACTGTCACCGTCAGAGAGCTGGACTTGTTTCTCGCCAATTTCATGTGCAATCGAGGTAGGTACTGCAGTCCAGTGCACTAGCATGTAAGCAAGAGGTTTTTCTTAGTCCCAGCGTCGGTATACCTATTTCAAGTGAGGTTTGATATAATTTATTGGTTGTTTATCTAGGCCGGAGATAGTTTCATCAAATTTACCTGTTCAATGCACTAATCAACAAGTTGAAGATGAGTTTCTCTTTAATAATTCAAGCGCTTCGCTGTTTAAGTTCTCCTTTGGGTGTGCGAGAGCCATGATTTTATCTTATTTTGTGGGCCGGCATTGATTGCTTGCTCGCTATAATTCGCTAGTTCGTGAACTTGATTGTGTTGTCGACTTCGCAGAGCACAAAGAGGATTCCGATACGCAAGTCGTACGAAACTCGCCAACAGAACGGGATACGCAAAAATGTAAGTATGAATGTTTAATTCTCCCTTCGTACATATGCTAATTGAAGCTACATTGGAGCTCAGCATTGGATCTTGTTCTGCGTGCGTTATAGCGGATTTTCAAGGACTTGGCTTTCACTCTCTCGCTAAGGATCTATGTGTTGTTGTTTTGACACAGACACGTGCAGGCGTTTGAACAGAACAAATTAATTCCCTCATTACGCCTTTGTTTCGATATTCCTGGCGCGTTGAGCTCCTTAAAGCCCGCGAATTGCCTTTCAAAGTCGGGAAATGAACAATTCGTACTCATTTCAGAGGTTCTAATTGGCTTTTTAGTCGAATTGAATTAGCTTGATGGGATTCAAACTCAGGCATCTTTTTAACAGCAAACACGCGAGCGACTGTCAAAAGCGACCCTGCCGCGGCGATCTGTGTTCTAACATCTTGCTTCTCTCTCCTTACTGTCTGAGGGCGATTGAAACGAGATAACTTTTCTGAAATGTGTCTCGCGCGAACCAAGAAAATGGGCTACAGTTTCCCATTTTCTAGTTTACATTCGAAGTGCGTGGAAAGGCCTTCATTTAATTGTGAATGTTTTTGCATCTTGTCCTTTGCGGCTTTGTGAAACCCATTAACTATTTTTATGGATTAATTCTGCTAGGCAAACAATAGTTCTTATCGAAGAGGTTTAGCAGGAAAAAGGGCTATGCTGAAACCGCTTTGAGCCCCAAAGCTTAATTCACAATTAGAGCTCTGATTTTTTTATACCTTGGGAAGTAAAAAGAAAACGGCTCTAAAACGCAGTGGGACATAAATCATAATTTAAAATTAATTTTAAAATGTTATTAGCGTAAGTTATTTTGTTGTGGTCGTTGTTCATATGCTACGGGCGATTTTTCATCGCTCGAAATATTCGGTCGTGATTTTTTAAAAGAGTGAGTACTATTTTTCCATCTGCGTTGGCTTGTAATAAATACCTCCGAGTTTGTACGTTACACTTCTGAAGGGATTGTTTGAAGTGTTTAGGAACAGCTTTTAACAATCCAGTTACGCAGCTACTCAAGAAATTTGTTGCGTTTTCTTGATGCGTGCAAAGGAACCGTGCGTGGATAGAGAATCTTTTCTGCTTTCCGTAGGCGAACTATTCGCTCGTGGTGTGAGAAAGTTCTCATGCTACGTATCGTGTGGTTGCAATTAGAGGTGTAACTTACTAATGTTTGTGTATTCCTTAAAAAATGGGTTTCACGGGGCGAAACGTGTTTATTTAGGTGGAAAAGGAAGTTGAGGGTAGTGGGCTTCAAATAATATTGCGAACCCATGCTTGGAGTTTATACTGAGATTTTCAATTCAGGGGAGATTATATTCCAAGGAATCGCTGATTCAACGATTCAACACAGCACACTTTGTTGCTCTGGCGTTCTGAAACTTAATCATGTGAGAGCTAGGAGTTTAATCGAAAGATTGTGTCAGTGAACAGCCCTGACGTGACTTGGACATATGATATTGGTTGTTGTGAACGCGCTTAATAAGCTCTGATCCGTGTTCTTATGTCGTGTGTGCGTATACGTAACTAGTACTACTGGAGGTCATGGCTCTCACAGTCTCAATTCTCACGAAGTGGCTGAACCCCGCTTACTCAATTCGCAATTGTCTTTTACCTTATGCAGCATTATTAAATTTCTCTTGACCTTAACCTTCCAAACTTTAAGCATAAAAAGCCTCCATTTTGAGCCTGTGAGTAATGTTTTCTTAGCCGAGCAGCCGTAAACACGTTGAGTTGATTGGCATTTGGGCTTTTTGTGGTTGTATCTGTTGACAGTTCAAGTCCTTTCCCTTCACCTGCAGTTTCCTCATTAAGTATTCTATTGTTCTTGTACATGCCCAGGATAAGCTGTCAACTGCTTCCTGCAACAATAGCCAATCCCTCAAACCTAGAACAATACCTATTGTAACTAACTTATGCTTCAGCAGTTTATATGATTCCTCTGAAGGACAGTCTAAAAGTATTTTGCTTCATCAGTTATATCAAAAAATGAAGAATTTCTTAAAACCTTCAAGTATTTCAGAAACATATTTTCATCTTAAGTCATTTCATGGACAGGATGCTCGAAAAAGGAAGTTGGTTTTCACAAAGCAAAGGTCACTGTTCCTAAGTGTATCCATTACAATTGTTAGAAGTGAGACAATACAGTTGTTGACAGCAATCATAGCTTTTCTGCTGTCAAGTTCAAATAAGAAACAGATGAGCTGCCTGACAACACAGAGTGGCATAATTGGACTTCACATTTTTGTGGTCTTCTCAAAGTCATATATTGGGTGTAACGCTTCCCAGAGACTGTATCTGTTGTTTCTCCATAGTCCTATTCCTATTATCCTGTTATCTTACAGCTCCCAGATAAGATTATTGTATTATTTAGGTACATGACTGGAAAATAATATTGTTGAATAGTTTCTTTGGTTGAAGATCTGTCAATATAGCTTGAAGAGCCAATGTCTTTACTTCTGGCTCAAAGGGTATCCATAACAGCATATTATAATATAGGGTGTAATAAGTGTTCTTTACCTGGGCTGAATATATGTTACTCTTAGCCTAGCATGACTATAAAATGCATTCATTTTATTATTTCAAAATGCCTTCAAGGCATTGTTTCCTAAATTGTCAAAGCCTGTATGTATATGTTTACTCATGTCCCAGTGCATCACAAGTGTCTTCATATTAAACTCTTAAAAGATTGACAATAATATTCTAAAAATGATGCGTTGCAGGCATCTGCTTATCTTCAGAGACACTTGATTCTTTTGTAAATATAATGCAGAAAAATAATTCCAAATTTGGCATGCTGTTTTGTCTTCTTCATACTTTCATTTTCACCTATTTGCGATTACTGTTTGCATTAATTATATTGAAAAATGTGCTAAAAAAAACTAGAAATGTTCCATTTTTAACGTTTTGCACAATTGGGATTTTGCAGGTCATTTGAAAAAAACATCATAGACAAAAACTAATAACAGGTTGGACAGAACGTATTAAAATGACCAACTGGGCAAAGGTCAGCAGATATTTTAGATACTGACAAAGTTGTGAGCTAGCAAGCCTTGCCCATACAAATGTCTGTAAATTTTCTAACTTTGTAAGGAAAAAAGATAGCCCCCTAAAATTTAGTAAACTTACCAGGCTGCAAACAAGCGCTTCATAAATTAAAGAAATAAAACAGCAAAGGGAAATGTGTTCATGTACATGTATTATACAGTTTTGATATAAAACTGAAAATTGTGCATAGCTTGCAGATGTCCATTTCAGTAATATTGATACATATTTACACAACTGAGACATTAAAATGCTTAAACATAAGAAAACAGAAGCTTATTTTTGCCATAGAAATCATTGGTGTGTTCCTGTTAATCCACCAAACAACCCTCAGATGAAAGAAAGTTTGTTATATACATGTAGATCTTTAAGCAACATATAACAAAGAGGGCTATTGTCAATGTTTGTCTTCCTTCGTGATCTAAAGTGGTTGTGACTGCATTTGCATTTTAACCAAATTCCTTTCGAATTTCAATATTCTCCCTGAAAATCGACTAAAGATATCCGTTGTTGACAAACCTACTATCGGACACATCAACCTACTATCGGACAGGCAATAGCTATCATTGTACACTCAATGTTTCTCTGCTTTGTAACCATGGGAAAACCTTTAAAACATGTTTGGATTAAGGCTAGAGTTGATTCAGCAACTATTTAGGCCTGTAAAACATACTTCATTTTGGGCAAGCGTGGCGGGAATTGTTGTTGCTTCGTTGCATTTAGTTGTTTTATAGCTTCTTCACTGTGCTATTAAGTGTACTTGCCTCGAGTTTTCACATTCTTATAATGACCGTTTCTTTGCAATAAATTACCTTTCCTTTGCCTTTTTCACTATAAATTTGTTTTTGTACACTCTGGATAAAAAGGAATTCCTGCCAAAAGGAATTCCCGCCGCACAGCCACGCTCACATGCCAGTTCATCGTGTTTCATCCATAGTGTGTCCAATAGTACAGTTGTATGTGCGCAGAGTTACGTTGAGAATTTACTCTCTCTGCAGTGGAAAATCACCACAGGATACGATAAAGTGTATGTTGCAGTTCAAATATGATCTCAGTTAAAAAATTTTTTTAACTAGTTCAATTATTTTAATACCAGTACAATTATCAAGATTATAAAAATATATCCACCCTCCCTTCCCCCTGTCTTTTCTTTCCTATCCCTCTCTCCACAAGTCTCCATATGTGCAGTGCCATATTGCTTTAGTTAACTATACTAATTACCATACCGGATCTGTTGGCCAGAGCCTTAACCACTGGACCACCGAGTGATCGATTTGAAACCCCTGAACTTATTTACTATAAATGATAGTGCTACTAGTACTCAGTCCCTCACAATCTAATCAAAATTTGCATAAATGCAGTAAAAGGTAAAATTTATTTTTTTACTACATGTAAGTCAATCCAAAAAGATTCCTAGAATTTTTTTTTAACCATTTTCTTTTTTCTTCCTTTTTCTTCCTTTTTTTCTTTTTTCCCCTTTTCCCTTTCTTCTTCTTTGGGTTTTAGGGCTAACTCACTACAGTAAATAACAGAGAAACATAACACTTCTTCAATGGTCCTGTGAACTAATACAAATCCTAATCCTACATTTGAAAACACCCTAACCGTCCACAATGGGTGCTCACTAATTTAGGGTGTTTAGAGCTAGTCACTAATTTAGGGTGTTTACAGACTATAATCCTCCTTTAATAATCATCTTAACTAATCTAAACCCTACCCTACATTTAAAAACACCCTAACCATCCACAATGGGTGCTCACTAATATTGGGTATTTAGAGCTAGTCACTAATTTGGGGTTTTTAGGGCTTATTATTAAAGTCACTAAACGGATAAATATAATGCTTCTTCAGTGCTTAATTACTATCTTGTAAAAAAAAACAGTTCAAAAATAAGTTCCCTAGTTCAAAAAAATTTGAACTGGTTCAAAAATAATTTGAACTAGTTCAAAAAAATTGAACTGAGATCATATTTGAACTGCAACATATGAAGGGCTGTGTGCAAAAAGGGTGTAAGTGACTCTTGATCACATTCTAAATTCTCCTTCAATTTCTTTGTTTTCTAAGGGAGAATTTAGAATGTGATCAAGAATCTTTTTGCACACAGCCCTTCATATATTCATGAGATAAAGGATGGCCGTTAAGGTATTCTTGTGGGGTTGTGCTGCTTTCGGGTTTGATATATATTTTTGGGGGGGGGGGGGATCGCATGGTCACTGCAATGAAGTGCAGCACAAGGATGGAGCACCATTCTGCAATGTTCAGATAAACAGAAAGTCCTTTATTTTACTGAATTTTGAGAATCAAGAAACAAGATGATAGGGTTAGTATCAATAAAGTGAAGAGTCTTGGACAGCCTTGAAAACGTTTTTGTGTGCCACCTCTAGGGAGATATTTATTTGTTTACATGCATGCCTGAGAATTCGTTTTGTCCAATAGTAGACATTAATACCTTATATATACCTTATATATACCTTATATATACCTTATACACACCTTATACCTTATAATTTTAGATACTCAGCAACATACAATGTAACAACAAGAAGCTTTTCCTCTTAAGATTATTTGCTGTCAAGGAATGTAAACATTAAATGGGGATTTACTGAAAATAGATTTTTAGTGTGTATATAAAAAATATGCAAGTATGCCAATTAAAACACCTATTGCATTCTGTGAAACATCACATGAAAAGCCCATGAAACATGGTTAAAATTTAATGGCGTTAACCCATGAAATCTTAACCAATTTCTAGGGTTTTCATGGGATTTTCGTACGAATGATGAGCAGTAGTGAAAGTTGTTTAAAGATTTCATTTCTCATAAGTTGACCGTATAAGTACAAGTATTTAGGTACAAGCCTGTTGAGATATTTCTCTGAATTGAAAGTCAAGGCTTTGTATATTTTTCTTTCACTGTTTGTTTTTTAACAGGTATTTGTTAAATAAATGGTGAGAAACTGTCAATTAGGCACGTTCCACATTAACACAAATAATTCAAGTTTCATTTCAAGAACAATTTCATACCTTCATTGCAGGAGAAAAATCCCCTCTAGCAAACAATATTAATTTCTTAATTGCAGTATTTGAATAAATATAGTTATCAGATGATAGATACTCAATACCTTTGAGCTGTCCAACTGCAGCTGCAACATTCAAATTAAATGTACAGGTGGTAAAAAACTGAATAACTTGGAGGATTTTAAGCTGATTTTAAGCTGATTTTAAGCTGATTTTAAGCTGATTTTAAGCTGATTTTAAGCTGATTTTAAGCTGATTTTAAGCTGATTGGAGAGAAAATCAATATAATTTTCATTTTTTTTTTATAAAATGCTGTCATTCACTGCTGCATGAAAGGTGCAATCTGTGTACTTTTGTTGGTTTGAGGTTGGTTTTAATATTCATTACATACGGTATGGTCATTAAAATTTTAGTCAAACGTAGAATATCCCTGGCCCAATATCTTGGAAGATAAGTTACAAATTAAAAGTGAATATGTATAATTATAATAGTGAGAAACTTCCCTCAAGTTTGCGTAAGAATTAAATACCAAGAACTGAGGAATTCAGCCATATACAGTCTGAGGGCCGTAGGAATGTATATGGCTGAATGCCGAGGTTTGGGGTATTTAACTGACTTATTTCATCGTTATTCAATAACCTTTATTTCACTAACATTTCAGTGAATTTCAATATAAAGACCTGATTAGGTATTCAAGAGCCTTTAAATAGCTCATTAGATATTCAAGGTCTTTATATCATATAAAGACCTCCATATAAAAGCCTTGAATATCTAATGAGCAATATATTGAAATTCATTGGGATCTTAGTGAAATAAAGGTTATCAAATAACAATAGAAAATGTGTCAAAAATGAAATGAAATAGTATATTGACCGGGTTCAAAAATAACATTTCACATATCACCAGAAATGCTTGGTTTTTTTTTAATAGAAAGGTTTGGAGGTGGTCTCTTTTTCCCAATAATAGTAATAATAATAAAATTCTTTATACAACTGGAAACTCCTATCAACCTAATTAAGGTGGTTTTCAGGGAGGACCTGTTACAGGGAATATATAAGCATTCATAACAATAGATAATTACAATATATGACAACACTATCATAAAGGAAGAATAAAAAATAACTAAAAACTTATAAAAATATATAGAGTAGAGAAACTGTGTAGAAACAGTAACTAAAATCATTTGTTTTCTTGTATAATGTTTGTATTCATAGGTTTTACCCATGTTATTTGATAGCACAAGGCTTGAGGCCTAATTTTTAATTCTTGCATTACTCATGAATGTTAACAATATGAATTATGAATCATTCTAAAAAGAACTCCAGAATCCTAACTGTTATGATATCAGATATTCTTTATATCGTAATTGTCATTAATAATCATTTTTTTTTTTAAATACTTAAACTGGTTACCTGAGAAGTCCTAGTGTAGCTGCAATATATTGTTCTCTTTGAGGTATACATTTCTTGTGTGTACTGGAACTAATAATATTAGTATTAATTTATTGTTGTTTTAAGAAAGTAAAGAAAATACTTAATACTTTTATGAATATATTATTTTCAGGGCTCAAAATTTACAATTGCAAAATGCAAGCAGGTTTTTACTTTGTGAGTGAAAAAATCTTAACTAGCACATTTGTGCAAGTTTATCTTCCTTTAAGGTACGACTTGGAATCTGAAAACCTCAAACAGTCTATCTTCCTTTAAGATACAACTTCGAATCTGAAAACCTCAAACAGTCGTGGCATATTCAAAAGAGTTTATACATGTAAGCTTAATTCTTACCCGATGCACAATTAAAAGTAAATTATAAGAAGTGATACTGTGGATGTATAGAAGTTAATTATGAGTATCTGCCATTTTATTTTTGCCAGTACTCTGAATTTTTGTGGAAAAAGATCCTACTAGCAGACATATGCTAGTGGATTTAGATGTTAAGTTTGAGCCCTGTATTTTGTGGTTATAATTCTAGTATTAGTCCTTTTGATGGCTAATATTATAATAACATGTCAGTCCCTTTTTCATTAATTTGTTCCATTACCTACATTTGAATTAACAAATTGCCTACACAGAATAATATCCAATTGGATTTGAGAACATAGTGGTGATACATATACACTTATTTGAATTATAAAAGAAAAGAGAGTTTCTAGTAGCCACAAATTAAAACCAATGCATTGCACACATTCAAATAATACATTCTTTTTAATTTCATAACTTTTATATAATCACAAGTTACAGTACCATGCACATTATTTCAATTGTAAAACATAATTTTATTTTGTATTGTATAAAATAATATTCCTAGCCAATGAGAATTTCAGAGCTTAACATTTGCTAAAATAATAACTAAATTATGCAATACATTGTATGGACATCAATAACAAAATGAGTATAGCTTTGATGGTATCAAATACTTTTGTGAATTATGTAGCTTCAGATTTCCCAGGCTATATACACATTCAGAGAAGTTTTGTATCCTATTATCATGTAAGTTGTTTTCTCATTTTTGTTATTGACTGTTTGTAATGTGTGAAGGGAGGTGATTGAACACTTAATGTTTTCCCATGTTATGAACTTCCTCCCCCATTTACACCACAAACATGGTGTTGTCTTTTGTTTATGTTTCCAAACCTGTGCTCAGGTACGAAGAACTACACATGTATGTTAAATCAACATTAAACAGTCAAGCATTAGTACTTATTACTTTATGTTTTTGTTTTTATGCAGTGGCCTTGGATCACAATTTTGTTTTATCTGGAGTGTTCACTGTAGCTGAGTTATATCAATATTCTAAAAGTAAGTACCAAAACAATAATATGAGTAATGTTTATTCTCTGTTGATTAAAAATACTCTGTTTATTTTGCTTTGTTTACTGGGACTTAATCACAACAGGCAAGAATACTATAAGCTATTGTGAAGACTGTTTTTGTTGTTTTCATTAAAATGTTGCTGTTCTTAGTGTACATAACAGATACTGCAGTGTCAATATGAGTTTAAAATATGCATAAATTAAAGTGATTAAAATGTAATTAGAAATTCAGGTAATTAAGAAGATTGTCATTGAAATCCTTGTTAGGATTTCAGAGATTTATGGTACACATCTTATTTTTTTGTAAGCAGGTCTTGGTATCTTGCTTGTACATGTTGTTTGAATAATTTGAACTAAAAAAGATGGGCATGAAAGTAAGAGTTATTTCCCATAAAACATAAGAATAATGTGGCCTGAAGTAGCTCATATGAATTAAAGTTTTGCACAGTCCAAGTCGATCTGGGAATGCACCTGTGAACATTTAAAATGAGCCACTTTAAGCCCCTAAGTGCTATGTGGGTAAATTATATGATTAAATGATTATACTATTGATTAAGGATTAAAATTATACATGTAGTTAGTTTGTTGACATCTCTCCCTTGCTCTGAGGATTGTTCTCCAGGTTCTTCAGTTTTACTCGACCCTCTACAACAACCAGCATGCTAAATTCCAATCCCATATGTGATTGAGCTGGGTCCTGACTTTCAGGTTTCATTAGTCAATTCAAAGATGTGGTGGTATAGAAATGACAAGGGCAGGTTGTTGTACTGGTAATAACCCCTTCTCCTCATGAATAACACATTAGATTATTTTATGTCCCCCATTTGTTGGGATAGCAACAAGGCCAATGCCTTTTACAGTTTGTCCCTGCCCAAGGATATACAGCCAGATCAAACTCAAACCCACTTAACTTTTAATCCCAGATTCATGACTGTATGCCTGCCTCAGAATTAACAAATCTTGGTAATGGGGTAATTAGCTTAATGTGTAAGCTAGAGGACTAATAATCCTCAAATCCTTTTACCTTTATAGTTCAAAATTATGTATGATTGATATTGATTGCACATGTTTAAAACTTGTTATAAAATCTCCATTCTAACCTAAATGGGTCTTTAATCTAAAGTGTGAATGTAAAAGTGAGGAATGCAGCTGCTATATACATAACAAGTTGCAACCATTAAGAGCAATTTAAGTCATCGGCCTGGTGACCACAAGGAAGACTGTTTGATTTGAACACTGAGGCAGACTCAGGGATCCAGATTTTAAACCCTATGAATGTTTAAGGAGTTACTTTGAAGAATAAGATGTTTTGCCATTTACAACTATGAGAAGCTAAAGTAAAATGGAACGTGAACGAGAAGAACCAGAATCAAAAAGTACAAATTATATTTGCCTGACAAAGGATAAATTCATAACTTGCGAGTAATGAAGTTCATTTCACATGACTAAACTAATGGTTTAACCTAGCATGTGACAAATATTCCCCTTGCTTATAACAGCACACACCATTTGGCAATGTTATCCATCCCAAGAAGGAATCATGAAAACTTTGAAAAATATACACGTATGGTGACCGACTCCACAATATACATTTTTTAAATGTTCAATCGTTATGGAGCTGATAAGAATCGAAGCACCTAAAACTCGAAGCACCAAATTTGGCAGCTGACTGAAACATTTTGGAATATTTATTGATCATCAAGACTGCTAGAGCACTGTCAACAATACTTAACTTTCCTTGCCCTAGCATTTAAACTTGACTGTTTTATGAATACATTTGAAGTATTCTATACTTATAAACAGAATTGTTTCTATTACATTTTCCGTTACAAAAGGCTGCTGCTGGCAGTGTTGTTACTCAAAACTATTGTTACATATATTGTTTGCACCAAACCTGCCAGGGCTTGATCATAAAATAAACCAAATACAATGTATCCCAGTCAATGTGCAGAAGCAGAATCTTGAAACTGGTAATTACATGTACAATAATAACAATACGATAGGAGTCAAGGTTACATTAATATTTTTTAAAGTTTGCAAAAGTGTACATAATGAAACAACTCACTCGAAAATTTAACTTTCATTTTGTTTGTATTTAAGCTGTCAGAGTTGATCAAACAAATAAAAGTAAGATAACAACATTGAATTATTAATATTTCATGTTACAGCGCTTCTCATTCACACGTGCAGGTTGGGAAGTAATTTCCTGTGTTCAGGGTGGTTTTCGTGGATGTCAATTGTGTTTCTATGGCAACTTAGGCAGCTTTCCCGTAGTCTGCACGTTTTGCCTTGGGTCAGGAAATGTCTTTTATGATGTTCAAAAATTTTCTAAGAGACTTCGCCAATGAAGACAGTCAATACACTGTACGTCTTCGAAGAATTTGGAATTGCTCTACCAGACCTGGATGAGACGGAAATTGCACAGAATGAGAACCAACTGCTCAACACTGTAAAGACTAAAGGCCCGAAGCAGCCGTCAACAAACTTCAATATAGCTTGAAGGTGTGGAGAACACTGCCGATAAACCCTGTCTTTTAAATTTTGAAGTGATATTTTCTAATTCTCGCATGTGCACGTTAGCGAGAGGTCTCCCTTTACTTGAGATTTTGGGAAACAGGAAAGGCTTCATCATGCTGACCGATCTGGCTGCAATTCAGTTGAGTTTGAATAATTTTCAGTCTCATATCGTTGACGTCCCAAATAGACCAGTGTTTCCCCTTCGGTGAAGTCTCTTATAAAAATTTTGAACATCACAAAACACTGCAACAGCACACAACTGAATTTGCTGACCGAATAATTTGCAAAGCGAAAGCGAAACATGCAGACTGCAGGAAAGCTGCCTAAGTTGCCATAGAAACACATGATTGACATCCACAAAAAAACTACCCTGAACACAGGAAATTACTTCCCAACCTGCATGTGTTAATGAGAAGCGCTGTAAATGCTTTTTATAATTTACTGTAAATACCTGAATATAGATCAATAATATACTTTTATGGAGAAAAACAAGGGCCAAAGTTTGAGATGTGGCTTACATGTATATGTGGGTACAAGCATATCTATATTCCACCATCATGGACGTTACATTTGGATGAATTATTGTAACGTCCATGACAAAAGTGTTGATCATCACAACTATCTTTCCACAGAGTTTAATTTAAAATATGCAATTTTGTGATGAAGCATTGCCAGGGGTAGTGCTATAGATATCAATATAAAACTTTGATCTTGATTCAACTTGGTTATTCTGATTTTGAGAAGTAAATCATTTCTGTCTCATACTGTAATGTGGTCAGAATAAGTCACTTTAATATTTTTTGTAACTTCAATACATATGCATTTTATTCATGTCTTTGTTTTTTTTCCAATTGGTTCATTTTCAAAATGATCATTTTCTATGCTCTCAATCATGTGGAATTGTCTATCACAGAGCTATACCAAAGAAAACACTCACCCTTCCAACTTATAGACACATGCGCTTATGTTAGTTCCATTAGCTTATATTGGGAAGAATTCTAGAATGATTTAAAACGGCAGGTTAAAAGACAAGGGAAGTTGAAACCATATTCAAAGTTGCGATAGCGGTTGGCATGACTTGGAATGACTACAATCTCTTCTGAAGAGGTTTTGCTTCAAGTACAAACATTTATCAACCTTCTAACTTTTTTTCAAGAAAGGCATCTAAGTTTGGGGCACAGCTTATACAATGTATGCAGGTATTTACAGTAATTAATTTCAGCCAGACTAATTGTCAAAATGAAGGGACCATGTATTAGTGCTTGCCTCTCACCAATCTGACCCAGGTTCAGCCCCTTGACACAGCGTCATGTCAGTTGAGGTCGATGTCGATTCTCACTCATGCTCTGAGGATTTTTTTCGGGTTCTTCAGTTTTCCTCCCTCCATAAAAATCAACATGTAAGCTGAGTGTTGTTAGTTGTAAATATTGAACGTAGTGAAAATCATGTATGTTGAGAATGCTCAGATCATTTTAAGCAGGATCTGCCTCATAATATCCTAGCTAAGGGTGAACTAAATATTTGATTTTTGCATGTAAACAGGTTCCTTTACGTCACCTGAAACATATCAGTGGCATAGTCTAGAGTAATTAAGTTGGTATTAATAACAGCTGGTGAATGCCAACTGCTATCATAACAGATATGGTTACATACATGTATGACTGGCAATTCATCAGATTTCTTTCTCAACACCATGTACTGTTCAATGTTACCACTGCCTTGTACCCCTATTACTTTCACTCCACCATTCTTCAGATTAGCCTCACAACATAACTGTTTCATTTCTACCACTGACATTTAAACAGTTTACCTTTTCTGTTTAATGTATTATTATACATATGTACTTGTAAAATGCTTTAATATCGTACTTGAGAGAAACATGTGGAAATCAATGTTTAATAAGTACTTTAAATACCTGCATATAAGGCCACACTTTTTTGGACAAAAAGAATGGCCAAAGTTGGGGGTGTGGTTTATACGTGGGTACAGTCATCCGTTGCATATTTTATCACAGGAAGCCCAAGCTCTGTTTATATCTTTTTTATAAGGGTTTGTATGGGAATTTATAATTCTAGTTTTTCAATAAATTTTTATACTGTAATAAAATGAATAAAACTTACCTGGTGTCTATAATATGTGTCTTGGATGTGTCTGTATCCAGTTTCAGCAAATTTGGGCAATTTGGGCACATGTAGAGTAAGGGATTAAAAATTCACTGCTTCCCCATGGTTACCGTTTCAGCTTTGCATGTGGGAGGTTGTGTGTTCAAACCCAGTAAAGATCAGATTTGTTCCCTCACCATTTTAGGGTTTTCCTTTTTATTTGGTGCTATTTCACTGTTTACCTTTAAATACTTGAAAACCCATTTTGTGATGGTTAGGGGTTGGGGTAGGGTTTGTGTTAGATCATGTGACTTTTCAGACCAATCCAACGTTGGGAGACGTGCTGTGGCTAGTGGCACATGTAGTTTTGCTAGGGAACCTTGCTTTCTCATGCACTTACAGGAATTAGGTTCCTTGAAAATCTTGTCAGTTAATGGAGAAGTAAAAGAATAATAATTCTGGAGTGCTAAATGTCTCTGTTTGTCTTTAACTCAGCTCCTATTCGCTGCAATGGTCCCAGCCATGGTCAGATGGTTATTTCCAGTCTAGAGAGCCCTCCATATATGCCAGAATCAACCCTTGAGCAACAGTTCCCTCATGCACTCAACATTCATCAGAGGTCCGACCCCTATGAGATGAGATACAGAAAGAAAAGCAGGACCTTGAGTTCCATATCATCTGTAGAGGAGGATATTGCTGATGATGATTTTGTCCACTCCCCTCCAGGATTTTCACCGCAAACATCTGCATGGCCTAGCGACATGGACGGAGGTGAGTTTCTTTGTGCCTATTTAATATAATTATAACCTCAGGCCAAACAAAATAAATCTTGTGTTTCCAGTGCTGAAAAAACTCCAGGTAGGTGGGTTAGAAAATAAATGTATTTTGTAAATTTTGTTTGCTTTTTTCTTCGAGTTAGCTCTGTGTTTACATTGTTGTCATGTTAATGCGATCATGCTTATCACACACTGTAGGCATCATTTACATATTCCTAATTTTTTTAATATGTTATATATATATATTTATGTTAATTTTATCTGTTAGAAGTCTTCGTAAATAGCAATAAAATGTTTGAGGTTGGCATGAAAATATCCAGGTCGGTCAGATTACTGGAAACAAAATTATTTTATTTTATTTGGCCTCATATAGACCTGTTTGAGAAGTAATTTATGTCAAACATGGGATATAGTTTTTCTCTATTTGATTAATAAAGCATGTGTACTTGCTTGTACATGTATAGTACATATACATGTATTTAGTGCAAGTACAGGGTTGTCAACGACATTTCACATTTACTGGGTTACCTGTGTATGCATATTCTGAGCCAATCAGCAATGAAGCCACAAGGTCCAAAATTTCCTCCTTCTCCTCTAGGCACTTCATGTATGCTTAATGTATGCCTATGGGCGGCACATTCTGTTTTTAAAGTAGCCAGAGAAATAACTTCAAAATGTTTCCTTTTCATAGTCCTTTCTGTAGAGATTCCTACTTTGTCTGGGTAAAGTAATTGGCCCAAATATCCACACACTGTAGATTGTGAATTTCATCTTATTGAAAACCCTACAGTACATGTAAGTACAGTATAAATATAAGAATACTATAGAGTTGAGTGCATGTCTTAATGCTTTGTAGGTCAAGGTGTCATACCATTTCCAGTAAAAGTGAAACCAGAACAGAACTGTGGAAACTACAACATGATGGATCCACAGTCATCCAACATTACATGCTGTGGCGTGAATGAGTCACAGTCACCATCCATCACAACATTCAATACACAGCAAGCACAAGGAAGATCTATACTGTCTCCTGATTTCAATAATAACATGAACGAAGCATTCCTTCATGCAATGACAGGGCAAAAGAACTTACCAGCGAATTGTGCAGTGGGGAACATGCTTCCTCAGCAGCAGGGATTTCCATTCAGAATCCCCACAGGACCCATGACAGTTGGTGAGCTATGAAGTCAAAATGGGGACACGAGAACCAATCACATTGCAGAACAAAAACAAAGCATTCCAACTTACGGTTACTTGAGCCAATCAGTGTCAATTACAAGACAATAGCATTTCGACTTGTTCAAGCTTCGATCCGATAAAAGGCGAATTTGGTCAACTATTTCTGAGGTTAATTAACAAATCGCACACATTTTGCCATTGTCTGTACTCGTATTGATTATAGAAATGACGCCATAAAATGTTCAAAACTCAAGTGGAACAATGGCACACTACAAAGAAGTTTGACTCACCGATTAACTTCTCCTAGTAATAAAATGCTTGTAAAATCCTCACTTTCTTGTTTTTGGAAGCGAAGTTAACATCCATTTGAATTCACAAACCTCGCCGTGATTGCAAAGCTACCACGGCTTGCGAGTGACGTCATTTTCGTTGTATGTAATATTTTGCATATAGTGGAGAGCCAATCAGAAAGCGAGAAAATTGGATGTTGTTGTAAAAGTCTTTTGAATGAAGAAAATCACATGGATATGCTTGGATTTATAATTTGGAATGGTTTATTTTTGCAATGTTTTGTTCTCATTGTCTAAGTGGCTCCAATTTCAGTAGTCTCACTGTAAGTAATCATCTGGCTAAGAACAGTAACATAAATGGCAAAGGAATGCAAAAGGTGTTAATTTTCAATTATTTTTTCTTGTAATTTCATTGGTTTATAACCATGAATTCAAAACTAGCTATGATTTGATTTCAAAGAAAAGCACATGTGAGGAAAGTTCTCAATTTTTTAAATTCAAAAATCTTTGTTTTTTTCCCCTTTCATGTTGGCTGGCTGGTGTTTTCTTCCAACAGCATACAGTTTCCTTTATTTAATTATGCTTGTAGCTTTGACTGTGGATATCTCAAACATTACTAAGACATAATTCTAGCAGCCTATTTAGTCTTTTGCTATCATTCTTTGGTGAATAATTAGTTGATGATAGTGTAATCACAGGCTTCCCAGACTCGACGTATATTTCCCCGCTTATTAGTCTGTTGGGTTACCTGTGGTTTATCGATTAGTTTCATAACGATCTCAGAAGAGTTTAAATAATTGCTTCGTGTGAATTCTCTTTTCCGATTTCTACGAAATGAATCTTCAATAATAAAAGATTGATACTTAATGAAGTTGTGTGAGTGGTTTTTTGGCGATTTGGGGCCTTCTAAAGCAGTTTATTAGGATTCAAAATTTTGACCATTGGCCGAGGCTCTAAGAAAATTTACAAGGTCGGCAACTCGACCTCGCCAAAGCACACACTTACCTCAAAGATCACCCAAAAATCGGCACTTTTCTTCCTCGCTCGCTATTCAGCTTTCGGCACAGGAGGGAATTAGTTATCAAGCAAAATCTGACCAGAGATTTAGGAAAATCCATCAAATTTATCATCGCCAAACGGCCTCCTCAAGATCCAAAAAGCGTGACCTTCCAATGATCTGTGAGAACCAGAATGACCAAAGCGGTCCAAAATTTTCCCGACCCTACCCAAAACAATGCAAATCGCCTTTTTTCAAGGGGGAGACGCAAGCGCAAAATTTTGCTTCCGCTTAGGGAACGTATGCAAATTTTCATGGAAGGAGCCCCAAGCGTGAAATTATACTTCCGCTCGAAAAATGGAAACAAATATATTGCCAATCAGAGAGACCATTACTAGGCTTTTAACGAAACTGGCGGTTACAGACTAATTTTGAATTTGGAACTCGTGAAAATTTCTCACGTGGGACTGTCTAACACTCGGTGAAGACCCCAGCACACTGTCAGTTGGTCCTCTGATTGGCGAGTTCCAAATTCAAAATTAGTCTGTAACCGCCAGTTTCGTATAATTTCACGCTTGGGGGTTCCCCCATGAAGAAAGGCGATTTGCATCGTTTTGGGTAGGGTCGGGAAAATTTTGGACCGCTTTGGTCATTCTGGTTCTTACAGATCATTGGAAGGTCACGCTTTTTGGGTCTCGAGGAGGCCGTTTGGCGATGATAAATTTGATGGATTTTCCTAAATCTCTGGTCAGATGTTGCTTGATAACTATTCCCTCCTGTGCCAAAAGCTGAATAGCGAGCGAGGAAGAAAAGTGCCGATTTTTGGGTGATCTTTGAGGTAAGTGTGTGCTTTGGCGAGGTCGAGTTGCTGACCTTGTAAATTTTCTTAGAGCCTCGGCCAACGGTCAAAATTTCGAATCCTTAATAAACTGCTTTAGAAGGCCCCAAATCGCCAAAAAACCACTCACACAACTTCATTAAGTATCAATATTTTATTATTGAAGATTCATTTCGTAGAAATCGGAAAAGAGAATTCACACGAAGCAATTATTTAAACTCTTCTGAGATCGTTATGAAACTAATCGATAAACCACAGGTAACCCAACAGACTAATAAGCGGGAAATATACGTCGAGTCTGGGAAGCCTGTGGTGTAATAATGATGTATGTGTACATAAACAGATAAATAAACAAAGATTAAGTGCCAGATGCTAGATTCTCGCCTTTTATTTGATTGTTTTATTATGAAGCATGTCATAGTAATTCATGTTTTTGTGCTGATGGTATTGTCTCAAAATATTTTTTAAGGCTCAGCCCCATGTCGAACTGGTCCAACAACGGCAGAATACATACAGCTTCTAGAGCGTCCACGCTCAAGTTCTGTACCCACACCCCGCCAGATGGGAGTTGGTCCATCAGCAGTTATTCCACCCCCTCCCCTCACAAGGTCACAGAGTCTTGTAAACAGTGTGATGACCGGTAGTGTTAGTAACAGTAGCTTGGGAAGTACAGACCAGTTGGTGACGTCACCTACACGGCAGTCTCCTGTTTCAACCAGCCCGTCACGGAGAAGCCCTCCCTCTGGGATTACCCTTAATACAACAGTACAGATTATTCAGGTATTATATAGTTCAAATTTTGCTGATATATGCCCCAAATCTAGCTTAACATACACATTTAAACTGCCAATAAATAAATACTCAAGTTAACCCTTTCACACCTGAACCAGCCATAACCAGCCAATATGAAGCATGTTTTCAGAGATGCAAACCAAAATGCAAACCAGACTTTCACTATACATTGTACATTCAAGTTAATTATATCAGTGTACAGAGTCAATTGAATAGAACTTGACCATTATGTATTCAAGTTAATTATAGACTCGATCATAGATTCTGTTGAATGTATAATTAACTTGAATCCATTGAAGTGCTTTGTGCAAAAGGGTTTTAAATGATGAATTTTCCTGCTAAAGCTATTGAAATATATGAGAGCATATGCCACAATGTTGTCTCCATATTCCACCATGCATCCTCCCACCCACAGAATAACAAATGTTTTTGTTGTAGAAATGACTTGATTACTTGCTTGTTTTGAGCCATCGTTAAAATTTCTTGTCGATTTCAAATGATATCTTAACCGTGGATTGTGGAAAGTTGCACTCGTAAACCTTCCTGCAGAGTACTGTTCAAATCATATTCGAAGCATCCAGGGGAAAATTCATGGGCTCAATTGGGTTTTAAATCCGGTAGAAATTATTAAATTCGTTACCCAAAGCTTATGTGTTATAACTTCTTTTATGAAACTAATAAAATAATCGAGAGCATTTCAGTTTAACTAACAGCTAGCCTTTTATTAATGCGGCCATTGATAAACAAACTAATCAAAACATTGGCGCAAACTGCCATGGGCTCAGACAGAGGATCTTTAAGCCTGTTGAAGTTTTCAGTCCTCCTTCGATAGTTAAAATAGAATAAATGAAATGAAATAAATCAGATTGATAAGGTTAAATAATTTATGTTTTCTTTTAGGCACCAGCAAGTAACCATCAAACCATGGCATCAGCCATCAACCCACAAGCACAACAGGTGTATTCCTATGCAAACTACAACTCCAGTATGGCATCGACAATGAGCCCAACAATGTCTATGGGTGCCCCTCGGAACACACCCATGCAGAGGTGGACTAATCAAGTGCCCATGATACCAGGTGGAGGACCTACCTCAGAAGATGATCACACAGACTATAATCAGATTGTGCAGACCTTAAATGGACTACATCCAGAGAACACCATGTTAGACAGTAAGAGAACTTTTAACTACCATATGTACGTAAACTTATGGACAAATAGCACAGCACAAAAATAGATTAATATGTTAACCAAAATGATGCCCCACAGACCTGCTTTCCACTCTGTAATAGTGTTTATTGTTTGATTTATTCTAGAATAGTTTGGAATGAGTGAGCGCTAGTTTTTGCTGCCATATTTTTATATGACTTATGCCATGGTTACCAGATCATGGCATGGCACAAGATGGATGTTTCTCAGCAATTTCAGAAGGAGTATTCTGCATATTTCAGACCAAAATATTGACCTTATTCATAAAGGCATCCAAGCAAGTTCAGTTGTCCCTGCTTTTCACAGGAAGAGAACTATTTATTTACATGTGATGGTGAAAAATAATATTAGGACAATTTTTCTTTGAAATTTCAATTACAAATACCAAAAGTGAGTATACACAGTAGCTTAAAAAACATCTTGAAAATGTCAATTGTGGCACACAGTGCTCCAAGACTTCTGTTCATATGGGCCAGCTGGGATCGACACTAACAGTAGCCTACTAGCCAAAGACTATAGTACAATTTGGTTTTTGTCTGGTAGATTTTGTATTTCCACTAGCCAATGTGGTTTTTGTAGAAGTTCTGTGGCAGTAATAAAGCCTAATTACTCGGGCTGCCTGTGGCAGCACTGAGTCTTAATCTGCAGGCCGTAATTTTTTTGTTTCATGCAGCAAAATTTCTTCACCACCAATCAGATTGCACTGTGCTGGTCACGCAACAACACCAGGTTAATTTATTTACATAATTTAATACAGTAAAATCAAGATGGTGGACCCACGAGGAAATTTCTCTCAAATTTGGAGTCCCATCTTTCAAATGTAAGCAGTTTAATGTTTTATTTAACTTCACTCGTGCGAAAGCCTTCCAACAGGCTCAGGATATTTCAACTGGCGCTCTTGTTTATTAATCTTATAATTTTCTGAAATTGTCTGAAAAACGTTAGTGTGAAGCCGTGTGGGCATAAGATAAGAATAATGTGAATACCTGAGTCACTACAGTCATCACTGATTCTTGTTTGTAGATGATAGAAGCTACTATGCTGTGAGCAACCAATCAGAACCCATGGAAGTTGCTGCTACAAGAATATCCCAATAATTCAACCTCTTGGGCATTGCCAAAAGTAGGTCAAATACGTAAAGCTGTGGATGTATACCTATTTCAATAAACATTGTTGGAGGGAAAAGGAAAATAGGAAAGCTGAGACCAAGTTGAATCATGAGAGTCTATTGTGTTCTGTCTGGCTCCATTGTATTCACTTGAATAGGATGAACGTCTTTCTAATTAAGTCATTGTTCTCTGTGGGATACAGAATTTTCTCTTTTGTTCTATTCTCTATATGTTGTCAGAAGTAAAGTAAAGAGAAGTGTAACTAATTTAAATAATAGGTGAGAGAATAGAACAAAAGAGAAAATTCCCATTCCCACAGAGAACAATGACTAAATTAGAAATATGTTTATCCTAAACAATAGACTCCCATGATTCAACTTGGTCTCAGCTTTCCTATTTTCCTTTTCCCTCTGACAACGTTTATTGAAATAGGTGTATACTTGGATTAATGCAGTGTAAATACCAGGCATAACTGTCATGCCAGACATCAAATGTAACCTTGAGATAATCCTAAATCTATTGAGTAAAATCATGTTTGCAGAAATGGTGCATGTGTCACCCCCCCTCCCCCACTATTTAGAAAAAAAAGAGAAAGGAATAAGTTTGATGGTCTGTCAAAAACAAATTGATGTACTTTTAGAACTTGTCAATAAATTCTGCTAAATTACGTGTTAAAAATAATAATCATTATTAGACTATCATTATCATTAAGTGTAATGATTTGCCTAAGAACTATAGCAAAATACAATTACAGGTGTTTCAATAACTTTTTAGGCAACTAGTGGTCCTGTTGTTAGATGGTGGTGGTTTACCTAGTAAACTTTACTCAACACTTAACAAAAAAAATACAATGATTGTGTGAAGTAGCCGGTGGTAAGAAGCAAAGTAACTGGTGGTTTATCACCGGTAGCCGCCTTCTATTGAAACCCCTGCAATAGGCTGAGGCAATGAGCATATCCTCACGTGATTGTGTTTTGAATTTGCCTTAAAGTGTCTATGAAACAGAAATTGTTTTCACTTAATTTTATGAAACAAGGTTTAAGTTATCAGCTTCTGTCGTTAGAACTGAATATCCTACCCTCCAAAACTGCAAAAACTCAGTCGAACATGGCAAAATTCATTTGACAAATTTTTCAAACTCTAAAACAAAAGTGACTGCAAAGGTATTTACATCACAATTGTGTTCCAGGCCACTTAGAATCTGTTGCACAAAAGGTTGTTATTTTGGGTCAGGAATTTTTTTTTCCCATTTCAAATTCTTTTACATCCATTTTTGTGTATAGTTATGTAATATTAAATATTTTTTCCTTAAAACTGTAAAAATATAAATTTTGTTTCATAGACACTTTAAGTGCTGTATGAGATGTCCACAGTCAGTTACAAGCAGAAAATAAAGGAAACTGTATGTTGGTGGCCATTGGCTTTGGTGTGAAAACTTAAAGAAAACACCATCCAGTCAATAAGGAGATCTTTAAAACACAAATTTGAGAACTTTCCTCATACAGTTTTATTTTAAATCAAATCATAGTTAGTTTGATCAAAACTAAATTAAAATTTCAAAAGTTATCTAATAAAAATAATTATATTACTTACTTGGTTTCCTATTGAATTCGCGAGGATCAACCAATGAAATTACAAGATAAAATATTAGCATCTTCTACATTCCTTGACTTTCATTGCTATTGTTCTTAGGTGAATTATTACTTATTAAACTGATAGCAAGTTTCATAACAGGAAGCTAATTTATTGTTCTGCTCACTCTTGTAGTGAAAATTGTATTGTGTTGTTTATGTTAGCTTACGCATTTAACTTTGGATATACTAGAAGTGCAGTACTGACTGGCTAACTCAGATTTCAAGTGGGCTTTTTATCCCAAGGTAGCATCTTTAAACGATGTTCATGGTATTGTTATTTGTACGGTTGGTTATAAAAGTTTTTGTATTTCATTGCCCACTAATGTTTGTACATTTGTGACTTTTCAAGAAAGTGAAATGGACACCTTAAAGTTTCCTTTCGATCATGTTTTCACTGTGAGCATTCTGCTTTAAAGTATCACATAAGGATATACAGCTAAAGCAAAGATAATTTAAAACTCAAACAAATTTGAAATCCATATACTACACACACTAGATAGAAGAAAGCATTATGAATTTGCATGTGCCCTGGCACAAATAGCTTGCAAAAAAAGTATCAACATTCCAATCCACCATACCAGAAAGAATTGGCAGCTTGTACTTTACCACAATTTGTGTTTTGAAAACCTTAAAGCTCTTTTCAAATTGAGGTAGAGAGGTTTGGAATATCATAAACAAGCAAGGAAAATTATATTCTCATGGCACTGTCATTATAATTAAGAAAATGATGATTCATTTGGACTGTGTTATGGTCACAAGGAATTGTGGTCAAATATACAGCATTCATCTAAGTTTTCCATGTGGTGGATTAAGAATAATCTAAGTTATACATTCTGGTACAACTGTTTGCCTTGAGCTAAGGGACTGGTTATAAATTAGCAGGGGAGGAGGTAGAGAAATTGGCAGGGTGATAACTTTTTGAACCCCCAAAAATGGAGGGTCATCAAATAATGCCTTTCCCTTATAACCCCCTTTCTCAATGGGCAAAAGAGGGGAGAGGGCTCAATCATATTTATTGTCAGGGGAGGGTTGTATATTTTTAGACCTTGATTTCCTTCTCCACCACCTCCCTCTCTCTTTGCTAATTTGTGACCAAACCCTAAGGTTCAGTACGCAACACATGAGCCTGATACAGACCAAATCATGTGTGCTAGCTAGTAGATTTGTGGCTCTATCCAATGAAAAGGAAAGTGAGGAGAGCACATGGAGTAGATGGGAATAGTTCAGAAAGTTATGAATTAGTCAGTAGCCAATAACCACGAGCATCCATATATCCTATATAGGTGTCACTGCATTTTCACAAGTTGGACTATCTTTAGATTACTTCCCCCACCAATTGGTAGATTGCACCGGTGGTCAGAACAAAAGATGCCTCATTAGCTACTCTTGTTATACCAACCAACATGGCTGCAGGTTATTAAAAATCTGCATACCTGTGTTCATTCTAAAATTTTGGTATATTGTAGATCATAACCAGGGTTCAGTTGGCCAAAGCAATGTTAATCCTAGATTGAGCCTAAACAATGGAGGATCACAGGTAGAAATTTGCTAGGTATGTCTCATCAAACAATGTTCAAGCTATGCTTTTGTGATTTTATTCCCAAAGGAATGATTGCAACCTAAGGATAGCAGGAAACCGTTCAAAAATAACCTAACTTGTGAAAATGCTGTGACATAGGCCTAGTATGCGGGATGGACGCTCCTGGTTATGGGCTCCTGATTAAGGAAGTGTTCATAATTATTGTCTTCAAAAATACAGTGTGATCCAAGTGGCAAGGCCCTCTTGATTTTGGTGAAATATTAAGTATATTATTAATATAATATTATTAGTATAAATTCTATTGACAATTGTTATATTATTATTATACATATTATTAATGAAATATTAATAATATATTTATTCATAAAATAATATTAATAATATAAACACAAGCAGTCATGGTTTTGTAACTAGGGGCAACACTAAAGCCTTGATTGCACTTTGGGTCATGTCACGAAAGGTGGCTTACATGTAATAATGAAATCAGACACTGATTTGGGGAGTGGGATTTTGGGAACACTAGAATTTTGCTTGTTTCCCAGCTTAAATACATAATGTTAAAAATATAAACTAAGTCTTGCTTGTTTTGTTTGGTGGTAACTAGGCAAAACAACGGTTTTCTCTAAATGACATAATTTGTCATAAGCTACTTTGTTGTGGTGTGACCCACTGGGTACATAGGTACTTGTTACTTGGGTTATTCCTTACACACTGGCTAGTTTCAAGGCAAATGGTTAATATACAAAAAATCAGTCACAATTTATGGATCAATCACGGTTTCTAGGAAACTCCCACCCATCCCACCCCCCTGTGTCACCCTAAATTTACTGGTTAATCATTAATTACACATGTATACCCAAGGGAGGGGTGGGTGGATAGTTTACTGGTTAATCATTAATTACACATGTATACCCAAGGGAGGGGTGGGTGGATAGTTTAATGGTTAATCATTAATTACACATGTATACCCAAGGGAGGGGTGGGTGGATAGTTTAATGGTTAATCATTAATTACACATGTATACCCAAGGGAGGGGTGGGTGGATAGTTTAATGGTTAATCATTAATTACACATGTATACCCAAGGGAGGGGTGGGTGGATAGTTTACTGGTTAATCATTAATTACACATGTATACCCAAGGGAGGGGTGGGTGGATAGTTTAATGGTTAATCATTAATTACACATGTATACCCAAGGGAGGGGTGGGTGGATAGTTTAATGGTTAATCATTAATTACACATGTATACCCAAGGGAGGGGTGGGTGGATAGTTTACTGGTTAATCATTAATTACACATGTATACCCAAGGGAGAGGTGGGTGGATAGTTTAATGGTTAATCATTAATTACACATGTATACCCAAGGGAGAGGTGGGTGGATAGTTTAATGGTTAATCATTAATTACACATGTATACCCAAGGGAGAGGTGGGTGGATAGTTTAATGGTTAATCATTAATTACACATGTATACCCAAGGGAGGGGTGGGTGGATAGTTTAATGGTTAATCATTAATTACACATGTATACCCAAGGGAGGGGTGGGTGGATAGTTTAATGGTTAATCATTAATTACACATGTATACCCAAGGGAGGGGTGGGTGGATAGTTTAATGGTTAATCATTAATTACACATGTATACCCAAGGGAGAGGTGGGTGGATAGTTTAATGGTTAATCATTAATTACACATGTATACCCAAGGGAGGGGTGGGTGGATAGTTTAATGGTTAATCATAATTACACATGTATACCCAAGGGAGGGGTGGGTGGATAGTTTACTGGTTAATCATTAATTACACATGTATACCCAAGGGAGGGGTGGGTGGATAGTTTACTGGTTAATCATTAATTACACACGTATACCCAAGGGAGGGGTGGGTGGATAGTTTACTGGTTAATCATTAATTACACATGTATACCCAAGGGAGAGGTGGGTGGATAGTTTACTGGTTAATCATTAATTACACATGTATACCCAAGGGAGGGGTGGGTGGATAGTTTACTGGTTAATCATTAATTACACACGTATACCCAAGGGAGGGGTGGGTGGATAGTTTAATGGTTAATCATTAATTACACATGTATACCCAAGGGAGGGGTGGGTGGATAGTTTACTGGTTAATCATTAATTACACATGTATACCCAAGGGAGAGGTGGGTGGATAGTTTAATGGTTAATCATTAATTACACATGTATACCCAAGGGAGGGGTGGGTGGATAGTTTACTGGTTAATCATTAATTACACATGTATACCCAAGGGAGAGGTGGGTGGATAGTTTAATGGTTAATCATTAATTACACATGTATACCCAAGGGAGAGGTGGGTGGATAGTTTAATGGTTAATCATTAATTACACATGTATACCCAAGGGAGGGGTGGGTGGATAGTTTAATGGTTAATCATTAATTACACATGTATACCCAAGGGAGGGGTGGGTGGATAGTTTACTGGTTAATCATTAATTACACACGTATACCCAAGGGAGGGGTGGGTGGATAGTTTAATGGTTAATCATTAATTACACATGTATACCCAAGGGAGGGGTGGGTGGATAGTTTACTGGTTAATCATTAATTACACATGTATACCCAAGGGAGGGGTGGGTGGATAGTTTAACAGAAAACGTGATTGATCCAAATTTATTTAGATGAGAATTATTCAAGAAGCAATTCCAAATAAGATTTTACAGAAAGAAAAGTGGAGTATTTATAGAGAAATAGATATATTAGGTTTTGTAGGAATGGTTGTAGATTTCATATGGATAATATTTGTACTGTTGCACTTTCATATCCATGTCATGTATTTGCAGTAAAAGATCTAATTATTTTCAGCAATTAATTATTAATGAATCGTGAAAAAGCACAAATAAGCTGCACAAATTATTTGTTATGTACAATAGAGAATTTGAGATAAAGAATATTTTGTCAAAGTTGGCATTATAACATGTTACACAGTACCCCAATTACAGTGAGATAGGAATGGATTTAGATTGGCAGTATTGCAAAACCGTCTTTCCAGGCTATTTGAAATTATGCTTTTATACTCGTGAGCAATGTTGAGCATGGCATAGTGAATGACCTTTTATATCATTTTGTAACAGGAGGATTGTGTATAATAAGTTAATCAGGTCGCATAGCATTATTGTTCTTATACACTCTTCTTATTGGGAACAGATTGTTGAAATATATTTGCTACTTCTTGCAGATATTACTCAACCCCTCGTCCTTGGAAAAGGGTGATAGAAGTTGGGGTATCTGATCAAACTAAAAGGTTTGGTAAAGTGAATAGAGTTCATTGATAAAAAGAGAGAGTCGTTTTCATGAATAGTGAAAAGTTTCGGAATGGTGAAGTATTCACTGGTTCACTGTTTTTGGAGCGCCAGATCGCAAATTGTACATAGTTTCTTGGGAGTTGATTTTTCTATTATAATTGATGACATTCAGATGAAACTTATAGTATACTTTATATCTTAGGAACCTCACAAAGTTAAAGTAAAATAACTCTATTCTGCCTTCTACTGCTCAAAGCAGGTGATTTTTAACTCTCACATTTTTAGATTTTATAAATAGGGAGGAACTATGTTTTGTAACAGGAAAGTATGCATATAGTTTTGTTAGAAAATAGAAGTAGATTTCATAACATAAAGGAGTCTTTATAAGAATATTATTAATATAATATATATATATATATTAAGATGGCAGAGTCGAGCGCAAGGAGATTTTAGATTTTGGTACATGCATGGTTTTGTATTTTTTGTACTTGTTTGTGTTTGGAGTTCGTTAGTGTGAAGAATGTCGAAGTTCTTTTAAGGCAACTCTAAGTTTTAGCCACCCTCTCTGCCTAAAAGAAGGGAATTTAAAAGTCATGCTCTTGTTTCAGTGTGCAAATGTGAATGCTCTTCATCTTCAGAGACTCGCATTGCCCACAGACCCACAAGTGAATACGGCTAACCTAGCTAATTGCTGGTCAATATGTCATGCTTACTAGGTGCTTAGAGTTGCCTGCTGTCGATATTCTATGTCAGGCTTGTTTTGCAGTGCCTCGCATGCACTGCACGTAGAACTCGAGCTGTAAGCTGGTCCGTAATATAGTGTAATCATTACCTCGCAATCAGTAATCCATTATAGGGCATTCTTTATTGAAGAAGAAAGACTCCACTTAAATATCCGTGGCAGGCTTTGCCTTGTCCAAACGAATGATGGACAGCTCTTTAGGTACCAGTCTCTTTTCTAGATCTATAGTCCTTGGATCACGAGATATTAGAGCAGATTTCGTAGGAGTGGGACAGACTACGGCATGTCGGTAGCCTTACGGTACGGCACAGTTACATGACCGTTACTGTATCTCTGTAATTTGATTGGATCAGCAGGACAAAACAATAGGGAAACCATTTGAATGACACGACATGCCGTACAGTAACCATGCCGTAGTCATTGCCGAAATATAAACGAAACAGGATTACACCAGCTTGAGTTAGATTGTATTTACAGTGTGTGTAGAGGCAAGGTGCACTGGCTTACCAGTCCTGCAATGGATGAAATGCAGATTATCAGCTTAACTGAGACTTCTACGGTGGAAAAAAACCGAGCTGCTGTCATTGGTTGGGTATTTTGAAGAAGTTCAGGAATTGCCGCTTCAGAGAATCATGTCCCCTCAAAATATCTATGCTTTGAGACAGGTCTGCAAAAGGCTTACGCATGCGTGGATTTCACCCGCAATTTCACTCGAAACAAGCTTCGATTTTTAAGTACGCACCATGGACCAGTCCCAAATTTAATTGGCTTGATGTAGCAACTAATAAAACGCGACCTCTTGCGATTTTTCTGTTGTGCGTTGTGTCGTGTTTCAGTACAAAATTTACAGCTGCTCCCGCGATTTATACCGCTGACTGGACATGCGTGGCATTTTGCAGACCTGTCATGCGTCGTATCCACGAGTTAAAAAGGGACTGGAACAGAGTTTGTCAACTTAATCTAATTTAAAAATAGCCCTGGTAAACTTGGTCCCAGTCCCTTTTTCAATCCTAACGTCGTCAATATGAGATTTGCATTATGGCATCACTTTACTACAACTACCAGAATACTTTACAATTATTTTCTTATTCAGATGTTTAAACTCCTTTAAGAATACCAAGGCAATGGTGTAGATTTAGAGTAACAAAATAACCGTTCAAATAATTCTTGTAGTTGTAGAATTTGACGCCCTCGGACAAATAGTCCAATTCGTAGTTCTCGAAAGGTAACCAAGCCTTAGCCTCGTATGGAGGATGGAGTTGACCCTGCACTGATACAAACCCTCTTTCTATGAATATGGACAGATCTTGATACAAGCCTCTAACTAAAGCCTGCCGCACACGAGAGTTTATCAGCTTAGCCGTCAGCTTAGCAAACGACCTCTCGTGCCCGTTTCGTCTTGAGGCGAACAGCTTAGCTTGGCGTAATCTATTGACCAATGAAAACGCACAGCGCTCTCACGTGATCGTTGACATCAGCTATTCTAAAAAGTCACATAGGTACTTAGCTAAGGGGAGAGTTTAGTGAAATTCACTGTGTCCGGTGTAACGGCCCTTGAGCTAACAGCTTAGCAAACGAGCTTTCGTGCCCGTTGGCTAAGCTGATAGCTCTTGTGTGCGGCGGGCTAAAGCTGTCTCAGCTCCAGTCTCGATGCCACCAAAGGCTTGGTTAGCTTTCAAAATAGTGGTCAAGATCTACGAACTGGACTATTGCCTAATGTAATCCACGAGTAAAATCGTTAGTTTTTGCGGCCATGCATGGTATAACGTTGGGAATGGATTCTCTCTTGTTGACAGATGGCAGTGCAAGTAATTTTCGGTTTATTGTGAAAGGTGATATACAATATCAAACCAGGGCCCATACTCGTGTTGTCTTGTTAGACCTAGGATGTTGAAAATGGAATAAATGCGTCTTAATGTGAATTGAATTTTGAATATACTGATTGCAGATTTACCATAACTTGTTTGATTACCATTATATTGCTTGCCTTTCGTTGACCTTCAAAATTGATACCAATACACTGAAAACAAATCCTACTATTGTTTTGTCCAAACCAAGCAGTAAAGAATATTATGGTATATGTGAAATTGGTCTATGGTTTTCTTACAGGAGTAGTTTTTTTAGTTAATTCGTCCAGTTTGTATTAAAAGTTAGCAGTACACATTGGGCCTTTTAATCACAGAACTCTTCCTCTACTCAGAAGGCTCGATATTTTTGTGAAGTGCTCTTGTGTTTACTTTTAAGCTAATTTCCATGCAAATCTGGCGTATAGGATATCGTTGCTTTTGAAATTAATAATAGCAATAGTGATAATTTTGTTAGCATGCATGTGGTAATGCAGCAATGATAGTCTGAACCAAGGAAGTTCCTGTTCGAGTTTTTTTCGAGATGACCGGTTCTCAAATCGTCAAGCGGAAATAGGGGTTGGGGAGCACTGTCAGTAAAATTGCTTTAAAACAAAAGTACAAAAATAACCCCCTAAGATAGAATAGAAATACTATGAGAATGTCCTGATATGCTTTTCAAACTTTTTCGATTGAGGATTACAATGATTAAAATGGATTTAATACTAAAGCCTATTCTAGAAACTTGATTTCGGTTACAGTGAACTTATTTCAAGTTGCTCTAAATTTCTCTTAAAAGCAGTATTTTTCATCCACTCGAATCTTTGTCATCCTTCATCAAAATTGTCTCCAATGTTCTCCAGTGTACTCTGAGTAGTTATTTGTACCTGGAAAGCATACTCTGCTAATCTGAGTAGTTATTTGTACCCGGTAAAGCATACTCTGCTACTCTGAGTAGTCATTTTTGTCTTTCGTCATGAGAAAGTTTATCACTTGGGGGTTGACAGTGCCCCTTTAAGTGCAAGAAGGACGTAGTTACTGTTGATTAAGTTATTATTTCTCTCAACTATCCAATTTCTTTGCACTAAGAGAATTCAGAACTTTATCACAATTATCTTGCTTCCTTCATGCACTCGCCCCTTTAATCTTTTCTTTGTTATTTTAGTATCACCCTAGGCCTTATGCGTGATTACGTCACGATTTTGTCATCACCACCAAGCGTCTCTTTTGTGTTGAGAGAAAATGTGCCAAAGTGAGGCTTGGTTATGATCACAAAAGCGTGACGTCATGCACAAGGCCTATTGGTGCCAGGTTTCACATCGGCTTGAGCCGTTGGTTTACGGGCTGTTATGCACATTGCGGGCACATTGTATATTATGTTCTATTGATTGCTAGGGATTCACCTACGAGGTGATGGCTTTATACACTTGGCGCACATTAATGTAAAAGAAATCAACTCAATAAATAGTGGCTATCGAGCTCACACGTTAATTCGTTTGGTCTCTTTTTGCAATTCCCCTCTTCCTGGTTTTCCACAAAGCAAGCATAGTAAAAGGCTGTGTCATGGTGTTGCGCATGCGTGGAGCCAATGTTCAAATGGTGCCTTAATTGGTAACAAACAGTTAAAGTATCCTACCTCAAGGCTTGATTGAAATGACCCGCAATATTTTCCCTGAAGACTGTTTACACAGTTTGTTAGTCACTTTTGCATATTTGCTTTTATTTTAACCATCCCACGTGCGCGAGGTTCATCAGGTCATTTAAAAATCGCTGATAATAACTCCGTCCCGTTCTGCAAATATAAAGGCCTCTTTAGCCCCAGCCAAACATCGAACAATGTTAGATTGCACCTTGATAAAACCGGGGGGGTGGGGGGGGTGGGTACTCCCAGAAATTTCGGGTGGGACCAAAATATAAGATTTTCCATGCCCTTTTTCAGACCTGTACTCTAATTCATAACGAGAAATAATTATAAGAAAATGTGCGGTCTCTTACTTCCCTGTCAAGATCATACCCTATTCCAGACTAAAACCGCTCGTGGGAGTACCCCCCGGGGATAAAACATTGTTCGACCGTTAGTCATTGTTTATCCAATGTTGAGTGCTGTTTGATGGCGTTTTGCCGCCACCCTGACATTTTCATCCAAAGCGAGGCCACTTGCCGCACCATCGACTGTCGTTTATTTTTTCTATCTTCCTGGAAAATAACGATACTTATAATCCTGTTCTGAATTCGAATATAACCACTGTACGCAAAAAATACAGACGCGGTTCCTTAGTAAAGAACTGGAATATTTTGCTATTTTAAAATATTTACGAACATTTTTTCTGATGAGTGAGCGCGTCCCCATCGTGTGGATCGTGATTGGCCAATCCTTGCTGACGTCATTGTTTACATGTGTCTCATTAGCATTAATTTAATTTCGACCTACAAACAAACAGACTTGAAAGAGAATTTTAAACTTACTAATCACCGAAAATTTGAGATTGATATGTTAAATATTTACGAAGAAATTGACTTTTCAAAATTGTAAAGTGAGCTAGCGCTGGGTGCAAGAGTTGCTGACAGCCAACATTCTTTGTAAATTTTGAGATTTTTTAACGCTCATTCCTCAAAATATATTTATCATATCGCTCTCAAATTTTTGGTGATTATCAAGTGTGACAATCCCTTTCGATTTATGGACTCTGTTTGTTTGTTTGTACGTATATATGTCGCTTGAAGTTTGATGTATGCTAATGATCGAGGAAAAAACGTAAACAAAGTCCGCGCTCTTCACCTTTTAATGGCCGAGCGAGGATTGAGCACGAGTCAAACAAATCCCAACTTCGTTGGTGGTGATGCGTTTCAGAAACGAGATTGTGACGAATGTATAATAAATTAATTACTTTCATGGGGAGCTTGGGATACCTGTGATTCATATCTCATCACTGAGTGGTTTAGAAATTATAGTGAATATATAGTATGTAAATCTCCTTTTCTTACGGGTGGAAATAAAAAAAAAAAACGCTCTAACTCGATTTCAGGCAAAATGGTTTCAAATTTTCATAAGAGATCAAGGACAACACACAGAACAAGTGAGTGAAGTTTCAAGATCGATTCTATTGAATTTTATTAATACGAGAAATCTTGTACATTCACTATAATTTCTAACCAGGGCTGGATCTGACCGAGAAGACCCTGGGGATGTGACTTCCGCGTGACGTAGTACTCGCTTGTCTTTTTGTAAATACCCCTATTTTAAATTGTAGAGTCGATTTTAAAGCGGGTTTGATATTTTGTATGTCTAGCTGGATATTGTTAGACCTGGCTGGAATTTTTTTATGTCTGGTCCGACATTTTTCTCAGTCTGGCTGGACATTTGTATGGGCAGCTTTATTATAAAGACAATCTGTCTTTGTTGGAACGCAAATTGTGTTACGTGATAGCAGCTGAGGGTCGTTTTAGTTTTAGCGCTCAAAATATATCTGCACTTGCAGCTACCTTGCAATTGAACCGAGTGCTGATTATGGTGATTAAAACTTCTGTATTCCGCCCAAAGGCTCTTCCTACTCAAAATCCGAATCGAGCCAAAGCTACAGGAGAATTTCATTTAATACTTCTCGAGTGTAGCTTTGCTCTCCACGAGCAGCTGGGAAATTAACATAAATACGGCGTTCACAGTAGAGGGAGTTGAGTTTCCGGTGTCAGAAATGAGTCAGCGGTATCTAATAAAAAAATGAAAATGTTGCATCATTTCAGTCCGGTTGAAGTAGTTACGTCAAAATTTGGCTGGAAACTAGTCCTTTCAGCTGTTATTTCAAGTATTTTCAACCCCTTTCCTTTTTATCCTCCTAAACACTCCGCCCAATAACGTGCTCCTTACGAACTTCTACACCACTACAATCCACTCTCCTCGCTTTTGTGTGCTGCTCTCTGCCCATCTATCCCACATAATTACGTCCGTCTGTTTCTCTAGTCGTTCTGTCTTTCTCTCTTGGTGCTCCGGCGGCCATTTTTGTGGGTGAGGGCCGCTGACTCTCAGCTCCTTCTCAGACCTAAAAATTCAAATTTTCATACACCATCTCAGAATAAAGGCCATTTCAGACCGAAAATGAGTCCATCAGCAAAGGCTCTCACAAGCGATAACAGCGGAGATATCAGCAATCGGCTGATTCGCTATATTTGTCATTTTTAAATGAACTACTCTAGAAATCTGTAATTAGTCGGTAATAGGCCAGTTCGCGGTTAATTCCGACATTTTGAAAGGGGTGCAAACATGGCGCAAAATACAGTGTTTGTATGGGAATACGATGCCAAATAAAATCCGTAAAATCGAATTTCTGAAATATTCTTCAAATACAAACTTAAGGTACCAGGTAAAAGATTAACTGATCGAAATTTGAGGGATGTTTCTGTGCTAGGAAGCGTGCAATCGTGTTTTCAGTACATTGTCTGTAAATTTCCCGGCGGACTTTGACTCGTTTTTACAAGCAAATAGCACCGTGTATTAATCTACACCAGATACACTGAGCCGATGAATCGGGCCGACAAATCGAAGCGTGCAAATGGGGCATTAGGTATTTTGGTGTTTCGAATGTCACGTGACCTAAAGGCTGATAAAATGGGCAGGTCACATTGCATTTCTTAACTCTTGATTTCTTGATTATCTGATTATACCTCTGGTTCTTGACATTTTGCCATTGGAGGTGAGAATATTGGGGGAAATTGGTTCCGAGAACAGCCATTGCAAGCGGAGCTTTAGAAACAACCAGAAGTGAATCAGATAAGCAAGAAATCGTTACTTTAAAAATGCAATTTAAACGGCCCATTTTGAGTTCATTTCCAGTTTTTGTAATCACGTGGTTGGTCACGTGATAGACATTGTTCAAACGACTGAGAACGCTGAGATTAGTGATAACCACTATATATAAATTCGCGCAAATATAAGCCACTCTATTTAATATGATAACTTTAGCCTCGATTTCAAGTTCAAGCCATGCCTTAACATGCTTGAGTGACAGATATCGTAAGTCGTATGTCGTAAGAGACAATCTAAATCCCATCCCATCTCAGTTATGTCGAACGGAAATGATCTTACATTTTATTTCCAAACCGCTGACTTATTCTATGACACCACATACTCAACCATGTCGTCCCTCCCCAAGCGCAGCCCGCCTACGTAACGTTAAAATGACGTCAAAAATGTCTGACTGTAGAATGTTAAAAATATCCAGCTGAGGAATGTCCGGCTAACTTCAGCTTGATCTGAAGAGCTCTCGGCGATCGTAACGATTGTATCCTAACGGCCGACACGTACCTCAGTGCAAACGGATGATGATCCGAGTGACCACGATCTCGGCTGGGATATGGACCGGACTATTGTTCTGAGCTCTGTCCATTTGATCGTTACCATCGCTGAGTAGCTTAGTATTTGAATGACCAGTTTATACTAATAATCTGTGAAAGTTTGCACGTGTTTTTTGTGCATAGTACCAACTGGTAAACTGTAGGGTTTACATGACGCGCCTTTTTATCCGATATCCGTGACACAAGAAAGCACAGTAAACTGCTTCATTTTCGTTCGGCTCTAATAACAGCTTTTTGAAAACCTTATAAGAAATAAAACCAAAAGGAAGAAACAATAAATTAACTCGCTGACAAGATTACTGAAGTCAACGTTCTATAGTTCCTGATAATCAGTCTGATAGCGGACCTGTCTCTCAGTAGATCCCGAGCGAATCAGAACTATACCCTATTATTCCTCGGTTGTCAAAAGACGCGCGGATTCCGTCTGCCTGAAGCTTAAACATTTCAGTGTCAGAGTGAAGGCTGAAATAATTTCAACGGGCTTACTAAACTTTTGTTTGGGTTTTTGGGAAAAAGCCGTGAAGCACGTGGCGGTGTTGAGCACCTTGCTACCGTTTAGAAAACACTGAAATCTATGAAAAGATTTGCGTGAGTTTAAGTTTAGTAATAGTAAATTGTTCGCTGATTTCTCAAAATAATTAACCGCCTTCGCAATTCCCGAGACACTGAGGTCAGTAAAAGGAACGAAATAAATACTTTAATGTTTTATCCTACCTCTCGTAACACAATTAAGATGCCGGGGATTAATTTATATCAAAGTTTTGGGGTTCCCTTCAGTCATCGTACGCTAATCGTATCCTTTTATAAATATCTGACGTGAATTTCCTTTTTTCCTAACTTAACATTATATGGGGAAATACAATCTCATTCTAAGCCTTAGTAAGTTTGACAGCTAACACCACCCTCAGATTATTTGGGCACCAGCTTGAAACACTCTCAAGGGGCAAGAATTGTGGCAACTCACAGGCGGCTAAATAATACTTTGGTCACCATGAAGAAGCAAGCGTGGTCTTATAGTCCAGTGGCTTTCTGGCGCTTCTTTCTTCTTCATTTGTCAGATTTATGCATGAACACAGTTCAGCCGGTCACGAAAAGCGAAACTGAATCCACAAACAATCGTGTCAACCATAATGGATATTAACATACCGACAATGCTAAACCTGGATTAGATTTCTATTGTAGTAAGGGCCGGTATTAGCATTGCAAATTAAAGATCGTATTTCATATTCAGAAACAGGCTTTAGTCGCGTTAGTCGGGTCTTAGTTGAATAATACATAGCCATATTTTACCGAAAGCCACTTCAATTTCGAAGTCTTCGTGTTGAAAAGTACTAGACGAGTCGTGGCATTAGAAGTTTACTTTCTAAGTCTTTCTCGTTTGGAACAAAGTGCGAAATTTTCAAAGGAAAACACGTACAAGATAAGACTCGACTAAGTCTAACACTCGGCGAGCGGTGCGTTGTTTATCCGTGAAAGTTCGACTCATTCGACGACTCGCAATGCAGGGGAACACGACTCAGGACAAATCCCTAAGACCGAAACGAAAGCCCAACTTCACTGAAATGGAAAATATTTACTTGGTGGAGGAATTCGAGAGGAACAAGATGGTTCTTAGATCGAAAATGAATAACACCGAGACTAATAAACAGAAGATGGAAGTTTGGCAGATAATTTGCGATGGACTCAACGCCAGAAATCCAATTGTAGCAAGAACAGCGGACGAAGTGAGACGGAAATGGAAAAATATGGTAACTATAGCTCGCAAAGATACTTCTCAATTTAACCCTACTAAACCACCATCGCTGGTTAGCCAGAGGATTATGCAAGGATACGACAACACAGCTGACAATAAACTCGAGGCTTGTACCGGGGATGTCAAATCAGAGCAATACCGGTGTGAACAAGCCGCGACAAAAACCGACCCGTCTACATCCCACAAAGGATGTAATTCATCCCTAGAGGGTGATCATCTGAGTTGGGAAGAAGATATTACAGAAGAGAATTCTCTAACAAATCAGCCAGATAGCCATGAATTGTGTAGAATAGAAGTAGTTCAACCCGGACCGTCCTCGACCTCGATCGCATGCCAACAGGATGTATCTTACCCTCGTTCTGATGAAGTAAATGCAGCAGTAGGATGTGGAATGGAGGTTGTTGAACCCGGACCGCCGGCAGGGGCGTTAACGAGTCACAGAAGTCACCGTAACACAGGGAGGGTAGAAGTCAAATCGAAACGACGTCCCTTGCTCGCTTACATGCAAGCTGTAAAGAGGAGACGGCTTGAGAGCACACAACACTCGACGCCTGCAGTAAGCTACGACCTCATACAGTTACAGAAAGAAAAGCTCATCTTGGAAAAGGAGAAAATTGTTTTAGAAAAGGAAAAGTTAATGTTGGAGAAAGAGAAGCTTGCGCTAGAAATTCAATGTTTGCGGAACCAGATGGAAAACGACGCTCCCTCAGACGGGGAGGGCACCAATGTTTACTGAAACAAGAGACTACTCAGGAGCCAGCTGGCGTTATGACACAGGCAACCCAAGCTTATAGATCAAGAGGTAATGAGATAATAGATTATACTGGCATTGAAAATATCCTCGAGAATTCGGAATAAGCCCTTCGCGGCTCATTTGTGTCCAGCTTTTGACTAGCGGATATGCGAACGATACCGTTTCATTTCTCCCTCGCTACTCGTCCGAATGAAAATATATTTCCTAATCCCGCAACATAACTGAATAAACTATAATACACAGATTAAAAATGGTAGGTTGTATCGTAAGCAATGTACAAACCGCGTTTTATTCTTACACGTTTTTCATTACATCTTACGATATTGATAACACAATTAGAGTTACGATTCTATAATCCCAAAAACTTAGACACTTTCAACCTTTCTTCCAATTGCTCTTTAACGTACATGTCTTTGGTGTTTTCCGATTTCCACCTTCCGTGTAATTTCAATAACCTTTCTTCAGAAGAGCCGTTCTGCAAACCCTTGATAACGGACGATGTCCCACCTGAACGCAGACTGTGTAAACCGTACAGCTTCTCATCGTACCCTAATGACGAAATAACCTCTTTAAAGATTTCTCTAAACCTGGTATAAGATAACTTCCTGCTACCTAGAGAATATGTCTGCTTAGATTTGATTATTTTTACGTTTCTAAATATAAACTCTTCGCTGCTGCTTATGTCGATTTATGTGTCCTTCATATATCTCAGTAGTAGTGTACATGGACATGTAGACAGACCAGATTTATAAATGAAGACCTGTTGTCCTTGTCTATAAACATCTGTTTTACTGGACGGTATAGAAACGATCATATGGTTATCAGCTAAAGAGATGTCGTTAGCTTTAATATTGATCTAAATAGACCTGCAAAAGGTAGAACGCGGCTCCGAGGTCCTTTAAATTACACGTACTATGCGCATAATTCTCCACTACAAATTTCATTAATTCTAAATCTACTGGTTCTTTTTTGTTAATAGGTGGATATGGCATTTTCTTTTTTACTTCCACTGAATTTTTTTACATATAGGAAAATCTACCGGATTTTTCTTAATAGGTAGAATTCCATGAACCCATATCTTAGTATTGTAGAATCGGCTCTGCGCTTGAGACAGTCTTGAATTAATTTCCTTCTCGTAAATACGGAGAATCGCCCCAACACTGATATCGTAAGGACCTGCAGAAGAAAACAAAACATTTAATCATGATACATTTTTTAACACAAGCATGGCTAGGTTCTCGGCAAAGCATGAACATGCCTATGTCCCTAGTGGACCTATACGTCGGCTTGTTCTCCGCGAACCCTATAGCCGCATCCTAATCACGCTACGTACACACGTCGGCTTGCTCTCGGCGAACCCTATAGCCGCATCCTAATCACGCTACGTACACACGTCGGCTTGCTCTCGGCGAACCCTATAGCCGCATCCTAATCCCATCCTAATCACGCTACGTACACACGTCGGCTTGCTCTCGGCGAACCCTATAGCCGCATCCTAATCACGCTACGTAGACACGTCGGCTTGCTCTCGGCGAACCCTATAGCCGCATCCTAATCCCATCCTAATCACGCTACGTACACACGTCGGCTTGCTCTCGGCGAACCCTATAGCCGCATCCTAATCACGCTACGTAGACACGTCGGCTTGCTCTCGGCGAACCCTATAGCCGCATCCTAATCCCATCCTAATCACGCTACGTACACACGTCGGCTTGCTCTCGGCGAACCCTATAGCCGCATCCTAATCACGCTACGTAGACACGTCGGCTTGCTCTCGGCGAACCCTATAGCCGCATCCTAATCCCATCCTAATCACGCTACGTACACACGTCGGCTTGCTCTCGGCGAACCCTATAGCCGCATCCTAATCACGCTACGTAGACACGTCGGCTTGCTCTCGGCGAACCCTATAGCCGCATCCTAATCCCATCCTAATCACGCTACGTACACACGCCGGCTTGTTCTCGGCGAACACTATAGCCGCATCCTAATCACGCTACGTACACACGTCGGCTTGCTCTCGGGGGGTACTCCTGTTTGTGACGTATTATGTATGTGCTGCGGGGGTGGGTCAGGGTTTTGAGCTCAGTTTGGGCAGGTAGGGTCAGGGTTTTGACCTGATTTGGGCAGATCAGGGTCAGGATTTGAGTTTAATGTGGGTGCAGTCAGGGTCGGGGTTCAGTATTTTGGGCATCAGGGTTTTTTCCCCAAAAAAGGGGGCAATCAGGGTTTTGGAGCTTGGATTTTGGGTCAAACAGGGTCAGGGTTTGAGCCTCTTGGCCTCACATACATACCCATTTTTCGTGTAAGTACCCCACCCGGAACCATGATGTGTTGCTCCAGTGACCACGGTACCCACATGTGAAGCAGACATCGTCTGCACGAGGTTGTCGACAGCCTTAATTACATAAAAATGCGAAACAAACAAAATAGTTAACGAAATCTTAACGCAATTAACGCGATCGACCGTGGTCTGTAATGCTCTAAGATACGTGGATACAATAACACAGACTCATTAACCTTATGTAACTGATATAACAAAGGAAACAAATTCCTCTTACGTAACTTCACACGAATCATGTCAATGGTTGTACAATCGTATCAAAAAACACCAACTATTCAGATAATTCGCTGTCCGTAGGAAATTACATTTCCATTCTCCCTCGCTACTCGTCCAAATGAAAATAGATTTCCTAATCCCGCTTCATAACTGAATAAACCATAATACACAGATTAAATGGTAGGTTGTATCATAAGCAATGTACAACCTGGAAATCACAAAGAAAGATAACTGCGAGGGCTTACAAACCAAGAAAAAGTTGTTTGTCATTTGCACGTGGGCCGGTACGATAAGCCCCAGTAGCAATACTAACGGGAATATCTTTCGCATGTTGTTGGTGAAACTGCTTCTTCCTTTTTGATGCTTTTTCTTGCGCTTTTCTAATACGCTTCTCGTCTGCCGAATCCTCTGCCAATTCGTCGCTCTCGTATTCACTGCCAGCCAGTCCGCCTCGCTCCTATCCGCCAACTTTATCAGCTTTTGGCGTTTATGTACTAACTTAGTTGCCCGTTTCGCTGTTTTCAGTGCCGACTTCACTTCATTAACTTCTAATTCTTCTGTAATAGACTCTAATTCATCCTGTAGCTCCGAGTTAAACAAGAACTTTCTTTTTCAGTTTTCCCGCTTCTGCTTCTCTCTCTAATTTTCTTGCGTTGGAATCCCTCCGTGATGTGGCGCTGAACTTATCCTTATGAGAAAATTCTTCTAGTCTTACATCCAAATACCCTTTGAACTTCTCAAATACTGCTTCAAGCGTATTGGGTCTTCGTCACCCAACTTCTTCTCAATCTACTCTTATGCTGTGTTCTTCGTCACTCATTATCAACCGTGGTCTGTACTGCTCTAAGATACGTGGATACAATAACACCGACTCATTAACCTTATGTAACTGATATAACAAAGGAAACAAATTCCTCTTACGTAACTTCACACGAATCATGTCAATGGTTGTACAATCGTATCAAAAAACACCAACTATTCAGATAATTCGCTGTCCGTAGGAAATTACATTATCTGTCAGGGTAGTTTGTGGGCAATTGAACATTGGCCTGTGTTAACATTCCAAGGTTGACGGTCACAATTGATATTCATAACAACCATCGATATCATTAATCTATTATACCTATTACCAGAGACTTCTGCTATCGGCTGATAGCTGCCCGCGAAATTTGATGTTCTTAAAACAAATATAAGCCGGAGAACGCAGTTCGAGGGCTTAGATCATAATGCTAGTTTTAAGAACATCAATTGCAAATGTCCAAGGGAAACTATCAGAGCTCTGATAGTTCTGAGACGGCAAACACTCTATTCGTTCAGCACAAAATTGTCTTCCGTTCAAAAATGGTCAAATCTAGATATTTTTGGCCAGACCGGGTAAGACAAAAAATCTTGGATTTCAAACAAAAAACACTCAATATCCTTCAAAATATATAGTGTGTCCGTCGAGGAACTATCGGCTGATAGTTGCCAGCGGAAATTTGATATTCTTAAAACAAATATAACGTTCGAGGGCTTTGATATGATAGTTTTAAAAACATCAAATTTCCAAGGGAAACTATCAGCCGTTAGTTCCGAGACAAACACACTCTATTTGTCGTTATTGTTCATCACAAAATTGTCTTAATTCCGCTCTCAGCGGGCACTATCGCCTGATACATGTAGGGTATATACTTCATGGTAGTATTCCGTTCCATATAGTCCCCTGCATATAATCATTTGGGTAACTATTTGGAACGGAACACTACCATGAAGTATATACCACATGAGGTGGTTTGCATTATCACGTCGCGTGATCGTTTTTAGTCAATGAGCGCGCGCCAACATTTTCTGGTGAACTATATGACGCCTGTTAGTATACACAACACGGGAACCTACATAGATCATGTAATTTGATTGCCTCGCTATCTTGGAATAAAGAGCAATAGCCACCTACAAAACTCGGGATAATTTCGAAACAAAATGGCAGGCGTAAATTCACGTTTCGCGCGATTGTTTTCGATGCGGAAATTTTATAAATTCAACAAAATGCAGTGCCCAAAAGCAGGTTCCCGTGTTGCATATACTAAATATCGACTGAGCCTGAAGCGAATAATCGTTAAATAGTTTGCATCCGGGGACGATAACTACACGTCACGTGATCGCTTTTACACCTTTTGCTGTTCATTAGCATAAAATATGCACACATTTGCGCGAACAGTTAGACCAATAACGTGAAAATACTTTCAATTACTTCCAAATGACATTCCAGTTTTAGTGTAATTGATTTTCATTAACGATTTTTCCAGAAGCACTAACATTCAATTGCATGAACAGGCAACATTTGCTTCTTTTGCCATTCATTTGCGGAAAATGTACTTTCATTTGAACAGTAATCAATTTCAATAACTTACGCCACTGAATCAGGGTCAGGTTCAGTGTTCGAAGCAAGGGTATAAGATCAGTTTTAGACTACCAATCCCCTACCAATGTCTTCCTTGGGCCGTTTATATACAAATCGTTTATATACAAATTGAAACCTCGATTAGGTTTAAAAGCCCTTGAAGTTATAATACTGAGATGGTTAGGTACCATGTTTAGCGTCAACCTACGACTAAACTTGGATTAACGGGAGTTAACCCACGAACGCTTTTTAACCCACCGTAAAGAAATTTAATTTAGGATATTTTAATCGGTGTTTTGTACAACTTTATCCAGGCCTTACGACCGGAAGTGAGACAACAATTGATCAGGTCAGTGTCGGTTGAGGAAAGTATCGACTGTATCCACGAATGAATTCTGCATTGGAGCATACGTTTTTCTAACTTGGGAAAGCAATCATCTCGTTCTGAGCTCAGTATATGACAGCTAAAACCAGCCCCAAGTATTTGAGCACCGGTTTGACCTCTGAAGGGGCAAAGATTTGTGGAAATTTTACAGCATAGACACAGGCTGAAGACAATACTTTGGTTTAACAAACAAGTGTTGAATTGGTCTTAATCCAGTGGTTTTGTCGCGCTCCTTTCGCCTGGATTTGTTAGATATGTGCATGGGCACAACTGAACCGTCATGGAAAGCAAAAATCCGCAAATCGTGTCCACCATATTTATATAATGGGGATATGATTAACATACCGACAATGCTAAACTTGGATTAGATTTCTATTGTAGTAAGAGATGGTTTTAGCATTGCCAATTAATAAAGATCGTATTTCAGATTCAGAAGTTTGTCAGTTGAATAATACATACAGGCGCTTGCCTGCCTTTAAGCCAGTAAGCCCGGGCTTAAAAGATTTTCTGCAATTTCAGTACGTTTTTCATATAACGCCTGGAGCAAGTTTACTTTGTCTCACTTTTGGGTTTCAAGCTCAAAAAAGCCTAGGAACGCCCTTGGAGGTAAGCTTATGAATAGTTTTATACATATATTGATAGCTTTTTGCTTCTTTCTATTGATACTGATAATTAACTTGTCCCAGCCAAGCGTATTCAGTTGAGCTTGTATCATAACTAGAAATTGTTATCACTCTGCATGGCAGCGCGATTTTGAGGCTTCTGGAGTTTGTCACTTAGATGTTGACTCAATCCATCATATCCCAAACTGAGCTACAATACTCAAAGTGAGGCGGCGGTTCTATCAGGGCTTTGTAAATCTTATGTGCGGTATCACGCTCTGCATATAAGTGATCTAACTCGTTTAAGCCAATGCCAGAAATTTCTTTAATATGCTTTTCCCAGCTGGACAAGGTATATCATCTCTTATATAGTCCCAATGATTTAGTGTAGTCTACTTTATTTATTTCCTTACCCTCTCTATATGCATGTCGATGGTACAGTCTTTTTGGGTATACAGCTTTTGTCGGGAGCCAATGACCATGAACTCAGTTTTAGCAACATTAAGGCTTACTTTATCTGAGCCAAGTGTTTATACGTTGTCTAGTTCCTTATTGATATTAGCCTGTCTGACTTGAGCCGGCAAAGCTTATACTAGTATCATCGGCATACATTCGAGGAAGGCCGTCGTTTAGGCAATTGGGTAAGTCGTTTATGTAGATAAGAAACAACAGTGGTCCAATTATCGAACGGTGAGGGCCTCCACAACTTATTGGGCTTGCACTAGACAAAAATAAGTGGCCATTAACATTGCATTTTTGGCTTCTATTAGTTAAGTAAGAATTAAACCATTTCAGGGCATTTTGGTCAACTCCATATTCAGCTAGTCATTTGCAGAATAATTTCATGGTCAACAGTGTCAAAGGCTTTCTTTAAGTTGATGAAGATGACACCATTAAAAAAAGCCCTTGTCAATATTGACACACAAACTATTCGTTGCCTCGAGCCAGTTAGAGTACTGTGGAGTGAACGAAACCTAATTGATAATTAGTTAAATAATTATCGTCATTGAGATACTTGTATAATTCCTCGTAAATGTTTTTTTTTCCTCGAAATTTTAGCAACGATCGGCATTACTGATATGGGGTGATAGTTGTTTAAAGTGCATTTGAGCCTTCCTGCAATTTTCACAGCTATGAATCTCAGAAAAGTTTTGAGTACTTCTGCGAAGAAATTTTTGGTTTACAGAGAATACTCTATCTTCTACGCTTGTTTGAAATCGTGGAAACGTGACCTTTCCTGACCCATGACCGCGTAAGTAAAAACCTGGGTCGATACCTCGGTCGACATCATCTCATTAATGCATTATTCTCCATGGCACCTTTCTATCACAACAACATCGATTTTTAGATAATATACACAGTTTATGAGCTGTTAGTAAAGGAAAGAGTCATATTAGTAAAAATTGTAAGTTTTTTTCAAATTGTTGCAAAGTTGAATTAATTAAATGACGTCTACCGAGGTATCGACCCAGGCTAGGGAAGGTGCGACAAAATCGGCAGCGATTTTTAGGAGCTTACAAGGCCAATTTTGGCCAAACCGGTTGCTTTTCTCCCATTTATCTCATTCAATAGCTTGCACTAACCTTGTTTACACTGATATTTGCAAAGGACAACGTGTTATCGATAGCACGGGCGTAGTGCCTTTAAGTCATTAAACCCGAGCTTAGTGTTTTTTTTTTCTGTAGCAGGAACAGTATTGCATCGAAAACGGGGTGCTTCTTGGTGTAGCAGATTCATTGTTTGATTCATTGTTTCTGGGGTTTAATAGGGTTCTTTGTATTTCAGGGTATTGTTTTGCTTTAGAAGACAATAGTTTTCTTTGTTTTACGTCATGTGGTGATCTGTAACACCAAGAAACCGGCCAAGAAACCCGGGCAAGAAACCCCCGAAACCGCTGGAAATACCCCCCGAAAACGCTGGAAATGGCGTTTCAGAGCTTGCAAATTTCAAACATTTCCCCTAGGAGCTAGCGCCTTCAACGCTCGTTTGGCTTGTACCTTCGGGGCTTAAAGGGAAAAAATGGCTGGCTATGCCCCTGATTTGCTTCAATGTTATCCGTAAAATATTTGCGTTTTGCTTCCTTGATGTAATTGTTTACGTCGTTTCCAGCTTGCTCCCAAGCCATGTGGTCTTTAGTTGAAGTTAGTTTTCTGTTAGGTTCTGTTACTCGAACCACTGGAACCACGTTAAGCTTCTACCTAAACTTGGATTAACGGACGTTACTGAACCCAGAACGCTTTTTAACCCACGGTAAATAAATTTAATTTAGGATATTTTAATCGGTGTTTCGCACAACCGGGCCTTACGAGCGGAAGTGAGATAACGATTTATCAGGTCAGTGTTGGTTGAGGAAAGTATCGACTGTATCCACGAATTCTGCATGGCAGGGCTACGTTTTTTCCTAACTTAACTTTATGGGGGAAAGCAATCTCATTCTAAGCTCAGTGTATGACAGCCAACATCAGCCACAAGTTATTTTGGACACCGGCTTGACCTCTGAAGGGGCAAAGATTTGTGGAAATTTTACAGCATAAACACAGGCTGAAGACAATACTTTGGTTTAGCAAATAAGTGTTGAATTGGTCTTGATCCAGTGGCTTTGTGGCACTCCTTTCGCCTGGATTTGTCAGATATGTACATGGGCACAGCTGAACCGGTAGGAAAAGCAAAAATCCGCAAACAATCGTGTCCACCATATTTATATAATGGGATATTAAATAACATACCGACAATGCTAAACCTGGATTAGATTTCTATTGTAGTAAGAGATGGTTTAGCATTGCAAATTAAAGATCGTATTTCAGATTCAGAAACAGGCTTCATTGTCGAGTTAGTCGGGTCTTAGTTGAATAATACTTAACCATCTTTTACCGACAACCACTTTAATTACGAAGTCTTCGAGGGTACTAGACGAGTCGTGGCATTATAATTTCGTTTTCTTACCCTCTATCGATTGGAAAAAAGTGCGAAATTTAGAAAGGAAAGCACGTACAAGATAACACTCGAATAACTCTCTGTTTATTGTAATAGTTTGACTCATATATTCGACTCGCAATGCAGGGGAACACGACTCAGGACAAATCCCTAAGACCGAAACGAAAGCCCAACTTCACTGAAATGGAAAATATTTACTTGGTGGAGGAATTCGAGAAGAACAAGGTGATTCTTAGATCGAAGATAACTAACACCGAGACTAATAAACTGAAGATTGCAATTTGGCAGATGATTTGCGATGGACTCAACGCTAGAAATCCAGTCGTAGCAAGAACAGCGGACGAAGTGAGACAGAAATGGAAAAATATGGTAACTGTAGCTCGCAAGGATACTTCTCAGTTTAACCCTACTAAACCACCATCGCTGGTTAGCCAGAGAATTATGCAAGGATACGACAACACAGTTGACAATAAACCCGAGGCTTGTACCGGAGATGTCAAATCAGAGCAATACCGGTGTGAACAAGCAGCGACAAAAACCGACCCGTCTACATCCCACAAAGGAGGTAATTCATCCCTAGAGGGTGATCATCGGAGTTGGGAAGGAGATATTACTGAAGAGAATTCTCTAACAAATCAGCCAGATAGCCATGAATTGTGTAGAATAGAAGTAGTTCAACCCGGACCGTCGTCGACCTCGATCGCATGCCAACAGGGTGTATCTTACCCTCGTTCTGATGAATTAGATGCAGCAGTAGGATGTGGAATGGAGGTCGTTGAACCCGGACCGCCGGCAGGGGCGTTAACGAGTCACAGAAGTCACCGTAACACAGGGAGGGTAGAAGTCAAATCGAAACGACGTCCCTTGCTCGCTTACATGCAAGCTGTAAAGAGGAGACGGCTTGAGAGCACACAACACTCGACGCCTGCAGTGAGCTACGACCTCATACAGTTACAGAAAGAAAAGCTCATCTTGGAAAAGGAGAAAATTGTTTTAGAAAAGGAAAAGTTAATGTTGGAGAAAGAGAAGCTTGCGCTAGAAATTCAATGTTTGCGGAACCAGATGCAAAACGAGGAATCGGAGGGCACCAATGTTTACTGAAAACACGAGGCTACCTGGGACCAGGTGACGTCATGAAACAGGCAACCCAAGCTTATTTAGCCTGCATAGCGGCACAAAGCGGGAGGGGCCGGGGGAGGGGAGAAGAGGGGAAGTCTGCCCCCTTTAATACAGAGCTAATATTTGAATATTTAGTGTAATTTTCACTTGTCACGCACACAGGTTTCAATACGAGGCTCCGGGGTAAATTATATTTATAAATTTCTCAGAGAATTTACCCGGAGCCTCGTATTGAAACCTGTGTGCGTGAGAAGTGAAACATGTCTTGAAAGTGGACGGGTTATTATTCTGGAAAGGACACATCGAGTCAGTGAGTAATAAGGCAACAGACTTAATGACTGGTAGAGGAACATGCTGGACTGTACAAGTTTTAAATAATACACTGGTTCAGCCACTCCTTCGTTCACTAAGCTGATCAGTGTGCGAGGTAAGCTTTCTCAAGGATGTAGTCATGAACTCCAGCGTCAACAAAACCGCGCATCACGTATAATTATCGGGCGTGCTTCTTCAACTCACACCTCTGTATTGAAATAGTCGACAAACCTTGTTACCAGGGCCCGGTTGTTCGAAGCAATGGTAAGCCCGTTAAATCACTACCCCGAGGGTAAACTGAACAGAATACAATTACTGATTTAGCGCTATCCAAGGGATAAAGTTACCCTTGCTTCGAACGACCGGGTCCTGAAGAACAATGCATAAATTAGCTGCATTCTAGTTAGTGCCTTAATAATTTATTCCCTGAATACCTCTGCCAGTATCTTACTAGAAAACAGTAAATTTCATGAATTTAGTACCAGACCGAAACATGACGTACATCTGCCGAAACCTAAGCATAATCTGAGTAAGTGAACTTTTAGTTTTTCTGGTGCTCTACAATTTAATATTCTCTTCCAGCACGAGTCCGTTACAGGGTTAAAAATGCAGCATCAACGAATAGTTTCAAATTAAGGCTGATATAACAACAACAACAACAAAACATTTATTTCACTCATACAATTACAAGTATAACATAATTAAGATATAAACTGAGTTGGAGGGCCCGAAAAAAAACATACAGCTATCTACCCGGGACCACCATTTACATGTTTACAAGGCTGGAAGGTATTACTTAATTAACTAAACTTATTAAATACATTATTATTATATGTTATATGTACATATATATATACATATACATAAAAACTTTCATTCATAATTTGTCATACTCTGTGTTGAGTGGCGGATTCAGACTTTCTTTGTCAAAAAGGGGAGGTCCTTCCTAGATCCGCCACTGGTGTTTATACATAACAGAACTTTCAACACCGCCTTTTGTATCACTGTAAATTAGCTTCGCATTGTTAAATTTGCAACTTACACTTTTTAGTATTAATTTAGATATTTGTTTTCTTGTACATTTTTTAATGAGTTTCAAATCTTAAATATTCGAAATTCTGGTTCAAATTTTAGTTTCGATTCCCATAATTCGCTAATTAAAAAGACGAATCCTATCGTACTCCATGTAATCAGTTACAATACAAATTCTCTATCATATTCTCTATCACGCATATAATACAAAATAGACATTCATCTGATTAATTGATAGACAAGGGGTACTTCCTTGATCTCCATATTGTGTGATTGTTAAACAAATCAGTATGTTGAATTGTGGGATATAATTTCATTATATATGAATATGAACCAATCAGGAGTCCGCATTTCTATTAAATACAGAGCGATATTTCATGGCTTGATGAAGCCAATCAAAATACAGGAAATTTCGCGCCAATCAGAATCTAGAAATCTGAATACATAATTAGTCTCGTGGCGCGAGAGTCTCATTGGCTTCAAAGAAAATGTAAAATATATTTGTATTTCCGAAGATAAAATATAGATTAATATTTATAGGAAAGTATATGGTTAAGTCATGATTTTTATATTATTTTAAATTCCCCCCCGACACACACACTCACCGTGACATATCCGTTCTGGGCGTGTTGGCCGATGAGGAAGAGTATCTGTCGTACGACTTCCTTATAAGGATGTACGTGTACAGGGTCACTGAAGTACACGAGGGAGATCACCGATGTACGCGATGTACGAAGTTTGCGGATAGTGTTATGTATTAAAACTAGAAGTTTCTAATACAAAGGGAAGTGCTGCGAAGTGAAGTTATTGATTTTTTTGGGACTTTGAAGGAACAGAGGTTATTGGTCAATAAAATACAGGTTTTGCACAGGTCATGTGACTCCAGTGCAATGACTCTGTGGCACCATCTTGCAAGACACATGACTGCAATCATCAAGGGCAGTGGCATGGTACGCAACGTTTATTTCAATTTTCGATAGTTTATACAAAGTTGATTCCAATTTTCAAAGTTTCTTTCTATTCCGACCTTTCCCTTGACACAGGAAATAAATCATCCTTTGAACTTTTTTTCAAAGCATCAGGAAAAATCTGTGATTCATCAGTTTCTATGTCAGTACATATTGATTGGTTGAATGATTCCCTATGCAAATTGCAACCACAGTTGGTTGGCTCATTTGTTTTGCAGCAACATTCAGTCATTGGTTGGCGCAATGGCCTTGTTGGCACAATGGCCTCCATTATTTAGCTGGCACAACGGCCTGTCATTGTCTCAGTTAATAGCCTTTCATTCAGTTGGCACAACAGCCTTTCATTCAGTTGGCACAACGGCCTTTCATTCAGTTTGGCTGGCTGACAACGGCATTTGTCAAGATTTGTCTCAGTTGTAAAACAACAGTCATGTCTGATCGTTTTGTTTTGTTGCTCGGTATGAACAAAGTAAGTCAGCTGAACTTGTTTGTCATGTTGGTCCATTCGTCTTTGAGCATATTTACCTGCTTTCACTCACAGGGAGTCCCTAACCGATACTAGAATCACAGCTAGAATATTGGAAGATTGGATCGAAACATTAATTTTGATGCGTGTGGGTTACCTGTGATTTCTTTGCCGCGCGAGAGTGGTTGTGAATTTATCGTAGTCTGTTTGTTTTTATCCCAAAATTGTTCATTCGCAGCCTAAAATTCGGACAATAAAGTTATCTGGCTGGAAAATGAAACAGCCAAATGTGTAGCTTATTTATTATTCTGTAGTCTGCATTAGTTTTAAGATACCGGATAATGTTTTGAGCGAGATTTAAGCGTTTGAGTTCACCGATACCTGTTCGCTGATTTTCGCTAATTGATCCAAATAATGTACTTTCTCATCCGAAAAATGGACAATAAATTTGTCTAGCTGTAAAACAAACCCGCTGAATGTGTAGCTTATTTATTATTCTGTAGCCTGTATTAGTTTGAAGATATTGGAGAACGTTTTGAACGAGATTTAAGCGTTTGAGTTCACGGACACCTGTTCGCTCATTTTCACTACTGTATAAGTATTAGAATGGGAAGACACGGTGAGCCGAGGTTTTTACTTTTTGACTGCAACGTATAACCCCACGGGGAACGACGGGACATGCCTTACCATATCCTAGAAGGGAGATACGTCACGCGACATTTTTCGTGACTCATAACGACTCAACCCTTAGTAACCCCGAAGGATTTTTTTTGTCAAACTAAATGTTCCTGGTACCTCCCCTACTGAGTCGTTTTTTGGTCAACAACGTTGCAGCGAAAAAGTAAACACCTCGGCTCACAAAAACGAAAATGAAATGTGTTCAAATGTTGTCCTAAACTATAAGGCTTGCCAAAAAATTCACATCAGGAGTGAGAAAATGCTTAAACAACTCACACATGTGAATTAAATTAGAGATTATGAAATTTGCAAAGGACTTCTGGTCGGTTTTCTGAACGCCGTGACTTCCCTTTCAATACTTTATCGCAAGGCGATCGGCAGCGAAAATCAGCGAACAGGTATCGGTGAACTCAAACGCTTAAATCTCGCTCAAAACATTATCCGGTGTCTTAAAACTAATGCAGACTACAGAATAATAAATAAGCTACACATTTGGTTGGTTTATTTTACAGCCAGGTAACTTTATTGTCCGAATTTTAGGCTGCGAATGAATAATTTTGGGATAAAAACATTAAACAGACTACGATAAATTCACAACCACTCTCGCGCGGCAAAGAAAACACAGGTAACCCACACGCATCAAAACTAATGTTTCGAATTCTAGTATCGCTATATCGGTTAGCGACTCCCTGTGCTTTCACTAGCGACAACACAGGAAATTCCATTCGCGCATTGATCACAAAGATCACACGGTGTGTTGTGCTTAGCAAAGAAAATCGGCTAAATTGTCCTGTTATACAAACTCCAAAGTTTCCAGATGCCTTGGAAAAACGTTTCAATAACTTTTCCCACTAGAATCATGATGTTTGAGGGAAAAATACTTACCGAATTCGCCGTCGAAGCTCGAATTCAACAACACCGTCGAGGAAAACGCCACGAGTGACATTACCGCTGAGCATGACGTCAAGCACCAGATCGAGGCAAATGTTGTGGACATCGCAAAATCCTAGAAAGCATCCGCCTAATTCAAGTCCACCACAGGGAGCCCAAATTAGGGATGCTGCTACGGCTATCGCCTTCGCAGCAATTAGTCACATATCGAGCACTGAAGGTCGCTTAGCTTAGTGGTCTACATTAGGGGTATAGAATGGTTCCTCAAAATATCGTGAGTCTCGGCAAAATTCAAGCAAGTCTTGAAATCTCGGCGTTTCAAAAAAGAGTCTCGGATTTTGAAACAACCTTGGGTCTCGGCGAGTCTCGTATTTGACCATTCTATATATACCCCTTAGAGAATTTAGTAAGTCTCGGGCTCGGATTTTGAAACAAGGGTCTCGGTGAGTCTCGGATTTGACCATTCTATATATACCCCTTAGAGAATTTAGTAAGTCTCGGGCTCGGATTTTGAAACAAGGGTCTCGGTGAGTCTCGGATTTGACCATTCTATATATACCCCTTAGAGAATTTAGTAAGTCTCGGGCTCGGATTTTGAAACAAGAGTCTCGGTGAGTCTCGGATTTGACCATTCTATATATACCCCTTAGAGAATTTAGTAAGTCTCGTGCTCGGATTTTGAAACAAGGGTCTCGGCGAGTCTCCTATTTGACCATTCTATACCCCTTACATTGTGAGGACTCGGGTTCGATTTTTTTTCTCAAGTTTGGGTTATATTTTGGTTTAAACTCGTCGTTTGCCTATGAATCGTTCAGATCCTAGGCCAGTGAGAACTCGTTGTTTACCTGTGAGCCCGCGCTCTAGGTGTGTCAGACCTCGTCGTTTACTGACCTGTGAACTCTGAATTTCTAACGAGACCTGAAACAACCATGTGGGCTGATCAAATTAAGCCAGGTCCCGGCTAATCCACAGGTCTAATTGGAATTTAGCGTGTTGGTTTTTACGGAGGGAAGAAAACCAGAGAACTCGGAGAAAAACCCTCGGAGCAAGGGCGAGATACCAACAAACTCAACTCACATATGCAGCAGCCCTTCACCTCTCAAAACCTTGCATTTTATTGGACCCCATTTGGACTGCACTGACAAAGAATTGCATTGTTTTAGGGTTAGGGTTTGTATTGTTTCAGGGTTAGGCATTGTTTTGATAGCCAGTACTATTCCACGTTCTTAGGAGGTGAAGGCCGCCCCCACATATGGCGCCGCGGCAAATTTCCCTTTCGTAAACGGTCGATGCCATTCATAACAATCGCTGCCATTTTACACTGAGAACATTAGATGCTATTTGTAACAGTCGATGCCATTTCTGCCCTTAAAGCGACACTTAGAAATGTTTAGAACGAAAATACTCACGAGTACGCCATCCTCAACTATATAAAAAATATTTGGCGTTTGGGAAGAATCGAAACAAACCCTAACCCTGATTTTAAACGAAACCCTAACCGTCACTAATCCCTCACCACTACGCCACGAGGGATTTCGCTGCCGATGACCGCTTTTTTAGAACTTTTATCTTGCTTTTTCATAAGCATACACTAACCATTACTATTGTATTGTATTGTATGTTTGTTACAAATGGCACCGACTGTTCTGTAAAATGGCATCGACTGTTGCAAATGGCATCGACTGTTCTCTAAAATGGCATCGACTGTTCTCTAAAATGGCATCGACTGTTCTCTAAAATGGCATCGACTGTTCTCTAAAATGGCATCGACTGTTCTCTAAAATGGCATCGACTGTTCTCTAAAATGGCATCGACTGTTCTCTAAAATGGCATCGACTGTTCTCTAAAATGGCATCGACTGTTACAAATGGCATCGACTGTTACAAATGGCATCGACTGTTCTCTAAAATGGCATCGACTGTTCTCTAAAATGGCATCGACTGTTCTCTAAAATGGCATCGACTGTTACAAATGGCATCGACTGTTACAAATGGCATCGACTGTTACGAATGGCATCGACCGTTTACGAAAGGGAAATTAGCGGCGCAGCGTCCGGGAAGCAAACCTGGGCCACAGAGGTGAGAGGCGAAACTCTTAACCACTGCGCCACCCCGGCTTTCCCCACTCGGCTTCACAAGTACTGACCGGTTGGGGTTAAGTTTATGGTACGGGTTAGGGTTTAGTGTTAGTGCATGTGAAGTTTTGGTAAAAGTGAATAAGTCTCTACCTAGTTTGTGAGGCTGAAAGTTTCAAAATGGCGGAACTCGAAAAGATTCGAATTCATGGCCGCTTTCCTCCGTCATTTTGGAAACTCACGGTCAATCGAAAGCAAGGACAAGTGTCCTGTGCGTACATCAGTGACCTCCCTCACGTATACTTTAGTGACCCTCTACACTTACATATAGCGGCCTATTGTGCTTCCTTACGATAGACCGGCTTCTCCGGATGAGCGGTAACTGCATGTCCAATATATTTTAAAACTGCTTGTTTTATAGTTTTCACGTCATTATAATGTTTGAATTCCATGTTACGCGTGATTTTGTATTCTTAATCAGTTTCCGTGGAATTTTTAATTACATTATCCTATGTTCTGTGTATTAGCTTTTAGATACAGGGAGACAAATCGTATTACTTAATTTGTCTATGCTTGTCAAACAGGCTCTAAAATACGATAACTGATATATTTATGTTCAGATCCAATATATATGTCTAGATACATATATAAATTGAATTTTACTGAATATCTATGTTGTATTTCAGCATTTAAAAATCTCCTTTTCATTTATTTCATCTTCGTTTTACATATCAGATTTCGTTTTATATTTTATGTTCTTTTCGTTTTGTATATATTTTGGTAATATGCAAATGAGTGACGTTTCGCACCCGCAATGAAATCGAGGCTCAGGCATTAAAAAACATGGAAGGAAGATGGGATTGAGCAGATCGTTTATAGAGATATTGTCAGGGATACGTGTACGACAAATTGTAATATGGAAGAGGACCACCCTGTTGAAACTTTATTCCAACGTGGCGATGGTGGCAGAATGACATCCCTATTGTACTCCAACGATGACGGAGTTCGTAAACTCAGTGCGGTGAGCGTATTGGTACTTCTGGGCCTACCGACTTTGGGATCGTCTTTCGTTGATATTTTCTCCGTAATTTACCGAGGGATTGAAACTTGAGGTAATCTCTCTCATGGGCTGCGATGAAGAGGGATTGTTGGTGTTGGTTGTGTTGGCCATGGCGGGAAAAGTTATTGCCACTCTACCCAACTCGCTGTACAGATCACCAGGATTAGAACTTACAGAAGTTTCAACAGGGTGGTCCTCTTCCATATTTCAATTTGTAGTCGTACACGTTACGTATCCCTGACAATATCTCTATCAACGACCTGCTCAATCCTATCTTCCATGTTTTTTTAATGCCTGAGCCTCGATTTCATTGCGGGTGCGAAACGTCACTCATTTGCATATTACCAAAAATATATACAAAACGAAAAGAACATAAAATATAAAACGAAATCTGATATGTAAAACGAAGATGAAATAAATGAAAAGAAGATTTTTAAATACTGAAATACAACATAGATATTGTAAAATTCAATTTATATATGTATCTAGACATATATATTGGATCTGAACATAAATATATCAGTTTGACAAGCATACAGGAGCCCATTAGCAGGAGTATTCGTGAGCCAGCTTGTTCCCAGATCAGGCTATTCAGGGTCGTAACTAGCCTATAGGCCCGTAGACCCGGGTCTACGCATTTTACAGCTTACTTGTCTTACTATTACAATGAATGTTGGGCTTGAGGAGCTGTCGAAATACACAAAACATGACCTGAAAGTGCAGGAGAAGACATTTGCGAAAGTCTAAATCTAAAAAATTCCCTGGGATCATGGAGCGGTTGTTTGGGCCTACAAATTTTCAAAACCTGGCTACTTCCCTGCTATTTTTAGAATAAGGTTGGCGCTAAAAATACGAGAAACCTTGTGAACAGTAATTTATGCAACAATGTACTAGAAAACAATGCTTCCTTATGACTTATAAAAAGAGATATTGTTATTGCGTTGGAGAAAACGTCGCCCTTGTGAAAAAAAAGGATTTTCTCGGCCTTCCGCTCGGGGATATGGGATTTATTGACCTCGGCGGGTGTTCTGAAAATAACCTGATCTGGGAATGTGCTGCCTCACAGACCAAGTAAGGGAGACGGACGCTCTTGGCCACCTGTATCAATTCCTCTTATTAAACGAGCGCGAGTGTCGTATCGTAAGTGCGAACCAAGGAGTAAGCCCTCGCCACACGAGAACTATCACTTTTTCCTGTTTAATACAGGTGTTACAGGTTTGCTATCATTATCGGTGACGGCGTTGGCCTTCTTTGAACTAAGCCGAATTAGTGCCGTCAAGCCGTGCGGCACACGATTAGTCACGTGACCAGTCCTCTCCTCGCCGTCTGGTAGAACTCTATCTGTGACTGCATTACCAGCCTTTGCAAGGGTCACTTTTTCATTCTGGGGACTAAGAAAACACATATTTTAAGTAATAGATACAAAATGAGTGGCCGGGTTTTATCGGATTTAAAAACTCGAGCCGGACGCGAGAGTTTGTAAATCCGATAAAACAAAGACACGAATTCTGTATCTGGCTTATCAAACGTCTAGATGTATAGAGTTACGTTTTTCAGTTATTTTGGCGATGCGACCTATTTCGGTCGAGAAAATCGAAGCAAAAGTTTATGTAAAACAGAACGAATCTGATTTGCAATTGCAAACTACACATTAAACATTCAATTATTTAGTTTTTCCTTCATGAATTATGAATGAGTTAAATATGGATAATTATGTACCATTTGAGAAAAAAGGCAGAGTAAAATGTAATATGTAATTTAGCTATGTTTACTTTTGAGGGGGAGGAAGTAATTTTTTTTTTATTGCAATATGCTTCTGCCTCATACATTACACGAACCAACCCTTGGCAGTAACTACTGACATCATGTAGTTTACTGTTAGCTTCTTTCCGAGGGCCAGTCCCTTGACTTTATAAATTCTAAATTGTCTAACCAAGTATCAAGTTGCTATAAACACGATTCAGCTAATCCAGGCTTGAGGGTAATCATGAAATTGATTTGCAAACTTGCATGTGTATGGCTGATTTGGGGTAAAACGTATTGCTTGATGATCTAAAACTTATTGCTGCGGTCCTATAGTAGCTAGGTAGGGAACAAATATTGTACCAAGAGAACCAGAATCCTCGGTTAAAATTTAATCCACCGAATATACGTTAATCAGGCTTCGAACAAAAAAGAATGTACCTATGTTACATGACTAACTACCAATCAGAATAGTATACATGGCTATCGACCAATCAGAATGGTACATGGCTATCGACCAATCAGAATGGTACATGGCTATCGACCAATCAGAATGGTACCTGGCTATCGACCGATCAGAATGGTACCTGGCTATCGACCAATCAGAATGGTACATGGCTATTGACCAATCAGAATGGTACATGGCTATCGACCAATCAGAATGGTACATGGCTATCGACCAATCAGAATAGTACATGGCTATCGACCAATTAGAGCTCGCGTTTCATACTGCTTATTGAATGTATAAATATATAAATGTATAAATGTAAAAATTAATACAATTACCTGAAGCCTGGGAACGCGTTGGGCATGGTGCTTAGCCTTTTCGTATTCGAAGCTCCTAATAATCGACCTCCATTCTTACCAAGTTCTCCGTTCCCTTTACTGGGATGGTCTCGAGAGTTCTCTGATTGGTTAGAACTCGAGCCGGTATCAGGGGGTAGTGGGTTAGGCGAGTTTATTTGACCCCGGCCAGATTCTTCACTGATGTTCTTAGGTGAAGAACTGTTCCTTCCATTCATCAAATTGTTCTTTGCTTTAAAGTTGGCTTTAGCGGTAGTCGAACTTTCTCTGCCAATTTCTCCATCACCTACGAATATCGACCAAGTTCGATACGGAGGAAACGTTCCTTCATTTAAACTTGAATAACTCTGTAAGCAGTAGTCAGAATAACGCACTTTTGACAATGATTTGGAAAGGTCGTTTGGTTTGGATTTGTCCTGTCGGCTGTCATTGGGACTGAGTCTCATTGTGTTTGATAAGAAAATCGATGGCAGCTCCTCATTTGGCATCATACTCTCAGGTTGGACAATAAAGGATGAGGCATCAGGAATAGAATTCCTAAGTTCCGATCCTGACTGGGGAGAGTCTTCCACCATCGGCATTATCATGCAGTCAGTATACTGAAGCTTTAACAGCTGTAACTGGTGGTTTAACTCCGCCACTTTTATCCTCGCCTCCTCGCACTTCTTTTTGTTAGACTTTCCAGCGATTGTTCCTTGGAAAGGAATCCTTAAATTTTCCGCATCGAATATAGATTCTTTTGGCACCAACGTCTTGAGCAGGGGAATTGTTTTCAGACCTGAATCAAGTTTATTAGGAGAAGATTCCTTGGGTAAAGTGCTATCAAATTGATCGTAGCAATAAGATTCTGGTTTATAAGACTCAGGCTTCCTTGCATAAATGGAATCATTTGGTGAATGTCGCATATTATTCCCCTTATTTGCCGGAAAATAGGTAGCAGGTATGCGGGAGAGGTCCGATGTATTAGAAGAAGATCGATTTAGGGGATTGCTTGCTCGAGTATCTTCTGCATCTTGGAAATACGTCGATGGCATATGTGATGTAGAGACTAATTTACTTGAACCGAATTCCTTCGATTCATTTCTATTGCTATTCTGGTCCAGAAAATAACTATTTGTGCTCGAAAAGTTTCTTGGATGTGAACTACTGCTTTTGGACTCGGAAAAGAAAGATGACGGCAGTTCATCGGAAGAGTCACTCTGTATCGCCACTGTTCTAAACTGTTTTGCAGTAGTATTATGAGACGTATTTCTTGCGCTAGGGAAGAATTCTGGTAAGGAAGTACCTTTTGTATTTCTTGGAGACCTTTCCTCAGGAAGATTTCCGAATTTGCTTTGTCCTATTGTTGGGATTATAGGATGACTTCCTTGGAGTGAAGTGGATTCTATTTTTGGTAAGTTTCTACTGCGAAGTTGCTGGTGAAAACGTCTTATGAACTCATCTTTCTCCTTCTGCCTTTCTTCAAGTTTATTTGCCTTCCTCGACAGCTCCTCGAACTTAAGTTTCTCCGTCTCCTCTTGTTCTTTCTCTAGTTGTTCAATAAACACTCGGTGAAGTAATTTTAGGAATGCTGGTAGACCAGCATGATTTGTTTGCATTCGCACGTCTTCTGTCGTCAAAACTGTGTCGATGCCGAGTTCCTCTCTGGCCAACTCAAGAGACAAACTTATTTTCTCGGAGGGAAGTCCATGCTGAAGAACCTGCGTATTAAGAAAAGATGAGATGAGACTGATGGTATGGTATGGGATGAGATGAGATGGGATGGAATGAGATGGAATGAGATGGATGGAATGAGATGGGTGATATTGGATGGGATGATATGGGATGGGATGGAATGGGATGGGATGGGATGGGATGGGATGGGATGAGATGGTATGTTATGCATGGGATGGGATGGGATGGGATGAGATGGGTGAGATGGCATGGGATGGAATGAGATGGTATGGTATGGTATGGTATGGTATGAGATGAGATGAGATGGTATGTTATGCATGGGATGGGATGAGATGGGTGAGATGGCATGGGATGGAATGAGATGAGATGGGATGGGATGGGATGAATTGGGATCAGATCAGATTGACCTTTATTTCTATACGGCAGTTTCAATAAGTATAAATTTCTGTACATGGAGACCATATAATCTAATAAGATATGTAACTTAAGGTGAGATAGGGAACATATATACTTTTAGATACAGTGTTATAACTTTCTCTTGTTTGGCCAAACCCATAGTTAAGAAGAAAGAAACTATGAAGAATCATGATTAGATTGGATTCTCCGAGAACTCCCACGAGATCTATTCTAAATATAGCTCAATCCGGTCATATGCTGACTCAGACTTAGTATGGGAGAGTAAAAGCACTTTATTTATAGAGGGTAACACGTTTACCGATAACATGTAGCTCAGTAATCTTCCACATGGCCCTCTGTTGACGTAGTCCTACGGTTTTACGTCCTTGTCCGAGAAGACGTGTAGGTCTAACCGTTTACTGTTAGATTATGTAAAGGAAGCACCTTCTACTCAGTGTTGGTCCGGCCGGGGTTTGAACCTGCGACCTCCCGCACGACAGACCGGCACTCGACCACTGAGCTAACCGGGAGGCTTACCAATAACTTTCGTTTACCTCAACCAATCGAGAACGGCTTTTCGATTCTTTCATTCTCATGAACAAAATTTGTTTCAAAAATATAATAAAACGTTTTTTTACAGGTAATTAAAAATTATAATTTGCAGTGAAGAATGCAGTACAGCTATGATAAGTATCAGTTTAACAATAGGATTCTCACCACGCCTGGTATTGCATCCTCGCCAGTCAACTTGTTAACCAACAGGCAGAGTGTATGACCATCCTGAAAACTAATGTTACAATCATGGAAAGGGACGGTAAGCAGTTGACCTGAACCGTCACTGCATGATTCAAGGGTAATAATGCCTTTTATATATTTACCGCTAGATGCATGGATGGATTGTTGGGTGGATGGGTGGATGAATAGTTGGACGACTAGATGGAAAGATAGATGGATCAACAGTTGGTGCCGCTGATGGATAAAACGGTTGGGCAAATGAACCGATATACTGATGAGTGGGCCAATGACAGAATAGATGAAGCAAGGAAGCAAGGAAGCAAGGAAGCAAGGAAGCAAGGAAGCAAGGAAGCAAGGAAGCAAGGAAGCAAGGAAGCAAGGAAGCAAGGAAGCAAGGAAGCAAGGAAGCAAGGAAGCAAGGAAGCAAGGAAGCAAGGAAGCAAGGAAGCAAGGAAGCAAGGAAGCAAGGAAGCAAGGAAGCAAGGAAGCAAGGAAGCAAGGAAGCAAGGAAGCAAGGAAGCAAGGAAGCAAGGAAGCAAGGAAGCAAGGAAGCAAGGAAGCAAGGAAGCAAGGAAGCAAGGAAGCAAGGAAGCAAGGAAGCAAGGAAGCAAGGAAGCAAGGAAGCAAGGAAGCAAGGAAGCAAGGAAGCAAGGAAGCAAGGAAGCAAGGAAGCAAGGAAGCAAGGAAGCAAGGAAGCAAGGAAGCAAGGAAGCAAGGAAGCAAGGAAGCAAGGAAGCAAGGAAGCAAGGAAGCAAGGAAGCAAGGAAGCAAGGAAGCAAGGAAGCAAGGAAGCAAGGAAGCAAGGAAGCAAGGAAGCAAGGAAGCAAGGAAGCAAGGAAGCAAGGAAGCAAGGAAGCAAGGAAGCAAGGAAGCAAGGAAGCAAGGAAGCAAGGAAGCAAGGAAGCAAGGAAGCAAGGAAGCAAGGAAGCAAGGAAGCAAGGAAGCAAGGAAGCAAGGAAGCAAGGAAGCAAGGAAGCAAGGAAGCAAGGAAGCAAGGAAGCAAGGAAGCAAGGAAGCAAGGAAGCAAGGAAGCAAGGAAGCAAGGAAGCAAGGAAGCAAGGAAGCAAGGAAGCAAGGAAGCAAGGAAGCAAGGAAGCAAGGAAGCAAGGAAGCAAGGAAGCAAGGAAGCAAGGAAGCAAGGAAGCAAGGAAGCAAGGAAGCAAGGAAGCAAGGAAGCAAGGAAGCAAGGAAGCAAGGAAGCAAGGAAGCAAGGAAGCAAGGAAGCAAGGAAGCAAGGAAGCAAGGAAGCAAGGAAGCAAGGAAGCAAGGAAGCAAGGAAGCAAGGAAGCAAGGAAGCAAGGAAGCAAGGAAGCAAGGAAGCAAGGAAGCAAGGAAGCAAGGAAGCAAGGAAGCAAGGAAGCAAGGAAGCAAGGAAGCAAGGAAGCAAGGAAGCAAGGAAGCAAGGAAGCAAGGAAGCAAGGAAGCAAGGAAGCAAGGAAGCAAGGAAGCAAGGAAGCAAGGAAGCAAGGAAGCAAGGAAGCAAGGAAGCAAGGAAGCAAGGAAGCAAGGAAGCAAGGAAGCAAGGAAGCAAGGAAGCAAGGAAGCAAGGAAGCAAGGAAGCAAGGAAGCAAGGAAATAAGTCAGAGAAGAAGAAACAATGATGCACTGAACAAGGGTTAGAAGCTAGGACAAGAAGGTAAAACTTTTGTCACAATTGAAGAAAGCCTATAACATGTATCATGATGGCTAGTGAAAATAGTAACAATCATTACTAGTTATGTCCAGTCTGACAAAGGCTCAATATAAAATATATGAGGCATGTTAAGGAGAACATGTAAAAAAAAAATAGTACTAATATTAAGTAGAATACAGTTATTGCAATGTACCTGCCATAATCTGTAACCTTGCTGTTTGTTACACTGCTGACCCAGTTAAGTAGAGCCAGATCCTCCCTGTCCAGCACGGCAAATGGTGACGGTGTTGAATGCCGTGGACTGGTACGGTCTTGGCGTCCAGTGGGTATTGTACAAGCTGATGTTGGACACGATCGCTGTTTTTCTAAAGGTGATGGGGTATTTCTTTTTGCAAAAGCATTTAACAACACAGACGATCCTTAGGGGAAAAAGATCACGACAAATTACTAGCTGTTGAAGTTACTTTACATTTGGAATAAAACACGATCACAACACATTACTGTTGAAGTTACTTTGCATTTGGAATAAAACACGATCACAAAACATTACTGTTGAAGTTACTTTGCATTTGGAATAAAACACGATCACAAAACATTACTGTTGAAGTTACTTTGCATTTGGAATAAAACACGATCACAAAACATTACTGTTGAAGTTACTTTGCATTTGGAATAAAACACGATCACAAAACATTACTGTTGAAGTTACTTTACATTGGAATAAACCATGTACGATTACAAAACATTACTGTTCAAATTACATAACTATACATTTGGAATAAAACACGATCACAAAACATCACTGTTCAAGTTACTTTACAATGGAATAAAACACGCGAGCTACAATCAATTGGAGAGGAAAACGAACTTCATGACATAAGTATTTTTATTACAAAGTTTTCTGATTGGCTGATTACAGTTGGAAATAAGGACGTACCGCGGCAGAATGCGTGATCGTGCACGCGCCAAAATCGCTTTTCTCCCAATTTCCCTCGTCTTCAAGGCCCTCCCCGCTGGAAGGTTTTAGTTTGTTATAAATCTAGCGATTGGCGTCATCAAATTTGTTGTGGATTCATGAGGTGCTAGAAGGCGTTTTACCTCTCTGCGACTTCAAATGCCTGTGCTTTAATACTGAATGTTATTTCGAACGATAATGAATTTGCTATCCAGGAACGAAAAACGTGCAAGAGGTGTCATTCATGATTCCACAGCCATCCTCGCATACTTAAGGCATTATAAATTTAGGCTTTATGAAACATGACATCTCCAGCACGAGATTGTTTACATTGTGTGTCTCACCTGGTGAAGATCCAAAGTGGTTTCGTAGACATTTACAAAAGGCAAGTACCACTTTAGTGTTCCCTTTTACGATGTCTGCAACCGAACACGATTGTATTGTAAAGGTAAGCCATAGATAAGAATGAAACGTTCGATTTTACGTTTTGCCAATTAAAATCATGTTTTAGGTCCCCCTCGCAACCCAAGTAAATTATCTGCAGTGATATGGAGTCAACTAGAGTAAAGTTATTTCTGAAAACTACGCACAATCACCAAAGTCACGGCACAATCACCAAAATCACGGCACAATCACCAAAGTCACAGCACAATCACCAAAGTCACAGCACAATCACCAAAGTCACGGCACAATCACCAAAGCCACGGCACAATCACCAAAGCCACAGCACAATCACCAAAGTCACAGCACAATCACCAAAGTCACGGCACAATCACCAAAGTCACGGCACAATCACAAAAGCCACAGCACAATCACCAAAGTCACAGCACAATCACCAAAGTCACGGCACAATCACCAAAGCCACGGCGCAATCACCAAAACCACAGCACAATCACCAAAGCCACGGCACAATCACCAATCCGAAGGAAGTGGAAATACACGGCGAAAGTTAAAACATTCCGCGGCGGAAGTGAAAGTTGAGCTTCTGTGCACCGCCGAACGTATCCTATAATTTTACCATTTTACCCGTCGGCATGCCATACGCTGTTGGGACCAAGACAATGATACTCCCGCCTTCGGAGCCTGTGCGCTTTTCTGGACTCTATAGACTCTACACCTTCAGGGTCAAGCTCTTGCATAAGCCTTTGCACAACAAGTCGGAGTACAACTATACCTCTGAGTTTCAGTGTATGCCGCATGGATCAGTAGCCAACGCAGGAATCTGGTCCATCTATAACTCCTCTATGGCCTGCCTAACGGTGTTGACATCGTAGTCAGCATTTTTTTGGACAAATTCATCCCTTCCAGCCGCCTTTTTAAAGTACGTAAACTCATTTCAATTCCAAAATCTTTGCAAAGCAATCCTATCATTTCCTCGTATTCGTATCCTCTATAAAAGAGGTATTCTATCGCTGCTTCTTCGTCCGCCATTTTACATGAAGAGACCGAGAAATTATGGTTTGTAAAAGCCCGCGTTTACCAGCCTCCCGCCAGCCCGCCAGGTACTTTCACTTCCGCTGTGGAATGTTGTAACTTCCGCCGTGAATTTCCACTTCCGCCGTGTATTTTCACTTCCGCCGTAGCCTTTCTCGCGGTTTTGCCGTGGCTTTGGTGATTGTGCCGTGGCACTTGTGGGCCACCATAGAAAACAGATGAAAAGATTCGTGACCAAAGTGACGCGCTCTATGGTCTGTGTAGAAAATCAGCTGTTACTTTAAACGTGAGGTATAGCGCCAGCAATAAACTCAATGACAGAAACGCAGTCAGATAAACTAGAGTAATCTGGATAATACTGGCCGGACGGGGGTGCAAAGTAGCTTACCTTCGGTAGGAATGTCACCAATATTAACGCCACTGCTCCCCAGCACATCTAAGCACGCCTGAATGTTCTCTGATCGCTGCACCTCCAGAGCTGGTCTGATATGAATAGGCTGCATGCTGTCATCCACTATAACGTGACAGGATAATAATTAATAAAGAAGTCATTCTGCCGTGCGTCTGTCCTCTTATAGATGTACAGATGACGTCACAACGTGACGAGAACAAAGAAGTACACCACGAGACGCAGCCGAGTGGCGTCACTGTTGTTCTATTCACATTGTGACGTCACCTGTGCATCTGTAAGACAGACCCAAGACACAATCACATCTACATTTGTGTTAGACAATAATTAAATGAAAATGATACATTCGTGCAAAATGTGACGTCACTGGTGCATCTGTACTCTGATAACGCATGCCAATCGACCAATCAGAGGGCACGTTTCACACTTTATATAAAGGTCGTTACTACAAAATAACGATACGATATAAAGTGTCTAGTACTTTTAGATACCAATAATTATAATCAATCAAATGTTATTTTCTCCTTGAGCTTCGCTCTCCTTTAAACTGTTCTCGGAACAGATAACATCTGCGGACAAATGTCAGTTCACATTTCGACCCCGCAAGTAGGTTACTATTTATATATGATGTGTTCCCAGATTCCAGAAACGTCATATAGGAAAAACGCAGAGAAAATGGAAAAAACTCGAAGAGAAGAGAAGAGAAGAGAAGAGAAGATAATTTTCTGATAATTCGTGTTAATATCTGCAATGCATGCATCGGAGTAGCTTTCGAAAGACCCTGCAATAATGTCCTTTATAATAACGCGATACTTGTAAGTCGACTGGAAAGCGCAGTTACCGCAGTACGACAGACCGCAGGCTGTTCCTATCTGTGTGACTGTCGTAATATACACACACCTCGATGCTCGTACTTACGTAACACTTCTACCAGATGCAATAGAGTTAGTCCATCAGCGAGATCTCTTGATAAGTCAGCGATGACAGTCTGGTGCGGACTGTACTTCAGGTAACCATTGGCCCACTGTCTGTACTCCTGACAAGCCAGTAACGTGTACAATATAAGAAACATGTCATGGTACTGCCAATAAGATTTATTTGTGAACTAACACGCGTGAACCTTCTCCCGAATCATAGTCGAAGGCCATTGCTTTACCTAAGCCTGTTTAACACTTCACAATCAATCATTGCATACACAATTGTGATGTGCAATTACTGCTTTAATCACTTTGCAAACGCGACTTTCTTTGGACAAGACGGGGGATTACCCAATAAACACTTCGTCTTCTTCGTCATCCTACTACTACTTTATCTTTCCGCTCTGTTTTGTTAACAAGAGTATTACCACATGTTTTAAGTAAAGGTACAGACATTGTGCGCAACAAATTTCACCGTGTGAACTCTCCTGCAACAGTGCATACATTATTGCGCGCAGTATCGCAGCGTGTGGTCGTACCTTAACTGCGAATTTGATAAACGGCCACATCGCCGGCAATCCACCGTACCGACAACTATGGCGGCGTGTACTTCTACCCACAGTCCTTTGCGTGCGAAACACTTTAAATCATTACAAAATCGCGGTAGAGAGATTTTAAATCTTAAAAACAAGCCAGTACAAGTGATGTTGCCAATATACTGTCATTGTAAAAGAACAGAGGATTTCTACGTGTGTGTTTTACTGTGTTAGGTTCGCAAGGGATTGTGGTCAATGTACAGCCGCCATCTTGTTCGGTACGGTGGATAGTGAAGGGGCTGACACGCGCTGCAATATTGCGCTCTACATTGGCAGCAATGTGCAAAGTGGTGCATGACTAGAACTCGATCCTACTTTTGTAATATTACTGACAATGTTACGCACAATGGTACAGAAGCAGAACTCGATCCTACTTTTGTAATATTACTGACAATGTTACGCACAATGTTACAGAAGCAGAACTCGATCCTACTTTTGTAATATTACTGACAATGTTACGCACAATGGTACAGAAGCAGAACTCGATCCTACTTTTGTAATATTACTGACAATGTTACGCACAATGGTACAGAAGCAGAACTCGATCCTACTTTTGTAATATTACTGGCAATGTTACGCACAATGTTACAGAAGCAGAACTCGATCCTACTTTTGTAATATTACTGACAATGTTACGCACAATGTTACAGAAGCAGAACTCGATCCTACTTTTGTAATATTACTGGCAATGTTACGCACAATGTTACAGAAGCAGAACTCGATCCTACTTTTGTAATATTACTGGCAATGTTACGCACAATGTTACAGAAGCAGAACTCGATCCTACTTTTGTAATATTACTGGCAATGTTACGCACAATGTTACAGAAGCAGAACTCGATCCTACTTTTGTAATATTACTGGCAATGTTACGCACAATGTTACAGAAGCAGAACTCGATCCTACTTTTGTAATATTACTGACAATGTTACGCACAATGTTACAGAAGCAGAACTCGATCCTACTTTTGTAATATTACTGGCAATGTTACGCACAATGTTACAGAAGCAGAACTCGATCCTACTTTTGTAATATTACTGACAATGTTACGCACAATGTTACAGAAGCATAACTCGATCCTACTTTTGTAATATTACTGACAATGTTACGCACAATGTTACAGAAGCAGAACTCGATCCTACTTTTGTAATATTACTGACAATGTTACGCACAATGTTACAGAAGCATAACTCGATCCTACTTTTGTAATATTACTGACAATGTTACGCACAATGTTACAGAAGCAGAACTCGATCCTACTTTTGTAATATTACTGACAATGTTACGCACAATGTTACAGAAGCAGAACTCGATCCTACTTTTGTAATATTACTGACAATGTTACGCACAATGGTACAGAAGCAGAACTCGATCCTACTTTTGTAATATTACTGACAATGTTACGCACAATGGTACAGAAGCAGAACTCGATCCTACTTTTTGTAATATTACTGACAATGTTACGCACAATGTTACAGAAGCAGAACTCGATCCTACTTTTGTAATATTACTGACAATGTTACGCACAATGTTACAGAAGCAGAACTCGATCCTACTTTTGTAATATTACTGACAATGTTACGCACAATGTTACAGAAGCAGAACTCGATCCTACTTTTGTAATATTACTGACAATGTGACGCACAATGTTACAGAAGCAGAACTCGATCCTACTTTTGTAATATTACTGACAATGTTACGCACAATGTTACAGAAGCAGAACTCGATCCTACTTTTGTAATATTACTGACAATGTTACGCACAATGTTACAGAAGCAGAACTCGATCCTACTTTTTGTAATATTACTGACAATGTTACGCACAATGTTACAGAAGCAGAACTCGATCCTACTTTTGTAATATTACTGACAATGTTACGCACAATGTTACAGAAGCAGAACTCGATCCTACTTTTGTAATATTACTGACAATGTTACGCACAATGTTACAGAAGCAGAACTCGATCCTACTTTTGTAATATTACTGACAATGTGACGCACAATGTTACAGAAGCAGAACTCGATCCTACTTTTGTAATATTACTGACAATGTTACGCACAATGTTACAGAAGCAGAACTCGATCCTACTTTTGTAATATTACTGACAATGTTACGCACAATGTTACAGAAGCAGAACTCGATCCTACTTTTGTAATATTACTGACAATGTTACGCACAATGTTACAGAAGCAGAACTCGATCCTACTTTTGTAATATTACTGACAATGTTACGCACAATGTTACAGAAGCAGAACTCGATCCTACTTTTGTAATATTACTGACAATGTTACGCACAATGTTACAGAAGCAGAACTCGATCCTACTTTTTGTAATATTACTGACAATGTTACGCACAATGTTACAGAAGCAGAACTCGATCCTACTTTTGTAATATTACTGACAATGTTACGCACAATGTTACAGAAGCAGAACTCGATCCTACTTTTGTAATATTACTGACAATGTTACGCACAATGTTACAGAAGCAGAACTCGATCCTACTTTTTGTAATATTACTGACAATGTTACGCACAATGTTACAGAAGCAGAACTCGATCCTACTTTTGTAATATTACTGACAATGTTACGCACAATGTTACAGAAGCATAACTCGATCCTACTTTTGTAATATTACTGACAATGTTACGCACAATGTTACAGAAGCAGAACTCGATCCTACTTTTGTAATATTACTGACAATGTTACGCACAATGTTGCAGCCGTACCTTTACGCAGCCTGGTAATAACGAGTTTTAAATGGAAATCTTATCTATAGATACAGAAGTAATTCCTGGTTGGAACAGCAAAATAAATCAGAAGAAAAAGCAGGGCCGTAGCGCCCTTAGGGGCCGGGGGGGCTCGCGCCCCCCCCCAATGTTTTCCAAAAACAAACAAACAAGGTACCTGGCCCCCTCGGAAACCCAGGGGTTAGGTTGCGAAATGACTTTGTGCCCCCCCAGTTTTTCAGGGCATGCTACGGCCCTGAAAAGTAAAACATCTACATCGAAATGCAGATTTTTTTCGAAGCATGCGTCAACTTAACTTGCGTGCGGTCTTTTGGTCACCCTTCACAAGTTGAACACAAGTCAGCACCCTTCAAAAGTTGAACACAAGTCAGCTTACGATGACTTGCGATTCAATTTGGCAGGGCTTTAGTTGACAGTTGCTTTGATTGATGAAAACACGTAAAACTATTGAGAAAACCTTCTTTTAATCAATCGTGAATAAAGGAAAACAGTTGTAATGGACTGGAAAATAATTCGATGTCTAGTTTTGAGTCCAAACACGTACCATACACTCTTTATAAGCACGTTGCCCGGCGCCTGAAGGATTGAAGTGTCGCGCCCTGGTCCCGTACAAGGTGGAAGCATCGGGACTGCATCCCATCTCCGCATCATCAGCTGCTGCCTTTAATGTCCTACTCATGCCAGTACTTAGGAGGCTTGATGTCCGGGGACTATCATCAGATAACCGAGTCCTCGGGGTACTCTGCCTGGAGGTGTTACCACTGATAGGTCTAAACAGGTCCCTGTCCAGTAAATCCAACCCGATATCAGAACCACCAATCATTTTCTCAGAATCTGAATTCCGCACACGTGTGGTACCTTCCTGGACATTATCACAAAGGGCTAATGGTTTACCATTGGAAGTTAGGAATTCTAATTCATCGTATAGACTGGAGGTACCAGGGCGCAGATCTCCTAGAAGTGAAGTACCATTTCCAGGAAGATAGAACAATCTCGAACTCTCCTGCACAGGTCCTACACTCTCAAGGAATTCCAAGCTTTCATTCAATAAACTGCTGGTCGGACTGGCACTGAGTATGTTCAGTGATGACATAATCTCTGATGACGTGTCCCAGTCACTGTACTGAGTACTGGCGGGTACGGTGGATTCCTCAGTTCCACTAGAGCCACGGGAGTGATGAGGAAAACTCATTGAAGAATTGACAGCTTGTTGAATGTCAACCATTGTGGTAGAGTTATGCTTTTAATTAGAAACAGTGGACTTCCGGTAGTTCAGAAACTTACTGCAAAACAAAGAAAGTGCGAAATTTACCTTTGAAAGTCAAGGCCAAGGAACCACGGTTTCTACTTTTCCCAAGTTGAAATGCTTTGCCACTTTGTTCGAAATGTCCCTTTACTAGTTCAATTGGATGGAATATTAAAGGCATAAATCCCCTTTCGAATTCAAATGTACCGTCTGCGGAACATGAAGCATGACTAGAGTCACTTGAACAGGTCACGTCTAGGTGTCACGATAATCGAATCCTGAATATTTTATTACTTCGGTTCACGATGAACTCTTTGAAAACTGAATGACTAATTAACTGATAATTATTTTAGATTAAAGACATCCCAGTATAAAGTACTAAAACGTCGACAGCATAGGAAAGGGGTTTCTCTTTCTCTCAGAGGTGAAAGTAAATTACTTTCATTTAAGAGGTTAGAAACATCGAAAACAGTTACAAGGGAAGTATCATACCGCAAGCATTAAGCCGAACATTAAAACCACACAATCTATCGAGTGGTTAAAATATCACTGATTGAACTATGTTAGGTTCAGATGAAATATGATACCTTAACTTTCAGTGAGGTCGAAGCAAAGGAAGAAAAACTGCCTGCACGGCCCTGTTTGTCATGTACAAATTTATCGATTTGTGTGGGTTTACTTTGCTTACCGAGTTATTTGCTAGGAACCCAAACACGATATTCAAGAATGCTTAGAGTAAACACTATTAAATCAAAACATGAATTCTGTCAACTTACCATGCCATTTGACTAATATCAGTTCAGCTTAAACTTCCGATGCGCTCCTTTAAAATACTCACTTGTTATGAGACAAGCTCATTCACTTGCCAATAAACTAGCACTTATTGACCACTAACCATCTCTCTGATAATACCCACGTTGAAATAATACTATAAATACAAAGGCGGTGCTGAATACTGGCGAATGAGAGAATGAAGCGCATTAGATGGGTTGTAATTCGCCGATTAACACAAATTGGCTTCAGTTCATTGTAATCAAAAATCGCGTGATTTACTTCAGTTACATATATTGAACATTTAGTTCAGCTGGGCCTCAAGGCATTTCCTTCATATACTATACGTAACAGATCACTCTCTAATCAGTAGAGTTGTGTTTATAGTTTCCGTTGCCATCTTCTTGCTGTATGTAATCAAACTCAATTAGCCTAATGACAGTTCACTTTGGCAACACAATAATTCACCATAAAGAACTATGCAATACCTTGGCCAAGTTTTTCGTACTTACCTTTCTGTATCTACTTTAGTTTTGTAACCAGTTCGTCATATAAAGAGGTTTGCCGTCATGTCAATGTTGAGCATTAACAGCATTCCGCTACCTGACCGTGACGACAGAGCAATGACAATTATGTGTCACGCATTATGATCTAAACTAAACGTCACGAAATTGTTACGAAATCTGCGAGTCGTCGCTACTTTCGGGGAGTTAAAACGCGTACTTCCCATTCTTGTTTTATTGGTAGCTCGGCCTATCTTATATAGCCTACGAAGCGGCGTAAAGAGCGAATAAGATGGGAAGAAGGGGAAAGGAGGGGAAGAGGGGGGATCCCCCTCTTCTTCGCCCTTTACGCGGCTTCGCAGGCTAGATCTTATATGGCAAAAACTTTACAGATTAATGTCTGCAATCAGAAGTCCATAATCAGAAGTGTCCATCTGGTAGGCCCATCAGTTTACATAGTAGTCTATTTTTAGAAATACTAATCTCAAATTTCGCGGGGAAAAGCAATGGCGGACATTGGTTCAAATGCGGGAGTCAGGCGGGACTTCGGGGGGGGGGGGGGGGGGGGGGGCGCACTCATTTAGACGACATAAATGAGATGCAAACCGAGTCTTGTAACACCTTCGGGCTCTGAAGACGACACCTCAAATACCTCCCTTTATTATGCAATCCTCCCTTTATTATGCAATTTGAATCTCAGTACATACAGGTCGCCAAGCGGTGCTACAAACGGCAAAGCTACGGTGGCAAATGTTGGGCTTTTGACGACTAAAATTGAAGATTTTGGAATTGAAATGAAAAGAAATGCAAAGACTGATCATCTGTGCCTCTGCTAATGGAATCTTGGAGTGATTTGAGAAAGTTCAAAGTAATTTTCAAGTGACCAGTTGACTAGCAACAAGTACAAATGTTTGAATCAATGACAATGAATGAAAACGGAACCGAAAATTCACATTCATCTCGCTAAAACAACTGGCCAGGAACAACTGACATTATACAAGGACAACATTATATCAAAGTAAGCCAAGTTTACTTTTACGGGAAAACTGTATTAGTTACACAGTGCAGATACAGAACTTGGGCTGCCTGTGGTTTAAGTTGCCTGAAGGAAAAAAACCTTGCTTGTACTAATTTTAAGAACTGGAATTTCATTTCCAGCTGCGATAGTTGCGTTCAGTTTTCGATTGTAAAGTTTATTCTTGGAGATGTATAACAGTTAATAGTGTCTTTAATAAAACAGCAAAGTGACACATGTTTCATTGTTTCAATTGTGCTTGATGCATGAACTGCCTGAAATCAAACTTCGCTTTTTGCTAGTGTTCAGTGTACCAGAAATTGACTTTTTTCACAGGTTATAGCTATTTTCTCTCAGCTCCGTTCGATTATTAAGCCTTGCTTGGAGATCATTTGCCGGGCTGTTCTTTTATCTGCCAACCGCAAATTACTTACAGTTACAGTACTCGGTAGGATTTTCACTTGAGCTCAAACTCAAACAATTAAGTAAACAAACTCGGTGCACTTGACTCTTGAGATAACATCTGATTGTCTTTTTCAGTAACTGATTTCAGTCTTTTTCAGTAAATTTCTTAGGTCATATTATTTATCAAATAATAGCATGATTTGTACGTGATATGTTTATGCCAAATATCACTACAAAAATCTGCGTTTATGACTTAGCTTCGTTCGTTATACATCACACGCTGCTGTAAACACGAAGTCTTCATTTTCAAATGAAACGGGAAAATAAAAGGTTACAAAGGAACCACATGTTCTGGTTTATATTGACTATGGTCTTTCCTGGACATGTGCATGTGATGCTCACTAGTTCTTGCAAGTTATAAATGATATATAATTAGCTGTACAATATTACAGACAAAGGAAATCAGGTGCTGCTGATAAAATTTCGAAGAATATGATTCAAGGGCACCGAACGAAGTTTTCGGTTAAAAAGCTGTTCGGAAGAGTAATCTAGCCTAAAACTTTCGGATTTGAAAAAAATGTCCTAGAAAATTGTTTTCTGAAATACTGGCTAAAAATATTTTTTTCAGTTCCTAGAAAATTATAGAAGAAAGGGGAGACTAAAAGGTTTCCCCTAAAATATTCGTACGTCCCAATTCGTCTGATCAATAGAGTCAGAACAACACATTTTCATTCCCTAAGAATTGCCTAAAGGAAAAAAGAATCCCTAAAAAATTCGTACCTCCACAAAACTTTGCAACATGAAGTTACTTGGGCTAGAAAATTCTTGTTTCTGTTCTAGAATATTTTGCCATAGTATTTTCGGTTGACGCGATTTCCACCTAGAAAATCCGAACAGCTAATAGCTTTCTAGAATACGTCAAAAGACATAGTAGGCGCCTAAAAATGGCTAGATAAGCTGCAGACAACTGGTTTCAAACGAATTTCAAAAAGTACTCGTTGGGTGCCCTTGTATGATTGGCTGCGAGATGGCGGGAAAAGCTTTCTATAAATAGACTACTCTGTAAACTGATGGGCCAAACCCTATAGTGGGAGATGGACACTTTTGGTTATGGACTTCTGCTGCAATACAACACAATACAATCCTTTTCTTACCCAGGTACCACCTAGTATTAAAGAACTCGTTCTAATGTGTGAAGATGATAGACAGATAATGATAGAGAGTAAACTCAAAGGTAAAGTAAAGCAAACCTTATTTAATGTCGGTCACTCGCGACATATTCTTGAAAGACTTATAAACTTGAGGCTAACGAGGGACCTACTATTTATGTCCCGCTATCCAAGCGGCATGGTAAATATGGTAAACAGAACTGATGTCTTCGATTTGCCCATAACTGCTACCTAGTTGTACAACAGACTTTAAATCATAAACAACTTTATTCAGTATAAATCTGCACTGAAAAACCGCACGCAATATTCGTGCAATGTTGGGGCAGTAAAACAGAATGGCTCAAGTTCCCGGTGGGTGGCCCACATATTGCAGTATTTTTGCAGAAAAGTTTATAAATAAACTTAAAGGCAAGGCTCGCCAAAATACACAGCCGGTTAATCTACTATACATAGAAATATAAATTACTAATGATTTCTTATAAGTTTCCCAACTGCTATACTGGTATTGTAAAGTTTCCAAAATAACGATCCCTCGAAAGTAGCAATAACATTTGATGGTTGTTAATAAATCCCGAAAGTAGCGACCTTCAAAATTGTCTATGATTTTTCTCCTTTCTACCTGGAAAGCATACTCTGCTAATCTGAATAGTTATTTTTGTCTTTCGTCATAAGAAAGTTTTTATCATTTGGAAGTTATCAATGCCGCTTTAATCTAGCTAATAGTACATAAAAATAATACTAAACAAAGTGGGATCCACAACATTTATTTCAAATACATATTTTATTTCGCCATTTTCAAAGTTACACATATCAATCAAGAATGCTTCATGATAAAATATTTAATGTTATCAATATTGTATGCTTGTGATTTGCTTTGATAAACAGTCTACATTCAGTTGGTAAATAAGGCATGGTCTTTTCCTCCATTCTCTTCACGGGTTATACTGAAAAAGTACAAATATATACATCATTAATGAAAAGCCACACATGGTTTTAGTAACACTGAAGAAGCTGACAAAAATAACTATTGCATTAGAGATTTCTTTCATTCACATTTCCAATGGTCTATGCCTTACAGATGATGATAATAGTGATGCAAAGGGCTTTGGACTACAGGTAAACTTTGAAGTTCATTTTTTTTCTTTTGTATGGAACACAGTGAAATGAATGTTCAAATAATCCATTTCACATTGAGATTGACTACAGTTGTTATTTTTAAAGCTATTGTATCCTTGTAAACAAAAATAGCTTTTGACAACTTAATTTTGCGTACCTTTTAGGGGTCATTTTCAAAGTTACCGCCGAGCACCCCGTCATTTTGGTACCCGAGTCGCCCTCCCCGAGCTACCACTCAAATAAACAGATTTGCGATCGAACCATGCCCCGGGGGGTACTCCTGTTTGTGACGTATTATGTATGTGCCGCGGAGGTAGGTCGGGGTTTTGAGCTCGGTTTGGGCAGGTAGGGTCAGGGTTTTGACCTGATTTGGGCAGATCAGGGTCAGGATTTGAGTATAATTTGGGTGCAGTCAGGGTTGGTGTAGCGGCTACACTTAGCAAAGTTACGACGACGATTAAACTCGCGTGAGTGAAAGCACACCATAGGGTTTCAATCGGGGATATTTTACGGACAGACTTCAGGATGAACGTGTGTTGTAGATATGTTTATTGCAAATCTTCGAGAACTATCATCCGTGTCTAATCATAAAATAACGGTCCCGCTTGCCGTGGCTATAACCAAATAAACTCCAATTCGACACAAAGGTTACTACTGCTGAGATACTTTAAGGACTGATCTCAAGCACTACTAAAACGAACTAACGGATGCGGGGTTAATCATAATGTCATTATGTGACAGAAGAAAACAGTAGCGAGATATTTCACTAATCGAAGACTAACCACAATGACATCATGACATTGGCTACGAAAATAATAACGGAAATAATATTATTAAATGTCCGGGAGCGGCTGACAAGCCGTTACACAGTCGTGGTTCAGTATTTTTTAGGCAGTTAGCGTTCAGTTTTTTTTAGCTACTATGTCAAAAAAAGACATTCTGTTGCCGCATTTTGATCGCCTGCCGACATGCAAGCACTGAGGTTCCCATACATCGTGACGCCGCTAATTTGTACTTCAGTACTTATCTATGTACTTCATCTGCTGATTTGTTTACCCAATGACATGTCCCGACTTGAAATGTTCCGTATTTTGCATGCAATGCCGGTACGCGGTATACCGGTCGGGATATATATCCGACCGTGTTTTGAAAACAATTTAAAGAAGGGGCAATCGGGGGTTTTTCCCCCAAAAAGGGGGCAATCAGGGTTTTGGAGCTGTGATTGGGTCAAACAGGGTCAGGGTTTGAGTCTCTTGGCCTCACATACATACCCATTTTTCATGTAAGTACCCCACCCGGAACCATGATCCATGTCCATGATCCGTCATTAAAAGTATCAAAACTAAAGTTTTGCATCCCATTCGGTAAACTGCTATCTGTAAGTATTTTATCGTATCTCTGAGTATTTTATCGTTTTATACCTCTATTCATTTACTGGACATCACGAAATCTAGCTTCTTCACCACTTCCGACTTTTGAGGCTGGTAAACTCTTATTTCCCCACTTTCATTCTTATTTGTAAAGACGTTTTCGGCCAGCTTTCGGCCAGCTTCCCTGTTTTTTTCCAGCGGTAGGACGAAGTTCTTCACTCCAGACTCGTACAACATCGGCATACACTCGTCACAAGGTGTCTTAGTCACGATGGCTGTGGTTTGTTCGCTCGCGATGTCGATCGTATTCCTGCAAAGGAGAGCATTCTGTTCGGCATGGATGACGAATGGATACTTCAGCTTTCCTGTACTATCATCACTGTCTGAACCACGGGGGAACTCTCCATAGCCTGCTTTGCTGAGAAACCCATTCCATCCAATAGATAGGATGTTCTTTTCTCTGTAGATCACACAGCCCACTCCTTTCTTCGGGTCATCGGTTCTGTAGGACAACATTTGCGCCATTCGACTAAGGTGCAAGAATTCATCTTGCTGGATTTCGTAGGGTTGAATTAAGGCCGTTGGGTTTTTAGGTTTCTTGACGATATTTTCTTTGACTTCGGTCTCATTTACAAAGACCCATTTCGTTTTTTCGCCAACGGGGATGTCAAAAAAAGTCGAGCCCCTCACCCACCTGAGGAGCCGATTCATATCTCCCGCCACTTCCTCCTTCATATGTTTATCACAGATCCACTCAAACCATCTTGGTTTTGGTTGTTTGCGCTCTTCCTCCACAAGCTTGTCGAAATAATCGAAAAACTTATCATTACACCATTTTTTTTCGTCAGGGTCATCGCTGTTGATTCCTTGGCTTTTCTGCATGGGGTTTGAGTCATTCCGATAAGGCGAATGTTTTGTATCCAAACCGTTCAGCACATTATCTTCGATTTCCGGTATCCAGAGCGAAAGGCCTGTGGAACTGGCTTGGAATATGATCTCCACCTCTCTCAGATCGGTTTCCTTCTCTGGCTCCATAGGTAAATGAAGTACTCTTCTCACTTTAGCCTGAGCCAGAAGCTTAGCACAGTTTGCACAAGGAATTCTTGATAAGTACACACTACCATCTTTCACTCGATCAGGGAACTTAATTAAGGCCTGTACAGCGCCGTGCACACCGAGCCGACTGCAGTCAACAGACAGTACTCGCTCGTTTGGCAGCACAAACACAGCCCCAACGTTTTTGGGACTCCCCTTTGTGACCACCGTTAATGCATTGGCATCATAAACATATCTTCTTTTCGAACACGAGGCGTGCGACGTTCAGCTCGATACTGGGTTCCTTCACTCGAGTCCTTCGGTCGCTTATTTGCATTTGCATTCTCATTATCTAAAGAACGTTTCAAACCAGAGGAAGTTCTCGTCTTGTCAGCCATTTGATCCACTTCTGGTTGCATTTCCGCAGGCTTTTCACGATCGCTTTTACGTACCAAAATACACCCTCCAAGGAGCTTTCTGTTCAGTCATGTTAACTGTACTTGTATATGACAGTGCATGACCTCAAGTGAAAACTATTGGAAGATATTTTTACCCCGTGGGTCAGTTACCTCCATATTTACATAACTAGCTACAGTAGCTCTTGGGCAGGAAAACAAAATGTTGGGCAATAAAAATGCCTTGTAGTCTAATCACTCTGCAGTGAAACCACTACAAAATAATTTCTAACTGACCTCTTTATCAATAACATTACAATATATGTATCAACACTTGCTGTTACAACTATTAGCATTTCTATTGTTGGCGCACTTTTCTTTGATCACAATTGATCCGAGTACATGTTTCCTCAGCGGTAAGCATGCACTCGACACTATAAACCATTTCCCCACCCACAATTCCCTCTTTTGCTCTGACGAAGGGCTAGCGCTCGAAACGTCAGCTGCTACTCGCTTTCCACGGCGGTTAGCATACCTCAATCGACTTTAGTTGATTACATACCAATCTTTTTTATTAGACTAGGAAGTAAACAACCCCCTTCGAAGATAAAGCATAATGACTGTTACTTATATTTCATGTAGATTTCGTGTGCGTTTAATAGCGGTGGTGGTTATTGCAAAACCCAATGGCAGTCAATCAATGTATGCACAAAGCCCAGTGGCAAAACAAGTGCACAGTCCAGTGGCAGTCAATCAATATATGCACAAAGCCCAGTGGCAAACAAGTGCACAGTCCAGTGGCAGTCAATCAATACTATGTGCAAGGCTCCACCTGAGCTCAAACTCCGTACCGCCACTTTAAGTTTAGGATAACCCTTGGTCCTCTGTATAATACTAAGTAAACGTTCCGTGCTTCTGGAATGAGAATATAGATCATGGCAGGAGAAGTGTAGTATGTTACACTGTCTCAGAGATGAACATTTAGTAGCCATCTCTGTAATATAATGACATTTACATATTCCTAAATTAGATAATTTCTGACGTTCCGGATCGCTGCTCAAAGACTGTTTTCCCTGAGGGAAGAACAAACAAATAGTTAGTATACGTGAAAATATGTAGGAACAGACATAAGTTACCGATGCCCAAAGGCAATTTTCGAGCAATTAACAACCAATACTATTATTCTAAAGCCCTACAGTGGCAGTTAATCAAATGCAGAGCCCAGTGGCAAACATTATATCGGTGCAAAGTCCAATGGCAGTCAATCAATATATGCACAAAGCCCAATGGCAAACAATTGCACAGCCCAGTGGCAGTCAATCAATACTATGCGCAAGGCCCAGTGGCAGAATATTTTATCATAGTGCAAAATGTAACAACACTAATAAACCGAAGAATATTATTACAGTAGATACTGTCCAGTGACAATAGAACACATATTTATATAAAACCGCACATAGGAGTGGACGCTACTGCAGCAGAGTTCATCCCCAGATGCTCGCCATCTTACCTCGCCTTGACCGTGACATGCATAACTACGCTTTACTTCGTTTTGCTTATTTATACACTACTAAATATCAGGACTATTCGTGTATTGGATCCCTTATTGTCCCGATTAGTAATTGTATAAGTATTTATATCTACTAATTGTTTATCACAGGTGTTTTGTAATAACATATATTGACCGAGCTCCTTGTAATTCAGTTTATGCTGCAACAGGGATAAAATAAACTATTATTATTATTATCAGGAGCCAGGAGCCTGTTATTATATATTATTATAGCATCATGCAATAAAGTTAATTTCAAAAACTCATGAATAATTAATAAGCATTTTGTCCAATCAGATGAAGCAAGTCAGTCACGTGCATGCTCCTTTGTACCTGATAAAATCTCATCATTCTTAAAAGCTATTTGAATTCAGTCCCAAGGGAAACGGGGTTAATGATTGAGACAATGGATAAGCACCTTGCATAGGCCTAGATACAAATATCATGATATTTTTTTAGATATTTAGAACCTTCCATGATATTTAGAAAACAATGTGATATTTAGAAAAAAATGGGATATTGTTGGGATATTTAGGAATTTTGTTGAGGGTCTAGGCATTTTCAGCGTAGTTTTTGGTGATTGAAACTGGTTAGCTCAATTCAGTGGCAACAGTAATCTGGATCAGCGGTTTCCCACTTAATAATGTCTCCCATGATGCTTAGGGCAGTCAGTACAGACCAATGGTTGTAAGCTTATTTTGTGAAAAATGCGAGTACGATAATCAAAAAGGTTGTTATATTATAATATTTATTAAAACTGTATTAACATTATCTTTGTTAGTGGGAAATTTAGAAAATTTCTATTGATGTTTCAGCTTTCTCATTGAATTGCTAATTAGGATGAACGTTTTATATAAAGAATACTAATGAACATGACATTTTATATAAAGTTTCATCCTAATTAAGACCCAAAGATAGCAAAAAGTACACGGAACATAAGGTACCTAGATAATGAATTTTGCACTAAATTTACTAATATCAGCAGGCTACCGAGAAACACAGATAATATTTTTTAAATGAAGTTATCGAACTACCATTACTTGTTTACCGAGCCACTGTTTAGTTCCAATTATTAAACCAAACTCAAAGCCGTAACTATAATAAAAACGTGCATTAAACTTACAAACATCTTCTTCATATTTTGTGCCGGAGTCAAAAATTTAGCGTCTGCCGTCATGTCAGTCACATCGCTTTCCAAGTCTTGAACTTTATCGATGTCAATCACGACACCAAATTCTTCAAGTGCAGCTTCTTGCCCAAGCTTGTTCTTTGCCACACAATGCTTTCAGCATTGCGAAACGCCGCTTCAAACAACAAAGTATGGTAATTTCTTCATGTCATTCCCTTGAGATGTTCGTAATCGCAGGCGGTGATTACTCGAATATTTTGCAAGGCGTTGTGAATACGAAGGTTCAATGGTTCATTAAGAATAAACTGCTGCACGTGTTTTATCAGGTCTAAAACTGATAAAACAGCTAACAACAGTTATGTAAAACATTGATAAGATCGCAACGTGAAAAATTATATAAGGTGTGATATATTTCTGTGTTAGATTGTAGGTTGGGCCGCGGACCATCTTTTAAGTGATATATTAAAACGGGGAGTGACAGCTCTCACTGAAGGCCATGTTTTCTCAAACGTTATCCCGATCTATTTCACGGTTCCTCCCGATATATCAATAATTTCCCAGTAAAGTCTCCCAATTCCCAACATTTCCTTGAGATTTCCGGTTGACTAATTAGATAAATTTAACTAAATTAGTATTCAACTTCGACGTTGGAGCGACCCTAGAAGAAATGTGTTGCTCGCCATGTTGATAAGAGGAAAGATCTTACTTTTTTGAAGAATTGCAACTTTTGTTCAGTAACATTAATAATAATAATAATAATGGTATCCCAACTTTATTTCAGATATGCTGTCTTTTGATTTCCTGAAAAGATCCTTTACGCTTTTCACTGCCTGTTCGCTTCTCCGTTGCTTTGTGGAAAACGCGGACTGCTTGTTACGTGTACGAGTATTGGGGCCCATTGTCGGAGACTACCAGTTCTGGAATGGCCATGCCTCGCAAAGATTGGCTTCATAAGTTCGATTGTATCCTGCCAACCTGTGCGGGACATTTCGTCACTTTACATACCGTGCAAAGTAATCGATAATCAGCAAGTATGTTGAGACTTTCCACAGCTCGAACAGGTCGGTGCCGACCTTCTGCCACAGCCGCTGCGGCATTACAGTACAGCATCCGTTTGCACTATCCTGTACAGCTTAAAATTGTGGTATGTTGAGACTTTCCACAGCTCGAACAGGGCCTTCTTCCACAGCCGCTGCGGCATTACAGTACAGCATCCGTTTGCACTATCCTGTACAGCTTAACATTGTGGTATGTTGAGACTTTCCACAGCTCGAACAGGGCGGTGCCGACCTTCTGCCACAGCCTCTGCGGCATTACAGTACATCATCCGTTTGCACTTAAAATTGTTGTAGGAACATTAAAAAAAGCATAGCATGTATTGCATACAACAGCGGTATACTTTTAACGAGCCATCTGGACACTGCAAAGTAACATTCTATGATCATTTATTAATCTTGACTCCAAACGGATCCCCAACAAAAGCAGAGTTGAAAACGTTCCTGACTGACGGCGGAAGTAACTTAACTTTATTATACCATCCTGGATATATAATCAATAATAATGTATTAAATTATACCGCGCGAATTCAACATGCGTAAATCGAACGTTGCAGAACTTTATACAATTTGTACTTTAGTAGTATAGTATCTCGAAATCTTTTTCAAAGTGCTTTGGGCGTTAGTTTATAAGTACGGTACAACATGTTTTTTTTAACCCGTTTCCTAGCATGGCTTGCCCACTTGCGGTACACGCATGTACGAACTTACGGACTACTTAGCTATAATGCAGTAGAATCTGGGGGAGTTCGCGAGAAGTTCTCCGCGGAGTAACAAATAAAGGAGGTAAGAGAACGAATCCTCATGTCCCATGATAATTATTTAAAATCTATTTTTAATTTCACAACACGTGATGTAAGTTTTTATCTCGTTCTGGGTTGGTTCACTTCGTTAGTTACCCATTGTTTGTATCCCCTGGGTCCTCATAGCCAGCATCGTTAAAAAACACTCCATCAGGCACAACAGCGCTACTTGATGACAACCAAGCATCTTACTAAAATAATCAGGCTGTGCCCTGTTAATCTAAAATATAAAAATATAAAAACACGTTCCTGGAGCAAACTCAGCTCTTCAGTATTGCGTATAATAAACTTAATGCCTAAAGGAGGCGTTCCATTGTCTACACTACGTTGTTTCGGTTAATACGACGATACGTTGTCAGTACGTTATTACTTTTTCACAGTTCCGAAGGTCATTCGAAAATAGCAGTACTGACGGGAGAGTGAATGAGCCGACTAAAATGTCTTCGCGAACAATTTCGGTTGATTTCAATGCTTTATATGTTCTTGAAGTTTTCCCATCGTTGCATGCAAGGGCGTATCTTACTACAAGTGAATGTTGGGCTTGAGGAGCTGTCGAAATACACAAAACATGACCTGAAAGTGCAGCAGAAGGCATTTACGAAAGTCTAAATCTAAAAATGTTCTCAGCCGAAGCATGCTCCAGGACCCCTCAAGAAGCGACCCTTACGGAGCGGTTGTTTGGGCCTACAAATTTTAAAAACCTGGCTATGCCACTGGCATGCATGTACTTTTTTAACAAGCGACGAAATTCGAAGTAGTACATATATAAAAAGGGGTAGAAAAACTTATAGTTCTTGTGAGACTCGTGACTGAGAATAAAATATATTAAAATTGAAATGGACTACAACACAGTATTAAATAAAGCAACGTTCGAGCTGTGGTTGTCACGGGAGGGGCCACCTCTATAAAACATCAGCTTCCATAATAACTTAAAAGCATTCAATATCAGTCAGCCGGCCCTTGACCTTGTATCCCAGGTATTTGTTTAACATGTCGAGCCTTTTATAAATATTCAAAAGTAATTGACATTTACATTTTAATACCTTCAATAACAGCACACAGCTTTTGGAGTCCCATCTTCTTCAGCCACTCACTCACAAAAGCGGAGTTTTGTCCTTTAAATGTATCTAATATAAAAGTGTCCTCCATGATTCGATCGAGGACGAATTCGAAAATTCGAAATCGAGACAACTTGTTCAAATTCTCCCCCCCCCCCCTCCGGTGTCAAATTCCCCACCCCAAGGACAGCTACCGATGTCAAATTCCCTACTCCCCGGGCACGAAAATGAGTCAAATGCCCGGGGATTGCCCGGTGGGGGGGATGGTGATGTTTCGAATTGATCGGTACATAACAACAGATTCCTCGTTAGCTTCTTTTGTTCTGTACACCAACATGGCCGCCATACTCTTTATCATTTGAATCTCTGGGGATTGAGTGCAAACCATCTATAGGTAACTAATTAGTTCTAGTAGAAACGGCGAAGTAGGACTAAGTATCAAATTTCTAAAATATAGTTTACAATAGTACTTAAAGTGCCTATATCGCCTTTTCACCTTATTTTTTCGAATGTACTTGCCTCATAGAACATTATTGTGCAAAAAAACGTCCAACTTTGAATTTGTATTTTTTTACAGCTACTCAAAGTTAGCAAAAAAATCATCATTTTGGCTCCCTGTGGGATAATTTCATAATCATAAAAAGGTCTTGGGACGAGTCGGCTGGTGGTCCCTTCGTGTACCAACACATGAATTGCTATCAAAATACAATAGAATTAACACAATACAAAACAATAGGACGAATAGAACAATAGAACACAATACACAATACAATTTGGTAGTAATTCATGTCTGCCTACATGAAGGGAGAACCAGTCGGCTGATGACGTAGCATAAGGAATATAGTTCCATTCTGAATCATTTTCACTGCCTTCCGAGTCAGAACTACTACCTGAACTGCAGTCTGACATTATTATTTAGTTATTACCTCCGAAAACAGCCCTAAACTTTCTCGGAATCTGTGAAGATAACAAGAGCGGTCTCTTAAGCTACGTCACAACAACAAAACTAACCCTCGTACGGCCACGAACCAATTTCGGTAAAACGTCTTTTCGCTTTAGTGGGGCTAAGTTATGGAATGAACTGCCTGAGGATGTAAGGCAATCAACTAGTTTAAATAACTTCATTTTTAATCTTACGAAATCGAGTTATTTTAACCTTATGTAAATATTTCTTATATATGACATTCCTATTTTTCTTATTCGTCCCTGCAACATGGCTTTCATGTAAAACAGTTTCATATTTTAGTGTTTTTTATCTATGTATGTAACTGATGATTTTCCATGTATAAATAAAGATAAATAAAGATAAGTCACAGAACAGCTCGGTCCAGGTTCCTCGTGTGCTCACATTTTTATTTTGAATCGCAATAAAATCATGAAGGAAAAACCGAATCGGATTTTTTTTTTGAGGAAAATATTTTCAACCTTCCTAGTTTAAGAAAAAATGATAGCTGGCTAAGGCATTTGCTAACTGTACGATGATTTTTCGTTCCATCGCCGTACAGTCAGCGCGTGCATGTATTTGTCAATACAACACAAACATTAAAGGAATACGTCAGCTATTTTTAGCATCACTTTGAAACGCTGAAAATGACATTCAGACCAAGAAATAATGGTGTAGATTTATTGAAAGCGTTTTCCTTAGTAAAGTTAATCTACAGAGAAGCTAATCGGACAACGGATGGCGAGGATGGAAATGGATTATGATTATGAAAATCTTGAAAAATTTAGGCTTTCAAGTTTTAAACTATTATCTTAGATATTAGCTAATGTTTCTACTCTGGCCCCGGGGGGGGGGGGGTACTCCTGTTTGTGACGTATTATGTATGTGCCGCCCGGGTGGGTCAGGGTTTTGAGCTTAGTTTGGGTAGGTAGGGTCAGGGTTTTGACCTGATTTGGTCAGATCAGGGTCAGGATTTGAGACTTTTTGAGTATAATGTGGGTGCCGTCAGGGTCGGGGTTCAGTATTTTTTAGGCAGTTCATTTTTTTTAGCTACTATGTCAAAAAAAAGACCTTCTGTTGCCGCAGTTTTATCGCCTGCCCACATGCAAGCACTGAGGTTCCCATACATCGTGACGCCGCTAATTTTATCTATGTACTTCATCTGCTGATTTGTTTACCCAATGCCACGTCCCGACTTGAAATGTTCCGTATTTTGCATGAAATCCCGGTACGCGGTATACCGGCCAGGATATATATCCGACCGTGTTTTGAAAACAATTTAAAGAAGGGGCAATCAGGTTTTTTTTTCCCAAAAAGGGGGCAATCAGGGTTTTGGAACTCGGATTGGGTCAAACAGGGTCAGGGTTTGAGCCTCTTGGCTTCACATACATACCCATTTTTCATGTAAGAACCCCCCCCCCCCCCCCCCCCCCCCCCCGGGACTCTAGCTTGCAGTTTCATCGAAAGTTAACATCGTTTCGTATCACTTAGTGTATAGTGAGTATTTTTCTTATAATGAAAACATTCTACATTATTATTTGACAGAAAATCAGAAAAATCCTGGTGACATAGTCTCTTTGAGTCTCTAACCTTAAATAATGAACTGAAATTGTTAAAGAGCAATTAAAATTTTATATTTAAATTGATTAATTAATTGCAATTGATTTATTAATTTCAATGTTATCCCATTAAAAACACTAGTATTATAATTGCTGTCGCAGCGAACGGACAAGGCAGCAGCACTAATTTGTGTAGGGAGCCATATTTTTTGGCGAATTGCCAGAGCAATGCATTGTGGTCGCGCGCAAGGACACAGAAACGATATGCGCAGATCAAACGAAGTGCATTATGGTCATGCGCAAGGAGACAGAAACGATATGCGCAGATCAAACGAAGTGCATTATGGTCATGCGCAAGGAGACAGAAACGATATGCACGTCCTCCGCACGTTGCTTTCTTTTCGTTTGGGCGTGGTGTATATTTTTACTGCTTTTATTTTGCATTTTCACGTCAATGTGGCCCTTATTCGTACTTAGAATCTATTATTGCCATCCTACAGCTAGTGTAAATAAATTGTGATGACCAGCTTCGTTTGTAGTTTTACCACAATTCCTTTAGTGCTATTTATTAGTCTCGTGTTTCGATGTGAAGTTTGCTACTCATGTTTTGTAACTTGATGATCAGGAATTTCGCGACTGCAGTATCTTTTACATACGGAGCGCGCGGTCTTTCGCACCAATCTAGTCTTAATAGCTTTCAAGTCACCAACCTTTTCCATTAAGACTGTCGCATTGTTCAGACTCCCGGTAAATCACTTAGCTTATTAAGTTCGTTACTGTGACGCTACTGAGCGGCAGCATTCACTACCTATTTAATAGGTATACTATAGTATTGAAATGTTATATGTACTAGCAGTTTCAAAAACGAGCGGCAGTGTTTCATCAGAAACCGCTCTTTTTTCTACCACGATCTGACGTCATCAAATCTATTGCGCAATACAAGCGCGGACTTTAAGAATTTCCACGGGTTCGCATTGCAAAATAAATCAATTTTATTGCAATTTCAGTGTTCAGCAGTTTGAAGATCATTTTGACCGGTATCCCTTGAAGTCTGAGGAACCGAACTCCTGGGTAACAGAAATCCAAGTGAGGGGCTGATGTGACCGTATATAATCTTACAAGACTCGCACCTGAAGATTGGCAGTTTTCCTCTTCTAAACTGATCAGATAGGCATCTTTATGGACAGGATAAAAATCAAGGGCTCGTGGGACTGTAATTCTGACGACCAAGGGTGCAACTAGTACCAACCGAAACAGGATATTTATGTAGTTAAAGGATTGCAACGGGGACTACTTGGCAGGCACGCCATTCAGGCAGTCTCTCAAGGTCTTGTATAAACAGTAGGAAATGTTAAGTCCTGCTGGAATAGCCAAAATATTATCGAATCCCCCCAGCCTAGTCCCAGGCGTTCCGGGTGGTATTTGTTTTGATTGGGTTAATGGGGTCCCTGTGGTTTGTGACCACACAGCTCATTGTCGAATCCCTCACACGAACACTGCGGCAGCGAATACAGGATAATCTAGCAGGGGGGGGGGGGGGGGGGGGGAGCCCGATACTCTGGTTATATAGAAATACAGGACGCACAATGCCAGTCTTGTTAGAATTTTAAGTCGCTAGTTCAATGAACTTCATGCAGTTTTTAATAAAGGAAACATAACTGCACTATCATTTCACTGGTAATACCACACGTATAGATACATGTGAATAACTTAGGTAAGCTGATTTGAACTTGCTTATGTACACACCAAAATTGCACTTCTTTTGTTTCAATCTGTAACATGTATTAGAATTCTGCAAGTTACCAGACTATTTGGATCTGAGCGGATCTATCTACGCTGTTCCAATAGAATAACAGCGGATCCATATATACTGTTCCAATAGACTAACAGCGGATCGATATATACTGTTCCAATAGCGATCTATTCTGTTTCGATAAACTAAGTGCGGATTTCGTACGAGTGGGATGTACAGCATGCCGTAACTTTGAAATGGCTTCCCTATTGGTTTGTCCTGCTGATCCAATCACATTACAGAGATACGGTACGGCAAGGCAACGGACAGGCCGTAGTTTGTCCCACTCATACGAAATCTGCTCTACCGTAACCGTACCGTACTTTTAGCAGCACACAGAGTAATTTTCTTTAATGTGGCTATGCCATGGTCTGAGCACGATTCGAGGCTGTTAATGCCTACAAACAGTTAAGTTCCCACTCTTAAATGCTTGAATTGAAATTATACCCAATATTTCCCTTGAAGACTAGATTTAAGAGTTTGTTATTCAGTTTTGCATATTTGCTTTGATTTTAACCATCCCACATGTGCGCGAGGTTCGTCAGTTCATATGAAAATCGCCGAAACTAAATGGGTCCGCGACCCGTACTGCAAATATAAGTCACGGTACGGCTCATTTAAGGAAATGCAATATTTATCTTGAGGTCAACTGACACGTATGCCTATACACAGTCTGTAAGTCATTTTTGCACCAAGCCTTCAGACATGAGTAGTAAGATATTTGCTTTGATTTTAACCATCCCACGTGTGTGAGTTTCATCAATTCACATGAAAATTGATGAAAATTACCATGTCCACGGCCCGTACAGCAAATGTAAGTCACGGTACGGCTCAAGGACTAGTTAATGCACAGTCTGCAAGTCACTTTTGCACCAAGCCTTCAGAGAGGAGATGTAGTAAGATATTTTCTTAGATTTTAACCATCTTGTCAGTTCAAAAATCGCTGAAAATAACGCTGTTCTGCCTGGACTGCAAATTCAAATGGCGCTTAAATTGAATTTCGATTGTATTTATGTGCAAAATAATTGTATATCTTATTCCATTGCTCCTTCACAGCCGTTCTTAGTGTTGTCCGGCAGACTAATTTGAATTTAGGCTCATTTTGAAAGTTTAATTTCAATAATCTGAATAATGGCAATTTGAAACGAAGAATGAAGTCAAATTTCGAGTAATGAACTTCATTTCTGGCTCTAGGGAGGAACTCTTCACCTGTTTCGACTGTAACGTGTGGATGAGTTTAGAGTTTGTCTTACAGGTTCTCTATTCCAAATTGGTTTTAAATCCAAATAATTTGGATAACTCAGCCTGGCAATAAGGGATGCGCCCTAATACTATTATCTGATGCTTTATATAGCTTTAACAGAACACAGACAGGAAGGAACTGCAATACTCATATTCAGCCCTACAGGATGCTCACATCTTTCATAACAGCCATGATGGCGTCATTTAAAGAGCACTATCAACCCCTAAATGATAAATACATTCGCATGACTAAAGACAAAAATAACTACTCACATTAGCAGAGTATGCTTTCCAGGTACAAATAACTACTCAGATAGCAGAGTATGCTTTCCAGGTACAAATAACTACTCAGATTAGCAGAGTATGCTTTCCAGGTACAAATAACTACTCAGATAGCAGAGTATGCTTTCCAGGTACAAATAACTACTCAGATTAGCAGAGTATGCTTTCCAGGTATAAATAACTACTCAGATTAGCAGAGTATGCTTTCCAGGTACAAATAACTACTCAGATTAGCAGAGTATGCTTTCCAGGTACAAATAACTACTCAGATTAGCAGAGTATGCTTTCCAGGTATAAATAACTACACAGATTAGCAGAGTATGCTTTCCAGGTACAAATAACTACTCAGATTAGCAGAGTATGCTTTCCAGGTACAAATAACTACTCAGATTAACAGAGTATGCTTTCCAGGTACAAATAACTACTCAGATTAGCAGAGTATGCTTTCCAGGTACAAATAACTACTCAGATTAGCAGAGTATGCTTTCCAGGTATAAATAACTACTTAGATTAGCAGAGTATGCTTTCCAGGTATACTGGAGAAAATATGAGACAATTTTGACGAAGGACGGCAAAGATTCGAGTGGATGAAAAATACTGCTTTTAGACTGAAAAATTTAGAGCAACTTGAAATTGGTTCATTGTAACCGAAATGAAGTTTCTAAAATAAGCTTTTGTAATCCACTTTAATCTTTGCCATCCTCTATCAATAACGTTTGAAAAACATATCACGACATTCACATGGTATTTCTCTTCTATCTTAGGGGGTTACTTTCGTAGTTTTGTTTTAACGAAACTTGAAGGTGCATTAACACAAGTTCCAATCTCTATTCCTCGCCATAATGGCTATGTGGCTTCTAACATGGGTAATTATTCCGATGTATCACCCAATTTAGTTACGCAGTACAGCTATTTGATATCCATTCTATATTGTTAGCTGCACAATAATTATTGATCAGCACACTGTATAAATTATCCACCAACGGGACGGTATAATAGTTTTAGTCGAGTGAGTTTTGGGTGTTGTTTTTATAGGTAGATCCTTCTCAGGTCGCTTGGCGAGGTGATCATGTTGCACTGAGGACACAGCTTCTTTGCACCCTAAACATGGAAAAGTAAGATGGTGTTACTTTTGCAACAAAACTACAGGTCACGATTTAATTCAAGAATGCAATATGGACTTCAATTACTGTTGGTTCCCAACTCTTATAAGATAGTGGCGAACGGTTGAAAAAGAAAAAGGCTGGAGGCCTTGGGATAAATGATGGAGGGGAGGATCTCACCTGTCTCTACCCCTCCTATCTCCCTGTCCCCTCCCCTCCTACAGTGTACCCTCCCCCTCTTTCGTTGGCTGGGATACATGCCCCTGCACCCCTAGCTAGTCACGCCTATATGGCACGAGGTTCGGCTTATGCCACGGCCCCCTCTTTCTGCATTTCCTGGATCTGCCCCTGACTTACCAGTGTTCTCAACCAGCACTCTTCACAGTGGACATGCCAACAGGATATGGACGCCAGAGGCACTGTGTACGGCTCCTGAGCAGGTGAAAAAACCATGTATCACTTCTTGTTTATATAAGAACTATTTCTCTGTAAGTGTGTGCTGTTATCTGGGAAACTATCCACCCACCCACCCCTCCCTTGGGGTATACGTGTGTTATTAACCATTAAATTAAGGGTGCAACAGGGGGGTGGAGTCCCCCGAAACCATGATTGATCTGATATTTGTTTGGTTCATTCCTAAAAAGAACGCAACAGATTATTGAACTTGATACCTAAAAATCCTCTCCTTTTTTGTCACTTGCTGTAGTAAGAATCATTTTCACATAATCACGCATGTGAAAAGTGAACAGAAGCAAATAATTCGTCAAAATAGGACCATATATACATTGTAGTGCCATACATAGTAAATAGAGCGTTCTTCAAGCCACTTCCCACTCGATCATAGTCTCTTGAATTTTAATGGCCCCAAAACTGACAACCATAGGGGCTGATCAAAGTCAGGACCCAGTGTCCTAGCGGATATGGACCCCTCTCGCGGAATTGGACCCCCATATTTACGGGTCTCAGTGAAACAAGAAATTCAAGAAACACTAAAAGAAGTAGCAAGGAACACAAGCAGCTGAGAATAGATCAGTAAGTTGCATCTTACAGAAAACTAAGACCCGTTTCAAACATGCCGGCAACAAGTTTTGTTCGTTCCATTTTGGAAATTACAAAAAATATCGAGAAAAGCATGCATTGTAGGTACAGGTTACCTGTAATAGCCGAGTGGGCTAATCGAGACAGATAACCGTGCCAGCACTGAACTTAATTGGAGATTTATTTGTTTCAAACGGGCCTAACTGTTCACTACAGTTTTAATCACAAATAAAGAATGAAACGTCGCTGCATTACTGCAGTGTTAGTGTATAGGCAGGGCAAGGCGCGCTTTTCAAGTCATTTAGAAAACTTTTAGTTTTACTTCAGTGCTTTGGTTAGCATTCAACATTCTCCCTGAAGCAGAATTTTCACTCTTCCTGAGGCCGACTTTTCGAAACGCTTTTGTAGGGGGTCCAAATTCGCGAAGGGGGGTTTCGAATTTATGTTTCAAATTTATTTTATGTATTTTATTGATTATAGCGACGGTTACTTTGTAATAACGTAGTAAGTCAATAGTTAGTTCTCTAGCCCTCGGAGAATTCAGGTTGCTGCATTAGGTCGAGGTATATGTTTCCGACATTTCCACGTTTTTTGGTCACAACCTCAGGGTGGTTGTTTTCGTGGTATCTGGCAGTTTCCCATTAGTTAAGAATACAATTTATACTACTTAGTTAATTGTATTAGAGTACAGAGTTGTCTGGTGACTATACTTATGAAGTCTCTTGTCGGTGTAACTTCAGAATAGGCATTTTCCAGCTGTGCTTTAATTTAATTATTTAATGAGTTACTCCTAAATCAGTACGAGACTGCCGTAAATGATCTAATAAACGCCCCCGATCTAGTGAACGCCTCCTATCTAATTAACGCCCTCCTAAGCTGACAAGTTTGTATTGAACGCCCCTCTCTCTAACAGACGCCCCCTGTCTAATAAACGCCCCCCTTCCCTGAAAACCACATAAACACATAAACTAGAAACAGATGTACAATACAATCAATCAATTTATTTATCTTGCTTAATTAACACCGGTGTGAGAGTTGCGTCTTATCAGCGGACGGACTTGATAGTCTGCTAAAGCTCTGTCATTTAGGTTATTATAATACCGTATTTAGGTTACCATGTTACAGTTATTAGAATAAACGCCTCTCTCTTTTAAACGCCTCTCTCTTTTAAACGCCTCTTATCTTTTAAACGCCCCCCTCGGACCCTTGAAATTTAATAAACGCCCCCGGCGTTTATTAGATCATTTACGGTATACTAGGAGTGCACCTACGATTTGACGTCCTTATCCGAGAAGACGAAAGTCCAACCATTTGCAGTTGGTTCACAAAGGCAGCACCTTCTACTCAGTTATTATAAGACCCTGAGTGTTGGTCCGGCTGGGGTTTGAACCCGCGACCTCCCGCTCGACAGACCGGAGCTTACCCACTGAGCTAACCGGGAGACGGTCCTTTAACCCCATCCTGGGGTTCATATTTTCATTTGAAGGACGGAACACATATAAACTGTGTGTGAGGTACTGGCTTAGTGAGTGAACTAATAACTCACCATACAAATGAGGCACTTGGCTTTTTCTGTCACTGTTTGTTTCTCCTGCAAGTAAAACACAGTCCAACATAAATTATCCATGTCACTCAGTAGTACATGTAGCTAAGTACTAGCCCAACCACTCACAGCTCAGGGTTTCTTGGTAAAATAGTTGTATTATAGCACCTGTATAGACCCAACACCAACATGGCTGCTCCTATTTGAGCCAACAGTACCGCTCAAAACAAGCCACAGTATAGAGCAGTTTACAGTTCATGTGCAGTTGTTCAAGTCTTTTGTTTCAACTAGCGGGCCACCATTGTCCGACATCTGCCCGCCCGCCAAATAAACAAGGATTGGTACAACAGCACATGAACCGTAAGCTGATCTATTGGTTATACAACAATACGAAACACCCTTTACAACGAGCAGTACGAAAAGAATAGAGCTACAGCATAATGCGTCATATCAGAATACAGGTCTCAAGTGGTACTGTATCACTCTTATATTTGAACCCAAAACAAATTGCTTTCGAGTGGATCAAATACAACCATATTGTATAACACACGTTATAGTTAGTAATATTCAGCAGTTTGAGAGTTTGGTATTTAATTGGTACATGCAAAGTTGTAAAAGTTTGAATAATCATGAAAACAAAGCTAATTAGGTAGGACTTACACATTTTATACTAGCAAATCAAACTACATGTACACAGTACACAATATTCATCTGTTACCTGTGACACTATGCCATTTAAAGTTTTGGAGTGATGTCAAAACAAACATCATACATGTACATATTCTACCAATTATATCACAGAGGGTTTATCTTAGGTAACTTACCAAGTCTTTCACTTTTGTTTTCAGTGAGTTGATCACTAGCCCTGGGTCACTGGAGCTGTTCAATCCAAACAAACAGTGTATTAAACACAATGCCTACACCCTTGATTGCCACTTTCGTCATAAGACTAAGTTCAGACAAACACCACTTACTCTTCATTAGTCTCCTGTTTAGCCAGCTCCTTGGTGCTGGGTTTATCCTCATCTGGGGAGCCTTCTGAAGTGAAATAAAGTTGTGTTAGTATAGAGGATATTACATCACTGGCCATCCAGTGATACAGAATTTATCTTGTCTTTTAGTAGCTTTATAACTCACTTAAGTGAGCACATGAGTTATCAAGTTCAATTCAGTGTAAATTATTTTTATTACATAAAATATCCCCGGTGAGTATTTTCAGATCTCATTTTGAAGATCAGCAAAATCACCAAAATGTCTTTAAAAGCTGATAATTACAATACATTTTTCATAGCGAATAGCAAAGCTATGCAACTGTAAAACCAAAGCAATCACCAAATTATTTTTGACACTCAATCGAAAGCCCACTCTAAAATAGTTTGTAATTGTCATAAAACATTGATGTCTTTCAGTCTTCTGCAATACATTCTACTTTTGCAGTTCAGATGTACAAGTTGTTGAGGAAACCCTGTACAGTACAGCTGAGTGACAATTTGGGTGTTGATGCTCCTACACGTACCTCTCTCATCATCAGACCATCGACTTCTTGTGGGAGTGTTGGTATTTCTTGATACCGGTGAATTTTCACAACTGAATATTGAAAACAGAAAGCAACTGTTTAATATTGAACTGCTGGCATATCCGTACAAACTTGCTGTAAGAATCTGAGTTATTGATGGAAACATGTACAATACCATACTATGCAGGGCTGTCAATAACGTTTAAGCACCCGTACCTTACGACACTGCACCCGTAACATTTGCTTTACTTTGTGAGTAAATTGAATTGAACATAGTGACCATCACCCGTAACATTGAGTCAGCTCACCTGTGACAGGTGATACGGCCCTTATTGACAGCCCTGCTATGTCACATAAAAGTCTAACTGTGTAACTACTGTAGCTGGGTGCCACTGGCAACAAGAACCAATCACATCAAACAACGAAAACAAAGGATTCCAACTTCGATCAAGTTGAAATGTTACAGTATGCAGGTATCGTACTAGATGATAACTTCTTCAAATAACCAAAGTGAAAATGCTTTGTTTCTATTCTGCAATGTGATTGATTCTCGTTGTCTAAGTGGTCCGGTTAGAGTAGTCACACAGTAACATTCACAAGTGAGTGAGAACAACTTAGTCCTAATCACCTTAATACTGCTCCTCGTAATGCTTGCCGAGCACGGTCCTCTCCTGGCTCATCAGCGCTGCATGGTATTATATCACTTTCACTGTATCTTACAATGTATTAAGGGCTAATGTATCAATGATTTAAATTCCAAACCAACCCAGTTTCCATAAAGGACTTTATATGCATCCACTCTTATGGAGAGTACTTTATACCAACTTTGTTAATGTACATGTATGTAGGTTGACCAAATCCAAATATGGCTGTGGCTAATTTGCATAATATTGAAGCTCAACATTATGTTTTGGAGAATGCAATTTAAAAGGAAGTGCATGTGCATGTTAGTGAATTAAGATTCAAAAGTTTGGAGATAAAATGATAAACCCATGTAACTGATCAATGTTTAACTTAATGTGAAAAAAAAACCAAAATGAAGGCAGCTTAGACAGACAAAAGTAACTGCCTATAATTTTCAAATATTTGAATTTGTAGGATACTGAGGCTTGCCAAACTCTTCAGAGTCATCCCCATCAATGTTGAGATCACCATCATCTTCATCAGTAGTCTTCCTTTTAACTCCAGTTTGGAACCCTGAAGCTAGGAAGAAATGACACACGTAAGAAATCAATCTACAATGTAGATGTACAGAGCTACATGTACATGTATTTATAATGAAGATGCCAGGGATTTTGTCGAAATGTTATAATACACTGTATCTCTTAATTGTCCTAGTTAGGGTTAGATCAATATGACAATACATGCAATTTAGTTGAGGAAAGCAATTCAGTGAATACATCGAACGGAAGGAAACTGAAAGCAATCGGATCAGCATCCTGCCATGTTAAAAATCTATCACACATTTTTGTGAAATGATCGGTCATAGTCCACTGTCAGACAACAATCTGAATCACTCGTTGCAGATGTAAAGACACGATACCTTTAAATCCTCCTTCCAGTAAAGCTGTAGCTCTTATTCTAGTTTGTCCAGCCCATTCATACTCCTCAAATGTTGCCTGACCATTCACCAACTCAATGCCATCATCTCTCTACAGGCAAATAGAAGTAGTTCAGCAAAACATCAGGAGATTAACCACACATTTATACTGCTATTTTCAGTTGAGCATGCCATGCACCACTTCCGGGGTGTTCCAGACATGATGTGATTAGTCTGTTCTCAGTTGTCAATCAACGGTTTCACAGCACATGAACTTGGCATCGACAACACACAATTCTGAACCGAATTTACTGAAAATCCTTCACCAACAAGGTGTGCATACCAGTAATCATACTCCTGACTTTTCTTATTTTCCAGTAAGTATTCTACTTTCATTGTGCTCTGTACAAAATCGACTCTACTGTGCTGGAACCTGAACTTCATGTGTTGTTGATGCCAAGTTCACGTGCTGTGGATGCCAAGTTCATATGCTGTGCAATCATTGTTTGACAACTGAGAAAAGACTAATAGCATCATGTCTCAAATGCCCCAAAAATGGCATGCAGTATGCTCAACTGAAAATACCATTAGGGAGTTCCAGTTTCACACATGAAACCTGACAACCATGGTTCTGTTACACAATTTAATCCTCATAAATCAAGTGGTTGCAAACACATGAACATACCATGTATTACATTTATACCTACATTTGCACTGTACATACCTTTCGGAGGCAAGCTTCAACATGGGCATTGAGCTCCTCGCCACTGCCATGAATGACCGATTCACAGACGGGACAAGTGGCCGACTTGATACCAGATGGTCCTTCCTCTGTGCTATCATGGAACACGGCTGGGTTGATTGGAGAACCTTTAGTGATTAAAAATGCACAAAACCATGATTAGTTATGCATATATTTGATTTTGGGTAGCTGGCCACACAAACAACTGAAGGGCTGTGTGCAGAAAGGGCATAAGTGACTCCTGATCACATTCTAAATTCTCCTTCAAATTCTTTGTTTTCAAAGGGAGAATTTAGAATGGGATCAGGAGTCACTTACACCCTTGTTGCACACAGCCTTCAATTATTAGAGTAATGCTACTCAATAAACTACAGGAGAAGCTCATCCATCCTAAATAATGATAAAATTTAGTTGGATTTTCAGTGCCCAGAGCCGAGTGCAGGGTCAATGCTTGTGAGCTTGCTTGCAACTGCATGGGTCACACATAAGAGTGGGAAAAGCAGCAAGCCTGATCGTGACAAGAAGCAACTGACAAGCAATATTATTGCAAAACCACATACAATAACAATTTAAACTAAGAGTTCTGGATGACCACTCCGACCCAGGACTGCCCAAACACCACCACAGCGATCCTATGGTTTGCTGGATATTTAACCATGCCAAAATTACATTTAGTCTCAATTAAGTAATGGTCCAGATAAGAACTGTAGTAGAATCCATTGTTCTGTGGCAATGAGCCTCCCTCGCATACAATTTTGCTTGAATATGCCTTAAGTGCTTTAGGAGGTATCTACAGTCCAAACTACATCTCGAAAATAAAGTATTTGTTATGCTATTGGCTCTTTTTTCTGTGAAAACGCAGAGAAGCCACCATCCAGCCAATCGGGATATAGAGAAAACAAAGGATTTTTCAATCGCAAAATTGAGAACTTTCCCCACACACGATATTCTTCGAAATTAAACCATAGTTAGTTTGAACACAAATAAATTCAAACCACAAAATAATATCGAATGAAAATGCATTATTTCTATGGGTTTCTATTTAATTTATAAGTATCAACCAATGAAATTACGAGAAAGAATAATAGAAAATTAACACCTTTTAACATTCCTTGCCGCAGACACTACAATTCTTATCTGGATTATTACTTAAACACAAGAAAACTCAATTGATATTAATCCCTTTCTTTTGTTAGATCCAAGCTGGACAGGTCTTTCACATGAGCCACGCCAAGCGAAAAGGGACCTTGTGATCACGACATACGTTATTTCGAGAAAAAAAGGTGAAAACAAATCAGTTTGAATTTAGTAGAGCAAGTGGTTTACAGGCTACCAAAGAATTGGTAGAATCAAAATTACTTCCACAGATCTGTTTGAATTGGATAAAAATGAAATAAAAATGGAAGTATGATATCAGTAGCACATGTTTTCATTCATTAGAAGTAAAAAAAAAAAAGGCTTTTCAAATGAAGAAAAAATGTGTAAGAGACTTCAAACTGGCTTGTAAACGATGCAGGCACTGGTTAACGAGTGTCTGCCGTTGTTCAACTTTTATCCTTGAATATTTCGCAAATCAACTACAATGGAGGCTTTCCGTGTACATGTAGATGAGAGGAATGACGAGGAGATTGTTAGACTGAAAGAGCATCTTGGAAGATAATTTTTAAGTGAGGTTGCAATTTTTTATGCTGCAGAGAATGAATTTGAGATTTTTTAAGTCGGATTATGAAAGGAAGCCATGAGGAGGTTTTTGTGATCAGAGTAGTTTTCCAAGCAGCTTTAAACTCAAAAACAAAGTTTAATATTTTCCTGTACTATAAATATTCAAGCTGCACAACAACTCCTGTAGAGATAAGATGGCGAGATTGGTATAAATATTGCATCTAGCTATGTTCTCTTTTCAAGGGTGATCAAATGTCAAAATGAGAACGGTCGTTCGAGTAGCAACTTTTGAACAGCGATTTTTTTCTACTTTAGGAACTGAATTTTGTCAAATCATTATTTCCCTTATCTAAATCAAATGTGCCTGTTCCAAACTGCCCTTAACTCAAAATCGGCTAAAGTGATCAAGTTGCACCGTAAATACGTTGTCGGTAAGTGGTCGGTAAGTGGTCGGTAAGTGGTCGGTAAGCTGTCGGTAAGTGGTTGGTAAGTGGTCGGTAAGCTGTCGGCCGACCACTTACTGACAACAAATTTACGGTGCTACTTGTTCACTTTAGCCCTCAAAATCAGCAAAATATGTCATAAGGCTCCTTTTTGCTAGCCTCCTCCACAGTCGTGTCCAGTCTTCAGTCCCCTTCCACCTCCCACGTCTGCTCATAAGAGCCATACATTCCATTCCCTTTGTTTTAAAGAGCCAATCACGGAAGTGCAGAATTTGTAAACAAAACGAATTCATTGCTTCGGTAATATTCCAAGTTCTCTAAGTATGTAAACTGCTAAAAGCACTCGTGATGGCTGAAACTCAGAAAAAACTTGTCGACGGTTATCAGAGATGCTTTGGATGTAATAGTATGCCACCAAAGAAGGAGAGAGTTACAGTTTTTGGGAAAGCTTCGGTAGAAGTCCAGGGTCTACTTGAGGAAAGCGGCCGACACCGATGCGAGTCTGTACTGTCTTATTACGTGAGCTTCGTCGACCGCAATAGCAGACAGCTTCGACGAGTAGGTGTTGTTTGACAACATCTTCCAGATTTCAGATTCAGATTTCAGTTTATTCGCACATTTTCTAGTTAACATGGATCGTTCTTGATCCATGATTCGGGAGTTCCATATACGATTGAGAAGTTCCCTTTCTTGACATCGTTTTCTTCCTCTTCATTGATATCACTTAAACTAACTGAAGAGACCCCTATACCAGGAAAGCGACTTGAAAGTTCATCAAGCTCACAAGCGGAGAAACCACAATAACAATATGACCCGAATTCCCAGAAATGTCATCAAAGATTATAGGTAAAGCTTGGTAAATTAGTGATTTTCCAAAGCCGGTTGGTAGGTTTACAAAGTCAAAGATATCAACCTTCTCCTTGACAGTCTTGGTGATAGCTTTCCTCTGATGTTGATTTAACTCGATTATATTAAACTTTTCACACACTTTTCCAAACGCACGCTCGAACTCGGCGGCGTCAGGCTTCCAGATTTGGGAAGCCTGCACTCTGATTGGCTAATTGGCGAGAATGGAATGTATGGCTCTTATGAGCAGACGTGGGAGGTGGAAGGGGGACTGAACACTGGACACGGCTGTGGAGGAGGCTACTTTTTGCTTGCCATGGCCCATATTACAATTTTTATCAGTGATTTTCATTCAGAACTGAGTAACTGTTAACAAGAAAGGTAAAACACCAACAGCAGCCTGCAGTAACACTCACTCTGAGCACTTCTTGATCTTGTAGATTTAGAAGATGATCGACCTACAAAAAAAAACCAGATGATAAGAGAATGTTTTGAACACATCACTAACTTGCTGTCTTGGTAATATTGGTTGAAATGCAATATATTCCAAGATAAAAAACTTTTGAAGCATGAACACGTTCCAAAACCACCACTGCCAACATAATGGTTTAAGTTGGCCAAATCCTTTTTTCTTTCTTGATAAATTATCCAACATAGCCATCGAGGAGGTGGCGTGGCAAAGCAGTTAACATGGCGGACTCATAATCCAGGAACCCTGAGATTGATTCCCTGTGCATCCAACCACGTTTGTAAATAACCAGTCTATTTCCCTCCTCGTCGACTGGGATTCTTATTCTCTTAGTTTAAACAAGGCCACATCAGCTTATGCTGCAGTTAAACGCACCGTGTATAAATAAGTGCTGTTATTATTATTATTATCGAGTCTGTCACATGGCTTAATCTCCAGGGACTTGTTGCAAACAAAGAATAAAGTATTCTGTGAAGGGATTTACTGTAAGTTATATTCTCAATAAATCTCTTCTCCCTTGGAAAGTAGTACACATACTAGCCTGCGAACAGGCTCTTTCTTGGGGGGGGGGGGAGGGGAAGAAGAGGAGAGGGAGAAAAAGGGGGGGGGGGGGGGGGGGGGGAGAGGGGGGAGGGAAAAAGGGAGGGAGAGCCTGCACGGATCCCATACAAATTTGAATTCCTGCGTTGAATTTATCGACGCAAATTCCTATTGGCCGAGAAAAACGAGACGGTAAACATTGTAGATTTCCTATTGTTAACGGCAAGAGAAGGCGTGGAAAGAAATAAAATAAATTTCCTTCGTCGAGAGTGATGTTTCTTTCCTTGAGGTTTGACACAGCTGCTTTTAACGCTACTTCGCTCATGTTCACTCCAAAAACAGATGCCATCTTGAAACTCTAGACTCTGCGACTTACCTCCAAAAACTTGGAGCCGGCAAGATCTAAAGAACCGTTCGGATCATGGCAGAGGTTCTTCTCTCCCTCGTTAGTGGAGCTGGAGAGAGGGTAAGAGTAAAGAACCTCTGCTAGCAGGGTTGTAATCGTAATTTGTCCCCTGAAATCCATCATCGATGAGAGTTCTCTTCGTCCGTTTACAATCTGGTATTGTGGGGAGGTTCTCTTTGTCATGGCCACACTTTGGATTTTCAGCATTTATCGTTTTATTAAGATAAGCAAAGCCTTCGGAAGTTTTCCGAATTTTCGTTGCACAGGGTTTGCATAATCTTTCTGAAAAATCTGGAGACTTTTCGGGAAAAATTCCTACGATTTCCAACAAGCATGATAGAGCTTTGACCTCGATTCCTCGTTGTTTTGATGGCAAAAATAAGTTTTCTGTTGAAACAGACTTCCATGTATCTCCATATTGAACTTTCAAAGACACATGGCAACACCGACAATATTGATTTACGCTTTCCTTTCTGGATTTCCTTGAACTACATATATTTTCTGGAGTATTTTGGTTTTCTAGGTGCATCCAGCCTCGCGCCAAACAGATAAACGTCCTAATTCTAGCGAGCGCTGATTGGCTTAGATTTGGTGTCTCATTGAGGGGGCGGAATTCAAATTTGTATGGGATCCGTGCAGGCTCTCCCTCCCTTTTCCCCTCCCCCCCCCCCCCCCTCTTCTTCTCCCTCTCCTCTTCTTCCCCTCCCCCCCCCAACCAAGAAAGAGCCTGTTCACAGGCTATACACATACATGTGCATGTATACTGGGGTTTCAAAGAAAGTAGATTGCTCATATAACATTTCAAAATGCATCCCTGTGGAAACAACTTCTAATATCATGAAAAAAGTATGCAATACTCCAAGAAAAGTAATGGTATTTTTGCCTGCTAAAAATATTAACCCACGAGAATGGTATTATTGCTACACAGCTGGCTCCGGTTGTTCAAAGAGTGGATAATGCTATCCACAAGATAAATCCTTATTGACTGGATAAAATAAGTTGGTTTGGTTAACACTTATCCACTGGATATGGATTTATCCAGCAGATAGCGTTATCCACCTGTTGAACAACTGGCACCAGGCCTTTGGGTTGGCACAGGTTGAAATGACTGAAAAACATGCTACTTTTCATGAGATAACCCATGCCTCGTACCTGTTCTTGCCATTCTGTTAGCACACACTCGTAGATAGGTCTGTCGATAACAAGACAAGGGTGGTCAGACAGTATATGAACTGCATTTACACTGCAGAGATAATGCTGCACCTGCTAGACCGGCCAGTTTGCCGATAAAAATTCAAACTGTACTAGAAAAAAGCTGCTAATATTTTCATGTGGCTCTGTACCAAAAAAAAAAAATTTATTCTGATACAGAGTACAGGCTGATAGAAGAGGCTAGAGGCATCTCTGCACTGTAAGATTAGTCCTTTCTTTATTCTGTCCTGTATCCATCACCTGTACCTCAAAGGCTGGAGGTTAAGGGGGGGTACAGGGTTACATTGGCAGCCATGTTAGTTGGTAAGAACAAAATATAATCATTATTAGTAGAAACAAACCAGTGTTCTACAAGTATCACATACCAGGGCTAATTTTGATGATAGTTGTCAAAACTGGGTAAATGTAGCTGTAATTTATAGAACTTTACTCACTTCCCTTTTGACATAAATTATTATAAACACACACTGTAAATGGCATTACTGTATACCACACAAGTGAATAGTGATTTTCACATGCTCTGATTGGCTGCTTTGGAGGTCCATATCCTTTGCTATTCACCTCCGAGCAAAGCAGTGATCACCTTGCACAAGTTTTTGTCCATTTGACAGAAAATACAATGACTATTTGGTGCTGGCTATTCACTTGTGTGGTATATACTGTAACAATCACATCGGTGTCGGTGAAAAGTGGTGGATATTTACTTCGCCGCAATCTGTAAATATCCACTGTCACTATTCACCACCACTTGGGTGAATAATTGTTCAATATTCACCTGATGCCTAGTGCTGGCAGGAGTGTCATCATTAGGAATGTCGATTTTGCCTTCTTGCTTCACTCTTTTGCTCAATGACTGAATGTTCAATACACCAGAAATCGTATCAATAATTATCTATGTAATTATCATACATTCAAGTAACATACACATGCAAACCATAAGTGTTGAAAACCAGTGCAGCTGTGAGTATGATTGCAATACTATCACATAGCATTTGTAGAATGTTTTTTTACCTTTCTTGCTTGAGCTGCTGCCTCCCTCTGACTTCTCCTGCCTTTCCTAAAGCATTAGACAAATACAGGAAATATAAATGTTTTATCACAGTGGAAGAAAATGAATTTCTTAAAAAAGGGCCCTACACCGATACTTTTCCACATTTTCAGAATCATTTTCAGAATACTAAAAGTGTTGGCTTTGTACATCCCTGGTACAGCAAACAGGACTCCAGATGTATTAATTTGCAAGGGGAACACTTCTTCACTTGCAAATTTCTGTGAGTCGACCTTCCTTTAAGGGACAACTTGGAATCTGAAAACCTCAAACAGTTGTGCCTTATTTACAAGAGATAATGAGCTGAATTCTTACCTGAGACACAATTATATGTAAAAGTAAATTATATAAAGTGCTAAGGCAAATGTATAGAATATGAATATGTGCCTTTTTACCAGAACCCTCCAAATTTTTGCTATAGTGGAAAAAGATCCTGCTGGCAGACATTTGTTGGTGGATTTAGAAGTTAGAGCCCTGGAGTATGCTGCCAACTGATTACCTGGTATCTTCATGTGCTCTTTCCATTTCCCAGGCCAAGTGGCTCTCCATCTCTCCCTGTCGGATGGTAAGCCCACAGATGGGGCAGCATGGTGTCTGGCCAACAGAGCCCTTTCTTTTTGCTTTTGAGAATAAAAGAAACTCTTGTTAAAGTGAAAATATCATGTCCCAATTTTTTTTATATATATTGTACTATTGTGTTTGTTTCTCACAAAAAGGTATTAATCTTGCAAATGTTGTAACATTTCTGGCATTTAATCCCTAATTTTGGTTACTTTTCATGGACCCTGTGATGTCATAAGATGAATCAACTCCCTCCCTAGAGAAAACTACTACAATAAAATCCTGTAGGTTTTCATTGTGACATCACAAGATGAATCAATCCTGCAATTCGGGTAGCGTTTATTCTTACTAGTTTAATTTCTGCTCCTGCTTCTCAAAGAAAACTAAGTTATACAACTGAAGTATATCAGAAATAGAATTTGGGGCAAAAAGAGTTAATGTTGTTTTATGGCGATACTTGCACTAATTAACCACTTAATTGCAAAACTGTGATCACAAACAAACCAATGCGGGTTCTGCCCGGTTCTGACAAGTTTTAAAAACTACAAAACAGAGCAGCCCGCATACTAACTGGTCTACCATTCCATACCCATGTTGACGAGCTACTGAGTAACATAGGGTGGAAAAGACTAGAATCTCAAAGGGCCATTCAAAAAGCAGTCATGGTTTATAAAGCACTGCACGGCCTTGCACCCGAGTAAATGACTAAAATGTTTGAAAGAAGAACCGAAGCTATCCAATATAATCTCAGAGGCTCGTCGACTAAAATCTCCTTTCCTCGTCCGCGCACAAACTTCGGTAAAAAATGCTTTCGTTTTGACGGGGCAAAGATATGGAATGCACTGCCCGAGGATGTCAGAGCCTCCGATAAAATAAGTAATTTTAAGAAAAGATTATCTATATTGTAACCTAACTTCCCTATTTTTAACTACACGTACCATACTTCAACACACAACATTCATGTAAAACAGTAGGCATATTTTATTTTTTACAATCTCTGTATTTTGTAATTGTTTTATGTTATTACTGATGTTTGCTCGTGTATAAATAAAGTGTATGTATGTATGTATGTAAACAAGGAAAGAAAATAAAAGATTTGGATCAATCTTAAAATATATTTTTTATATTTGAAGACTGTGCTGAAAAACAACCTAATAGATCGTTTTCACGTGACGTCATCAAAATTCTAAAATCTAAACTAAATGATCTATATCCCTGTTCTTTTAATATGATTTAGGTATCGGTATACTCTACTAGTATTCTTGTTAAATTTGACGTCGATACGGTGAGTCGTTATTGAGTTAGAGTATTTTGAATTTTGTGACAGCCCAGCTCAGCGTGTTTCCTAAATGTCATGGAAATCCATATTTTTCTGCCAAGTTAAAATGTTAGACTTGATTTAACGTTGAAAGTGATATCTAAAGTGTTTTTAAGTGAATGCTAATCATATTGCTGGTAAAAACAGCTTTATTTGTAGAGTACGTTTTCGGCCGCCATCTTGGTGTACCAAAGAAAACGATCTATAGGCACTTGCATGTAAGTAAACAGACTAGCATGCCAAGATATCACTTGAAATGTAACAGGAATGAAATAGATGTGGCTAGGGTTCAAAATACAATTTGTACAAGCAAGGCATCAAGCCATTTCTACAGCAAAAATATTTAAAAAAAATTCTATTTGGGGGGGGGGGGGAGATAGATTATCATGTATCATGTGTGTGCTCATTCACTGTATGTTTTGACAGGAAATAGTTTCTGCTTACAAATTGGACCTGAATGGACTTTAAATCAGAGGTTTACTTGTAATATTGAAAACTACATGTAGCCACACAAAATCCAAGAGTATGACAAATATAAAGGTATTCATTTATATAGAGCATTTCGTTGTTCTAATAATTATAAGAATATATCCAAATGCACTTCACAAGACAGGACTTCTTGTAGATATGGACTGCTACCGACTGTTGGAACAATCTACATGTACAATTGTACATTGCACATGCTGCCATGCAGTTTGCAATCAGGACAGTTTGTTAGCACCTCTAGAATACAGACTGGCTGTTGTGCTAGAGAGGATCCCCTCTCTTTCACAAAATAGCACAACAGGTTATTTTACATTCCCCTCATATACTGGTCAGGGGCGTAGCTAGCCATTTTTGGTTTGTAAGCCTGTTCCAAACTTCACGAGTTTAGTGAGGGTAAGGGAATCAAGAACAGACTAATGAACAGGCGTAAAGTTTGTAAGCCCGGGCTTTCTGGCTTAAAGGCAGCTGCGCCCATGCTGGTACATTAGAAGAGGAAGGAGACTAGGCCAACTGACAGGTTTATGTCCCTGCCAAAGGATGCAGATGGATTCCAACCCATGGCCTTCTGCACACAAGCATTCTACTACTGAGCTATGGGAGGCAGGCTGTCTCAGTGCATGTATCTAAGCCTGCAAACACTCATGGGAATAGGGGTAGGAGAGAGAAGAGCAGCCTGCATTTATCTAATTAGGGTTGGCACAGGAGTGCAGCAGCATTTGAAATGGGCATAAAAATCGAATGTAATTTACATGTGGATAGATTTAATTGTAAAATGGACAAATAGGAGTTTGCATTGAAAATTTAGATGCAGATATTCCAATTTGTATTGAGTCTGTGCATGCTCTCCTTCTCCCTCTTATCCCCCTCCCATAAGCCTGTTTGCAGGCTAGATGTATCTATCAATATCCTTTTTTCCCTTCAATATTGTAATTGGTAAATGCTTATAGTCCATGGGCCAGCGGGTGAAACCCTCCCCCCTCTTGGGAATTTTTGGAGACATGTACCATTTTGAAGCTTGACCCGAGGGTGTTCAGAAATGGGATGTCTGCATTTGATCTGTTGGTGGGTGTAGCTGTACGGCTGCATTCTTTATCTGAGCAAAAACCACAGGGTACCCAAGTCTTGTATTTTTGTTCAAAAATTGATAACAAACATCGGAAGCAGCTACTGCCCATGTCAAATTTTCCTAAAAACATAGGGTACCCTATATATACGTCGCAGATCCGACAAAGCGAAGAGGACACCACCAACATCATGAATGCTATCCAGAACTTTGTAAACCCATTTGAGGTTGAAGAGAAAGGCGTCCTATATTGTGTTTCCTCTGGTGCCCCTGTAAGCAAAGACGTCGCACAAGATCTCCTGAATGCAGACAAGGTAAGGAAGAAAGTATGCAACAAATTTATTACAGACAGACTTGTTAACAAGAAAACAAGCTTTCACTCTCCACTACAGAGGCAGAAGCTGAAGATGTTCTCCAGCATGGCAAAGTCAGCAGTGATCAATGGCCAGTCGAACACCAAGCAAATTACTGCAGAAAGAAATGTGTTTGGCCAGCTTGTCATTCTTGCACTAGAGTATGAGATCAACTTGGAGAGTGTTCTGAGCTTCCCCTTGGGACCAGTTCCATGGGCTCTGGCCACTGCAGACGGTATTCCTGCGAAGATGGACAAGACCAAGCTGATGCATGTCCTGGAAGGTACATCGCACACTGTCTCGAAACCAGACCAGTCTAATACTGCCTACATCATCGATGGCAATGCTGTTCTGCAAGCGCTTGTTGCTCTTCCCAGTACATTTGGAGAACTTGCAGAGCGCCGAGAATGTATTTGATCAGTTACCCAAGGTGCAGCGAGTAGACTTTGTTACAGACTCATACCATCCTCAGTCAATCAAAGGGATAGAACGATCTAGGAGAGGTTTATCAAAGACACACCTAGTGCGAGGGCCTTCGACAAAGGTGCCGAGAGACTGGAAGAGGTTCCTTCGAAATGACGAGAACAATCAATGGTTGGCCAACTTTCTCTTGCAGGAGTGGCGCACCAACAGGTATGCCCCCAAACTTCTTGGAAGAACGGTTGTTGTTGTCAGCGAGAGCAAGTGTGTGAGCTTGACAAGTCTGAATGGCGAGACCACACTCTCAGGTGAACTAGAGGAACTAGAGTCCACCCAAGAAGAGGCAGACACTAAAGTAATCCTTCACTGCAGCCACATTGCAGCAAGCTCACCAGAGGAGAGTACGATTGTCATCAGATTGCCGGACACAGATGTATTTATTCTGCTTCTCAGTTCAGTGCATGATGTGCAGCAGACCGTGCTATTCAACACTGGGACTAGCGATAAGCATCGTCTCTTGGACATCAAGGGCATAATAGAAGATATCGGGAAGGAGACCAGCTTAGCACTGCCAGGCTTTCATGTGTTCACGGGCTGTGACACCAGTAGTGCCTTTGTGCACCAAGGAAAATTGAAGCCATTCAAACTATACTCTTGAAGCATCCGGAATTTACACCAACCTTTCAACGCCTTGGCACAGCGACAGACATTGAAGACTGTGTTTTTAATGCACTCGAGCACTTCACCTGCCTGATGAGTGATGTACGGAAGCACCACGATGTCCATCAACCAAGTGCGGTACAACAAATTTCTGGAGATATAGCATCAAACCAGAAATGGTCCTCACCAGTTACAACGGTGTGGACATGAGCCTTCTTCCCCCTTGCCGCGAAAGCTTAAGAATGCATGCTCAAAGAACCAACTTTCAAGCACTGATATGGAAGAAAGCAAAACAGCGAGCACCATGCATTCCAAAACCTGACGGCCACGGCTGGCAGACCAACGACAGCGGCGGGCTACAGTTTAAGTCGACTGATAGTGCCCTCGTGCTACAGCAATTGGCTGACATCCTCACGGAAGCCCATGCCAAGGTGATGATGACCAGTCTGATGACTTTGAATTGGATGACTTCACTGATGTAATTTTCCAGTCAGAGGACTAGTGTAACTGCGGAAATAGTTATAAGACGAAGCCAGTAACTCGATACGATACAGTATTATAAATGTTTTTCTGTGAATAAGCAGGAGCTGATACAAAGACGTATGAGACTGTGGAACTTATGGAAAACCTGACATGCGCAGTAACTACTTCCTGTGCTTAGTTGTGTCACTTGTCGTAGAATACCTATGTACAATGTAGGTTAGTAATTTCACAAGGTTTATCTCATATATCATGTGTTTTTTGCAACTGTTATAATAATACGAAACTTGGGTACCTTGTGTTTTTAGGAAAAATTGACATGCGCAGTAGCTGCTTCAGATGTTTAATTGTGTCACTTACCTATGGAGTCATGAAAAGCCTATGCAGGTGAGTAACTTCACATTAGGTTTATTTCATATATCGTTCGTTTTTAGAGTTGTTATCAATTTTTGAACAAGATAAAGCATGCAGCCGTACAGCTACACCCACCAACAGATCAAATGCAGGCATCCCATTTCTAAACACCCTCGGGCTAAGCTTCAAAATGGTACAGGTCTCCAAAAATCCCCAAGAGGGGGGAGGGTTTCACCCGCTGGCCTATGGACTATTTATTACAAGTTCTCTCTAAAAATATCAGTGTCAACTCTATATCTTCGGAAATACATTGGTATCAAAGGAATGTAATATTCTGACCAAATTAAGAATAGTTTTTCTTTATTATTTTAGTAACACTCAAGTCACTTGAATAATTTATCACAGCTATAGGGACATTTTCAGATCCTAAATACAGGTACATTTTTGCATAAACATTCTGAAGATTTGTTTCTCCGATTGTCTTGCATTTTTCTCATTTTTCAGGCAATTTCTAGTAACCTATTTTAACTTCATCACCAGTAGTAACAACATCACTTTCAGTAGGCATGCAAAAAACACACAATCATAGAAAGTAAACATATTGGGAAACTGTTTCAGATTAGATTCAAGCTGTCTGTCATCATACAGTATTGAGTGTAAAGTACAATTTATTATTAGGACTGCTCTCTACTATGAAGAAAAGTAAAAAACAAAACCACTTGAATGCATGCTTTAAACACTTGTAATATATACACAATGCACCTCATTCATATATAATTTCCGCATGTAAAAAGATCTGGCAACACCAGTTGTCCCAAAGATCGCAAAATTGGAGCTGATCAGTTTGTTGTGCCAAACTGTTGTTCTTTTGTGTCATACGGAAATTAACATTATTTTCCACCATCGACTGTAGATTTCTTCTCTTCCTGCAACAAGCTGAGACAACTGGTCTCACTTGGATGCCTTTATGAATAAGGTCAGTGTACATGATATTCTGAAAAAAATGTCAACACCTATTTTCCCCACTAAATTTTGTCACTCTTTAAAACATCCAAAGAGTTCAAGGCAGACTGGCTTTTGTGAATGCCATTTTAAATATTTGCACAGAGTTAACAGTAATTTATTCATCCTGACAACACTTTAGTAAATTTGGCAGTTCAGTTGAACATTTCCATGGTTTATAATCTAGAAAGGGGGTCAGATTGACCACCAAGGACAACAAAACTTAACTTAAAACTATTTCATTTTAACAGAATTGCTTTCACAAACATAACTCGAAACACTTTCCAATCATTATTTTTTAATGAAACACAATGTCATAAAATTGGATTCTGGCCAAATTTTGAATAGAGCAGGTTAATCCAATGTTGTGTTTAACTATCTGATTGTAGACTTAAACTTGTTAAAAACAGTTTTACTTGTTCATGATAACTATACCCTTAAGAGTGGTGTTTGAAATCTAACATTAATCTCAACAAAGTATGCTTAGGGTTAAGATGTATAAAGTTGAAAAGAAGGTTGCTAGACTGCACAGTTTGTAGAAACAACAGAAACTGTCTTGTTGTCAACCCTGAAGTTACAACTAATACAGAGTTATATTCAAGAATCATTGGATGGTTGGAGAGAACTTGAAAATGGCCATTTGTTAATAAAATTACTTGTCATTTAGATCATTTCACACACTGTTTTAATGTGAGTCATGCCATGCACAGTCTCAATAGAAATGCTGTTTCAAACGCTACATGAAACTCTCTCACTATCCAGTATGTTTACCAAACTGTTAGGGTAACTATGGAAGCAGAACTTCCCCAGGAGCAATTACAAATTAATCTATCAGAACTGTTTCAGTTTTTAGTTTGCAAACCGAAATGCTATTGTTATTAGCTCCCTAATCTCTATTTACAAGATATTATCTAGCCCCAATGCTAGGATACCAGAACAATAATTATACTGGTTTACATGAAAGCTGGAGCATGTTTGACACAAGATACAAACATTCAATAACTGAGTATGAAAAAATTGCAGACATACTGTTTAAATATCTTAAATTTGCCACTTCCAATTTATTAGCTGTGATAACACAGATCCTGGTAACAGTAAAATACTTTCATTAATAATTAAAATGTTGAGAACAAAACATACAGTACTTAAACATTGCTGGAACTATCACTGAAGTATGGAGCCTTGACAATTATTTCACATGGCCATTTCACACAGACTGTCTACATGAAATGAGTACTCTATATGTACATGTACAACTTAAACTTGTAAGTGCATTTATACACATGAAGGCACTACCTTTAAAACAAAAGTTTGGAGCTAATTTCTTGTCTATCAAAAGAGCTGATCTTAATATATTCAAACATCTTTGCAAAAATGTTTATAAACGGCTGGTTTAGCAAGTCTTGGCATAGATAAAAAACACTTGAGGCAGGTCTTATTATTAAACAAAACAACATTCATATCTACAAATGTCCACTGTATATGCGAGTAGCTTCATTCCAAAGCTAAATTACATCAAAATAACAAATTTAATAACCTGCTGAGTTCAATTTCTAGCCAATTAAATTCATTTCACATGTAGTGTTATTTAGTACTCAACACCTCTTATTGGTTATATTAGCTCAGTTGGTAGAGCACAGACTAGAGTGTGGGTTCAAATCCCAGCCGCATCCTTGGGCAGGGACATACATGTATAAGTTGTTGGCCTTGTCTCCTTTCTCTTCTAATCTATACAAGGGGGACATGAAAGAATCTATTGTGTTATTTTGAGAAAGAGTAGGGGATTGTCTCCCAACAGAAAAGAGTTACTAACAATCACTCATGATTGTAAACTGCACAGCAGCACATTGTGCCACAATAGCAGCCGTATCACAAAAAATAACCTTGTGTTCAGCGCACTTGAATATATTCATATAGAATTTGCGCTACATGTATATAAATGAATACATTTACCTTTTTTACCTTTAAACAAGCATAAACATGTTCTATCTTACTATCTTCAAGGGATTAAATTATACAAAATGTTTTAAAGACAAATTGTCTTCCAATACAAATTAATGTATAATTTTATGTATAAAGTTGACATCACTTCTAGTATTAAAATAGGTCTAAAAATGATGCTTAGATGACATTGAGTTGAAGACACAATATTGATAAAGAAATATTTTTCAGATCTACATTTCATATCAACACATTTTAGTATTTCAAAATTCTAGATACATATGTACATGTAATATACTATGAAAAAGTGAGAATACAGTAGTATTGTGAAAGGACTGCACTAAATAATCTTGTAAGAGAACCAAGGTATTCTATGAGAGTATTCTAACCTCAAATTTGAATTAAATTTTTAATATGTTGACTATGCCACTGAAAGAGATTCTAGGCAATTAACAAAACACATTTCTAATACTATCATCTCTACAAAGGAATAGCTTCCACCTGCATGCTGAGGTTACAGCTTACAAAAGAAGACAGTACGTAGTGCACTTATATGAGCTGGCAATAAAAACGAAAGGATGAAAATACCTAAGTGCATCTAATTATGATCAGTTGCACATTAATTTGAAGTAAATTCCTTTTGAAATAATGAGGAATTCTAAATTTTATGTTGATGTACAAAAAGGAGTACCAATAATGTCTGGTCTGGAAGAATAGAAAAGACTGACATTGAGTAAAATCAGACAATCTTGAGTGATTAAAACTACTGAGATAAAAAAAACTATATCAAAAAGGATTTTTTTCAACATGACTGCAGACATTCAAATTTCAATTTAAAAATAACACCCTGAGAATTAAACAATTTGATACCACTGTTAATTTTTTGTCCAAGTAGTAATGTTTTGACATGAATGAATTAATATTTTCAATCTCTGGTTTTAACTATTAAGTGCAAACTGCATGTGTATTTTTTTATGTGAAGAGCTGTGCCTTAGGTACAAAATATACACATCTCTCTTCTATTTCCCATACCTGTCTCAAAGCACATACATGTGTAGAATTATAATTAGAATTAAACTTTAGAGAATGCATGGGCATGGTTTTCCAAGCCATCTGCCTCAAAGCCAATTTGAAGTGTTAACTTGAGAGAAAAACATAATGAAATAGCTAATAGGCTGCATATGGCCCATAAGCAACAACTGTGCCTTAAACACTACTATTAAAATACTAAAACATGTTTAGCCTTTTATTCATTATCTTTCTGTACAAGTGTAGTTGCTGGTAGAGACTTGGAACACGCTGTAACTAAATATGCTAAGACTGAAATTTCTCAAATGACAGAAATCGCATGGATGGAAATAAATACAGTTGGTTGAACATGATTTAGAATATACCTGTGTTCCTGTGTTGACTTTTAATTAAAAAGCTGTGAAAGACAATGGAATCAGTAAAAAGAAAATTAAAAGTGATCTCTAGAGTACAGCTAATTATACTCTGCAGTCAGAAAACTTGTATAAAGAATACATTAGTGTCTACATGTACTTTAACATTCTACTTCAACTACGTCTCTCTAAACTCAAAACAAGCAACAAGACGAGAGGTGTTTTACTTCAATTGAAAATAACTTGTTCAGTGAGTTCTAAAGTTTGTATTGTATGGTATTCAACTTTTATGTGATGTACATGTACAGTGTGAATTAATGTCTTTATTTATCCTATCTGTGGTTAAAACAGCTGACTTATTTAGTAGTATTCAAATATATAAAGCTTGTTAGTTAGTGCGTTGCAGAGAATAAATGTGAACACTTCATTCACAACTCATAGCACACTATGTACATTATGTGTGGGAAAGTACTCTGTGCTACAGAAGGCAGTGGTTTATTGTCTCCTTGCATGTTCTTTCAGTGGGTGACATATACAGACGATGGACCAACAGCTTCCTTAAGTAGTTTACAATTTAAATAACTCAGAAAGTTGATATTTTTAAACTTGTAGTCAAGCAGAAAGCATTCCCTTGAGTGACTAGTGGTTGCTAATGGAAACACATACTGTAGGAGTGCTGCAAGCTCTAACAAATGTAAAAGGCTTAATAACTAACAAAACCCACTGTTTAAATAATCAAATCTTGCCAACTCTCCTTGGGAAAACAAAAGAACTTCAAATTGGCTGAGAAAATAAAACAGAGTAAACTTGAACAATTTTAGTCACTTTCAACAAAGCTAATCTTGCTTCTAAGTGATTAATACAGTTACTGTATTGGAATAAAAACTATGCTTCCATAGGAAGTGCTCTCATTAGTATTTTAAAGCTATAAACTAGCTAATGCACAATTATGCATATTCTCAAGAAGTGACAATGGAAATAGTCTAAAACTGAAAAAAAAATCCCTTTCCTGTATGTGGTTGAAGAGCTAAAACTAGTCAAGTGACCACTTTATAGGAGGAACAAATGCTAGCAGGGAAAGTTAGATCTACATGTAACATGCATTTGGATTAATTTTGTGGCAAATTCAACTTGGTGGAGCCATGACTCATTTGAACACTATGAAAATTATTACAGAATGCATTCACAGTGACTCACTTAAACACCACAGTGTTAGCCTAAAGTTTGACAAAGGTAAATGACCTGAGGGTAACATGTAAGAAAGAAGATTATTTTGTTTGTACACAATGGCCATGTATCCTAATGTATATGAAATACTACAGGTACATTCCCGAGTTAAACTGGTGTGAAGAGAAACTGTCTTTAGTTCACTTGGTAAAACAGCCTACCGTACTGGATAGACTTAGGTCAAGTACAGTGTATAACTCCTTTTGAAAATATGTAAAACTGATTAATGTTTGGCTAAGGAGAAGATGCGAGACTTCTGTTTACTGTTAAATAATACATTTACCGTAAATCCTCTATTTAGCCCCCCTCTCTTTTAAGCCCCCCTCTTCTAATAAGCCCCCCCCTTTGAAGACAATAAGCCCCCCCCCCCTCAAAGTCAGTATTACCGCAGTAGTTGCATCACTCCATTCTTGAATGTAATTAGACCTTATTATTGGACGTTCGCTCCTTGGCAGTTAATGTCATATATTTTAGTTTTCCTGCCTTGTGTCCCAGTTCCTTGTGGAGAATAAAAGGGCATTTTACACTTGTCTCTCTGAACATTGGCTCTTCCATTGACATAAGCCCCCCCCTCTCTAATAAGCCCCCCCTTCTATTAAGCCCCCCCCCCCCCCAACGATGCTCGGAAAAGAATAAGCTCCCTGGGGGCTTAATAGAGGATTTACGGTATCTTAGGGAAAGGAATGATATAAATATATGTATTTTGGAATACTTGGATGATTGGTAACAAAGCCAGAAAACGTGTTCTTCTCATAAAGCACAAACCCAAGAGAATTTAACTGATCTGAAACCAAGGAACAAGTTCAATTATTTTAGATAGTGCACATGTAGGTTGCTTAAAAGTGAAAAACTTTTCAGTTGAAGCAAAAAGCTTAACAAATTTAAACATGAACAAAATATGTAATCATTGTCTAAGGCTATATATTCTTGTGGTACATGTACTAATACATTGGTTTTGGAGAAGATTTCCTTCTGCATGCCTCAGCATTTTCAGAAACTATTATGAATCAAGCATTGAAGCAAATATAACAAGAGGGATTTAATTAAGGTCCAAAGCAAACAGTTTCATTAAATATTACAATGTATAGAAATCTATAACTTCTTCTGAAAATATGTCGCACCAAAATCAAATAAACCTACACTTCTCGCAACAGTTTCAGGACTGTAGAGGTTCAAGACCAAGGTTCCAGTGTTGCCTTAACAACTAGAACTCTGTATTAGCATCTTATCTTGAAACAACTCTGGCAGGTTGACACAAACAGAGCACTTGTAAATTAACCCCTGTCAAACCATCTAAATGAGACTCTTCTTCATCCATGAGCACATGCAGTGTTAACTTCCTCTTGTTTTCTAAGATCGCACTGACTTGGCGAGAATGAATCTACAATGTATGAAGTTAAATATACTCATATATCGAAAAAGGTTTATAAAGCTTGTTCACTTTTCAAAAAGTAACATACATTCAAGTAGATATTTGTAACTGTTTTTAGGAGGTTGGCTCCACAGGCAATTTTCCATGTGTTCTAAGTGGCTCTAGAAATGATGAATTAAGCAAGTTTGTGGATTAGCAGATATTATCATGTGCCACAAATTAAAGTAAAACAGAATTTCAATAATACATACTCATCCCTACTGTTTCGGGCACAATACCAATCAATGAATTTATTAATATTTTGTCAAGAGAAGAACAGGCATAGATACAAGTTACTGCATACAACTTGAGCAAAAAACAAACTAAGGCAAGAGAACTTCTTCAGAAAAGTGTGGAGTGTTTAAAAAGCTCTTAGCTGAACGAAGCTGATACAATGAGAATCTTGTAAAACAAGAAATTATCAAGGAGAATATCTTCCTCTCCATGGTTACAAGACTAGCCTAGCAGTATTCTGTTTTCTTATGCAAATGCTACAGCTGCTAGAACCTCTTTGTGGGAGTATATTACATATCAACTTTTCCTAACTGGTCTTAATATTTACAATTATCACGAAGAACTTGAATACAACCACCAGCAAGGAGAGAAAACCCAAATACTAGACCTACCAACCTTCTTTTCACGCAAGCTAAACTTACTACACAAAATGAAAGGCAAACAATCCAAGCTTATCCATCCTGGAGCAATTTAGATTTGAAATTTACCAGTTGGGATTCTAAAGCACTTTGACACTAGAAAATTAGCACTTTCAAATAAAGGTAGAATTGTATTTTAATGATCTGCTGGCTACATAAAGAAGAATATTTTTATTCAATAATAAAGAAACCCAAGACTTGAAATGGAAATAATCTTGGAAGGAATGGGATATAATATATTTTCTTATTTGTTTGTCTCAAGTTTTTGTTTTGCCAAATGGACTGCTACTGTACATTGGAAAAAGTGAAGAAAGGTGAACTCCTTTCTTATCTGTTAAAAAACCAAGTTTACGATTCTAAAGTATGAAATCACATCAATCAACAAAAGAAATATTCCCCCTGGAACAAACATCTCTAGATTTTTAGATGATCACCTTTAGTCACTTAAAGGGAAAAGGAGAAAAGGATGAATAGTTGCTCTTTCCTAGCCACCATCTGAGGATATTAACTACAATAATGAATTAATTATAAGACACTTTAACACAGAGTTGTAAACCAACTGTGGTAAAATGCTGAAGGAAATGCACTTTAGTGTTTACAAACAGGGTTTTACCTGAGGGAGAAAAGTAAAAAGAAATTGGTTGCCTTTTTCTCTTTGAAATATTTCATAGGAAAGCCACTTCAGAAGGGATATGTTCTTATTTATAAGTCAATTCATACAATAAGTACATAGCAGGTGTTTTGAAGGGGTTTTCTACTCTAAATTCAGCTACTCTACCTATCAAAAGGGTACTTAATTCATGTTTTGTCAAATTTAAGGCATACAATTTTGCTCATTGAGCCTTAGCCCCAGTAATTCAACCCTCTTGGGGCAACACTTGTATTCACAGCTAATTAATCAGTAAAATATACACACATATTCACTTGCTATACTTACGTCTCCCATGCAGTTCACTCAGGGTTTCATCATTTAGACCATCACAGCAATCACTTTCATCTTCTTGTTCCTTTTTTACTTTAACTGCAGAATCAAACCTGCTTTTTTCGCTGCCCTCATTGGAGCGAGTGCTGCGTGGGCTTATATTGGCTGAATTATCCCCATTCTGGTATTCACTAGGGTCTCGCTCAGATCTTTGTGGGGAAAGCCTCTCTCTGCTCATCCTTTCACGATCCCGATCCAGGTCTAAACTCGAACCCTTGTGGAAAATACTCTCAAAGCTCCGTTCCCTCTCCAGCAAATTCCTGTGACGCTGTAAGTGGTGGAATGAGAAGCTATGCTCATGTGGACTTATTCTGCGAAATGCACTTGTACCATTGAACACTGCCGTTGGACCACTGGTCTTATGAAGCAGCCCAGAGCCTAAGTGGGAATGGATTTGGAAGTAATGTGGGTTGTACTCTGGAGAAACTCTCTCTGTGTAATGTTCGCTGCTTGGTTGACTGTGATAAAGAGCTAGGTGTGAGGCATGGTGTTGATATGGTGAAGAGCTCAATACCATCCTATGTACTGCACTGCCATCAAGGAATCCACTGCTTGGTGAGGAATATACAGGGTGATAGTCATTGATTTGTCCTGGTCCAGGAGAGGATGCTGTAGATCGTGTTGCCTCTGCTGTTGAAGCTAAAACCATTAATGCAGGCGATGTCAGTGGATTAGGCACGAATGCAGGTCCTCCCAATTTCTCCATCATCGGTAACAGTTACTCTTTACACTTGAATGACACTCACACAAAACCCAACGGTACAAATTCACTTATAGGTGATTCCTATAGTCTATTATTTGGGCTTCTGAAATCCAAATGATTAACTCGCAAATTTAAATTTAACCAAGCAGTCTTATCTTTTAGATTGAATTAAAATAGTCTGAGCAACAGTTTCAATATGATATCAATTCGCAGGCCCAATATTATTGTGCCCGTTTGGTAAGTTGTCAACGCCAAGTCAGTGCTGGTTTGACTCAAGTCAAGTATTAAAGTGCGAGTTCACTGAAACATTAGAAACCGTTGGGAAAGCTAATGATTTCGTTAAAATCCCACATTATTAGTGTACTTTAGTGTTAATCAGATCCTGAATCAAACAAGCTGCACAGTTCTATCTGTTCAAGTCTCTTTAGTCAGTTCAGCGTTCTTTCTCCATGTGTTCGGTTCGTTGCTTGTGGCAAATCGCTTCAATATTCTCGAGTTGTCCACGCGTACTGCTCAACTTGCAGCTGACTTTAGCACGAAGTGGCAACTTCAATGGTAATTTAACGTGACTCGCGCACTTGTTTTCAGAACTTGAAATTACTAATCAGCTAAAGTCGAACAAACTACTTAGCAGAATACCGGACATTCGGTTCTAAAAAACAAAACCGCCCGTGCTGCCACTAGCGAAATACGCGGTCTACTGTCAACTATGGACTTATTAAAGTGATAAGCTTAAGCAGCAAAGCACGCTAACCGGAAGATGGAGAGGATTGGTTTTGGATAGAACTGCGCTCACATCAAGACATAATCTTGGACTAACCTGCAGCTGCCACAGAGCGATGTTTTATTTTGTTGTGCACCGCGCATGCGCACGGATCTTCGCCTTTTGGCGTCGCTATGTTTGCAGTCTGGGTTCGACGCAAGTCAATCACTCCAATAAATATCCACCTCTCGAGTCGTAATAGCATTTTTACCCAGGATGAATTCTCCACAAAAGTATAAACAAAAATAGCTTTAATTTTGATATTTTGAGAAGAACCTGCTGACAAGCCTAGTTAAACCAACATTTGCTGCACGATACTTCCATGAATACAGGCAAACATCCGCTCAACTCAAAGTTTAATAAAAAAAATCACTTAAACGAATGACTTATTTGAGTTCATTTCAGATTCAGGGGTAAAAGATTTATTTCAAGTTGCAAATAGGTATTTGCTTGCTAGAAAATTAAATTTATCAATTGCGAAAAGCCGACACATTAAAGGTTGGTACCTTTAGCGAACCAAATATGGCTAGTTACAATAAACTATTCGCGAAGGTCCTTTTTGATTCATTAAGGGCTTTTAACAAACGCAGACATACAACTTTAAACAAATGCTAAGCAAATTATATTCACCAAGCGATAACAAAGTTATTTTTAATGAACAAGAGTGGTAGTAAAAGAAAACCTTTGTCAAAGGCTTTGCTTCGGTTAGTTAGCTTGTTTATCTGCTTACCGCGTCAAAACCCTCAACGCGACTTAGGAACACAATTACACCAGACTACAAGATTTTCCGGTGGTGGCCTTAACCTGTCCTTATCAATTAGTTCCCTGATGTTTTAGGAAGTTTCCGTTTTCAAATATTTATTAAATGAAGAGTTCAACTCGTGAATAAGCAGGATACAAATTTATAAAACTCGGAGGGGAGGAAAGAAGCCTGGAGGGAGACCTTTTGTTTCGTGCGGTTAAAAATGCATCGAAAGATCAGTTTCAGTTCTTCTTGTTTGAGAAAAAAACATAAATGATACTTTTTACAATGAGTATTTATGTGAAAACCCTCCCGAATGATTCTCATTCTTCGTTTTGATTAAATTCGAAAAGATTCCCTCAAAAATCTTTAATATTTTTCGCGGCAGGTTTCCACAGCAAATTTGAATCACCAAGGTCATATTGTATTCAGTATTTTGTTTTTTACACGAACGCATTGAAATTCGTGTGATTGCAAATGAACTCTATTTTTCGCGAAGGATCACTAATTAACGATGGCTAAACAGCTTTCTTGACAAAACAAAATAATATTGAAGATCGAAGCTGTCCTCCAGAAGGCTTTGGGATGGACTTGTATAGTTGTGAAATATTTCGTGCGCGTCGTTTCTCAGAAGAAGACAGATCGGTGGTCAATTGTGTTTATCACATAGAAATAGTACAAATGGTTTTGAAAACAGGTATTAGCATTTTTATATTCACAACAGAAGTACTAACCTTTTAGCGAAACTTTTCAGGTCAGTAAACAAAATAAAAACATATTTTGAGCTGATTTAGTCGGTTTTGTTTGGGTTTCGTGGGCTAATTCACTTCCAAAAAGTGGAGAAAAATCAAGCATTCGCTATCCATTAAAGGCACCTTTTACCGCGTATATTAACATCCAGAAAACAAGAGTCCACGAGGAATCAACCAATTTCTATGCTAATTGGCTCCCATTTAGACTTCAAAATAAACTAGAAAGACCATTACAAACTGTAGTGCCCTAGGGAACTTTAGAGTGGATGCCATTTCGCGGTACTCCGAGGTAACTCGTCGCCAGATTATTCCAGTCTGACAATTTCAACAGGGAAAAGTTAGCTCGTAAAAGTGGTTGAAAAATTGGGCTTAGTTTTTTTCATTTGATTGTGAGTCATCTCCTGTGGTTCTTTTGAGAGAGCTACAGGAAGAGGATATCTAGAAGCGGGCCGCATAAAGTGATATTGTAAGGTACATTTATACTATAAGCCCCAGGAATACCATTGTTAGATAACATGAACCTCCTACTTGGAGAAGATAAACTGAAGATACTGTTTCTTTTAAACAGTGAAGACTTCTCGGACATCAAAGCGCGTCAAATCCCTCCCACTGTATTTCAATGTATCTCCTTTTCTTTAGAAAATAGCAAATCCTTCCGTTCAAAATAAAATTAAAATCTCTAACTTGACTGAAGCCTCAAAGCTTTGACGAGAGAAACAAAAACTCAGGAAATATACGCGAGACAAAATTAACTTATGGAAAAACAACAAATGAGAAATCGCCGATTTTTTTACGCGCACGCTGTTTGGTTTACACGAAAGAAAACTTTCGCGTCAAGGGGAATTTGATTAGATTAGTTTTTCGATCTGCGCAAATGATTTGTGGAATTCAAAAAGGATTGCTCGTTTGAGTGCTAAGTAGTTTTCAAACCCAGAAAACCGAGTTAAATTTTTAACCGAAAACAAGCTCCTTTTGCCTTTTGCTTGTAAATGAAAATCTCGAAGCTCAAATTTAAGTTTTGCAGCTGTTTGACGCTTTTGTCTTCAGATATACGTATTATGACTGTTAATAAAGCAAAATTAATCAGAAGTACAGGACTATTGTTTGCCAACTCCAAACACTCCGCGGTAGAAAGGTAGACTACTTTTTCTCTTCAGTCTAATAACTCGTATAGAACAAACACAGCGAGAGCTCAATGGCAAGCACATATAGAAATTCATACTCATGTTGATGGCTAATTTCTCTTGCAAGACACATTTGTCAAAAAATGAATGAAACGCGCCTATCACAGAGCAGAAACACTCATTTCCTATGGCTGTGGCTTTAAGAAAAGCCGTTTGTAGAGGGGGAAAAACTGTTCAGCACTTTTCATCTGTCTTTACACCTGGCTGGGTGATTTCCATACGGTAAACACGTAAATTTACAATTTTAATCAAAACCGAGCGAGTGTGTTGGGGTGATTTAAACAGTACTTAGAACCGATTTAACCGAATTTAGGAAGTCATGAATTCTTTTATTCTTACTAAACACCAGCAAAGAGTTTTGCGTTTTGAGGAATGAATTCAAAGTGATGGTACATATATTATAAAGCAAGCTTTTATTTGATGCACAGCTCAAGAACTGGACTGATTTAGTACACTATTATATTTCGGGTTGAAAAATGGAGATCCCAAATCTTATAGGGGCAAAGTAAGACAAATAAATGGGCTTTCCTTCCTCGACAGAAATAAAATAAGTCTATACTGATATTGGCAAATGTGTCAGAATAAATGAGTAGTTTATTTAAGTAATGGCAATTTTGATTCATGGCCCTTCTAAAGGCGTTCTGCTTGGTCTTTTTGACGTTGTCTTATTTTTGATTTGAAAGTTAATCATGTTCAGATCAAAGGCACAAGAAACCAATTGTGAGACCGTTAAACAGTGAACTTATTCAAATTGCGTGTGCTTTGTTGTTCTATATTACTGAGTCGAGTAAATAATCAGAGGCATGATGCGTACACTCTAACGACAGAAAATAGAAAAAAAGGGGGGAGACATCAGTTGATCACGAGCCGGGGAATTACTAATAAACTTAACTTGTTTAATTCTAATAATATTCATAGGAATTTTCGATTCATGCTTTTAACACGATTAGAAAACACAGGCGAAACAACTTTGCTGCCAGAAAATCTATGAAGTTAAGATACTATCGGGTAATCGCCTTAGGGGTAGACTCTTCGGAGAAAAGATAAAGGAACTTCACAACTAAAGAGCAATTACCAAGCTAGCACCAGAAGGCACAATGTTTATTTTCCCGCTTGATTTTGTATCACATTTTGAAATACTAATATTAAAATTAATGCACCATCTCTAGCTAATTATTGTGTTAGCCATCGGAGTAGAGTTATTAGACAGGTTCGTCAAACTTGTCATTTAGTTTGTTAAATGGGAGTCTAAAAACGCGTCTTTGATGTGTAAATTAAAATATGTATGTTGTTTTATACTTATCTATACACGCTCGAACAGTTACAGGGAGCGCTAGCAGTAATTTAATTCAGAACGATACAATTCGAATGCGCTCGCGAAAATACAACTTGTGGGAAATCATGTAAGCAACTTCAAGTGTTGAATCGGGGTATTAGACTTTTCTTTAATATCCTGGAAACTCCCCATTTTAAATTGAAAAATGGTTCTCGATATTTTCGAGATGTTGTTTACTTTATCTGTTAAGAGATCAAAAGAAACAGCGCACATATAATCCTAAATAATACCATCAAAGTTACCGCACTAGTTATTTGGAGACCATTCTCTAGACTTTAGGCGTTTTATATCATTTTATCGCTCTCTCGGCCGAAGAAAGAAAGTCTCTTCTCAAACTACTATTTGCTTATAAAGTCGGAAAAGATAAGTCAAACTTGATTACAACGACATCAGAGTCGAAAGCACATAATTCATTTATCAAAGTTGTTAAGAAGTTCGATCTGATAAGATCGCGTTGAGCAACCCGCGTTGAAAACTAATTCCAACATCTGGAGTTACTAGATTTACCAGGCCTTTAACTCATCCACAAATTAGTGGCTAGATTAAATTCACAATATCCACGAAGCAATTCCGCTTTTCTGACAAATATTTAGCTAATATTTACACTTCTAACCAGATTAGAACTATGGCACTGAGCGTTTGCAAAGACTAATAAATATTTATTCCAAAGGTTTTGGTTGTCAGCTCGTAATGTTAGTTAAAGACTAAATGCCGTGACAGTTTTTCGCGAACTCGAAATATAATAAATCAAAAAGGTTTCAAAAAAGATTTTCATTGCACAATTAGTTATCCAAAGGCGGTACTTAAATGACTTTTTATGATTCTAACCGTTGGCCTTTTTCAGTAATCAATACAAGTCTCTTTTAATGAATGCTTTTAGATTCTAAAGAGGCATGAACATTTATCATTCTACTCATAAATGTCGGAGTTAGTTTAGAGTCGAACTTCAAGGGGGACTGAATTGAAGTCCCCTAGTATTCAAAAGAGAATGCAAGTGTTTAATTGAGATTTGGCGACCAAACTCTGAGCGCCTACTGAACTTCTTCGCATTTTACCGTTAATTCGCATATTTAACGACTTCAATTAACTTTTAACGAAACGAGGACTAACATTTCAAGCGAGGAAGTTTCGCTTCAGGTGTAGATGAATATGTATTCAATTTCCGTGCTAAAGTTAAGTATCAAATGTACAATGATTGCGGGGAGAAAAGCTTAGTCCCTAGTAATTAGTAAACTCGTAAATAACATGGAAAGAGGTCCATAGGACGTTAAAGACAAGCGGAAAGTGTAGTCTTAAGTTAGTACTAGCCACACGACAAGAGAACAAACGAGCACGCTCAATCAGTTGAACACGGACTCTATCGGTAGAATAATCAAGGACCATACTTCATTCTAGCCGTGATAGTGAGTTGTTCAACTCCGATTAAACAATCAAGTTTAGATATATTTTTATGTCAAAACAGTAGAATCTGGTATACTGAATCGGTTGAGAAGAATATTCTGTTTGGTGGTGTTGTTTAGTCTGATTATTAAGTATCAGAACGAAAAATCATCGGTCCCATATCTTAAAGAAGCTATTATAGAGACTGAAAAACCTATAATGTCGGCACAACAAAGTATGTTTTCGATACTGGAGTTTCTCGATTACAGTAAATTAGGTTCCACGCTAGTTATAGTTATTTTAAGGTTAGCCAACACGAATTAAAATCAGGGAATAGTAGAACAAGAGTCTAGAAGGATATCAAGTGACGGTAATTTTCTCCTGTAATTCGAGTTTAATTTCACCGCCGTGGATGCCGGATGTACTGAGCGATTATTTCAGTAAAGGCTTATTTATCCCCGCATTTATTCAGTTTCTTGGCTTGCGGAGCAAATAACAAGCTTGACTAATCAGTGAGCGTATGAGCGAAACTATATTTTAAACTGGTGGCCTTTCCGTTTTAGTTTTACACAGTGGTTCAGAAAATCTCGCAATAAGGAATCATATAAATGCGGCAGTTAGAAGTTATTGATATTCCAATATTCTGCAAAAGTGATAACTTAAAATTATAGTTTAATTTATGATATAGTTTTAACCTGTTTACGAGCCAAAAACAATCCGCTTGACGCATCGTTTGGCTGGCCACTGATATTCAATTCCGCAAGCCCCCCGGCTTCCGCAAGCCCCCCAAAGGACACTTTCTCTCTCATTGTCCAACTAAATTGTTGCTCGCGTGAGAAAGAAAGGAACAAAGCATTAATTCAAAACACCACATGAGAAATTTAACTCTTGTCCGTCCCTTGTGTCAGTATATGCCACTTGAATAACCCATAGCAACACACGGGAATTGAAGTCCAGCCTCATTGGTTTCCGAATGCAATACTGTAGCAATACACGAGTAACTAGGGTCTTCTGTTTAGAACTCATGCCTATATTTTCGTTCAAGTTTTGTTCTTTAACCGTTGCGAGTTGTCGACTTTCAATAATTGGCAAATGAGGTGTTTTTTAAAATCAACAACTTTGGACCGATTTAACTTTTAATAGCTTTGCAGCTTTCTTTGAGCAGTTTCACCAAAAAGAGTATAACGGTTTTTAGAACACTTTAGTCTTTGTACAAGAAAGTTTACTGAGACTGAATCTGTAGTCAGAATCGATGATTTTTGTAAATGTTCGAGGTAAATTCATGATCAGTCATCCAAACGTTAGTGCACTCAAACTATAATTATCAAGTCAGTTTAAGGCCGGTTTAATACTCGAGTCACTGCGTGAGGCAAAACATTTCGCTTCACTCCAGAGGCTTCACTCTTCAGTTAGTGTCAAGTTTGAGCATTTAATTAATCATCTCAGTACTTTGGAGGAGAAAGAATAATCCCGAAATTTCAAATGTATGGCTGGAACTGACTGAAAAAGGCGCGCGGCCATTTCCTTCACTATTAATATTTGTAAAATGCATGCTGAGTTTAATACAGTGTGAGGAGAGCTTAAACATACACGACTGCCTCAGAAAACTTATTCGGATGGCCTGTATATGCAAGCTTATCTTTATGTCAGACATGTACATACATACACAACACATACTTTATTTATACACGCTAAAAATACCAGTCATTACAAATAAAGATATATATACTATGATTTATCTACACAACACTATAACTATAATATAAAACTGTTTTACACATTTGCCGTGTGGGAGCCCAATTCAGTCGGGTAAAATGCTTTTCTGTATCTTTTTTAAAGGCAGAAGGCGAGTTAGCAATAAGTAGATTAGATCGGGCAGATTGTTCCAAAGGATTGCACCACTATAGCTGAAGGAATGTTTCATGTAGTTGGAGGACTGTGAAACGAAAATCCTGAAATTTCAACTTTATGGCTTGAACTGAGTAAAAAAAGGCGCGCCGGTTATTTCCTTCAGTAATATTTGTAAAATGCATGCCAGGTTTAGTAAAGTGAGAGGTGAGTTTGTACCTACACGACTGCCTCAGAAAACGTATTCGGATGGCCTGTATGCAAGCTTATCATCAGCCGGTGTTGGGTAAGTACGAACTAAAAGGCATGATAGGCCACAGTGCATGAGAGAATTACTTCGCTGTGAGTACTGTGACTTTTTCCTATACGTTAATAACTTGGCTTATTATATACAATAAATAATCATTCAGTCAGATTGGTGGACAACTCTTAAGTATGTATTTCTAGTGAGTATATACCTGGGCACTCAAAATAGGACAATGACGAAAAGACAAATTTGTTTGGTAGTATCCATTTTACTGATAGGTGTAATTCAATCTCAGTTTTGTTTTGTGATGTTCCAATAATTCGTAAAATATCTAATATAGCTAAATTAAACTGCTAAAGAGTTTTAGACTGTACTAATATAATATCCAGTCACTGAGATAGTGTACAGGGAAAACTACAACACAAATATAGAGCTTAAGCATGGTAAAGTCAAAAGAATGGGGATTTTTCAACGGACGTCCGATTTGAGGGGTGGCTTCACAGTCTAGTGACTGAGGCCATAATTTTAACTGAAATGTTCAACCTTCAACTGCAACACAGTGGAACTGCCGCAACTGACCTCCCCCAGCGACCATGCACCTCTATTAAGCGACCACCTATCCAAAATCAAAAATTGGGCCCCACGCCTAAATTTTGTCGTGTAAATGGAAACGTTCCGACTCGGTACGTGTGCCCGAAAATCTAGGGTGTCGAGTCCAAAGGCATGTGAAAACAATGGTAGTCTCGGCCATCTAGCTGGAGTGCCGTACCCGACGATACCCGTATCGTGTTAACTGGGCTTTAATTAATTTGGACACGGCACTCGCTCAGCTCCAACCAGGCGGGTCAGTAGTATCTTGTTACAAGGTACTCGGCACTCCTACATTTTCGGGGATGCGTACCAACATGATAAAAATTAGTAAAGGGTGCAAAAACAAAATTTAGGAGAGCTGTACCCAAAATGCATCGGGCCGTGTGGTTGCAGAATACGGCTCAATGCCGGAAAACAGGAGTTCGGGTCCAAGGCGCTAGTAACTCCAACTGGTGTTCAATAGACCCCTTGCACGTGACGTCATAGCCGCCATGTTGGTGTACAGTTAACAATAGATTATTCGTTAGCTTCTTTTGTTCTGTACCCCTACATGGCCGCCATGCCCTTTGTCATTTGAATCTCTGGGGATTGAGTGCAACATGAACTATCTATACAGACCCTTTCAGCATGCCTGTTTGTTCCTCCATTTCAGACCACGTGATAGTTCTCCAGAGGATTCAGTGCTTTATTTTTCAATTATAGAAATTGGTACATTTCCTCTTGGGATACAAAAAAACAAAAATGCACTACTCAAGGGAAAAGTCACGTGGTCTGAAATGGGGCAACAAACAGGCAAGCTGAAAGGGTCTATTTGATGAAGCCGAAAAAGAAGCATTATTAAGGATTAATTCTACAATGACTCGAAGCAGAAAAACATATTATTGCACAACAGGTAGAACTATACCCGTGAGTCAGCGTATGACCAGTTTGAGCTATTTTTAGAACATGTTTCCCGGGTAACTGCCTTCTGACTCTGCTGCGATCGTGCATATTAATTATCGAGATTAAGAATGATCTATTGTTCTTTGAGGTGATTTTACTGACGCTGCATGGTCCTGACTATGGTTTGATTGGATTCCCAAAGCTAGCTAAGTGTGGGCACGTGAACTCCCGTGAGACTGTTCTAAATATAGATCCATCCGGTCAAACGCCGACTCACAGATCTAGTATGGGAGATGGACGCTCCTGGTAATGGGCTCTTGACTGTGTGATATATATATATACTAAAACAATTATTCACCTCCACTTCGGTTAACTATTTTATTTGTTAAAACATTTGTAACATTGAAGGTACATAAAGTGAGCGACCACCCATGATGTCAGCCGAAAAGTGGTCACTCACGAGCCTTGCCCACTGAAATGCTTGTCGTGAAACCCGGCTTGTGCCGTTTGCCGTGTACACAGGGCTTATACTTAGTACAGTTCGACTAAATGACCATATTCAGTAACTGCCAAGAGGGGTGGGGTTTAGTACGACTTTAAAACTATGTCGACGTCCGCAGTATCGACGTCCAATGAATACTATTAGGTTTAAAATGATCAGGTCGTTTAGCTAGCAAGTAGTTACCCAGGGCGGATCCAGGAAATGCAGAAAGAGGGGCCGTAAAAGTGCGGCGTAAGCTAGGGGGTGCGGGGACATGCCAACGAAAGGGGGAGCCGCGGCCTCCCTCCTCCTGGTACCCATCTGCAAGTTAGCGTATATAATACTGAACTGCGAGGTTCCATATTCAACAAGACTGATTCAGCATTCGACATGAATTCTGCATCGAAAATTCAAAGAAATTGGACTCGAAATATGGCCAGTTAAAACTTTAGACTTTCCAAGAATAGCGACCTCGATTGGAACCGGCTATAATTAAATGAACACTTTTGGCCGTGAGAGCTCTTAAAAAACTCGAAAGTAAAGAGACTTAATTAGAAATAAGCAAAATTTGGAAACGGCACTGAGTACTAAACACACTACCATAACTGAGTTACTATAGCCAGTTGAAAGAAAACCCGTATTCACAAAGTATATTAGGGACTTTATTTATTATCGTTTCTTTTCTTCGACTTTTGTTGCATTTCTCATCCACGTTTTCGAAAAATAGAATGTGCACAGAGTTCCGTTTAGGCCCGCGAACGAATAGCAGTGCCATTTACGTTTTCAGGTTCTCGTTCTCTACGGAACGTAAAACTCAGCGTTTTCACGTCGTGTTTTTGCAGACAACGGCTTAAATGATGCAGCTATGTACATGCATTCTCACGTGCAGTTATTGTATTTTGTAATTAAGTCCATCATTTCACCGCGTTGCCGTCGACGTCGTGGTATCTTAAAGTCCCTATTATATACGCTTGTAACACATGCACATCTCGATCATGTAACTCATTGGTGGGGATCTTGTATCTTGTAGGGAATTGTCTCCGGACAACCTGGTATTCTGAGGTACTAACAATCACTCATGATTATAAACTGCACGGCAGCACATTGCGCCGCAATAGCATGCAGTCTGTATCACAAAAAATAACCTTGTGAAGCGCATTTGAATAGATGCATATAGAATTTACCTTTTGTATTTGAAAACGGAGACAAAAACTCACCAGTCGTTATAGCTGGAGAGGGTGACCAACTGTGTAAAGTTTTGTGCAGATATTTTACGGATACCGACAAACGGTTACGAGCTAACTGAAAACACACTGAATTTCTAACGGACCTGAAAAACAGCCATAGAGTCTGATCAAAGCCAGGAGCCGGCTAAATCCGGCACAGATCGAATTGGAATTGAGCGTCGGTGTTGGTTTTTTTTGTGGAGGGACTGAGGGAAACCGGAGAAAAACCCTCGGATCAAGGGCGAGATACCAACAAACTTAACTCACATATGGCGCCGGGTCCGGGAATCGAACCTGGGGCTGGGCCACAGAGGTGAGAGGCGAAGCGCTTAACCACTGTACCACCCCTGCTTCCCTAAAACGAGCTAAAGTTTCTGAAAAAAACAACACGAAAATGTTATAACCGATTGTATGGTAGTGCATGGACAAGAGACCGTCGTCTACAACCATACATTTCTCTGTAAATTTGTGATCTTTGCAACTAGTTTATAACTTCGTAAATAAAAGAGCCCCCTATTTGGCAATATTGCTTATTTTGTGCTCTTTTAAGCCGTTATACAGTTTTTGTATCCGTCAAATTACCAGTGCAACTCCATTGTTCTATACCACTCGGTTTTCTTGGCATCATGCGGAATTTCTTAGTCATGCTTAATTCTGTAGCCCTTTTTTACTAACAGACCGAAATTAGACGCGAGAAACAATATTAAAGCGGCAGGCCATTCAAATGTTTTTTTAACTCACAGCCTTTTGTCGACTGATTGGTCTAAGGCCTTGTAAGGATAAAATATTTGTTCTGATATACGAGTATTTTAGCTGGACGGGTTAGCGGTTATTCTGCTCTGACGGCATATTAAGTAGCTGAAAATGCTCTTGCACTCGACAAGAACTGAAACACTAGCTATTTCGGCTATATCTAACGAAATTACAAACTCTTGCTAGTCTCAACGACAATATGTGACTATATTCATTGTTTAATTAACAGAAAATTCCACTCTATTTTAGCTGTGCGAACCAGTGAAGCATTCCGCCGATGTTTTGGAAATCAAGTTACAGACACAAATTCATCCGCTAATTACACCTAAGCTGAAAAATAAATTGTACGGCTTCTTGGAATCACATCCTGATAAGCGAGAAGAAAATAAGCCGGTTGGGGAGTCACGTTTGTTACTTTTGTAGCTTACTAATTTTGCCATGCCTTATGTATTTGTTAAAGCAATTAATTGTTTTGTTTTTGTATACCAAGATATCCTAATCCAGGTCGTCCACTTTATTTTTTCGCGAAAGATGTAGTTTAGAGAAAACAAACCTTGAAATTCGAAGTAAAATAAGTATATATATTAGACACAACGTTTAGAAGTATCAAATAAAATGCTAAAACTGCGTTTTATTGGCAATAGGAAAAAGACCTCCTGTTAACTTAGTGCGTCGTGAACACGTGCTGAGAAAAGGAACAAACGGCAGTGTGTTTGCATTTGGGTTGAATGAAACTATACAGTTCGTCTTCAGTCTTTTGTTATGTTTTTGATTTTTTTCGATTTTCTTAAAGTCAGTTTATTTGCAGCACAATTTAAATATTTGTGTAATAACTCGGAACTTTTTAAGTTCCTAGTTATTTATGTTATTAAACAATTTGAAGATGAGGCCGGGAAATGTCATTTAGCTTCCCCGGAAAGCCATGCAAGATTTGTTGACTATGAGAAACGGCCTGTTTACCGCATCGGATACTTCGCGAGTCGTGACCTCAGAATTGCTCGAGCTCCTATTTCCCTAAACATCCGATTCCAAATCTAAATATTAGTACAAATATAGGAAGTTAGGAAACTTTTATTTCTTTAATTAGACAAGATCCGAGAAGTCAAACAGAGTCATTCCAAAAAAACATGCCGTTTGTTTGACAAAAGAGAGCTGCATGCGAACCGACTAAAATAATGTTACAAAATTCATCTTTAATTATATTTAGGACGAACTATTGGAAAATTTGAAGGGAGAAAAGAAACTTGAACTCAAGTATTATCACAGAAAAAATGTTTAGACAAATTGAATAAAGCCGTTTATTTTCAAGAAGCCGTTTATTTTCAAGGTACTTTATGGGTTTTTGGATTATACAAAAGGCACGCTCCACAATTATTTTTTTACTCTGAACCTTGTTATATTATAATTGTTCTAGATGTTTATTTTCGGGCCAGTATTTGTTAGAAGTTACGGCTATTAAGCCGACTCCTTTCCGGTTAACTCACACTCACGACAAAAGCCGTTTTGCTTACAATAAACTAATTCTTTAATCTTGACCTCTCTGGGGAAGAATTCATTAGCCGAGCCCGAGTTTCTTTTATTAGAACAAAAATTATAGCTGTGTTTTTAAACGACGCCCAGTTTTTCAAGGCAATCCCGTCTAGATTTCTACCACTGGCAGTGGTAGAAACGCCAAAGTAACTCTTCGTTTGAAAGTCCCCGAGTTGTACAGCAGTTTTAACAAATCATCTTAACCTTGAACTCATGGAATCTCCTAGTTGGTCGAGAGTTTAAAGATTTACTGAATTGTAACCAAATATATTTTATTTGGTCTCTATCAATTCCAAATTGCCGATGCCCCTCGGGCATTTGACATTTTTGAATCAGAGCGTTCCAAATGCTCCACTGTAGCCGGTCAACTGTGCAAATACCCCACCGTGGGGCTTTGTAGCACCAATATGTTATAAACACGGATGTAGAATTCGCTATATTCGACTCTTTTTGACAAATTCTCCAACCCCAACTTTTCCGTATGCTGGCAAATGCCCCACCCACTCCGGCCCGATGACAGACTTATCAAGAGACAGAGTTATCAAATGCCCCACGTATTATGCCCGGTGCATGGGGAGAGATCACTTACGACCGATAAAATTCGCCAAAACACTAAGATGAAGCCTCCAGCCATACAATTTGTTAACTTATGATATTCATCAAACGTAAATAAATTATTTCGTCAAAACTCCATCTTCTTCATTAGTGTTTTTTCGTGCGTCAAACACTGAAGAAGTAGCGACCAGTTCCGACCGCCTATATCATTCTGTTAAAAAGCGTGTCACTGAAGGGCTTAAAAGGTTATCATTAGAAGATTCGAAAATTAGTAAATGTTTTAAACATTGGCGGTCGCAATATACTTCCTGTGAGTAAATTATAAACGCTGGACTTGTTTTCAATACTCTGTTATTTTTTTCTCGGGCGCTCTCGCGTTCGTGGCCGAGACGACTGGCTGTTTACCAGTTCGTGGCCAGTTTCAGTGATTACAGTAGAAGGTCGGCTTTTAATTCCAAAAGATGATAATCCAAACCAGATGTAATGATTTATTTCTTAATTTGAAAGTGGTGGCACACAGGATAAACAGCTTCACGGCTATCGAATCTTCGCGGAAATTGAAAACAGTTGTATAATAATATGGTCTTCATAGGAAAGACCGAACAAACTCTTGCTTTTCGCGTACCAACGAAAACTTCACGTAATTATTTTCAACCCAGTAAATGGGTTTGTAGGTAAACGACGAGCTTAACCCCAATAGATAAATAAGTGTTCCATTTTAATTATCGCAATGATCATCAATAACTTAGTTCTTGTCGAGTTCTACGACTATTAAAGTAGCTATTAAGGCTGTGGGCATGCGGTGATCCCTCCAACAATCAAGGAAATATTCGCTCCTATCAATCAGATCAAAATATCATTAACTGAAAAAGGTTTTAAAACTTTCAAATTAAGCTCTGACGATGGCACATTTTTAACATCAGATATACCGGGCCACGGTAGCACCGGAGGCTGTTACGGGATGCCTTACTGGCTGGTCCTATCAATTTTAGGTTAATGTACCTTTTATCAGCCACTTCATTAGTGAAACTCCATCGACACGAATCCTGGTTAAATCGCGGAAGCGGGATATTTAGAGCGGATAGGTTTTCATATCTTTAAATTAAGCCGAAGGTTGTTTTTCTGTTTTGTGGATTTATTTATCTCCTACGTCCGTTATTTATTAATCAAGTTAGTGGACTCAGTTTAGGTTCATATTAGAGGGGTGCGTAAGGGTTTGCGGTGATGCGTTATTTTTGGTGCGGTTTTGCGGAAATTTTATTTTTTACCTGCGGTGACAAGACTAAGCGGTTCGCGGTTATTCATGCCATGCATCTAAAAATGACAAATATACGACCATCTACAAAGTATGGTATTGTGGTTTTTTGCGTTTTCCTGTGCGGTTTTCGGAACCCCCTTATACCCCCTCATATTTCAGTAAAATCATTAGTTTTTCTTTAATCGGCTAGTTATACAAATGATGTGGCATTTTGAACATGACTCGAGGAAACTTTCTAGCCGTTAATGATTGCTTTAATTTCATGGCCGTTTTATTTGCGTAATATTATTAACCAGCTTTTCGCGTCCCTGAATTTTTACAACCCATTCAGCGCACGGCGCCGGCACTCCGATGTTTGCTTCAATAAACCCGAGAACCCTTCAGTTAACGAACTACGAACAGCTCCAATTCAAATACTCAGCTAATAGCTCCATTATTCGTTAAGTCAATACACCAATATCAGACCTTATTAGATTTTCGAGGATTTTTCAACCCTACTGGCTTTCTTTTCAATCTATATTTTCTTTTCAAAAATATTACTGATTATCAATAGACTCTGAGATAAATGAGGGAAGCTAGAGAACAAACTTACACAAAAGAATCAGCAATTTATGAAGTCGCTCTTTTGTCTTCCCCTTCGCGTTTAGTTCTGGTGACAAGTAAACTTTATTTTTACTAAAATTAAGCAGAGGTACAACTGAACACTAAAGTACTCTAGATCGCACAATACGATAATAAAACTCAGACACCTTGGGATTCTAGCCTCGTCCCCAGGCTATTCGTTTACGCGCGGCTGGAATTGTGACGTCACTGTTTCGGTTTAGCAAGTCAAAACAGCTGCCATTTTGGATTAAAAAAACGACCGAGTAGAAGCCTGGGGACTAGGCTATTATGATTTTACGGACGCGTGAACGGCTCGTCGGACTGAAAAGTATTAAATGGCTGCTTGAAAGTTGGGATCAAGTGAAAGGTGATAATACTGAATCCAGGCAGTTAGCCAAGGCGCACACACACTGAGTGAGCAATTATTGCGCATGATACAATATAGGTACAGACAATGGGAAAATGTATGCGATTTGTTAAAGTAGAGTTCCACAGGAGAGCACAACGGGAGTAGAACCCGATTGTACATCGTGGGACATTCCTTGTTTTCCGAAAGACGAAGACACTCGAAAACCAATCTTGTTTATATAATCAAACAACCAAAAAATATTCCTACAAGGACGTATAGTACTTAAAGTAGCAACTACTTCCCAGAGGGATGTGAAGGATTTAGAGGTCTAATTTCGGAATTAGAGATGGAATAAGTCTCCCCAAAACCCGGTCCTGTTTGTTGTTCATTACATTAAAAAAGGTATGCGTAATAGAGTATAAAACATTGCGGGAAAACGGTTTATCTGTTAGTTTTGGAAGACCTCCGACCTCGACCAGGGGTTTAAGGAATGCGAACAAATTAGTAAGAGTTAAAATTTTGGCGCATTTTAAGTACAAGGTATATGGACTGAATAATGTCAAATTTCCTGGGGAGGGGGACAGGAAGCCCGACACTAAGAACGGCTGCGAGAGAGACTATGCCGCACGTAAATCATAACTAGTTAAGGTTTGCACGCATACGGAATCTACCGTACCGAAAATTGCAAGATGGCGGCTAGTACTTTTGCCCACAATCCTTTGCGCGAAAATCGTAAAACCGTTATAAAATCGCTATGGAGGTTTAAAGGGGCTGTGTCACGGTAAGACTTTAAATTCGTTTTTCCGGGCCGGAAAGAACTATTTCCACCGATTTTGATATGAACTAACGAACCTCTCGGCCATGTGGGATGCTTAAAATGAAAGCAAATATGCAAAAATGTCAAACAAACAGTGAATATAAACAGTCTCCAGGGAAAATATTGAAAATCCTTTCAATCAAGCATTGAGGGAGGGAAGTGTAACGGTTTGTATCCAATTAACAGCCACTAAACGAGCGATTACTCGATACATGCGCAGTACCATGACATAGCCCCTTTAAGGAATTAAGCCAGTACAAGTGCTGTTGCCAATCCACTGTAATTTACAAGAATAGAGGATTTCCATATATTTCGCCTGTTTTAGGTTCGCAAGGGATTGTGGTCAAATGTTACGGTGTATTCGCTCTACTAGCCGCTCATGACAAGGCCACAATCTTCGTGATGATTTACAACATAAAACTCCGACTCAATAACAACGCATAGCTAGAGCAGATTTCGTACGAGTAACGTAGCTGTCACAGTACGGTAACTTCGCCGTGCCGTAACTCTGTAATTTGATTGGAGCAAAAAGACAAACAATGGGAAACCACGTGATGTAAGTCGGTACGGTTACTGTACGGCTACAGTCATGTCGTATCCTTTCCCGCTCATACAACCTACTTCTATAATGCGCCAGAGTGAACAGCGCGCGGGGAAGTTCACTCTAGTAGTCACACTGCCGTGCTCAGCACACAACGACAACAATTTCTTTAAGTCCGCTGCAATCAAGGCGGTTAAGGGTAGGATGACTTGACTCTTAGAAACAATGTTTTGCAAGGTCAACCTCGAACTGAGTAGTTTCAGAACAAGTTTAACTTAGCAGAAACAAAGGTTTTTATCCTCCTGGGACTCAACATGGCCGCCGTTTGAGAAGAGTCAATTCACAAACATAATACAAAAGAACGACTCCACAACTTGAATACGAAGGTCATTGTTCTTCTGATACATTTACAGACAATTTTCAACAGTACCAGTTACCGGTGAGTTACACCGCATGGCAAAACGTCTTGTTCCGCTGGCCGATAAAAACGTTCAAGTAGAAGTCGCCGAAGGCTTCAACTATTTTTATAATTTTCTAACTTGGTATTAAAACTCACAGTGAATTACAAATTAAGAAAACTTAAACCTGTTAAAGTTTTAGGCTTAGCTTTCAAGTAGTTTTGTTGTATTTGGCGAAACAGTTCATATACGTCCTAAAACTTGCCTTTGTTTTCTTTCAGTTTGGGCGGGAAACTGGCGGGATGCGCTGGGCTCATCAAAAAGCGCACGCGCGTGACGTTTTGCCGCTGTGTGACCCACGAGTTACCTATCTACTCTTGACAGATATATAATTTAAAACAGGATCATGAGGTGATGAAGTACGTGCACATGATAGGTAGATCATTTCTAACTTTCTATGTTTAAAATATAGAAGTGTATGATTAAGAAACCCGCGCCCTCGGGAATAAAAACAATTCCCGCCAGACAGATGTACAGGATGTGAAAAGTAGGTAGAAACTTTGATTCCACAGTAAAATAAAATAAAATTGAGCTCAAAATATCAATAAAAAATATGTTGACCCCAGTAACCGGATCAACAAGTAATCTTAACCTGCAATAGCTGAAATAGTCCCAAAACAGTGCTGGACGTTTATTTTACAGTGCTGGGATTCCTTCTACGTGCTACAGTATAATCAGCAAACTGCAAGGCGACTTGCGAAATTCATTACCCGATAAAGGTAGACTATACAAAATACCCATTATCGACCACATCCTTAATTACGACTAACGAATAATCCCCCACCCCTCTCCCCTTTGGTACATCCTCTTAGACGATGTGGTAATTTTGATTTTTTTATAAGGGGCAAAAAGGTATACACAAATTTCCACCCTACCCCAAATTTCTTTTTTTCCTATATACACAAAGCACCTATAATATATTTTCTCGAGATTATTTCAGCTAGTTGCATTAACATCCTTGGATACTTTTCAAACTCTCCTATCCCATGTTTCTATCTATATACATTGTTTGAGTCACTACCACCGTTTGGGTAGTTGTAATACGGGTAATTGTTCTGGCACGGCATGGCAGGATAGCTACCCGCCCACTGGTAGTACCCAGATGAAGCTGGGTTCCCATAGTATTGGGAGTAGTTCTGCGGTAGCTGAGGATTCGACGGGTAGTTATAACCCCCTGAGGAATACTGCAAGCTGCCTGGTTGGTATTGAAAGCCAGCTATTCCAGCCGCTTGGTAAATCGATCCGCTATCAACCACAGGCTTTAGAGATGCCAATGACGTACTAACAGGTGCGCTTTCAATGGCTGCTGCCATGGAAACCGCACCGTGTTCTGGTAAACGTGTTTTCATGTGTTGGAAGTCAGTTACCGTGTTGCCAAGATCAACGAATGCTTTGCCGTTGACATCGATATTTTTTTGCTGCCTAGACCGCTTATTCTTAGATTTCTTCTTCTCCACGGGACTTCCGCCGTCACTTTTTCTTTTCTTTGTTAGGTTGACGTTGTTGTTTTCTCCATCAATCCTACTGCTGTCAAGAGAATGAGACATTGGGGGTTCTGGTGGACTGGGGACTGCTTTGACAGTTGGGCTTTGACCAGGACTTGAGCCACAGCTCACTGGACTAGTACTTGTTGTGGAGTTTGCATCGCTATCTAGACTAGCAGCCGAGGCCCCGCTGTCACTATCATATTGCATCAGCAAGCGCAGAGCGCCATGCCGCTTGGATTCAACCTTTTTCTGCAGTTTCTTACCAGGCTTGTTCATCTGGGCTTTGCGGCCAAATATCTCACTAGTGTCCAACTCGTTTTCATTAACGATAGCTGCTTTTGGTTTATCAAGTACTTTAGCGGCGTCATCTCTTTCGTCTGGTTTTATACTAAGACAAAATGGGAGAACAATAATTCAAAGCGCAATTAAACCTAACCAGGATCAATGGCTTGATTTCGTAAAGCTGGTCGACTACTGATATTGTGTAACAAATTCATTGTTTGATAAGTAATGGGTGTAGTACATTTCTAATCCCAGATTTCTCCAAGAGAACCAGCATCCAGTTAAAATTTAATCAAGGATTAACGCTAATCAGGCTTCGAACAAATGAGGCCAGAATGTTAAGGCACACATTTTTGGTTGAATAAAGAAAACAGAAAAGCAAGAAAAGATAAAGCCAACATCGTTGAACATCATTCAACATTTGTTGGCAACAAATGTTGAACCGTGTCGATACCACGTTGAATGTTGAACGAAGCGAGTCGACATGATGGATGATGTTGCAACTTGTTGAGTGGAATAGAACATGTCTCTATTTCCTGCAACATCATTCAACATGTTGACTCGCTTCTCTCAACATGGTACGATGTACGGTTATGGTATGATGCATGGTATGACGCACGGTTGCAACAAATGTTTCACATCTTGGCAACAAATGTTGAACAGTGTATTATCGGCTTAACGAGGTACACCATGTTCAAGACGCCATACTATCACACAGCTTAACATCATCAAAAATATGTTTTTTTCCATTGATACCAACGTCTCTTACCTCTCTTTAGTTCCATCCTGCACAGTGGAAGCGTCTGGCAGAACTGAAGCCCTTGTACTTGTAGGGAAGAACATAGCATCGAAGGACGGCAATGCCACATTAGCTCGACCACTCACCGAAGGAGACGGTGGCATTGGGATAGGGCTCCTGGCAGAACAGGGGTTACTATCCACAAGTACTGGTGTGCTACTTTCTGCCATGACATACTTGTGCTCTGAAGATGAGATGGAAGGCGACTGTGGCAGAGTCTTGTTGGCCAGGAGGCTGCTCACTTCGGCATCAGAGCTATCTACACTTGTGGAAGATTCCGGTGCTGCAGTACTGTGAACTGATAAACTACTCGGTGAAGAACACTTAGTACTGCCTCTCCAGTCTTTGGAGTCCTGAGGACACTGTGCACTATCACTAGAAGAGACAACCCTCCTCGGTGGAGACAAAGCAGACGTCACTTCAGCAGTTCCAGTCTCGACTTCTGGTGTTGGTGCCTTTTTAGGAGTTTTGACTTTAGGAGGGTACTTCCTAGGGCGGCCTGGTCTTCTTTTCACAGTGGATGTCGAAGGACTATCAGCATGAACCTTGGTGTAACCACTAGCACTGGATGGTGCTGTCACCACTGCTTTAAGTTGTGCCTCACTCTTATCACCACTGGTACCCAAGTGTCTATCATCATTGTGCTTACCAGTCTCTCTTGATAATACAGGATCAGGAGGGTTCTGCCGCCGACTTTCTAGACTCTCGGGTACAAATGAAGCCTTTGACGATTCATATGCCATCTTTGTTCCTCTGGGTTGAGAGTGAATAACCGTGTTTTGGGAGGAATGGTTGCCTCCTTGAAGGTACCCATGCAGTGGTTCTGTTACCATGGCCATAGGGGAATGGATTCTTCGATCTGATACGTTTATTTCACTGGAATCAAAAGGCCTACAAACGAACGCAGTCCTGTTTTGCAGGGCGCAGGGCGGACTTTCACGTGGGCTGCTGGAATTCTTTAGATCTTTAGTTAAGTGTGCAATACTGAAGTTTGAGGAAGGAGAGGACTTGCTTTTTGTCACTGGGTTATCCCCATCTGTTGTCTCATTTCTTTCCAAAGGTACCTCTGCACGAGAGTGGCTGCTGGTGACGAAAGGCTTTGAAGGGCTGTCAATGACTGCTGAAGGAACCTGGGAGGAGCTACTTGCACTGGCACTAGAAAGTTCAGACGAATCTCCTCTATTATCCAACGACGGTAAGAAAGGACTGTTTCTATTAGCATTAGGGAATGGGCTTCCCCTGGCCGTAGATCCCCCTGAAGGAATAACTGGACCAACCCCAGAAATTGTAGTCGTAATAATAGGGTTTCCTCCATTGGCAGAAGTGAGTTGGATGGGACTAACCCTCGAGACGCATGGAGTATACTGTAGGTCGGTATTTTGAATACTCTCATCACAAGAAGAGCTCGAGTTGACAATACTTCCTATACTGAAAGGTGAGCTTCTCTTACTTGCTTTACTTCCAGATGGCCCTTCGTCTTTACGTGATCTTTTACTGCTTGCTGGTGATGACCTACCACGTTTGCTGCCAGGAGATGTGCGTTTTCCAGCCGGTGCCTGTCCGATCCCATGACGAGAGCTACTGGGACCATACCCTAATGACACAGCATTGCTTCCCTGCTTCATGTTCAAAGTTTGATAGGAGACCTGATTGGAACCCGATGACATTGGAAATAGGGCTTCACTTTGCAATGCTGCAGGGAAACTCCCAGTAAGACGTACATCTCCATGGCTGTAGGTAGAAGCTGCCGTTGGAGGTGTCGCCAAGGAGGAGGGAGTCTGAATGGAATCCACTGATGAGACAGGTAAAGGTGACGCGGCAGGATGTTCAGAAAGCGTCCCATTCAGCAGATCACACAAGAGTTTTATCCCAGATGTACTATACATGTCAGAGTAAACCTGTCGAGTCGTCCCACTAGAGTTTGCCGATACCCCAACAGGAGGCACGCCTTGGTCTTGAGATGCAGAAAGCATGCAGCTACCTTGAGTAACACTAGTAGACACTACAGGGGTTGTGGTAATGGCCGATGATGGGTTTGGAGACCAATTATGATTTTGAGCAACGGTTAGAGCCCCAAGACTCACAGGCACTTGCCCTTGCCCATGCCCTTGCTTCTTATTGGCTGATTCCAGCTTGCTACCCGATTTATTGAACCCCACAGTTGATGGTACAGGGCTAATTGGAGATATGTATGACAATCCACTCTGCGCAAACGATGCAACAGCATTATAACTACAAGGCACTGCCGATACTTTGTTAATTGGACTAGAGTGACTGTCCGATGGGAGTAGTTGTGGATGAAGTTGACTAGTGGTTGAAGGGTGGTGTGCCGCATTACCTGGGGAACCAGAATTATTTCTCCCACGTGGACTAGGAGTTTTACGCTTAGTACCTTTACTTGCACTAATAGCAATGGTCTTCTCTGCTGTCACTTCAGCATTACAAACGGGAGATGTAGATGAATGGAGGCTACTAGAGCTTCCTAATTTTATCCGGTCGACATCCATAGGTGTACTGTTTGTGCTATCATCCAGATGTTCAATACCATTCACCTCATTCTCCATTGTATTTATTTTGTCCATTAATGCTTTGCGCTGTGTCCATGCTTCGCAGATGCTGTTCATAATTTGTTTCTGTATTCTGGCCTTGTTAGCAGGCTGATGGGAAAGATGACACCATGTTAATGGGTTTTCTCACGATTCATGTATAAAGATTATCAAAGGATCACTTTTAAGTAGAATGTTTGGTTTTTCAGTGGAGCTTAGCTTGGTACAAACCACATGCAGTATTCTACAACAGATCTCCTACAAAGTACGTCGATCCGTGCATCAAAGAGAGATTTTGTGAAAGTAGGTGCTTTGGAGAGGGGAGGGGCAGGGCCGAGGAAGAATAGGTGTTTTGGAGAGGGGAGGGGCAGGGCCGAGGAAAAATAGCCACATCATGGATTTAATAGCAGAAGGGTGCTAGTGCCCATGAGAACCTAACGGGCTGTACGTTTTGTTAAACACATGCCCCACTCCTATCAAAAATGTGAATGAAATCCTTACCCATGTCGGGAATATATTTTCAAGGCATTTTCAATGTTACAACAACGTTCTAACAGTACAGGATATTCTGTTTTAAGGGCACGTTTAATTGACCGTATTCTGGAATACGAATACACAGAATCCACCGTACCGAAAAAGATGACCACAATCCCTTGCGAACTTAAAATGGTCAAAATAACACGTAGAAATCCTCTATTCTTTTAAATGGCAGTGTATTGGCAACAGCACTTGTACTGGCTTGTTTTTAAGATCGAAGCCCTCTATAGGCGATTTTATAACGGATTTAAAGATTTTCGCGCGCAAAGGATTGTGGGTAAAAGTACGAGCTGCCATCTTTTTCGGTCCGGTGGATTATCACTAGAAATTGCTTAGATCGGGATTCTTTAGCCCACTGGAATATCATGCCACCAAGGGTGTGTAGCTATAGTGCAAACTGTGCCTTAACTAGTGATTCTATTCCATCTATTCTTATTCTGGAATAGTGATGGCTCATGTTTATAAACATTACAATTGTTATGCTAATGTAAAACCATGATTTGAAAAGGCCACCAATGGCTCTCTGGTTGGCACATTAATGACAATGGATGACATGCAGTGAACATCGCTATAATGTCAATCAAACATGCCCTAAATTTTGTTGATTTAAACTTTCTACTCCTGCTGTTTAAGATATAAATGTGTAATGAATATTACTCACAGGCTCACTGTCCAGTGCAACTTCTCCATTGACAGGCTTGTCCTGTTTAACATCCTCTACTGGTAATGGCTGCAAACACAGTATAAGAGAATTTGACAAGTTAAGGGGTTATGTTCGACAAATTCTGCAGTATTGTAAAGTCTCAAGAAAACAGATGTTCACATTTTCTCTGTCGGATGATGAGTGAGCCAGGCTTTAAATGGTTCTTTCCAAGTTTAATATCACCCTTGCTTAGTTATTCAGATTTAGGCATAATTTCCCGTGGATACCAGAGGTTATTCTTCCTGCCGACACAGAGTGGCAAAGTTGTGAAAGCCTGAGTGGCGAAGCCATGAGAGTCGAGCCACAAAGTTGTGACAGAATGAGTGGCGAGCCACTAGAGTCGAGCGACAAAGTTGTGAGAGCCTGAGCGGCGAAGCCATAAGAGTCGAGCAACAAAGCTGTTACAGCCTGAGCAGCAAAGCCATAAGAGTTGAGCGACAAAGTTGTGAGCGGTGAAAAAATAACCTCTGGTCCAAGCCGTTCACTGTTTGATCTGGCCACCATTGTATTTCAATGTTTACATGCAGAAAGTGTATACTCTTTTAAGATTGGGTGATCTCGTCAAGTGTTAAAACACACAACTCGGTTTACCATATTTTACTTTTGTAGTTTCTCCATGCCACGTTTACACTGGTAGCAAATCTTACTCGAAAAGTGCTGGGAATCTGGGATGTCCTTTTCTAGCAGGAAAGTTTCCCAGTGAAGACAATCATTTTAGCTTTAGTACAAAACAGACCACTAATGCATGGAGTGGAACTATGAAACAACATCAGAACTTATAACACTTGTTGAACGACATCAACCAATCATAGCATCGCTTGTGATCACGTGACTTTATTGTGTATGTTATCATTCAATATGGCGGCTGCCATGGAGTGGAACTATGAAACAACATCAGAACTTATAACACTTGTTGCTCAATAATAGTTGAACGCTGTTGACTGTTGATTCAATAAGTCACAATATTCCACGTTTTTTGTTGTTCAACAAACGATGAACGATGTTGAAGAACTATGTCAAACACGAATTGGAGTCTTTCATCAGGGGTTCCAAATATTGAGAAAACAAAGGAAACCCGAGAGGCGTAGCCTCGAGGGTTTTATTGTTTTCCAAATATTTGGAATCCCCTGATGAAAGACGAACAATGAGTGTTTGACATGTCTTTTCATGCGAATGCAAAACCGACAATTTACATACGTTTCTTTTCAAACTTCATTAGCAAGTATTGTTTACCATTTGACTGTTGTATCTAATTATTCATTAGATGGCTTATTATTCTTTTTTTGATGGCAGTGATTTCAACTAGCGTACTAGTAGAGTAGTGGACAAGAGTTAGTACAAGCAGTCGGAAGGGTCGTGGTTTGAACTCCAGTGGAGGCAGACTTTTTCTTTCTCTGTCATTCTTTATTTCTTTACTTCTTCGCTCCTTGTAGTTTATCAGAATGTAATTAGTTAGTGGTTCATGAATATGATGATTAAGAAATATTGATCACTAGGGTTGGAAACATGATCAAACACAAGGGTTTCACCCGGTATCAAGACCCATGCATGTGACCAAATACAGTTCCTCCATTGGATGACTATCTCATAAATTATTAATGAGTTTGAGAACTGTGTATCATAAACTTTAACCTTTGTTTAGCTGCTGTATTACAATATTAATGATACACTACCTGATACAAAGACAGAATGAAGATCTTTACCAAGAGTAAGATGTTGTATCACTAACCAGTAACTTGATGCCGCTGTTGTGGTAACGCTCCAGGTTCTTTACCTCTTTCTCTACACGCTTCACTTTTTCCTTTAGTTTCTTGTGTTGACTAAGCAGCTCACCAGCCTTGATGAGTAAGTCCCTTGGTGTTGTCACAGCAAGACCAATCTTAGAGAGAAGGTAACATTTCTGTGATTGGTTCTCGTTGTCTAAGCAGTCCTGTGATTGGTTCTCGTTGTCTAAGCAGTCCTGTGATTGGTTCTCGTTGTCTAAGCAGTCCTGTGATTGGTTCTCGTTGTCTAAGCAGTCCTGTGATTGGTTCTCGTTGTCTAAGCAGTCCTGTGATTGGTTCTCGTTGTCTAAGCAGTCCTGTGATTGGTTCTCGTTGTCTAAGTCGCCCCAGTTACAGTAGTTGCACAGTAACAAACACATGCTTACCTCGTCCATTCGCTTGGATAAAGAACCTAGTGCATCTTTCTGTAGAGAACCTATTTGAGTTTCCATTTGAGTTATCTTAAACATAAGCTCCTTTTTCCTTTCCTGGCAAAGAAAGAATACAGCATCATAATTATACAGCATTATTATTACAGAATGTGCATCACAAAAGCCTACAAGCTGTCGATACCTGCTCTTATAAGTCTCTGTGCCTGCTCTTGTAAGTCTCTGTGCCTGCTCTTACAAGTCTCTGCTCCTGCTCTCCTACACCCTCATTAAAAAAATTGTTTGTTGACGTAGCCTTGTTTCCGTGGGTGTACTGAATGTTTCTGAGACGTCGTTGTGAGAAATATCAATGTTGAGGGTGTTACATGAAGCAACTCCAATTAAATTTGGTCACCAAAGTTGCAGGGTTTTGACTTGCAACATGTTGCTGTAATGAAGATTGCGTTAACAATCATCCAGTGTGCCATGTTACACCATGTCGACTTTTTTCGTTCGCACAACATCGTTGCACGAAAAATCATCCTTAAAAATTGATGTGTGTAACATCACCTTTAGACTTCCATCAATCATACAATTAAGTGGGAGGGGTCACTCAATTAAGTGGGAGGGGTCACTCAGTTAAGTGGGAGGGGTCACTCAATTAAGTGGGAGGGGTCACTCAATTAAGTGGGAGGGTCACTATCTTAACTACAGACGTTAAGAGCCAGGATGGCGATAATGGCTGTGACAACAGGACGTGAAACATACTTGCATTTTCATGTTTACAAGTACTGGTAGTTTCGTACAGTACATCATGGAGGGCAAGTTATAGCAATGACTTACGGCACAGTTACTGTATGGCATGCCATGACGTGGAAATGGTCTCCCTATTGTTTTTATCCTTGCGATCCAATCAAATTACAGTTACGGTACAGTAAGTTACAGTATAGTACTCATACCAAATTTGCTCTATATAATTATACATAATCATAATGATAACAGTAATAGCTGTAGTACGTTACCTTTTCTTGTTCAATTTGCCGTTTTATGTTTTCCCTGTATTCCTGTGTCTGCATATAGCTGAAGAACTGCACATACTGGTATCTGAACATCTCTGCAAATCACACAAGTCAAACTACCATTGAGTGGTATTACAGGGTTCGCACAGCATTTCACTGACCAAGAACCATTTTTCACTGACAAGCAGCACACGCTCGTATTTTTTCCAAATGTTAATTCAATCGCTATTTTGGAACAGCAACATTGAACAAAACAGCCCAAAATAAAAATTCACTGACTTTTCATTGAAATTTGGGATTTCCCTACCCTGGGTGCCAGAGGTTCTACTGCCCTCTCTAAGCCAAAGGATCGATGAGAAGGCTGGGAGAACTTCTGGCCACACAAAGTATGTCTGACTCTGTCTGAGTCAGAATTTGATCCTGGTCCTCTGATTGGCCTAGAGCAAATTCATTTGTAACGATTGCTGCGATTGGATCATGCCATAGCAGTTTCCAAGGTCACCATTGTCTACCCGTTCCATGTCGTTGAACCCGTCGCATCGCTGGAGGTCGCACAAGTTCCCTCGAGCTCTATAACACTCCAGAAAATGGCTGAATTAAAGGCCATTTAAACCAGCTGACCTGTTCTGTGTAGTGCTTTGGCCCTTGGGAGAGGAAATTGTAATTTATTTCAGCTGTCCGAAAGTGCTGGCTTTTCATAAACCGTTGGGAATTAAGCCTATGTGGCCAAAACCGGTTTAATCAATTTGCTAGAAAAAGGTTTCTCAGGTGTCAATCAAAAGGGATTAGTCTGGCATGGAAGTAAGATTCATACTTCGCACATCCAGAGGTTCTCCCAGCCTTCTCATCGATCCTAAACTTTGGCTTAGAGAGGGCAGTACAACTCTGGCACCCAGGGTAGGATTTCCCTGACCAAATCCTAAATTCCAAGACCTTGAAAAAAAATATTTTCCCCTGACTTTTTCCTGACCATGGGAACCCTGTAAAATGAACCCAATCAATTATGAATTACTGTCCAATCATTTTCCCTGTCATTGTAAGTGTTTTTTGACCATAAACTAAATTACAATTAGAAGACTTGTACTCTGTACAGAAATACTATCTTAGAAGCTCTACATGGCCGACAATACAGCAGGGTCCAGTGGATCCAAGGGCGGATAATGCTATCCACCAGATAAATCCCTATCCAGTGGATAAAATAAGCTAGTTAGGTCAACACTTATTCACTGGATAGGAATTTATCTTTGAACAACTGGACCCAGTACATTTGCAGAGCCTTCATGACTCAAAATACATTTATTGTTTGTATTTTGATCACTAAAAATAATCAAATCGAATATGTTTTAGAAGTCAATTGCAATACAACTGGTGCATTAATTAGCTTTGATCTACTATGGCCCCATATTGGCCTGCTGCTGTAAGATTACACAAAAACCCACCCTATATTGCAAATAGTACTTCCAGAACATAATCATCTTGCTAATTAAGTGTGAGAACCATACATAGAAGTTATTGGATAAGCTCAGGCCACACACACAAACAAATGAGTCCAATATTTCCCCATCCAGACCTCATGATTGGTTAATATATTTTTATTTCCACACACACAAACGAGTCCAATATCTCCCCATCCAGACCTCATGATTGGTTAATATGTTTTTATTTCCACACATATTTCCCCATCCAGACCTCATGATTGGTTAATATATTTTTATTTCCATACACACAAACAAATGAGTCCAATATTTCCCCATCCAGACCTCATGACTGGTTAATATTTTTTATTACATAGCTTTTGGTGAACAATCAATTGATCCTGGAAGTAGTGCTAATAATTAGTACCACTACAGTGTTTTCTTTCCACAAGCTACAATAACATGCTCTGATTGGTCAGCTGAATGAGATGTGATGCAATGTACATCTGAGTGGCTGAGTGTGAAACCTTTTTGAAGTTATTATTTTGATGTAACTGAAAACGAAAGTCAACGTCAGTTCCCATTAACTTCATCACAAACAAAACAAACAAAATCCAGCTAAATGTGTACCACTACTCTTCAACTCATGAAATGTAATACCAGGGATTGTTTACCAACTCATCATCATTGCCGCTTAGGATAACTTGGCTAAGTTTCTAGTGAAGGTCTTCAACAACAGAAAGCTCTGCCTTAGTTTGGATTGCAGTTTGAGACTTCTTGGGTGAAAATAATTTTAGAAACACTAGTTAAAATCTCATGACAACTCTCAACAGTTGCTAGTGGAATCTTGGTGAACTATTTTGCTGTTGCTACTGGATCACACCATGTTTCTGGTAAAAAATAGTGACAACTCTCAACAGTTGCTAGTGGAATCTTGCTGAACTATTTTGCTGTTGCTACTGGATCACACCATGTTTCTGGTAAAAAATAGTGACAACTCTCAACAGTTGCTAGTGGAATCTTGCTGAACTATTTTGCTGTTGCTACTGGATCACCCCTTGTTTCTGGTAAAAAATAGTGACAACTCTCAACAGTTGCTAGTGGAATCTTGCTGAACTATTTTGCTGTTGCTACTGGATCACACCATGTTTCTGGTAAAAATTAGTGACAACTAGCAACAGTTGCAAGTGGTATTTTCCTCTCATTTCAAGCCCTGGTCTTGCCACATAATAATGTTGAATATTATACTCACCTAGCAGGTGATGCAGACCAGGGATGTCCTGTCTAGGTCGACACATGGCATCACCCCTAGCACAGTACATGCCAGACATTAGGGGAGGAGGAGTTGCTGATGATACCCGCATTCCACCTCTAGATTGACCCTTGGGCTTCAAGTTCTGTCCAAAATTGTAATAAGTATGATAAATATAATTATGCACAATCATTGTAAAGAGTTCAAGTTTAAAGAGTTTAAAGTGCAGGTGTCCCTTAACTTGCTAATTTGTTGAAGAGAGACAAGCTACGGCAGCAGCAAAATGGTTTTAAACTTGGGGGAAAGGCGGGGGCTCAGGGGTGGTGGGTGGCACAAGTACCAGTGGGCCGGGAAATTTGGAAAATATAAGGTCTCTGGAGTGCCATTTCCTTCATTTTGAGACTACTTTGGAGCATTTAATTGGCTAAAAAATAACCTCGCAATTCGGTGCCTAGTATGATGTTTTTACATTGAACTACATGTATGTTCTTTTACTTGATTGTTATTAGCAATTAGTCCAATGTACATCTTTGTATGAGGAGCTAATAAAAAAGTTGTTGCTGTTGCTGTTGTATATGGGGGGGGGGGGGGGGGGGGGGGAGGAGGCACTCTAGTTTTGGTGAGGGGAGGGGGGGCTAGGCCCCCATGGCTCCACTGCCTATGAGCTACACTCATCTGCAACATAATTTGAGACAGCTCGCTTTTAGAGACCATTATTTAAATTAACCCCTCTCCCCCTCTTCAATGTTGTGTTAGGTGCACTTTCTATCTAGAATTCATTCACAACCAACATTGAAATGGGAGGAGGGGGTTGGGAAGCCTCAACTGCTTTAACTTTGTGTCCAACATTTCCCCCCTTGTATATTACATATTTTTTCTCGACTGTCTCAACATTTTTAAAACTCGAAAGTGTTTGACCATCTTTTTCATTTTTTTTCTAATATATTTCCATCTTTGCCATCCGTAGTTTGGTAAGCTTCTCTGTAGTTTCATTTCATGTATGAAGAATCGTTTCATAACACTACAAGTAGACCATTCTTTTGAAGATTCTATTAGTTTGAATGTAAGCTTTTCAAAGTGATGCTAAAATAGCCAACATAGTCCTTTAAGGGGTGTTGTATTGCCATCCCTCAGGGAGGCTGTTAGCTCATACAGATAGCAATGTCAAATTAGTTAGATTACACTTTCTGTTTCAAATTAAACCTAAACACAACAAAGGACAACAGCATAGAACATACATTCGGTTTTTAAAATCCACTATGGCAGTTGCAAAGAACTATCAAAACCACAACAAAGCAACACAAAATAGGATGGCTTGCATGAAGAACAGCATAGTGACTACTGATTGCATTCTCAATTCTCCTTTGTAGGCTTAGATCAAGGGAGAATTTGGACCTTGATCACTGGCTGATCTGTAGTTAACAGTTACACTGATGAAGAAACAATAGTCTCAAATGGTCTGTAACATTTAAAAATATTTTATGCAAAAAATAATTTTGCCCACCTGTAGTGCCTTCCTAGTAGCCTTATCAAGTGCTGCGGCAGCCCGCTGAGCATCTCTTTTTCTCTTGGCCTTGACCTTGACTTTAGTCAGCCTTGTCTTATTATCCCCCCTGTTCACCCTACCACACTTGGGTTTGTCCTTCCTTTGAGTGCGTTTCAGTTTCTGCTTAGTTTTCTGCTGTTGTTGATATTTTCTGCGGACCTTCTGTGCTGCATTTGGTTGCCGAGCATTCTGTGGAATTAGAAAATATTAGTATCAATACTTACTGGTTATTTCATGGTTTTCTATGGAATTACGGGCGAATATTTCACGAGAAATTTGTATTATTTGGTATACAACGAGCCGTTAGGCGAGTTGTATACCCAAATAATATAAATATTTATTTTGAGTGACATTTTTTCTGGTATTGGATTAAGAAAACCATGAAATAACCATATTATCCTATAAATAACAAATTTACGGGAAGATTTACCACAAAAACAAAGTAACTTACCAGACTGCAAAATTTCTCAGAAACAAAGGTTTTGAGTGGCAGATGCATCTGCAGACTAATTATGTATTTAAAATTCTTGAATTCTTTAATATTGGCTGACAAAGAAATAGTGCAAAATTTTGATTGGCCTGATCTAGCCATGAAATACCACTGTATTTGTATACTAAGGTAATCATACGGTTTCGAGTGCAATTTGGGATTAATTCACATGAGTGGGTTTTTCAAAGAGTATCAAAATTGCATGAGCCCGCAGGGCGAGTGCAATTTGAGCTCTTTGAAAAAAACACGAGTGTGAATTAATCCTAAATTGCATGAGAAATCGTATTACTTATTAATAATATACATGAAAAAATTCAGACAAAGGAAGTGACGACACTAATTCAATTTGTTGTTCAAGGGCGAGTGACCTCACGTGAGTGTTTTATTCCAACTGATTGGCTCTTACACAAATAGCAACCCATAATACCACAGTCAATGACACGAAAACAAAGTTCATTCATCAGTTCTTCGGTAGGAAATGCATGTTTTGAAGCTAAAATTTTGCTTTAAACAGATATTTCAGATGTAATTAGGCTAAGTTGTTCAGTTTAAGTTCACTTCAAGTAGTTTAATCGGAGTTGGAATCACTTTCAAGGATGTGATAGCATCGTTTGCAAGGAGGAATTGAACCTGACGAGGACTTGTTGTTGAAGTTGAATGCTACTTTGCAGTTATTGAAAGTGTTCATGAGGTTCTGAGCCTGAGATCCCATCATCATTGGATTCATGGAAAGGGGCCTGTGTGAGGTCGCATTGCTGTTAGAAGCCGAAGGGCTGGCCATTGACTGTACTGGCATTCCACTGCAAAATTGTTGTGCCGAGGGCAGGCATATATTGGATGATCCAGGCCCAGGGTGGCTTTGCAATGGGATGGCGTTCTGTGTGAACTGATGGTTGCCTTGGAGAGGAACTAGTTCACTTGAACTGTTGTTATGTCGGGAAATGGCCATAGAAAGTTCGCACTGTTCCTGTTCGTTGGCTTCATCATAATCGTCGAGCAACTGCACGTTTCGGTGTCCCGTCACCTTCGCGATTCCTGATCGCTCGAAGTTTGCACTCTTCAGCTTAGTAACCACAGTCTTCTTGGCCCTTTGTTTAGTAAACCTCTTCTTGCTTGTCTCAAGGGCCGTTCCTTCTACTATGTTCTTCATCATGGAGTTGATTTTATTCACTCCCATCGGCTGGACTTTGTACCAAACCACATTGTTTGCTTTCCTGTTGTGTTTTATCGAGAGGTAAAATGGCCCAGTGTTCCGTAACTGAACTGGTCTTCGGCTTACAAACTCTTTGAACAGAGCAACCGGACATCTACTTCCACCAATTGAAAACATTCTCGGCTGGAAATCCCTTGTTTTTGTGGAAAGTACGCTCACCGATAGCCAGAAAGCTGTACTTTTAGTTGTATTTTGGTTTTTGGAACCATTTTTTAAGTTCTTGAATGGTTTCATCAGTTGCTAGAGCAAATCTTTGATTTTCAAAAATGGCAGCCATTTCTTTGCTTGCTTACCAACTAATTTTCAGCAAAAAGTGTCTATTGTTAAAAGTCTGATCTGATTGGCTGTCCTTGTTTTTGCATTGTTTCACTAGCCAATCAGAATAGATAAAGTTTGTAATATTGCACTTTTTTGCACTCAATTACACTTTTTGCACTCAATTACATTTGAATTGCACTGCTCTTAGCCAATCAGAATTGAGAATTTTTTTCATGTATAATTATTTATTTATTACATAGGAAAACCATGAAATACCACCATGTATTTCATAGTAAAGCTGAGCTCTGATTGGCTGAAATATAAGATTTATAGTATAATGGTATTTATTATATAATAGACCGATTTAGCTTGTACATTTGTTGTCCCAATTCAAGTCACCTGACTTTTCCCTTGAGTAATGTTTTCTTGTTTTTCTGTATCCCAAGAGGAAATGTACAAATTCATCTAATTGGAAAACAAAGCACTGAATCCTCTGGAGAGCTGTCACATGATCTGAATTGGGACAACAAATGTACAAGCTAAATTGGTAAATTCTGCCGAGATGACACCAAATGTGCCAGGCTGTATTTTGGGTAGTTACAGTCAAATGGCTTCCTGTCACTATGGTACATGGATATCCCATTTATTGAGCAAGCATGCAAGGTTTTTGGTTATTACATGTATGGAAAGAACATTTTGTTTCTTGGCAGAATTTAATATATACAATAAAGCATCTAATACAGCTGTGTATTTTTAGCTAAAAAGGCTTGCCAAAATATGAATGACTCGTAAAAAAAACATATAATCATCATCTTATTAGATAGGTTTTCAGGTAATACAGGCTGATATTTTATGAGAACTTGCAAATATATTTTTTTCCGAGCCCCTTAGGGCTGAGAAAAATACAAGCAACAAGTAAAATGTCAGCTTGTATTACCTGAGAAATCATCTACATGTAATAAGAGATTTATTATAAAACACTTGAATTTTTATATGTGATTTCCTCTCCAGTTCTAAAACAAAATAATATGACAATCTAGTGGGTAAAACAACATTCTAGTGGGTAATACGCTGGCATATCAGTCCGTTTTTGTGACCTAATTAAAAAATAAAATTAGCCATATTTGTATAATAAACAGCTGTATGGTTAATTGCCCACATGTACAATGATAATATTCTATCTCAGGATACACCTCTGGAAGCAACGCTTACTTGGGCTTTAAATTGCTGATGCTTTAATTTAAAAAAAATCAAAGTACTTCAGGACTGAGCAGAGTCTTATGTTACACATCTATAGCTCATCTACAGCTAGTAACTACAGACATGTCTACCACTAGTATAAACAAATACATGTACATGTAGTATATCTACAGCTACTACAGACACATCTATAGCTAGTTCATACACATCTACAGCTAGTACAGACATGTCTACAGCTAGTTCATACAGCTCATGTACATGTAGTAGGTCTACAGCTAGTACAGACACATCTATAGCTAGTATAGACACTTCATGTACATGTACATGTACATGTAGTAGGTCTACAGCTAGTACAGACACCTACATGCAGTATGTCTATGGGTGTACACTTACTTGTGGCCTACTAACAGTACTCTTCTTCTGCGATTCCTTGTCCTGCCTATTCTCCTTGTTGGTTTGTTTGTCACTGAGCAGCTGCTGTTGCTTGTTCTTTTTCAGCTTATTAGTGTTAGTAATGGTCTGGTTGGTTGCTTCTATCTGCTTGATCAAGTGATGCCACTGCTGACGCGTTGAAACTCCAAACATGATGTCATCAAGTTCTTCTAGATTGCAGATGCTGGTCATAGATTCACTGATGCTGCTAAGATCACTCAAATCTTTGCCCTCCTAAAGCAACAAGAAAGAGTTTCAAACTCTTCTAGATTAGATGCAAATAATTATTGTGAGTTGTTTCCTGATTGACCTTATTCATAAACTAATGATAAAGGCATCAAAGCAAGGCCAGTTGTGCCAGCTTGTCACAGGAAGAGAAAAATCTACAGTCAATGACAGAAAATAATGTTAATTCCTTCTCCTCAATTAACTGATAACAGACACATATACGCGGGAGGCGTTCCTGACAGTTAACCGCATACACAATTGAAGGGGTCCGTGCAAGAACAACGTAAGTGACTTCTGATCAAATTCCAAATTCTTCTTGATATTCTTTGTTTTCTAAGAGAGAATTTAGAACTTGATCAAAAGTCACTTACGTTGTTCTTGCATGGACCCCTTCAATTTATTGTACATGTACTTACATGTTTACATGTACGCTTTACATCAATCTACACACTTTATGCAACATAAGATGCAACTACACACTGTGCTGCCTAGTGAACTCTGCCAGATATGAAAAACCACAAAACATTCCACAGTATATGATTGTGGTAAAAACTTAGTGGAAATGTATTCCCCAGCCCAATGCAGGAGTACTGACTTCTGGGAAGTAAAAGTCTGAAAACTACCACAACTCTGTAACATGGTCAGCAAAAACTGACATAAATAAAGTTAATGGTGGAAAGAAACGTCTATAAATGTTGCAGTCAGGACCACAAATACATAACTACAACTGACATATCCTTATATACTCCAGTTCCCACCAAAACTACACTGTCCATATATGGAATATATCCACAGGGATATCAACACAGTCTTTCGGATAAGGAACTCATTTCTCTTTTCCTTTCATCCAAAGAGAAATATCATTTCCTTCTCCTCAATTAACTGATAACAGACACACATGCGGGAGGTGGTCCTGACAGTTAACCGCATACACGAAAGCAAAAGCATAGGTTACAGGTGTATAGATTATAACTGGTAACATGAATCAGGTATACCACACAATAGTATACAGATCAAATTATACAATAAATTATAAATGTCCAATGTCTTGAAGGCCGACAGCCTGGAAACAGGTAACAGTGATTCCATGAGTCCTTGATATACAATGTATGCATTCCTTGCCATATCCAATCTACATCTGCCACAACACTGCAGTAGAAGCTCCACCAGAGAGCAGACTGTGCAAGCCATAATTCCCGATGTCTAATCCAATAGGAGGCCACATGGTTAGCAGGCCACTTGAGGTCAAAAACCTCCTTGAAGTCATGAACTCCATTATTTCCAATGGTGAAAGGCCTTCTTGAGGTCATGGACTCCATATTCCCAATGGTGATACACTTCCTTGAGGTCATGAACTCCATTATTCCAATGGTGAAAGGCCTCCTTGAGGTCATGAACTCCATATTGCCAATGGTGATAGACCTCCTTGAGGTCAAAGACCTCCTTGAGGTCATGAACTCCATTATTCCCAATGGTGAAAGGCCTCCTTGAGGTCATGAACTCCATATTGCCAATGGTGAAAGGCCTCCTTGAGGTCATTAACTCCATATTGCCAATGGTGATAGACCTCCTTGAGGGCATGAACTGTATATTGCCAATGGTGGAAGACCTCCTTGAGGTCATTAACTCCACATCATCAAAGATATGAGACTGCCTTGAGGTAACAAACTCCATATTGCTGATGGTGAAAGACCTCATTGAGGTCAAGGATTCCAATCATCATAAGCGAAGGACCCCATCAAGGTCATAAATTCCAAAACATCAATGGTGAAAGACTCCTACAAAAGTCTGGAAGTAGCAGCAAACTGGCATGGACATTGCCAATAAGACCTCCTGAGGTCATGAACTCCATGTAAATAACAGTGCAAGATCCCCACCAAGGTATGGAAGTAGCAGCAACTAGCATGGACATATTCCCAATAGGACCTCCTTGAGGTTAAGAATTCCATGTCATCAATAGTACAAGAACTCTGCCAAGGTCTAGAAGTAGCAACACACTGGCATGGACATATTGCCAAAGGGACCTCCTTGAGGTCATGAACTCTATGACCATGGTCTGGAAGTAGCAGCAAGCTGGCATAACATTTGCCAATAGGATCTTTTCAAGGTCCTGAATCCATGAATTCCATGTCATCAATAGTGCAAGACCCCAACACCAAGGTCTGGAAGTAGCTGCAAACTGGCATGAATGTGTTGCCAACAGGATCTCCTAGGAGTAATGAATAGGTCTTCAAGGTCATGAATTACATATGTCATCAATAGCGCAACACTCACACCAAGGTCTGAAAGTAGCAGCAAACTGGCATGAATGTATGCCATAGGACCTCATCAAGGTTGTGCATTCCATGTCGTCAACAATGCAAGACTTTCAACAAGGTCTGGTAGTAGTAGCAAGCTGGCCTGTGCAATTGTCGATAGAACCAATCAAGGCCAAGAACTCTGTGAAGGTAATAGACCTCCCTAAAGGACTTGAACTCCATTTAGAATAACGAATGACCCCATCACAGATCACACATCAACGTTATTGGCCAGTAAAGATTAAGAACTGCCTGTATCCAATGAATTGGGAATGTCCCAATGTTATGAGCATCCAATTACATAACCTCGACCAGGTGCTATGCAGCCAGGTACAACACAAAAGTGCAGCTTCTGAAATACGCCATCCATGGTCAATATACAGTACAACAAGTTATTTCCTCTTCTTCAGCCAACCATAAAAGGCAACATTCTCTTGCCCATGGATGATCTCCACCATCAATAACACAGTATATATAGATCCTCATAAGTAAACATGTACATGTAACTGATAAGTGTGCATTTCCGTATTTCAAATCCAAATCAAGACAAAGCTTGTTCTTCTTCTTGGTGACAAGCCCCAAGGGGTTACAAATCCACATATCATGTCACTGAATATCCTGTAAACTGCCACAATCCAAAAATAATAGCTTAATCCACAAAATTGGTGTTTTGATATAAAGTATTCATGTAGATATTCAATTTCCTTTGTAAAGGTACAAACAGAAATGGAAGATGTCCAATAGATTTCCAAAGGTACGGTTTATGCATAATTTCAAACACCCCGGCCATTACCTTTAAGTGCCTAACTGACTCAGCATCCTTTTCCAATTTCGTTTCTGACTCGAAGCCATTCATCTTCCTTCCTCGCCCTATCAGTCTATGTAAACTGTTAGTGTTATCATTTTGATCGCCAGCCATCACCATCGGATCGCGATCCTCCTAATAACAAGTGGCTGATATATCCTAGCTATCGACCCCAGTTTGCAATCTTAATCAACTTGTTTCTGTTCCTAACTAGGGCAAAACGTTTTTTTCCCCCACAATCCTACTGACAGCTACGAGGCTGTTCAATTCTTTCAGGCTTCACATCCAAACTGCTACAAAACCGAGATTGAAAAGTTGAAACTGAACCCTGATTGACGCGGCTCACACGCTTACGTTTTGGTGAATTACCTCTCGTCGAAGTTTCTTTAGTTCAGTGCCATTATATATAGCTGACCGATCTTAAGCAATAAGTTGTTTTGCTCAACCAGGTTGCCACTTTGGCCTTCCTAGTGCCCGCTCGGATTCGCCCGCTCTTCAGCTTACGGCCGCCATCTTGTTCGTTATCCTCACGCCTGCGAACTTTGGTCAGCGGGATATAAAATGGCAGACAGAAGAATTATTTGTTTCATCTCCGTTAGTTCTAGAGACATTGCAATGTGATGTTAAGAAGGCTCGCCTCCAAAAACTTCTGCCAGATTCCCTTCTACGCAGATTGCTCTGGTGATCTGTTTCCTCTGGTTGAGAGTCCTTGACCTTGTACACAAACTTGGCGTGGGAGTTGCGATAAAAGCCAACTGAACGGCTACGGAACTGACGAGTGACGGGACGAGGATTACAAGAACGTCACCGGCCCGACATTAAACAGCAGCAATCAATTTTGAAATAGCGTAACGAAGTTCCATACAAAGTTAATGGTGGAAAGAATCATCTATAAATGTTGCAGTCAGGACCACGAATACATAACTACAACTGACATATCCTTATATACTCCAGTTCCCACCAAAACTACACTGTACATATATGTAGTATTTCTAAGCCAAGTGATTGTTTTAGACGTGTTTCTAGATCCTTGTGCCATGAACAATGTCTCGGGCTACGGCTACGCCCTCGGGCTACGCCCTCAACATTGTTCATGGCACTCGGATCTAGAAACCACGTCTAAAACAATCACGCGGCTTTGAAATGGCTTCTCAAACATCATTAGATATCCATGACACAGAGGACAATGTTGAACAAACATTACTGGTTATTGCACGTTCTGATTATAAAATAGTAACAATGTGGTTTGAAAGGTGAACATTCCATGAAATACTTAGTGTACCGTAATTCACATTTTTTAAAGAACTTGCGATGGAGGAAAAAAATTAGATGGTCACAAAGCCAACTAAATTAAAAAGATTCCGGGACCCACAGACAGAAGTGAAAAGCCTTCTGAGTGTGAAGCGTGCTGTTCCAAAAAGTACGGGATACAAAACTCACTGGGGACTAAAAATATTTGAATCATGGAAAGCAGAGAGTCGGAACAAATTTCCCAAAGCAGAGGCAGCTAACCCGTTTGGTTTAGATGTTAACTTGGTGCAAAATTTGGATACGAGCCTGGCGGATATGTCCTTGGAAAGTTTGAATTTTTGGCTTATTAAGTTCGTACAAGAAATATGTGATAAAGATGGGGACCCTTATCCGGAGAAGACAGTCTACCAAATTATCTGTTGTATCAAGCGTGATTTCGAACAAAACGGGAGTGCAGAAGCTAACCCGCTGGATGTTAATAACTTCTTGTAAGTAAACAGAGGTTTTATTTTAACAGCATTTTTTTTATACCCATGACAAACCTGGTTATTAATTTTGTCTTATGTTTAGTTTTCAGATATTTAGAAAAGTTTTGGATGCTGAAATGAAGAAGTCACACAGAGCTGGCGACCACTTGTCGGAGAAACATTCTCGTGAGGAGAAGAAACCAGTCACCCAAGAGGAAGAGACACTGCTGTGGACAATGGAATTACTTGGAGATAAGAATGCAGAAACTTTGTTAAATACTATTTACTTTTATGTTGGGAAGGTTTTTGGCTTGAGGCCATGTGAACATAGGCAGTTACAGCTGAATCATTTTTTCATAGGAGACAATTACATTACTTACAAAGAAAATATTTCCAAAACTTATCACAGAGGTTTAAAAGATTTAAAAAAGAAAGCTAGATTCGTGAATCACGAATGCCATCCAGAAAGCGTTGAACAACACGAGTTCTGTCTTGTGGATATGTTCAAGCAATATGTTTCTTTAGAGAGGAAGTTGGAAAAATGTGATGAAGCGTTTTATTTTCGACAGAGTAAAAGAGAATTTATATTCGAAAATGCGCCTGTAGGTACATGTATTCACAAGTTACATTCAATCCTTCCGTCGTTGATGGAAAAAGCTGGTCTTAACAAGAAGACAGCTCACTGCCTTCGTCTAACAACAGCTTCCAATTTATTTCAACAAAAGCATGAAGAAAACTAATACGCGAGCGAATGGGGCATGTTTCATCAGCTCTGTTTTTATACGAGAAAGCAGACAAAGCGCAGTCAGTGGCAGTTTCTAAGTGTCTTGGACCACCTATTGTGCCTTCTATTCAGTCAAAAGAGGAAGAGAAGCTGTCTTTTTCAGATGAAGAATTTGATGAAATCGTTAGGGAGTTTGACTGGTCAGAGTTGGATAAGTATGCAGAAGTAGAATCTCACAGAAGAGAGAATGCGGCAGAGCAGCTGCTATTGTCAAACAACAACTTTAGTAATTGTACGGTTAATATTTCATTTCATCAGAAATAAGTTCTGGTTCCATGAATTTACGTTTAGCTTTATCGTTACTACATTAGGAACTGAAATATTGCTTAAATATTGAAATATGTATATCTCTTATTTTGATAACTTCTGTCCCATTATTGTATGTAGAAACTAGGAGATAGTTATCACGTTACACCAAATTGCCTAATTTCATGTCTCGTGTTCTCATGTTTTTAGAACTGTAATCTAGGACTAATTTGCATATTGTCTGTACTTGGAAACGATTTCAAAGTACAGCAAATATGTAAATTAGATATTGTTTTACCCCTCAATTTCCCTCAGCTTCAAAGCCCAGCCCACTTGAATAATTAACTTTGTCATACTAGCCCTAGTTTCATGTATCAACACGTGACCTCAAACGAGACTCCTCATTGGCCGATGTGTCATGAATATCTAATGATGTGTGAGAAGGAATGTATCCACAGGGATAGCAACACAGTTTTTCGGATAAGGAACTCATTTCTCTTTTCCTTTCATCCAAAGAGAAATATCATTTTCCTTATGACACCAAAAAAAACAGTACAGTATGACAGAAGCTAAGACATTTTTGACCAACTCCAATGTTGCGACCTTTGGACAACTAGCCTCGCTCCTATACCATTGTTACTTAACTTCTTCCTTCACCAGCATGAGGTATGAATAAGGTGCATGCTAACCAAGATGACTAATAATTATTTTTAGTCTCCTTTGCAGCCATTCTTTGGGTCATCTCTGTCCTAGCCCCACTAATGTGTTAACAGCTGCTTAATTTAATTGTCACAGCCAGACATTTTTGATTGTTTACGTTAGCCAATCAAAACAGATTACAGCATACAATGATATGAAATAATTAGCAATGACTCGCTGTGTCAACATTTCAAGCTTGCCAGTACAGCATCAAAATAAACAAGTTCTTCCAAGCTACATCTTCTTTCTGTTAAAAGCTAAGAACAGAGGGAAGGTGAAGCTACTTGAACCAATTCTACATAGATCTATATTTTCAAGTTTAGCCTCTGGGTTAGCTCAGTGGTTAAGTTCTGGTCTGTTGTGCAGGAGTCATGGGTTCAAACCCCGGCCAGACAAACACTCAAGAGACTTTATAAAATAACTGAGTAGGAGGTGCTGCCTTTGTGAAACAATCTCGTTCTAGAACTGCAAATGGTTAGACCTTCAGGTCTTCTCAGATAAGGATGTAATCTTGTAGGTCCCACGTTAGCCTCAAGTTTATCACTCTAGATTGTCACGAGTTACCAACGTTATGTGTTTATATTTCCAGTATCATGGTTCATACAAAATTCAGAACTTTTTCTTCAGGACTTTTCAAGGACTTATCAAGGACAATCCACTCTTTTCAAGTACTTGTTTTACACAGGTTCACACATTAATGACCTGAAATTCTACACAATTTAGACCCAATGTTAGACCCTTTCTCTGACTTGTTTGACGAATCATTCAGTGCTGCTCTAACGATCTTTTGGAGGCAAAAATGAGGTTTCAACAAAATTCAAGGAGTTTTGGTTAAAAAATCATGACTTTTCAAGGATAAAACCTAATCTGCCAAAAGGCCTTTTTAAGGACCTGGCAGTATTTCAAGGACTTTTCAAGGACCTGGCAGTATTTCAATGACTTTTCAAGGACCTGGCAGTATTTCAAGGACTTTTTAAGGACCTGGCAGTATTTCAAGGACTTTTCAAGGACCTGGCAGTATTTCAAGGACTTTTCAAGGCCTGTGCGAACCAGTTCTATTATCATTATAAATTAATTATTACTTGATTAAAATCACTCACCTTTCTCCTTTTGAGATCAGCAAAGAACGTTTCTAGCTGAGAAGACAAAAGCATGAACATGTAAATGTATAGAGGCTGTTGTATACTGCCCGGTCTACAAATAGTAAAGTACTAGGAACTTATTTTGACTGGGGGGAACAAACAAGAAAATATTTGACTCGAGGTCATGACGTACAAACTGAGCAAGTTGACTGAGAGCCAAATATTTTTCCATCCAGCCTGACCTAACTAAGTCAGTAATTTTTTTTAAACAATGTGACCACTTTCAAAATAATGGTAAAACAACAAGCAAAATATTGAACAGGGCTAGAAGGCTTTTTCTGGCGAACTCACATCAATACGTATGGCCTGCATTACGGGTAGTTCATAAATGGCTTTGAAAGGAAACATGTGCTAGGCTGTATGGGTCATAATTTTGTATTAGAGCAGATTTCGTATGAGTGGGACAAACTATGGCATGTCCGTAGCCTTACCGTAACCGTGCTGTACTGTATCTCTGTAATTTGATTGGATCAGCAGGACAAAAACAATGGGAAACTATTTCAATGTCACGGCATGCCGTACGGTAACCGTGCTGTAGTCAGTGCTGTAGTTTGTCCCAGTCATACAAAAGCTGCTCTATGGCATCTTTTCGGGGTTCCTTTTAAAATTTTCAATGAGCATCCAAGTCATTTTTATATGGGAGTCTCAAGTGTTAAATCCAAAGTTGTTGTTGTCTATTCAAGTGAGTTCTCCTAAAATGTATCAACAAAGCTACACCATAATATCTGTTCATACACTGTGACATCACTCAGTCTCACCAAAGTCCTATCAATGACATGAACATAGTAGGAGACTGATTTGCCAGTCCATGAGACAGCACCTCCTATAGGCTTGAGTTCAGTCACTCTTAGAATGGTGCCAATATCTGAAACAAAATAGAACTGTAACTCAAAACTTGTGACAACCGTCACTGTACAGGTATCTGTTTATTACAAGTAATATAAAGTCCACTGAGTGAATTTCTTACTGGGAATTCATGAGTTCATGTACAGTACCGCCAAGAAACATATGTACATTTCATTGCGAGCAGATGTGACCACAAAGTACGATCCGCTCGCACCTTGCTCGCGATCCGCTCGCACCTTGCTCGCGATCCGCTCGCACCTTGCTCGCGATCCGCTCGCACCTTGCTCGCGATCCGCTCGCACCTTGCTCGCGATCCGCTCGCACCTTGCTCGCGATCCGCTCGCACCTTGCTCGAGATCCGCTCGCACCTTCCTCGAGATCCGCTCGCACCTTCCTCGAGATCCACTCGCACCTTGCTCGCGATCCGCTCGCACCTTCCTCGCGATCCGCTCGCACCTTCCTCGCACCTTGCTCGCGATCCTCTCGCACCTTGCTCGCACCTTGCTCGCGATTAGCTTCCGATCAAAAGCTGATCACGAGCAAATGTTGCAAGCAAAAGTCGCGGTAAAATATTTTTCTTTCTACATACATGTGTAAGAATAAGAAGTGTATGAAACATGGTAAGTTAAACAGAAAGCGAAGCGATTCTAATTCCATGTTGCTTAACCATAACTTTGCATATGATCTTGTGAGAATACGGCTTCATATGGTGCCAGTCATTCGCCAAATAAGTATTAACGTCTCCGTTAAGGTCTACGTTTGTAAAAGTGAAATTTCACTTTATACAGCAATGGAATATCGCTTTTTTGGATATGAAATTTCACGTCTTATATTGGAAATCAAGCGCAATCTTTTCGCAAACACTCAGGTGCTTGAGTTTTGTTCTTTATTGAGTACCACCACTGTTCGTGTATTACAGTTAACTAAGACACAATCGCTTCCGAAAATTAAAACTTCTCGAGACAGTTGTCAAGACAGCCGTCCAAAATTCGGCAAAAGTGTATTCTCAAACATTTCACACTTGGAAGAGTTGTGTTCTTTTATTCAACACTGCAGTTCACACTAGATGAGTTGTCTTTCTTACTCAATACTGCCGTTAGCGTTCTCATTAACAAACAAAGCCAACTGCTTCGAAGTAAACATTCTTTAAGACAGGCGGCCCGCTAACAATCTTTGATTAAACTTTTATTCTTGTTCATACTTGATGAGTTGTCTTTCTTACTCAACACCACCATTCCCGTTCTTATTAACAAACAAAGACAACTGCTTCGAAGTAAACATTCTTTAAGACAGATGGCCCGCTAACAATCTTCGACTAAACTTTTATTCTTGTTCACACTTGATGAGTTGTCTTTCTTACTCAATACCACTGTTCGCGTTCTTATTAACAAACGAAGCCAACTGCTTTGAAATAAACATTCTTTAAGATTATATAGTGGTACTTTTCAGTTGGCGAGTGCATTTCTACATTAAATTTTGTGTACTTGCCGTTCGAGTTCTGAACGGTACATGTAAATGTCTTTTGCTAAACGGTCAGAAATTGCATTCAGATACATTAAGTTTTTTTCTGTTGAGAATCGATTCTGTGACTGCGATCACAATCGCGATCACCAGTTGATCACAATCATTTTGCGATGTGATCGCGAGCATGGTGCAAGCAGATTGCGAGCAGATCACACTTAGTGATCGCGATCTGCTTGCGAGCAAATCACGATAAATGTACATAATTTTATGTTTCTTGGCGGTACTGTACATGTGTATAGTGTACTCCTTACATAAACAGATTCAGCTATTTGAGGCAATGTTTGACATGTCAGCTGTCTCTAGCTTTCTATCACAGCACTAAACATACTTTTATCAAGGCTGCTATACATGCTATACTTGATGAAGTTCAGGGTTTAACATAACTACTACAGCCCCGCCGAAAATTATAGGGACATTTACCGCGTCCATACCTCGTGCAATGACCGCGGTTTTTCCTCGGTAAACCTCGGTCATTTTTGCGGCCGCCGCGGTCGTTTTGAAAACGCCGCAGTCATTCTTGGATGCGGTGCTAACCGAGGTCGTAACCGAGGTTTGGGACACAGTGTACATGTGTCAACTTGAACAAGTGAGATTGTGGCGAACTAGTCAGTGCCGTGAAGTGCTTTATTTGAAAGTTAAACACACAAACAAAAAACGACAGTACATCGAACTGTTAGCTTTATGGGAATAAACTGTGACGAACTAACCATAACCCGTCAATTGTGAACTGTCAGCCAGACGCGTGTCTCATTTCTGACACAAATACAGTGGGGCGCAATTAATTTACATTTACGCGAACTGACTGGTGTTCCGATGCATTGAAGCTCTTTTAATTCAGAAGGAATTGCAATTTCCCAGTAGAAGTTTTCTGATAAGAGTAAAGACGTTTTTGCACGTTTTCAATATGACAAACGTTGCTTCAAAACTCTGTTGATGTTCTGTAAGTTTTCTGACACATTCACGCCTGACTGACACATTCACGCCTGACTGATTGCACGTGAAAATTAAGAGTTGAGATTTTAATACCTAACGCAAGCATTTACAATGATTTCTGCCGAAACCTTTTAATACTAGTAACAAGACAAGGGTCTACCGTAAATGTGAAACTACACTGAAGCAAAAGTTTATTTGGTGTTATGCTTTGCGCTCAGCGAGCGAGTCAAGCTTTGAAGCGGGCCACGCACCGCCGGTCTGGGAACTAAGCGAGCAGCCGTTGTTTTGTTTATTTTACGGCTCACAATATGGTCCGAATTTACTTGAAAACTTTATACAATGACTTTTACAAAGATCTTGGAGGCTGACGTGAAAATATTCGTTCATTTTCGCCGTAAAGCCCCGAAAAGCCCCGAAATACGCCGTTTAGCGTGCCGACTTTGAAGTTTGTTTTAGAGTGACAAACAACGGCGCCGTTGAAGTCGTGAACCAGACAAAGAATAAAATATTGATGTATCTTAGCGAGCGGAGTCCGAGAAGTTAAAGCTTTTTTAATGGCGGTTTAGCGTGCCGAGTTTGAAGAAGTTTGTTTTAGAGTGACAAACAACGGCGCCGTTGAAGTCGTGAACCAGACGAAGAATAAAATGTTGATGTGTCCTAGCGAGCGAAGTCCGAGAAGTTAAAGCTTTTTTTATTGGCGGTTTAGCGTGCCGAGTTTGAAGAAGTTTGTTTTAGAGTGACAAACAACGGCGCCGTTGAAGTCGTGAACCAGACGAAGAATAAAATGTTGATGTGTCCTAGCGAGCGAAGTCCGAGAAGTTAAAGCTTTTTTTATTGGCGGTTTAGCGTGCCGAGTTTGAAGAAGTTTGTTTCCAAACAACGGCGCCGTTGAAATCGTGAACCAGACGAAGAATAAAATGTTGATGTGTATTAATGATGTGTATAAATATTGAGAAGTTTTTAAACAGTGTCTGCCGAGTTTCAAGATACTTCTCTAGAAGGAAAATATCACTTGTGAAATATCACTTCACCAAAAGTGAAATAGAATTTTCATTTCGGCTCTGAGCCGCGGCAAGCGCCTCGGTTGATGACCTCAATATGCAAACCGCGGCGTTTTCAAAAACGCCGCGGTCATTCTGCAATGACCTCGGCAGAAAACTGCGGCACCGCGTCCAATGACCTAGGTTTTTCCGCGGTCGGATGTCCCTATAATTCCCGGCGGGACTGTATACTGACACAGACCAACACTAGTTTATACACAGACTGATAAATAATCCATTCAATACTTTTTAGTTTGTCATAGATAAAAATTTTTTTTTAAACAAGCCACAGCTTGGGTTTGTTCTCATCACTTTTGTTCTTTGTCTCAAACTTATACTCTAGGTGATTAAAGGTGACTTGTAAAATAGCATAGTAGGCTGTTTTTTTTTATGGTTTGACATACCTGACAGGTTTCTTGTAGTTGTTCTAAAGTTCAGAGGGCAAAATGCTTTAGAAGAAATGATCATACTTCCTGCAAACAACAACAACATTATTTTATTGATGACCAAAAACAATAGCAAGACATTATAATTATAGCATTTCTGTATTCTTCCAAAACTCATGAATAATTAATGAAGCAAAAACAAAGGAAATCAATGACTGTGAAGACATTTTAATACCTTATAAAATTTCATCCTAATTTACATAAACTTTTAGCTTGATTTTCTTGGCCAAAATAAGCCGTATCGCCAAAATAACTGAAAAAAGGTCTCTTTACCCTCTTTACAGTCATGTGAATGCTTTTGAAGTCATTTAATAAACTCACAGCAAATTTTGGGCCTTTATCAGTGAATTTCTAATTAGGATGAAACTTTATATAAAATTTCATCCTACTAAAAATTATTTTCTTTATGTCATTCGCTTGAGATGTGCATCTTTCTTTCATTGCATTCTTAAAATGCTTTTGAAGCTGTTTAAAACACTCACAGCACATGTTTTATCAAGTCTAAAAATTCTCGGGCTTTGCCCGATAAAACACTGCTGTTCATGTTTTAAACAGTACATAGAGCTCTGTTCACATCAAAACATGGAAGCAACATACTAGCTCACTATATAGTAGTTAAATACAAGAATTGATCATCATTGGAGTCACTCACTTGTAAGTCATTCTACAACGTACCTACAGTACTGCCTGGAACTATAGGTACATTTGATCGCGATCGAGTCGCGATCAAATTGCGTGTACTGACCGCGATCTGCTCGCACCTTGCTCGCGATCTGCTCGCACCTTGCTCGCGATCTGCTCGCACCTTGCTCGCGATCTGCTCGCACCTTGCTCGCGATCTGCTCGCACCTTGGTCGCGATCTGCTCTCACCTTGCTCGCGATCTGCTCGCACCTTGCTCGCGATCTGACTGCGATCACTGGATGATCGCGATCATCAGTCGCAGTCTACAGCCGGGAAACAAAATGCCTGCTTATGAACATTTCCACAAACCTCTTGGGTATATAAAATTTACGTGTACGTTCCACTTGAACACGGGCTAAACTTTTTATTAGTGAAAGAGTTTAAATCCAGGATCCTAAACCCAATGCAGGGGAACAAGTATTAATTCGAGATAGAGAGGTTATCATACGATGAACGGCAAATATCCGGCCAAGCGGCTGAAGTGGCAGGGTGTCTTGCGTACATGAAGCAATTTTAAAATGAAGCTTTTGAAGCTACAGTCTTCAAATCCGCAACGAATGTTCCTTGGTGGTCTTGACTATCTAATGGTTCATCTAAACATTCGAACGATGGTCTTGACCAACTCTCTGATGATTAGCCAAAATATTCTATCGCACGCGGCGCCACATGCGAGTTGAGTTTGTTGTAATCTCGCCCTTGTTCCGAGGTCCTCTGGGTTTCCTCCCTCCACAAAAACCAACAAGCTAAATTCCAATTCGATCTGCAGATTATTATTTTGATCAGCCACATACATGGTTGTTTCAAGTCCCGTTAGAAATATAAATATCGAAGGGTCACCAAAAGAAAGGTTGCGTGGGATTGCGTTACTTAAAATACCGTCCGATCGGCTAGTTCGGTGTTTTTATTCATCTGATAAACTTTACAGACTTCTGTACTTTCATACTTTAATATATCCGTCAATCCCTTCACGATTATTTAAAAGTTGTTGCGTACGCTGTATGTTTTCAATTCAACAGATTCAAGAAGCCAGCTTTTCGGTGTTTACATGTGCTTTCAGCCGTGGAAACTGTTGTCTGGTTTTTGACACAACAAGAGTGCCGCGAACTTCGCGGGACATGTGATTTTATTGCAGAATGCAGAGTTAAATAATGCGGGAAAGTTTCTCAACTTTTAATACTGGCAAGTGATAAACGTCTACCAAATAGAATATTCTGGAATTCTTTTTATTTAATGTGGGATCCGTCATTTTGAATTGAAAGGCGATGAGGTCCGAGTCTCAAATTGCTCGAACAGAAGTGTGACATTTTTGAATAATCAATGAGCTCCGACAGCAGTGTTTGTTTTGCTTTGAGATCACACTAAAAAGTATCTTCCTACCGAATCAAATGCTTTGAAAGTTTGTATTTTATTTACGATCTGAACAATTTTCACCTAATGCGAAAACTGGTTTGAGTCCATTCTGTCTAATAAAAACACCCAGGTGAATACATTTTGGATATTTTAATTCGTTATTGGTTAATTTGCCGTGAGATCGCACCGAATCTTCTGGAATTTCAATTTCAGCGTTTTTACTTCATCACTTCGTCAGTTTGTGATTGGCATTGCGGTTTATAATTGCCGTGAGACCAGTCTGCAGCGATTGGTCTGATGTCAGATGTGAAGCAAACAAGTCTCAGTGCTCGTGTTTGTTTTCAAATATGTGATAGGAATGGTCGTCAACTTTTATGATCCGTTCTTAAACCAGCGACAATTTACTCTCAAGTACTTCTTCATATAAATTGTAATATTGAGCTTTACGTTTTTGCCTTAATGCGTTTTTTTGTCAAGGGAAGAAATTGTAAAACGTTTCGCAAGGGCTCGGGTAAATGTGTACGTAAAATCTAATGTCCGATGAACGTAACTGCGATCATTTCCATCTCGAACACAGTTGATCGCGGTCACATCGCGAGCAAGGTGCGAGCAGATCGCGAGCAAGGTGCGTTCAGATCGCGAGCAAGGTGCGTTCAGATCGCGAGCAAGGTGCGAGCAGATCGCGAGCAAGGTGCGAGCAGATCGCGAGCAAGGTGCGAGCAGACCGCGGTCATTGATCGCGATCTCATCACGATTTGCTCGCGATAAATGTACCTATAGTTCCAGGCGGTACTGTATCTTATTTACAACCCTAACCCATACCCTAAAATACATGTAGGTATAGAAAGTGTGAGCAATTCCTGCATTTAGCTGCTTTAAATGTACTGGCTCAAATTTGAAGCATCACATAAAAAGTAATTACCTGGTCAGGCATGTGATTTTCCTTGAATTGTTACTTTTGTTGATATTTTGCTAAGTTATGAATAGCACACATGATGAGTGGAATCACCACTCCTCAGCCAATCAGTGTCCAATCTAGTGTGATTCAGTTGTGACTGCAATTCTATCACAAATTAACAGCACACTGTCTTTGACACAGTCATGTTGATAGGTAATTCCTTGACTGATAATTACCTTCTTTCATGGTGGAAAATCTCACTTTCAGCTGATGATCTACACCAGGTCCAAATGCAAAATTGTTCACAAATATCACCCTGTGAAAAGAATAGCATTACAAAGATACCAGGACTAGAAATTAGGCTTGCATACTTACAAAATGCAAGTAATTTTTGAGAAATGCAACTAAAATCTCAAGAAAACGTGCCACTGTTGCAAGTATAATCTTGCTGAACTGTTTGTGGTTTTATGGCTTCGCTAATAATGGCTGAAATAGCTAAAACAGTACACTAAATATCAAAGAAATAAGCAAAAACCATATGTTAACTAAAAAAGTAATAAAATTAACAAAGTAAGTACCGTATTTGACCGCGTATAAGCTGCAGGGTATTTTCGTTTTCATTTTGGAAAAAAGTAAAAAATTCCTCCCTGAAGTCCGGGTGCGGCTTATAAGCGGACTTTTTCAGATTTAAGTTCGAGTAAAATAAAATAATTAGCCAAAATTTCCCATCAAATGAATCATGTTATTACACTGTCTTTAAGTTTTGATCCGAACGCTTCACTGCCTTCTAAAGACCTGTTCCCTAAGACGGAAAACCATGTTAATCCGTAAGCTTTTGTCTAAGGACATTGTTCCATAAGACAGAATGCTTATTTCTTTGAGTTTGTTTGATTTGACTTGTGATCAATAAATCCGATACTCTGACATTTTTATGTTCCAGAGAAATTGAATCTACGTCAATTAACGACGTCAACAAATGCACAAGAGATATAAATTAGCATATTACGATCGGCTCACATTTGCACGCTCAGTAAGCCAAACATTCCATAGAAATGTTTTTGAAACTTCCCCGAGCCTTTTTTGGACCATGTATATCTATCTTAAACCACGTATAAAACCGATGAAAACGATTATTATAGTTTAATGTTCAAATTTCGTGCATTGTACAAAATCCAAGCATGTGATTGGCTAATGAGCGTGCATTATTGGTGACCACAGCACTCGACCCAGACCCTCTCTTACCTAGGGAAAGGGAGACCTGATACAGTGACTGAGTGAGCATTCACTTAGCCTTAGTTACGTGTTTGGACGGCTTACAATCGCCTATTTAACAGTGAAAATGTAGACAATAACTAGAAAGGTAACGACAGGATTGGACGCTGTTTCCTGTGTGACAGAAAAAAAAAAAATTGAGGCGAACATTTGCATAATCGCTCGTTGGAAATGGCTGATTTGCAAGTGCTGGAAGTACAACTCAACAAGTCCGAGTGAATAAAAGTTTCTACTACACTCTAGCAGTCTTACTGAAGAAATGGATTTTATTTCTGAGACCTTACTCTGTCAACAAGAGGAGAACGTTAAGCGAGAATTCAGTGGATGGTTCGAAAACCCAGGATTTTTTATTTGGAAAATGTTTGCATCGGAGCCGAGCACATGGAATGAAGCGGGTTTCAAATTCAAGTCAAGATTTCAGTTCACTGCCCCACTGGAATCTGCAGGTTAGTTATTTACGAATGAAAGAAACTATTAAAGAAAGTAAACTATCTAGGAGTTAAGCCGGCTAAATAATTGATATTTGAATACATGGCTCCAAGAGAAAGGTTTTCGAGTTAAATGTACAATCATACTTTTCGCCGGCTCACATTATATTTTGAGGCAAACATTTGCATAATCGTTTGTTAGAAATGGCTGATTTGCCAGCGCTGAAAGTACAACAAGTCAACATGTGTCCGAGAAAACAAAAGCTTCTACAACACTCTAGTAGTCTTACTGAAGAAATGGATTTTATTTCCGAGACCTTACTCTGTCAATAAGAGGAGACAATGAAGCGACAATTCAGTGGATGGTTCTAAAACCTAGGATTTTTTTATTTGGAAAACGTTTGCATCATAGCCGAGGACACGGAGGCCGGTTTCAAGATTTCAATTCACTGGAATCTGCAGGTTAGTATTTTCGAATGAAAGAAACTATTAAAGAAAGTAGACTATCTAGGAATTAAGCCGGCTAAACTGACTTGATATTTGAATACATGGCTCCAAGAGAAACGTTTTTAAATGTACAATGTACAAATCATACTCGCAAGGCGTCAACTAAACTGACCGAACGCCAAAGTAAAATATTCTTTGCAAAGTTTATCTATTTAGTTGGATATTAAAAGTCCTGTTTTTATTCATTGTCTGTTGAAATGATATTTCTTTGTGGAGATATTTACCGTAAAATGATTTAATTCATGCGAAATATTTGACTTCTTTATGAAAAATTTATTGACCTCTATGGTATTACAATTAAAATTCACGGCTGACAGTGCACTCAGTTTGAATATTAAAAGGGTTAGAGACTTTATGTTTGTGCTTTATCGGCAAAATACAGTCACTTGCTGACTGTTCGATGAACTCAAAATGTCTTCATACTGCATTCGGCCTTCGGCCTCATGCAGTATTCATTATTTTTCGTTCATCGTACAGTCAGCGCGTGCCTGTATTTGTCGATAAAGAACTCACAAGCAGTCTCTAACCCTTACATAACAGGAAAGCATTTTCCTTGAACATTGTTTGTGAATTTAGATAGTTTGAATTACACTTTAGCAAAAAGTCACGTAGAATTTCACATGTCAAACTGAAGTCGCACTTTATACTATAAATCAACTTGATACCACAGCAGCGATAACTGTTACAGCGATAACTGTTACAAATCTAAAGAGTCACGGCGATAGCACATTATGTTTGAAATGGGCCTTAGATCACACGAATGGCAGCTGCGTTCGATGAAGACAAAGTGTGATTGCAGTACAGTCGGGCCAAGTTTTAACAACATTTGTATTTTAGATAAAAAGAATCAGTTGTTTGAAGTTTTGAGAGAAACTCAGATAATATTTTTTGCTGTGATGTTCTAAACTCGGGGTGCGCCTTATAACGCGGTATATTTCATTTAAGTTTTCAATTTGAACTCGAGGTTAGATTGAAACCAAAAAGTGGGGGTGCGGCTTATACGCAGGGTGCGGCTTGTACGCTGTCAAATACGGTAGTTGCACTTGAGGTAAGTTCTGAGCTGTACTGTAAACTCAAATCAACAATAATTATAGTTGCTTAGTATAACTCACCCAGAACTTGTGATTTTCTCTTTCATACAGTCATCAAGAAAATCTCCCTTCACCAGCTAAACAAAGGAAAACCACATCAATGACCAATTTTTTACAACTCCTCAAATTATTTTATTTTCTGATTGGTTGATTTAACCTACCCCCCTCCCCCCCCCCCCCCTCAGTGTCAAAGATCATTTACATATTTTAATTCTATTAATGAATTTCAGAAAGATTTTGTCATCCCTGTAGCTCTAGGCCCAGTTGTTTGAAACAAGCATAACTTTATCCATTCCCATCCGAATGAATTGGATGACGTAAGATCGGGAATTAATCCAGTCTTTTTCTTACACGGTCATGGGTCGTCAGGAAAGGTCCAAATTTCACCATTTCGAACAAGCCTAGAACATAGAGTATTCTCTGTAAGCCAAAAATGTATTTGCAGAAGTACTCAAAACCATTCAAAGATTCGTATGTATAAAAATTGCAAAAGGGGTTAGGGGCAAATAGAATTGTTGAAAAAGGCTTCTGAGTCCAGACTGTGGAAAAAAAATTGATCTACCAATAAAAACGGTCCAATTATTACTGCCATATTGCATGTTTTGCTGTAACCATTCACTTTACTTTTTTTAACTGAACCAATTCACACTTACCGGTAGTTTTTAGATATTTAGATAAATACACTCATTTAAAAGTGTGCATTATACATTTACATGGGTATTAAATACGGTAGGATGAGCGCCACAGCAAACAGAATTTTGATGTCTTTAAACGCTCATAACAAATCAAGGATTAACAGAAATTCAATTTTCTTTTTGCAGAATTACTCAAAATGACCTCCTCTTTAAAGACTATTGAGATTGTAGGTGAGGAAATACAGTTGTCAAATTCCTCACAAGTGCAATTTGGGAGAAAAAAGCACTGCTCAGCCAATCAGTTTGAGTAGATATTATTTTAGTTATGCATTTCTCTTACTGTATATGGTTTATGGGTTTTGCCATACCACCTCATCCATTTCCGAAAGTCTCTGTCCATTTCCTATTAAAGGAAATAAATACATCATTGTGAGTACCATACTTCAAATTTTGAATCCCAAAGGCAAGAAAGGAGGAAGAACATTCCCTTTTTGTGCTGGACCATGTTTAACCAGGAAGTACCGTAAACACCGGCAGATAAGCCGCACCTTTTTACCCAAAATCTTTGTTGCAAATCGGGGGTGCAGCTTATCTGCAAGACACGGATCTCCATTCCACCAAAAAGCTTTTTGCAGTGTTGCTGTTTCTCAGTAACTTCAACAGTTACATGTTTAATATTTATAGTTCCTCCACGAGCCAGAAAATACCAAGCTAGTCTGGAGTACTCACATGGTAAATGACCAACTGTTTTTCCACTCTTTAGTACTTTAATACCAAATTTGTCAAACTGATTTTCCATCTCTCAAGATGTCCTTGTAGATGTGATTACCACATACGGAGGATGAAAAGGCAAACTTCTCACTGCACTCCATGTTGTTGTGCATGGCAGCATTCTAGTGTCCAGTTTTCTCTCTTCCAATAAAATGCCTGGTTACTAAGCTTTGATGAATGCAAGCGCGAGCATGTTTTTGTTGACGTGAAATTCAGGACTACATTCAGCTAACAATCAACCTTGGACGAAAAAGTACTGTCAAGCAAATGCTATGAAAATTCTATTGTATATGTGTAAGTAAGTAGACACTTTCTGATCTAAAATTATGGGTAAAACTACAGAGTTATATCGTTGAAAGTTTGATGAGGCACGGAAGTTGATGCAGCTTTCTAATCTTGATTTTCCTTTCAAAAAAAATTTCTCTCCAACATTTCTAAACTCAGGGTGCGGCTTATCTGCGAGTGCAGCTTATCTGCCGGTGTTTACGGTAATGCCTATTATTAACAAACCTGTGCATAAGCTGCTGGTATGTCTGCCTTCTCAATACCAAAACACTCCTTGACACTGCCTGATGCGGCCACTTGAAGAATAACCTGGCCAACACCTAGAAATAATGACAACAGAAACACTTCTTACAAAAACACTGCTACAAAAAATGAATAAAAATATACAGATTCTATACCCAGTAGGATTACTGTTAACCTGCAATCAGGCCCTCCTTACCCAAGAGAAAAATTAATAAAAAAGAAAGAGAGGGACCTTTCTCTCTTTCTTTCACACATCATTGCAGCCTGATTGCAGGTTAGACTAGGGTACAAACACATGACTTATTTACTGCCTGGATGGTCTGTATAGAGAACAACTGAGCCCAAGGTCTCTTCAAATGTACTGACCAAGGCCAGAATAGTTCTGTATAGTCCAATATAGTGCTGTATAGTCCAATATAGCACTGTATAGTCCAATATAGCGCTGTATAGTTCAGTATAGCACTGTATAGGCCAGTATAGTGCTATATACATGTAGCCCTCTATAGTCTAGCCCTTCTATTCTGCATTATTTTAGAATGGCTAAACATGGTTCCAGATGGCTAATGATGGCTAGACAGGGTACACATAGTTGGCTGGGTCTGTAAGTAGGGACTGCCAACTCTTTTGTAAGTTTTGTACCGACCATGCTGTCAAACGGATCATATTATTTGGGAATCCCTCCCCCACCCCTTCCCAAAAATGATTCAACATTTTGTGGTAAACTACGGTATACTCACCACTGCCAAGATCAATGAAGGTTTTGTCTCCACCCATGGGGACTTCCCTGATCATCTGAGCAACCAAATCAAATGATGTCTCACCATAAACCTGTAACATAAGTAACATTATCTTTCATTGTTAGTGCCACTACGAAATTCAACCATTTGGTTATGGACTTTTTGTCTTCCAAATAGACAAACAGTGACAGAAATATCCAAATCAGTAAACATTTTTGTCGAAAGACCAAACTAGACTGTGAATTTTGTGGAGAGCTCAACGTCAAAATCATATCTGCCATTACCGAAGGGTATTCCAAAGAATTTTCATTTTTTTTCATCCAGATGTTTGCTGTCGTGAGGTCATTTTCTCAACATATTGCTCTTTTAAAGGCATATTTCTATTCAAATCTTTGTTCTTTTCTTTCCATTGTGGGAAAAAAATGCACAAAGGTTTGTGTGAAAAGTAGTCACATGTGTTGTTGTGTTGAGTAAAATGATGTCACTTCTGCTGAAAATTAGCTCTGTCACAGGAAAGGATTCGCATAATTGCAGACATAAAAACTCAAGATTCAGACTCCAAAAAATAAGACTTCCCGGCCTTCATCATATTTAAAAATGGGTTTGGACAGGAAAAATTCAATTTTACTTTACAAATATGTAAAAACATTGCAATGTGAAAAATTGATTGTAGTGGCACTTTAACCGCCCACAAAAACTATAATCTACAATCTAACTGGCCATGCATGGATGCTCTGTTATACAGGGCATCTGACAGGATGCAAGGATGTGATTTCGCGTAATTGACCAAAAATAGCATCTGATCGCGTAATTTCACAATTTCTGCATAATACTAGAAAAAAAACAAATAAATCATAAAATTAAAGTACTTATCCTATATTATCCACATTCCTGGGGATACTTGACAATTCCAGGTGAAAATATACACCAATCAGCATTTACTTCCCTTCCAAAATACAGAAAATAGGCTTTGAGTTGTTCGTTGAACCGTCTTGTAGGACGAAAACACCAAGGTGTTTTACATACAATGCTGCAAGGGCCTGGGTACTAGTTTTCATACTTGATGTGGTCGGTTTGCGTTTGCTGTTTATAGACAGGTTTTCACAAGGAGGATTGGAAGGCCTTCCCACAATCCTTTGCGTACCAACTATATTATCAATTTTCCCGGTCACGTGAGCAATTCATTCTGCGTTGAATTTCGTGGAGGTCGGACCTCGGCAGCACAAATTTTCACAAAGCATCTCAAAACCAAAGTTTTTCCTGGGATTTTGACGTATGTTTAGGCTAGCTTTGACTTCCCCGTATTTCTGACCATTATTTTACAATGAAAGACTACGAAAAATGGGAAAATATACAGATAATTACCTGTGATTTGAGTGAAAAGTTTTCAATTTTAGAGGTTCGCGCACGCTACTGACGCAATCTGATCACGCCATTTTCGAACAATGAGCGCGTGCTCAAAGCTGCTCTTGTACGAGCGTGCGACTGAATAAACCAAAGTATTACTTATTTCTGCCCTTTATCTTTTCAGGTAATCATAATTGTTTTTAAGTAAAATGATTAACAAAGAATCGTCTTTTTTTTTGGTATAATTACCAATAAACACCACTCGTACTGTTCGCGAAATGCTTCACGAAAGATCGGCGTGAGTACTGTATATCCAGTGAGCGCGACATTTTGTGAATGGTATCAAAACACCGTAAACAAAACGCATTTTCAACGGCTTTGTAAACCTCTTAAACCTGGAGCCCTTTGGAGCCCTTTGCACAAATTAGACACTTAATTTATTTATGTCACTGCTCATGCTAATTTCCAGGTAAGGTTAGTTGTCTAAAAGGTTTGTAGTTAATTTCTTTCAGGGTAAGATTTACGACTTGAGTTCACGGAAAATTTCTCCCAAACAACCTCTCGAGAAAAGTGTCCGATAAATATGCTCAGATTGTATGAAAAGTTCAAAAATTGAAGATGTTTAGCGAGGAGTAAAGTTAGAAAGTATATTTCTGACTTTGTTGAATCCATCTCTAGTTTCTAGAGTTAAAAAACTTCAAGGAGAAATTTAGTTGGAAATGACAAAACTCGCGGGAATCTCCAAGTTTCTTGCCTTCTTGACAAATTTTCAAGCGCAAGTGTTCATGGGAAGGCCTTCCAATCCTCCTTGGGTTTTCATGCTGTTCTAATGGTTGTTTGGGATTGTTTTGCAGTCTACCTTCGCAAAGGAAGACAAAGATGTATTCACTTTCCTTTACACTCTAAAAAGGCGATAAAATAAAGAAAAATAATCTAGAGAAAAATTGTGTAATTTATCGCATAATTGAGCTTTTTTTCCACGTAATTGGGCAAACAATTTCGCTTACTTTCCCAAAACAAATTGCATCCTGTCAGATACCCTCTGTTATTGCAACAATTGGTTGCCTAATTAAGTGTTTCTTCATTCAGTTACACTGTAGAACCACTTCACTATCTACACTGAGGGAAGTCACATTGGAAACCCTGTGCAGGCCACATCCTTGAGCAGGGATGTATAAGTTGACCTTGTCTCATTCCTCTTCTAATCTATATGAGGTGGACATGTTCAAAAGAACCTGTTATGCTATTTTGAGAAAGAGTAGGTGATTGTCTCCTGTCACAACAGCCTAGTATTCTAGAGGTACTAATATTAATAATATTTTTCAAATAATTAATGTGCTTCATATGGGAGTTATTGAGAAAAAGACAGTGCAGTTAATAGCCCACTTCCGCGATATGCTTACTTGTCATGCACAAAGGTTTCAATACGAGGCCTCGTGCAAAGAGAAAAGAATAAATTTAAATTAGCATGGAGCCTCGTATTGAAACCTTTGTGTGAAAAGTAAAGCATATCGCGGAAGTGGGCTATTAACTGTGCACATTGTCTTTTTCTCAAGAACTCCCATGGATGTGAAACACATTTGAAAACTATTATTAATATTTTATAAATACAGAACTTGTGCTATATAAATGATTACATTTATTTATTTTACTGTACTGTAGATTTATATGTACACAGGGTTGTAACTAAGAAGAAAAGCAACCAGATAATACATGTAGGTCTTGCCACACACCATACATTCTTTGTAAATTTTGCACTTTTGAAAAGCTATTTTCTTCAAACTATTCAACATATTGATCTCATTTTGATGGTAATTACTAAGTGTGACTTTCTGATTTGATTTATAGAGTTGGTTTGTTTGAAGCTTGAAGTATAACTTATAATAATAAGGCAAAATGTAAACAATGACGTCAGCTGAAATCAGCCTATAGGTTAATACAGTTGACTACTAATGCAGGGCTAAAAATAACGGCCGGTCAACGGACAATGTCCGACCAGAATCCGAAGTTGTCCGGTCATATCTTTGCCTTGCCGGTCATTTTGACCGGTCACATTCACTATTTAGGAACCGCAACAAAATTCAGAGAAATAATCCCTTTATGGCTGGCTGTGGTCAATTATCACCGAGTAAACAACAGCGAGACTGAGCTGTCAGAATAATAAGATTGGGGAGTTGCGGTATGATCGCTTGATACGGGTGAATCGAAGCGTAACATGATTTGTGCTATGACACGTCAAATAGCTTCCTCTAATTAATTCAATATGGCGCCGAGCCAAAAAGCGATCGCAACTCGCCTCGATAACAGTTAACGCTATACCAACAAGTAAAACATACCATTCTATCTCACAGTAGTTCTGTTGTGTTTTAAATTGTCCGTTTGATTGTTAGTCAACGTTCCGATGGCCCACACACAGGTATGAATACATAATTTGTACATATTTGAGTTTTGACCGGACAGAAATGAGGTATGACCGAGCTAAACTGAATTTGACCGGTCATCATGACCGGCGACAGACCGGCCGTTATTTTTAGCCCTGTAATGTGCAATTACATTTGTCAGAGGCCATTGTTTACCAGAGAAATGACAGCCAGGTAGGTATTTGTTCTAAGGTTTGTGTATCACAAACAACAGGTTCATTTTCTACCCCTCCCTCCCTCCCTCCCTCCCTCCCTCCCTCCCCCCCCCCCCCCCCCAAAATAAAATAATAATAATAAAAACATCAGAAGAGAAACACTAACCTCTGGTGAGAAAGGCTCATAATCATTAAGTTTCTCAGGGTCTCTGACAGCCCTGGCATAGACGCTCTGTATTATGTGGCGCAGAAGTTCTTGAGAGGGTGCAACATTAATGCATGGCGGCGGGGCTCTTCCTTTCCACTGAGGAGTATATAATACATCAATATACAATTTGTAACAGTATCTACATGTATATATGTTGTAGGTCAATTTGACAATGTTTCCTTGCTTACCCAGGGGTCAATTCAACAAGTATTTAACAAGGCTGGTCATTGTTTTCTGCCACTAAAACAAACGCCAAACTTATTACTTGGGCTGCCTGTGGCAGGCACGAGTCTAAATCTGCAAGCCATTTTTTTTGTTCGCTGCAACAAAATTTCTGTGCATGCGTTAAATTATGCATTAATTGTTGGTGCTAATAGATTTCTCTCCAGTTCAGTCGCCAGATTATGCAGATGCTATTCCGAACTCCTGAACTTTTCGTAGGTTTTATGCCACATTTCATTTTACTCTCGGTCATAATACATACCAACACAAACACTGTGATCGGTAGGCCAACACTAAAATATTTTCGACCGTATTTTTGGCTGGTTTACCGATCTTGTATCGAGACCTGTGTATGTTTAATACACAGGTATACTGAATAGCTGATATTTTAATATATCAAAGTATACTGAGCGATTTACTAGCAAATACATATACTGTGGTTGAGCAGTTATGGGTTACTATCCTCTATCGAAGTCAGAAGACATCTGAACTCCTGAACAGTGAGAGCAACACTGTCACAAAGTGACAGAAATACACACTCAGCACAGAATTAATTTATGATGAGCCAAACAATATTCAACTCTCGAGGTAAACTTAAACAAGAAACCTCTCACGGCCGAGGTTTTGGTTCGAGAAATTAAAAGCTTCCAACAATTCCCTTTATAGTTCTGTAATATAATGAGCAGACTGAAGTTTTGGGAATGAGGGTAAAGCTTTTAATTAGAGATAACCAACAGGCATTTCAGTTAACAATCTTTAATCCAACAAATACCAAGATGGACTCGTTAATGGCTCATCATGTATAGCAAGAACAGCAGATAAAGTTACATAGAGGCACACAAATTGACATAGCTAACTCCATCACAGGATGGACAGGATACAACTTATAATACATGTATGGTACAAATATAAACATACACTTGAGACAATCATCTATTAATACTTGGAACCTGCAGTATAACAGAACAGCAGACTAAATTGTAAACGTGTTACATGAATAAGTAGTGTTTAAATTAAAAGGTCAACTTCTTTAATTTACATAGGAGAAAAACAAAAATATTAAATCACATATATACTAGGGGAGCAGAGAATGAAAGTCACCGCGCTACCGGCCACTCCTAAAGACTGCTAAATTCAGCCAATAATTCTTCCCTTTGGTTATTACTAAGAGGATTTCAAATGAAAATGTATTTCATCTTCAATCTCATGTGGCCCGAGTGAAAGCCCAGATGGGCTCTTGTTTACAAGTGGATAAAAGCTTTGTTGAATCAGAGCCAGGCTAGGCCTTCGTATCTCCTTTTTACTTGCAGCTTTCTATTCCAATTTAAAGAAAATGCCATGCCTATGTGTATCTGCCAAAAATCAAATTTATGAAGTAAAATACTAACAGTAGATGGTATGAGTGGTTACATTGACATGGTTATTTACAAGCCATGTTGATATCAGAGATTCCGCTAGGTATATGCACATGCCAGTTTTTACTGATACAAATTAAAACTGTATAGAAAAAAGCTGGACCTGCTGATTCTTTCATTATAGATCTGAATGGATTTATATCTTCGTAAAAAGTTACATGAGTTTCATATAGTTGTATAGAGGTTTTAAATATATTTATATTGTCAGTAGATTATATGACAGGTGAAGAGCCATCTGGTGGAGAAACTGTCATATTTAACTCATTATTATTATTATGTTTATGGCTGACAATGAGGACTTGGCAAGATGCACAGAGCACTGGCTGATAGAAGAGGCTAGTAGAATCTCTGGGGATTTTTACACTTGAATAGGTTTACTGTTCTGCTATTGTTAATGAAAATATTATTGATCCTTATTTGCTAAATTCGGTGCAGTTCAAATGTAACACAAATACAAATATTACATACATCTTGCAAAATAATATCAAATTGCATTTTCCTTTTATCTTGTAACTGTGACACCTAACTGGAAAACACACTTATTCAAATTACCTCAAAGCTATGTTATGGCGCTACATGTATGTATAATATTACTATGGAAATTAAAGTTCAAAGGTAAGTTTCATTTTGTTTAACAAGCCAACACAAAAAGGTTTTCTTAAGAAAAGTAGCTAACACTATAAAATATGAATTATACCCGTAGTTAGATCTAAGCTGTGTAATTAGCTAAGGTGTTAGAACAATCGGGGGAGAACGGAATATGTTTTATGGGACACGTGTTGTGAAATGGCATGTACAGATATTCAAAACAGAGAGAAACGGCAGATCACGAATGATAAAAACAATCTACAAACTGGAAAAAACCGTCTATATCACTTAGACAATAACTTCAATCGTATTTATTTCCCCTGAAAATCGTAATGTTCGTAATATTATCAACATAGAGGCAAAGTGGGGGAGGAAAGTTGGGTCCATTTTGAGCCCATGCCGGTCCCAACATATTATAAATTTTAATACGATAATAGATTTATACAATTTATGACAAATCCAAAACTTGTGTACTTACGAGTTGTAAAATTCCGTCTATGGCCCTGTTGTACCGTTCGCAGAGCTTCGACATACTCTCATAACTAGAAACATCAACAACAACGTCTTAGTGTGAAGCTTTAAGAAATAAAAGTTTTAACTAACTAACCTAGTGAAATTACCATCTAACCCATCTTGCTGCTCGGCCATAAAAATGCAATCTAATTTGCAAAAAATAAACAATTGAGGTTCTCGTCCGCTATTTGCATGTCTCAACCGGAAAAGCCTTGTTTTCAAATACCTGGTTGGATCGAATTCACTCAGGACATGATTCTCGACTGCTAGTTTGAGATCTGGGAAATCTTCACACACCCATCTGGAGAGAGAAAGTGAACCACCTTCTTTACATCGGTGCTTCACCAATGCTCATGCCTCATCTATATGTAGATGACTTCAGATAAAGTTCATGTGAATCACAAACGTGCAAACTGCAATGCTATCCCTACCTTATTGCATCCACGATATCTGTTGCATCGTCCCTGCCATCCTAATCAACACAAAAACACAATCAGATCTGGAGTACGACCGGTACAACACTTTCGCGAGGAAGATTTGTGTGACATACAGTACATGAAGTCCTCAACTTTACCGAGCAAAACTCACCCGATTTAGTGGCCATGTGTACACCAACGGCTCCGACCCAGCAGGACTTCGAAGCTTTAACTCCTGCACCATATTGCCCACCTAAATACCTCGAAGATAAACACGTAAAGGGTTATTCAAAAGAAAAACTGAAAAGCTCTTCGGTGGACGCCATGTTGCCACCTTCGACCCGCGGCCCGCGACCATGCGTCCTCAGCTGCACGCGTTTGATCACGTGGTGATTAACTGGGCTTCCGATTGGTGGAAAACCAGGAGGCGAATAATTGTTATATTGTTATACCTGTAGTGGGAATGAGTAAGTTCGTGCTGTACGGCATTTCGTGCGTGAGATGGCGCGGAATTCTAATTAATGCGACGCTACACAGCTACAACAAACAACATGGGATAAATGGCTAAACATTCCAGGAGGGTTACCCCATGTCCAATCACGAACAAGAAAATAAGAGAATGTAATACACCAAACCTGTCACACAGTTCGTAGACACCAAATTCACACGATAATAAAACCCAGAAAGTACAAGGAAATCGTGGCTGAAATACATGTACGAGTCGTTTGGTTACAAGTTCTATTTCTTTTTCAGTCGGAACTTGAAGTGTTCTTGATTACTGTGGTAAAGTCCCGCTAACTCGCGAATTTAGATTTTACTTTAAGAGCTTTAAAAAACGTCTTACCGTACCGGAAGACATTGAAGTCGAGTTCGGTGATGGGATATGAAAGTCCCTTTCAAGATATATTAAATTATAAACTTTTAAAATCTGTTCTCACCGGCTTGGATTCTGAGGCAGACTGTGTTTCCGGTACGCTTTGTCGATTTCAGTTGAGTTAAGATCTCTTTCACAGTTCGTTATTCTTGCCGATAACCAGGAGCCCATTCGATAACTAAATAGTTCCGTTAAACACGAACACAGATAATTTATACCGGGAAGTGCTGGTCAAAAACATACGAAGTGTGACGTATGCGGCAATGACGACACACGTCTCCCACTTCTTCTTGCACTGCGTGACGTATGTCCGTGATGTCGCAAGACCAGTTTTAAAATCTCGTCGTTCTTTGAGAGAGTCTGGGCACGAGAGGGTTGATGGCCCGTTGAACTCGCAAAGTTTACTTCATGATCGTCTTCCTAATATAAATCTCAGGAACAATATTATAATCTCAGACATTCCCGCACATTCCCGCATCAGGAGGCTAATAATTGTTATTAAAGATTGTAAATCAATAATTTCACTTAAAGACCCTGTGTCCGAGCCCATGGTGCTTTGCGCCAATGTTATGATTAGTTTGTTTATCAACGGCCGCATAAATTAAAGGCCAGCTTTTAGGCGAACTAAAATGCTCTCGATTGTTTACCAGTTTCATAAAAGAAGTACACATACACTTTGAATAACGAATTTCATAATTTCTACCGAATTAAAAACACAATCGAGCCCACGAATTTTCTCCGGATACTTCGAATATGATTTTAACAGTATTCGACAGGAAGCCAGTTGTTCTGTCTTTAGATTCTAATTAGGTTTACGAGTGCGACTTTTCACAATTCTACAAGCAAACACATACTCTTGCTACCTTGTTTTCATGTCTCCAGTATTGCTTAGCTGTATTTGAAGATCTCTACTTTCCTTGCGAATGATATATTTTGAGTGCAAAATTAAATGTCGTACTTGCACTCGAGTCAAACTCACAGCGAAGTAACAGCTGAACTCGGCAGATTGGACTTTGACCCGCGATCGTAGTTTTGGTAGCAAGACTTTAATTCTGGACGTACTGTAGGATGAAAAAAAAGGTTAAGGACATTGCTTTCTCTGCTAATAAAAATGCAAAACGTATACAGATAAGTATGTAACACCGCAGTGGAGCTCAGCCGTGCGAAATTATAATTACGAATGATCTTGATACCAGAAGTGGTTGATTTGTGCCGTTAAACACGAAAACAGATCATTTATACCGGGAAGTGCTGGTCAAAAACATACGAAGTGTGACGTATGCGGCAATGACGACACACTTCTCCCACTTCTCTTGCACTGCGTGACGTATAGTCCGTGATGTCGCAAGACATTTTAAAATCTCGTCGTTCTTTGAGAGAGTCTGGGCACGAGAGGGTTGACACTGAACTCATGATCTTCTTCCTAATATTTCCTAATATAAATCTCAGGAACAATATTATAATCTCAGACATTCTCGCACATTACTATTTTTAAATACAGGACCACTGAAACGTGTCCATAACAGTTTTCTTCCGTATTCTGTCAGGAAATGGTAGTTCTGCACTATAAGCTGAGCCTAAATGTGGTATATACTTCATGGTAGTGTTTCGTTCCATATAGTGGCGGCCCTGCATAATATATTAGCGCGCGCTAATGGAGTACGGTTATGGTCTTTTTAAGCTCTTCAAATCTTATTTTTTACTGCTACAATGTTTACTTTTTCTTAACTTCAGCTCGTACATCTACGTCTAAAGGTTAGTTTGACATATCTGGTGTATTTTGGTAGTGCTTTCTCTATATTCTTAACTTTAAAATTCAGTTTTCTATTTCGCTGGTCGGCATCTTCAAGCTGTTTTACTTATAATTTCATTTCCTTCTTCGTTGCGCTCTTAATTTATTGTTCTGCGGTCTTAATACATCAGTACATTGCTTAATCGTTTACATTTTCTTTACTTTTTCATTTATTACTATAGTTTTCTAATTCCTATTTTCCTACGTTTACTCATCAGTTATTATACTCTCACACTAGTACATTTTCGTTTGTATTGAACTTTCCATTCCGTCATTATCTTTCTCATACTCCGTTTAGTTTATTTTCACACTACAACACTCAGTTTCTTTCTATTTCTACATTTTAAACCATTATTTAGAGTCAACTTTCATCTCATTAGGTTCATTATTTTATTTTGTTTTAAGTTTTTCACTTCATCCTGACCAAACGGTTATTTTTTGGTTTGTATATTTCTCATACATATTTGAATTTCGAAGAGCATGAAGATTGCTCGAGCCCGAACATAACCGTTCTCGCAGCGCGCGCTGTAAATTACAACGTTTGAACTTACGCTACAAAAGGATTCAAAGGATGGAATTAGCATAATAATGGCCATGGCGTCTGGACGTTACTACCTTACATTCCGAGTTTTATTTGGCTTACTACTTTTCCAGTGGATTATTTTTGACAAAAATGGTATCCATAAGTCCTCTGCTGCTAAAGAACAACCTGGAATATGTTTTTCCATCTACAATTATTCACCAGCGAAGTGTTACGAACTCGCTTTTTTTGGAGCAAAATGGCCGCGGACAAGAGAGGCGGCGGCATTTGCGCCTACGTTTTGCGGACCTACAAAACAGAGGTTCTGACCAACATCTCACAAATCGCGCTTTCTGGTTTCCACCAATTACGGCTAAAAATACAAGTCAGAAACCTGAAATCCTTCATCATCTGTACAACCTACAGACCCCCAGACACTTCTTTGAGCTGTTTCGATATGGACCTTACAGATAATTATATTTATGCTTTGTTTTATAATGTACCTGTATACATACTTGGAGACCTGAACTGTGACATGGCAAGCATGGATACGGCTGGTTATAAAGCCCTTAATAACTTTTGTAGCTCTTACAATGTAACACAGCTCATAACCACGCCAACCCGGGTTACTGAGTCCTCTAGCTCAATTCTGGACGTTATTCTTGCATCTGACACGAAGCAAGTGCAAAAGGCCGCAGTGTTACAAAGCTCAGTCAGTGATCATGACCTAATTTATATCACTCTCAAACTGAAACAAATGCGCGGCCAAACCAGTGTACATTACTACTAGAAGCTTTAAACACTATAAGCCTAAGGCATTCGACAGGGATATTTCCTTACTACCATGGTCCATTGTGGATATTTTCGACGATGTTGACGACAAACTCTATGTATTTGATACATTATTCAACGATATTCTTGAACAACATGCACCTGTCAAAACTTTTAAAGTTCGCGGGAAACCTAACCCATGTGTTACTGACAATATCCGTGGATTAATGAAGACAAGGGATAAATGGCATAAAGCAGCTAAGAAAACAAATGATCCCTTGGCATGGACGACATATAGGTTCTTCAGACAGGAGGTAAAACGTGAAATTCGAATTGCAGATCAATCAATCAATGACCTTTATTTATCCACGATAAAGTTTAAAGCTTGGAGCTTGTGGGGTCGTGACTTAAAGGAGCAGTGTCACGATTAGTATTCATGCCCAAAGTTAACGTTTTGAAAATGTGTCAGGCGGACAAGAAATCAAAAGATGTGACAGAAGTAGAAGTCCGTGAGTAATCCGTTTGCATCGGCGTATTTGCACGATATCTCGAGCCGAAATTACTTTAAAACTATACTTCAGTATTATATGGTTAGGTTTGATGTTATATTTTTATAAAACAGCATTTTACTTATTTCAATCAAAAAGTAAATTCGCAGGGGCGCGTGACATAGCGTGATTTTGCCATTGTCTATAACCACCAATCAGAATCGTGACACTGCTCCTTTAACATAAATGTAATTAATTAACGAGCTAAAATAAGTAATTTGTAAAACTAAGATACTAATAATACTAATACTTATATTAAATAATGCTAGTATATAACAATAACAACTGGAATTGTAATAATGGTAATTGATACCAGTAAATAGAGCTGATGGTGTTAAATCTAAGCCTAAAACCTAAAATCTTAAATATCAGTCTCTTACGTTTCTATTAGTTTGCACAGATATATCCGTAAAGTCAAAATTTCTTATCAGATCATATTTAGAGGCGGTTTCGGTGAAGGCTAAAAAAGGGATTTTGTCGCTGAGCAGATACAGAAAAATCCAAACAACACCAACAGTATTTGGAAAACAATCCGTCACTGCATACCAAACAAGTCTAAATCACAGCGTATCTTTAGCAAAGACGATAAAACTGTTGCTGACGAATTCAATAAGTTTTTCGTTTCTGTCGGTCAAACTACCATCGAGAATATCAAATCGCTGGCCAATGAATACAATATTGTGACAGGAAGCAGCGATAACTTCATCCCAAGAGAATACCAAACATGCGAACAATTCTCACTGAGCCCCACTGTTTGTAAACACGTCGAGGATATAATATTATCTATGCCCTCTAACAAAGCTCCAGGGATTGATAAGATTCCGATCCGTGTAATTAAGGACTGCCTAGGCCCTATTCTCCCAGTTTTTACTTCCATTGCAAACACTTCAATAGCCACCAACACCTTCCCTGCACAATGGAAACTAGCTGAAATTACTCCAATACCTAAAGATGTACACTATGAACAAGCGAATAAAAATAGACCGATTTCGCTCCTACCAATATTATCGAAAGTCTGTGAAAGGATCGTCCACAATCAATTTACATCATATCTCATATCAAAGGGAAGGCTGTCAAATAACCAAAGTGGAAACAAGAAATTTCATTCTACAGAAACTTCTGTCATTGAAACAACAGACAAGATTCTCCAGGCCATTGACAACAAAAAACTAACTGCTCTGGTTCTTTTAGACATGAGTAAGGCTTTCGACAGCGTCGACCACAAACTGATGATCTCTAAACTACAAGATGTAGGGGCTTCACCTTCATGCACAGACTGGTTTCGTAGCTACCTGAGTGACAGACGGCAAGTTGTCCGAATTAACTCAGCCCTATCTGAGCCTCTTACTATGGTAAGCGGCGTGCCTCAAGGGAGCATACTGGCACCACTCCTATTCAGTATATATACGAATGATCTCACCTCTGTATCACAGAAATGTATTGCAATGAGTTATGTGGACGACACCAAACTACTTATATCATTCAATCTGAGAGAGAGGACATCTACAATAACTGATATAGAAGAAGATTTATTTAACGTCAGCAAGTGGTGCTGTCAGAACCGCTTATTATTAAACCCAGATAAAACTAAACTCTTAGTATTTGGTAGTAAACAGAAGATAGCTGAACTAGAATATTTTAAGATTTCATTGCTAGGAAAGGAGCTGTTACCAGTATCCAGTGCCAAAGACTTGGGCGTGATCTTAGACACGAACTTAACCTACGACGAACACATTACTAAGACCGTTTCTTCATGCTTTTCTCGACTAGCACAAATAAACCGTGTTAAACACGCATTTAATAAGAACACTTTAATTACTGTTATTAATACATTAGTATTTAGTAAGTTGCTTTACTGCTCGAATGTATGGGCAAATACATCTAATAGAAACATACGTAAGCTACAATCATGTCAAAACTATGCCTGTCGTATTGTTAGCGGGGCCAAAAAGTATAACCATATTACACCTATACTAAAAGAGCTAAATTGGCTCCCAGTAGATAAGCTAGTGTATTTTAGAAGTGCCACTCTGGCATTCAAATGTATGACTGATTCCGCACCAGGTTATTTAATATCTAAATTCACGAAGCGCTTCAATATTAGTGGTCGTGAAACTCGAAACTCGCAATTATTACAAATCCCCTTATTCAAATCTGCGAGTGGTCAGAGAAGTTTTTATTACAGAACAGTAAAAATATGGAACTCACTAGATAATGAACTGAAATTAAGTAAAGACGTTTTAAGTTTCAAGCAAAAGCTGAAGAGCAAATTATATCAAACTCAAAATAGGTTAAATTAATAGATGTAATTCAAATTATCATGTACACTGTAGTTGTATTGTATTTGTATTTTGTCTTTGAAAAGCCTTTTTAAGGAAAGATAAATAAAGTATGAAGTATGAATTAAATAAAATGATTATGCAGGGAGACTATATGGAACGAAACACTACCATGAAGTATATTCTCTAAATGTTGTGAAAAGTGAATATATTATCATTGGTCACGACAGAGAATTAGCCAAATATTTCAAAAGGCGGAATTAGACTTAAAAAGGTAAAGACAGTCAAATCGCTTGGTGTTCTAATAGATGAAAACATCATATTCAAAAAATATTCAGAAAAACAAGGCCGTTTAAGGTCGGTACTCCGTCGCGTACGCGACATTTTACCGTTTAAAAACGCTGAACAAATATATTTTTCTATTATCCAACCACATTTGGAATATTGTTCTGCTCTATGCGATAATTGTGGAATTACAGACATTACATTACAAAATAATCTTCAAAAGCTACAAAACAGAGCTGCTAGGATCATCCGGCTATGAAGTCGGATCGAAAGATCTGCTAAATCACCTAAACTGGCAAACACTTAGGGAAAGATGGTTGATGGTTCCTGCATTTTAACAGTTTTGATGTTAAAATGAACAATGATTTACGGCGGGTTTAAAGTACAGGTCAAGTCAGAGGCTAGGTCAGAGGTCAGGTCGCAGGTCAGGTCACAGGTCAGAGCACAGGTCAGATCACAGGTCAGGTTGCAGGTCAGGTTGTAGGTCAGGTTGCAGTACACGCAAAGTATTATGGGTTCGAACCCGAGTAGGAGCGCTCAAAATGTTATCTTCTCTCGTTTATCTTCACTTCTTATTTTCAATTCAACAAGAGCCCATCTGGGCTTTCACTCGGGCCACATTAGATTGAAGATGAAATACACTTTCATTTGAAATCCTCTTAATCCTCTAGATCTAATATTAACCAAAGGGAAGAATTATTAGCTGAATTTAGCAGTCTTTAGGAGTGGCCGGTAGCGCGGTGACTTTCATTCTCTGCTCCCCTAGTATATATGTAATTTAATAGTTTTCTTGTTCTCGTATATTGACCTTTTAATTTAAACACTACTTATTCGTTTAACACACTGCATTTGAGCAGGCATATATTCATTGTTTTGAACCCGAGAATTAACCGTACTACCGTACTTCATGGTCCCTTTCTTTAGTAGTGGGTTGTCGGTCAGGTGATTGTAAACTCTCGTCATTTAGCACAGAAAATGTATTCTGATGAATAGAGATCGGGTTGTCATGTAAGAAATATGGCTCTTGAACAAACTGATAAGCTTCAGTAGGTTGGGTAGTCTCAGAACATTGTCTTCTTTTTTGTCTTCTTTTTTTTTTTTTTAAGTTTGAAAGTCGGATCTCATGCAGCTTTATTATATCCGCTTTCAACTCGCCATTTTCAACTTCTAGGTCAATAATATATTCGAGATGACAGCATCTTGATTTCGGTCTTGTATATATTATCTTGCTGCACTAATTTGTCTTCCAAATGACTGAGTTTGGTTTCTTGATTCGTGTTTTGATGTGACGAGAGTAAGAATTCATTACGCATATCATATCAGGTCAGCCTCCATGTTACAAATCAAGGTCGTTAAAGCAGCGAGAGAGTTCTTATTGCGGGCTAACAAATATTTTTATCCTCGTGAAGAATCTCAAGAATTCCGTCTCTTCCGGTTTGATTTTGACTTATGTGTATGTTGCTTTTGGAGTTTCAAGGATATGTTGATCCAAAACTACAGGCTCTTGGGGTTTTTCATTGACTTGTGAACTTGCAGGCTCTGTAATTTGTTTTGTTTTCTTAGTATAACATGAAGTGTTGAACATGTTCATGTTATCAAGCATGTCGCGCGTGACCTCTGTTTCTTCGTTCATTAAGCTCTCTACTTTCATCTGTAATCTGGGAAACTCTATCTTTGCCCATGCCTTGGCACATAACTATTCCTGTTGTTAAGTAGACGTGGATGATTATAAGTAAAATCCTTCGACAGCTTGTACCGTTTCCGCTAGGTCAATATCCTCGCTGGAACGAAATAACTTGATCTCAATACTCTCTGATCCAACTTACGGTAAATTTAAATCTCTGACAGTTTTTAAGAGACTCATAATATTGGTCTTGAAGTGCCTTCACCCAAAATAAGATGTTCTCCTCGGATGTTTTAAATGCAGCACAGCGAGCCGATGGCTTATAGATTCCAATATCTATTTCTTCGAATTTTAGCTTTCCGGATCCTGGCCCCTACACTGGCTTCAGGTCGTCGTACGTGTCGTATAATAAAATCACTGGCCATCTGGGTAAAAAACGCGGTCCTTCGGCTCCGACAATAGCGCCAGTTGAAATATCCTGAGCCTGTATGTTGGAAGGCTTTCGCACGAGTGAAGTTAAATAAAACATTAAACTGGCTTACATTTGAGAGATGAGACTCCAAATTAGAGAGAAAGTTGCTCGCGGGTCCTCCGCCATCTTGCTTTACTGTATTAAATTATGTAAATAAATTAACCTGGCGATTGTTGCGTGATCAGCACAGTGCAATCTGATTGGTGTGAATTTGACCTTTAACGCATGCGCAGACATTTTGCGACACCCAACAAAAAAATAAAAAAATAACGACTTGCATTTTAAGACTCGGTGCTGCCACAGGCAGCCCGAGTAATTACCCTATATCATTATGACGTCACGACTTGTTTATGAGGGGGACAGAATCGACTTGAACAATAGAATTTTGAACTAAATCTGCTCTGCTGAGGAAAATTTAACTCATTCGAATTGTCTGGTTTCCAGATATCAGCTGTATCATGCGATCAATGTTTATCCCACAATATTTACCGTATTTGGTCCATGGCTGTTACCGCTATTCTACGTTCTTCAAAATGCATTTGATAGCGATTTCCTTTGTGTTGTTGCTGTTTTGTCCCTGTTTTGTCCCTGTTTTGTCCCCCTCCCACGACCGTGATCCTTAGCGTTTAAACAATAGATTGTTTTGATATGACGTCATAGTGATATAGGTCAATTGACCTATATCATTATGACGTCATATCAAAACAATTGACCTATATCATATAGGTCAATTGACCTATATCATTATGACGTCATATCAAAACAATCTATTGTTTAAACGCTAAGGATCACGGTCGTGGGAGGGGGACAAAACAGGGACAAAACAGCAACAACACAAAGGAAATCGCTATCAAATGCATTTTGAAGAACGTAGAATAGCGGTAACAGCCACCAAATACGGTAAATATTGTGGGATAAACATTGATACAACTGATATCTGGAAACCAGACAATTCGAAGTTAAATTTTCCTCAGCAGAGCAGATTTAGTTCAAAATTCTATTGTTCAAGTCGATTCTGTCCCCCTCATAAACAAGCCGTGACGTCATAATGATATAGGGTAATTGACTAGTGCATTAGTGTAGTATTTTCGTGATTACCGGGTCACCGATCTAGACCTTTTGAACAATTCTAGGATCGATCGTTTTAATGGTGGTCTTTTGTAACAGAGTTAATCATCGAGTTAGTTAGTGCGGTCGTTTTAATATTATTGGAAGTGGACTAATGCTTATTTTTATTTGTGTACGGTTGATTTTGTAACTATTTTTAGATTTAGAGGCTAGATGTTTTCTTGTTCCTAATTGTCAACGTGCATGAGTTTTTCAGATTACGTCTGTTTCGCAAGATGCAATTTGCCAGTCGAGTTTGTGGTGTTACAGCGTTCAGTACAAGTTGGGCTATTTTTAGATTATTTTCCCTGCCAATAGAGTACCGAAGAATTTTCGGACCACCGATTCGGAAAGAACATTACATACCAAAAATGAGGTGAATACGATGAAAAGCGGCCGAGATATGGACATTGGAATATATAATTTTCTTTAACAAATTATTGTATTTTTGTCCTGGCTCTGTGGACGAAAATCCTGCTGGTTGCTACGTTGGATCTAAGTCAGATCTAATCAGCCAAAATGAAAATGAATACGAAGTCCAAGAACTACGGCAAAGCTGACACAACGGAGGATTTTATATTGAATATTACAATATTTCGGCTGGCCAAACCAGCCTTCTTCAGGTACTAGATGTTACAAATGAAGAGCTCTTAGGTAAGAAGATCTATAAATGTGGTAAATTTCGCAATAGAAATTGTGGAAACGGGAAGTGACGTAGCCAAACAAAACTTGAAGCAGCAAAATACGGGGAGTATAAGAGATAACCACTATGTTTCATCACGTATATTCATACCATATGGATCTAGCTAGAGTTTTAACTTTATCTATAAGGTGCGCTTCTCTGGCTTTCCGTTTTGAGTCTCTTGAGGAGTATATATTACAGTAAGACGGATAAGTTGCATGTCGGTGTAAGAGTGGTTAGGTCTAGAAAGAAAATGTTCAGATACAGTATTAGGTTTAGATTTAATGTTAGGCTTGTTTACTGTCCGTCTGTGTTCGTTAAATCTGTCTTTGAGGCGTCACTGAAGTAGTATGAGAGGGATGGAATTAGCCGTTTTTTTAGGGTGTTATGCTAATTTTTAGGGTGTTATGTTAATTTTTGGTGCGTTTTCATTAATTCAATGACGTCACGGTTCTATTGTCTTAGACTCATGAATAAAGTGTGGTGGTATCTCATTAACGTGTGGTGGTAGGTATGACGTCACGGTTCTATTGTCTGAAGCTCATGAATAAAGTGGTGCGTTATGCTAATTGTTAAGGTGCGCTCATGAATAAAGTGGTGAGCTCATGAATAAAGTGGTGCGCTCATGAATAAAGTGGTGAGCTATGTTAATTTTTATGGCGCGCTCATAAATATCTATTGTTCCTTTGGATGAGGTCATCGATCTATTCGGGCATGTTTGGGCAAAGCCTATTGTTTGGAGGCATGTTTGGGCAAAGCATGTTTGGAGCAGCTATAAAACCAGGAGCAATCGGCCCTGAATACATTCGAAGTTGAATGAAAAAAGTAATAAATATCTCACAATATCTAAACCCCTTTGTAGCGTAAATAGTAAGAACAAACTACTCGTGATAGACTCTAAACTGTCTTTATTATTTTCCTTTACAGTTAATAACTCATAAGATAATTGTATACAAAATCCACTGTGAGAAATTTTGCTATTGTCCTCAGGGATTAACGATAACTGAAGAGCCTATTGTTTGGAGGAAAACTCTTGTGATGCAAATTATTCTCTAAAACTGAACTATAATTACCATACGAACATAAACAAACCACTGGATAATTAAACAAAGTTTATTCAATCTCAAAAACACCAATTTTAAAAACAGTTCATTTTCCTTATCCTCACGGAGTTGATAACTTTCTTATTTCTCAGTTCTTGGGTTGATATAATGTACCGTGTTACAAGATTACGCTGATTTATGTTTCATTGATTTTTTTCTCAGTTCTTGGGTTTTCTTGTTGACAAATGCTACAGACAGTTGTGTTTTTACCGAGGAGAGGAAAATTAATGACCAAGGTAGTCTAGTCTAAAAACTATACTTCAGCTAGAAATCGACTTAATAAAACTTATTTCTAAAAGGTACAAATGTATTATTCATCGCGGAATCACTCTGTTCCGAAATAGGTTGTTTTTGGAATTGTTTATTCAACAAGAATTTTCGGTGGTGAATTGCAGCCTCGGTCGCTTCTTGCCATCCATAATCTTCCGTGTTCATCAAGTTTTGTTTTGTTTCCAAGATTTTTTGGAAATCAGGATCTTTTCTTAAGCTGTGAATCCATTTCATATCTTCGAACAACACTTCTCTTAGGTCTTTTCTATAGGTAGGAACCAAAGCGTTACTGGCTTTGATTTCAGCAACTTCATGACTATCCCCATCGTGTTCATACTTTTGAACCAACGCTTCCCAATCTTCCTGGTGCCGTTCTTTAGCTTCGTTACGAATTCTTTCCCAAACATCCTCTTCTCCGTCATAACTATCATCAGTGGAGTCCGTGCTCTCCTGAGAATCAGAGCTTTGATAAGAATCTTCAGTCATTTCATCATCTGAGTTGGAACGATTAGCAGCCATCGTTTATATCTTTACTCTTCAAGGATCGGGAGTATAATGTTAGACCCTTAAAAGTTTCGAACTTTATAGAAAACAAATTGGTGTGGTCACTACGTTTAACAAATGTCGATTAGCTGATTTAGCTAAGGTCTCTCAGTTAGATCAACATTATAAGTAGGATTCCTAACCAACATATTTTCCATTATCAACAACTGGATTTACATTCCTCGACAAAAACTTTCTTTTTTGAAGTTTTGCTTCTTGTAAATATGGTTTTCGTTCTTGAGTTGATAACCTATGGACTTGTGCCAAGTGGTTGGATAATTTAACAAGATACTTTGATCCACAATTAGGTACAGGGCAGTTTTTTAAAGTCTGATTTTCCATGTTCACTCGTTGAAAGTTAGTATCAAATAGCACACATCTACTTGATCGTCCCTTTTATCTCCTTTCGTCCCTTTTGTCTCCTTTTGTCCCGCTTTTTTTCGTTTTGAAATAAAAAAAAGAAGCATAAAAAAGAAAAAAAAGCGGGACAAGAGGCGACAAACAGGATGAAAGGGATAAACGGAGATACCTGTATCCGAATGTGAACACGTCTCTTGTCAGTAGGCCCTCTCGTCCCTTTTGTCTCCTTTTGTCCCGCTTTTTCGTCGTTTTGAAATAAAAAAAGCGATAAAAAAAGAAAAAAGGCGGGACAAAAGGAGACAAAAGGGACGAAAGGGATAAACGGAGATAGCTATATCTGAATGTGAACACGTCTCTTGTCAGTAGGCCCTCTCGTCCCTTTTGTCTCCTTTTGTCCCGCTTTTTCGTCGTTTTGAAATAAAAAAAGCGATAAAAAAAGAAAAAGGCGGGACAAAAGGAGACAAAAGGGATAAACGGAGATAGCTATATCTGAATGTGAACACGTCTCTTGTCAGTAGGCCCTTTCGTCCCTTTTGTCTCCTTTTGTCCCGCTTTTTCGTCGTTTTGAAATAAAAAGTAATATTATTGTTTTCGAAATATTTGGAATCCCTGATGAAAGACGAACAATGAGTGTTTGACATGTCTTCTCATGCGAATGCAAAACCGACAATTTACATACGTTTCTTTTCAAACTTCATTAGAAAGTATTGTTTACCATTTGACTGTTGTATCTAAATATTCCATAGATGGCTTATTATTCTTTTTTGATGGCAGTGATTTCAACTAGCGTACTAGTGGAGTAGTGGACAAGAGTTAGTACAAGCAGTCGGAAGGGTCGTGGTTCGAACTCCAGTGGAGGCAGACTTTTTCTTTCTATGTCATTCGTTATTTCTTTACTTCTTCGCTCCTTGTAGTTTATCAGTATGATGATTAAGAAATATTGATCACTAGGGTTGGAAACATGATCAAACACAAGGGTTTCACCCGGTATCAAGACCCATGCATGTGACCAAATACAGTTCCTCCATTGGATGACTATCTCATGAATTATTAATGAGTTTGAGAAATACTGATAATTCATAGGAATGCTATAATGATAAAGTGTCTGAAGACTACTGCAGTGCTTGATCTGAGCATTACAGTAGTCTTCGGACACTTTATCATTATATTTTCTCAGGCTTCTTGCTGATGAAGAAATTTCTCTTAATTTCATGTAACCAAGCAAAAGGGTCACAATTTATGAAAATGCCAGAGTACACTTCATTCAAACGTGCTGATTTTCGAGATCCGTGATTTCTAATGTGAAAATATAACCACTCTCATCTCAAAGAGCACCTTTAAATCAACATTTTTGGAAAGTTAACGCCATAGGATGAAATTTCGAAATGATATTAAGTAGTATACATGACAAAGCAACGCAAGTAAGCCAAGCACCACAAGCAAGCCAAGCATCACAAGCAACTGAAAGCAACACAAGTAAGTCAAGCAACACAAGCAAAGCACCGCAAGTCATGAAGCAAAGCAACACGAGCAAGCCAAGCACCACAAGTAAGCAAAGCAACACAAGCACTGCAAGTAAGCAAAGCAACACAAGCAAGCCAAGCAGCGCAAGTAAGCCAAGCAACACAAGTAAGCAAAGCAACATAAGCAAGCAAAAGAAACACAAGTACGCAAAGCAACGCAAGCACGGCAATGCACCGCAAGTATAAGCAAAGCGACACAAGCAAGCCAAGCTATACGCAAGCCATGTCAAGTAAGCAAAGTATGGTCAAGCAGGGCAGACAGTTTTATTTGATTACTTGCTTATTCGTTCGTTCGTTCGTTCGTTCGTTCGTTCGTTCGTTCGTTCGTTCGTTCGTTCGTTCGTTTATTTATTTATTTATTTATTTATTTATTTATTAATTTATTAATTTATTAGGCTTCCAACAGTAGCAGTATATATACAGAGAACGAAACATGTAGCAGACATGTAACAGATAAAAACACCTATAAAATGAGTCCTCGAAATAAAATAAAATAAAATATAGGCAAAAGGCAAAGGTACAATGCTATACGCTAAACTCAGTGAAAGAAAACAAAATAATTACAAAAAATATTTGTCTTTCTACATGTGTTAGAGCTAGTGAAATTACTGTCAAAAAGGTCCCAGTAATGGATGTTAACACATTAGGACGAACTACGGCATGTCTGTAACCGTGCTGTACGTATACCGTATTTCTGTAATTTGATTGGATCAGCAGGACAAAACAATGGGAAAGCATTTCAATGTCACGGCATGCCGTACGGTCCTCATCCCGGTCAGGTTACGACGATACACGTTATGAGATTCTTAACGTGTTGTGGTATCGGTAATTACCACATTATGAGTTAACGTGGTGTGGTATCGTGGTATCGTGGTAACCTGACCGGGTCATCGTACGGTCCTATAACCGTGCTGTAGAGTCTAACTACATCGCTCTGACTACAGCACGGTTTTACAGTAACTGTGCAGCATGCCGTGACATTGAAATGGTTTCCCTATTGTTTTTGTCCTGCTGATCCGAGGATCCAATCAAATTACAGAAATGCGGTAACAGCACGATAACAGCACGATAACAGCACGATAACAGCACGATAACAGCACGATAACAGTACGGTTTTTTACAACAACCGCCAAATTTCTCGCAATCTTTGCAAATTGGACAGACAACAAAAGGTGACGTCACGTCATTTGTCAAGGAGTGCGCGTGCGCCTTGTTGAGCCCGCATTCCGAAATCAGAGAAACAAAATGGCGGAAAGAGGGCACGTTGTCAGTGAACGTCAAGCTAAGTCCGTCTTGGCTAGAGAACATGCATTCAGACTGCTAACAAGACTACAACACTTACGAACACAGAACACAATGTGCGATGCTGTACTAAGCGTCAAGGAGAGGCATTTCCCGATTCACCGGATCGTCGTGTCAGCTTCTAGTTCTTATTTTCAGGTCTTGTTCAGCGGTGGGATGGCGGAGAGTTTTTCGAGCACTGTTGCAATACACGGTATTGATGGAGACACATTCAGTTTAATTCTGGATTTTATATATACTGGTACTATTGACGTGAATGAAAACAATGTTCAACAACTTCTACCCGCTGCGAAAATGCTTCAATTGGATGACGTAGAGCGTTGTTGCTGTGAATTTTTACGACATGAACTTGACCCTTCGAACTGTTTGGGGATTTTCAAATTCGCAGAAGCGCATTCATGCTTAAATCTAGCTAAAGCTGCCTTAGAATTCATCTATAGGAACTTTCTAAGTGTAGTGAAGAATGAAGAGTATTTACAACTTGAAAAGTCCCGTCTCTTACAACTTTTAATCTCAGAAGAACTGAAAATAGAATCTGAAAACCAGGTATTTGAGGCAGCAATGAGCTGGGTCTTGCATGATATGCCAAACAGGCGTGAAGGACTGGGACAGATTCTTGAGCGAATACGCCTACCTTTGATAACACCAAAGTACTTTGAACATTATTTAAAGGAGTGCCAAAATGCCAGCCTGCAAAGAATGTTGGAGAATATACTCCAAGGTTACCGTAGTTACCAGTTCCTTGCGCGAGGTATGAACATGAGTCATATACAGCCTCGTAAAGCATCAAGGAAGTGTTTCTATGTTGTTGGGGGTTATAGCCGCCGTGTTGGTGGGAGGTGGAGTGATACATGTTCCCTTGCAACTGTTGAGAAATTTGATACCTTTACTCAGTCCTGTGATGGGTTTTCTGTAGCAATGCTTAGCTATCCTCGTAGTGGACATGTAGTAACAGCGTTGAATGGACTGGTATATGCAATAGGGGGAGAGAATGACTCGCTTATATATGACACAACTGAGTGCTATGACCCTGCACTAAATGCATGGTCACTTGTGGCTCCACTGAATGTCCCTCGTGTTGCTTGTGGGGTGTGTGTTGTGGATAACTACATCTTCGTAATTGGTGGCTGGGTAGGGTCACTGATTGCTGATAATATTGAAAGATATGATCCCCAAGAAAATCAGTGGGATATTGTTGGCAAAGTGGAAACAAAGAGGTTTCATCTAGGAATGACTGAACTGAAAGGACAGATCTATGTGGTTGGTAAGTCTGATCATTTTAGCAATCTTCTATAAAGAATTGAGTCAACCGGTGTTTGAGTTAATGGAATATTATGCCAGGAGCCCATTACCAGGAGCGTATACCTATGTGATGGGTAATGCCCACAGCACAGTAGACGATGTGGCTATTTATAGTCGCAAAATTCTTGTATGCGATTACGTTGTCTTTTGTTCTCTTGCGCTTTAGTATTTTTAGCACTGAGTTTGAACCGTGTTAATTACAATTTTTCAGTGCATCCTGATTGGTTAAAAGTGACGGCCTTTGTTTCTTCTCGCGGGAAACACAAAGCTAAAAATAGCTACATCATCTGTTCTGCTGTTGGACATACCTAATCTGGGAGATGCATGCTCCTGGTAATGAACTCCTGATTATATATGCATACAGTATTATGATCATTGTCTTAAAAAATAGTCCTAATAGCATCTCTACTTTGAAGAATACAATGTACCTATAATGTATGTATACCATAAATATCCACATTTAGTATAAACCAACTAGTGGACTATTACAAATCCTGCATTCTGATTGGCTACCCTACTATAGGTCTATTTGTTGATAGCCAACCGAACGCATTGTCACAAAACAAAAAAAAAACTTCAATTTGTATCTTTCTATTATTTTCTACTGACAGTCTTACTAGTTAGTTTATACTACTTTGGCTGCGCCTCATGGGCTATTGACTCGTAGCCCATTCCAGCTGCAGGTCTAATGGTTAAATAGGCCATATCCCAATATTGACCGCACCCCAAATTTAGACACCTTTTGGGGAAAAACATTAGAAGGTTCATAAATACTCGTACTTGAAGAGAGGAGAGCCTGTGGATCTGTTTGAGAAAAATCCCTTCCAATGATACCATGATTGGTCAGAAATATTCCTTGTCCTGATGGAAGCCATCAGGCATCGACAAAATCAACATACCGGTATATATATTCACACATCATTTGTAGTTTGTACCGAAACGGAAAGGGTCAAAGTGTTCTTTGCAGTATTTTGCAACACTGTGATCCTTTAAAATTAAATACAAATGGCCCCTGTGATATATTACTGAGATCTCACCCTCTCCCCTCCCCCTCCCTTGGGGGAGGGGTGTGTGGATAGTTTATTAGAAACTGTGATTGATCGAAAAGGGGTCCCTGTCATCAAGACATCAGACTACAGGTAGCCCAATAGCAAGTTTTCCAAAAGCAAAAACACTAGAAAAGGTGGTATCAAGAGGCTAGGGCACAGTAATTCTTTGTGTTAATGTAAGAATTATTTCTCTCTACGATAAAACCAAGTGTGATGATAGCTTTGGTTGAAATTGAAAGCTGATCACATTCTAAATTCTCCTTCAAGTTCTTTGTTTTCTTAGGGAGAATTGAGAACTTGATCAGGAGTCACTTATGCCCTTGTTGCACACAGCCCTCCATGTGACAATAAATTTCAATCATCTGGTTCAAATTTCAATCACAAAGTTTTTATAATATTATTCCCTATAATTATGTATTCTAGGTGGCCTTAGTGAACTTGCAGAGGAACTGAAAACCACTGAAATGTACAGCCCAGTAAGAGACAAATGGACAAGGCTTGCCGACATGAACAATAGACGTGCATTCTTGGATGTGGCCTCATTAGATAATGCCATTTATGCAGTGGGTGGGTCAAATGAAACTGATGGGGCTTTGGCAAGTGTTGAGAGGTATAATCCAGAATCTGACGAGTGGATGTACATTGCACCATTACAATCACCTAGGACAGGTTTATCGGTTGCCGTCAACAGTGGTATGTTGTACGTGATTGGTGGAAGAACAGCTAGTGGGGAGTACACACCACCCATTACCATGACGACCATTGATGCATACAACCCAAAGAAGAACAGATGGTCAAATGTTTCAGAGCTTGCAATCAGCAGATGTGAATTTGGAGTGTGTGTTTTGTAAAATGGATAAACAGATAGTAAGATTTTAGAACAGAAGTCCTATAATACACAGCTCACATGATCAAACTTAACAACTGGAAATTGCCTACAGCAGTGATCATTTGTGTTGAAACACCAGTTAGCACTAATTAAATTCTATAATTAAAGAGAGACTGTAAAATCCATCAATCATTTCAGCTGAAATGTAACCCACCCTAATTAACCTCTCATAATCTGACTACTTAAATTTATCTTTAAATTTATCTGCACCAGAAGAGATTTACTGGTTCTCTCTCGGTGTAAGAAACCCACAAATTTGAATTGAAAATGTTAAAAGTGTACATTATATTGTAATGAAATATTTATGTGTATTGTGTGGGCAGGGTACCATGTTAATGAAAAAAAGTGAGGTAATAGTTCTAAAAATCAGTCACTGGCAGTGAAATCCCTTATGGAATAGTGGTATTAAAGGATTTATAGTTATGGTTTATAATAATGGTGTGGTTTAAAATTTGGTTTATTAAATGGGATTTGATTCTTTTCATGCACTAAATATTTTTTTATGTAGTTGAGAGTAGCATGCCTAAATCTCAATTTTCGGGTCACTTGAATTAGCTTGTCCTTTAAGGGAACCCTACAAATCCGGGATGACTACTTTGAGAAATGGCAACTTACATGTACTGCCAAATTGTGACCACAATTGAAGGGCTGGGTGCAAAAAGTGCTGAAGTGCCGATTTGAAAACTCCAGATAGCCATCTTCGGTTTTTGATTAAGAAAACCCGTAATTTCTAATCTAGAATGTTAGGATATCACTTGAAATCTCAAATAAATGAAAGAATAAAGAATTAAGCAAGCCATTGAGTCATTTCTACAGCGAAAAGGGTTAAATATGTTATTGTTTTGCTATAATTCTAATAGGTGGGGGGGGGGGGGGGGAGATTTAGAAAAACAAAATTGTCGCGCCCGCGCTCATTCGTTGTATATTGGGCGGGAAATTGCTAACCGTTTGAACAGACTTTTGCTAGCCGCCAAGCTGGAGAGATGGTTGAAACCGGTGGATTGGAGGTTCTTGTTGGAAAGAGTGACTCAGACTGTGTAAAGTGTCCTTGGACATCATTAAGTCGCCGGCTTAACTCATGGTTGAACGAAGAACTGTTTGACATTTTCAGCATTTTCACAAACACAAAGTCTTTTTTATCGCATGACTGAATGCCATTCAATCTGAACCTGTTGTTATTTAAATTTGATCACATCCATGATATTCTTCATTTCGCCCCGTGTTAAGTCTGAAGGGGAGCCAACAGGTCTTGGGTCTAATCCATGTCATGCTCAAAAAAAAAACATTTTTCAAATCTTTTTTTTACCATGATCGCCATTTTCGCATACATGAACTTCATAAAATTCGACTTCATTCTGCGTGAAAAACGTAAATGTGACCGTAAAAGTAAAAACGAAATTGAGCGACTCAAATCGTCACTGCATTAGTTTTTGCATACAGCCCTTCAATTGGTTAACTTTCAAAATACAAGATAACAAAAATGAATAAGTAAATCTATAATGTAAAGCAATTAACTTGTACATGTTATATGTATGTAATGTATTGAGTTTGATGTATTCCAAGGAACCATTATTCAGCTGCTTGCAATTCAGTTGACTTAACACAGAGGTGAGAGGCAAACCGCTTAACCACTTTGTACATGACTAGGCTTAAATGCGTTGAGTACCAGGTAATAATTAAGGTTCAATCCAGTACTTACATGTGACACAGAAACTAACATGGAAATGAAAGTCAACACGCGGCAGTTACTGTATGGCATTGAAATGGTTTCCCAATTGTTTTTGTCCTGATCCAATCAAATTATATTTACAGAGTTAGGGTACAGTAAGTTACAGTATGGTTGCAGTTGGGACAAAAATACAGCATTTCTGTAGTCTACTCGTACAAAAATTAAGTTACTTGTGCAGTAACTCAAAGCCTAATAATTTATTAAGATTCAAGATTCTTTATTCACACTATTTATAATGAGGCATGATAGGTTACAGCTTTATACTACTATTAAATAGCTGGGTGGACCCTAGGCTCGGTTTCCAGCCGTGGGGGTTTCAATGAATTCTGAGTTAGTGGGGGGAGGCTTTGGAGAAACAATACCCCAATTGGTGAAACCGAGCCTATTAAGGTGGATCCAGGATTCTCTGAGTTGGATTCGATAGGTTCAACAGGGGGGTTTAATGTGATCATGGCAACTTCTTTGTTTTTCTTTATGGAATGGAGGGAGAGAATTAAGGGGAGTAGGGAGGTTCGATTGAACCCCCTTCTATCCCCTGGATCCATCCCAGAAGAGGTATGAAAATAAAATAAATTAGTTATCTGTAAAAGAATAACACGGATTTACAGAATTTATATGAGTGAACAAAGTAGCAGAGCTTTCAGGTTGACCACTGTCGATCTATCAAAACTGATATAATTGGAATTGGGCCGGGCACACCCTAATTTGATAAGTGCAACAGTACATTATTTTAATTAATTAATTAACCCAGAACTTACACAGACCACACCTTGAGACTTGTAAAAGAAATCTACCTAGGACTTAAACAACCCATTGTGACACCACAGGCTTCCCAGACTCGACGTATATTTCCCGCTTATTAGTCTGTTGGGTTACCTGTGGTTTATCGATTAGTTTCATAACGATCTCAGAAGAGTTTAAATAATTGCTTCGTGTGAATTCTCTTTTCCGATTTCTACGAAATGAATCTTCAATAATAAAAGATTGATACTTAATGAAGTTGTGTGAGTGGTTTTTTGGCGATTTGGGGCCTTCTAAAGCAGTTTATTAGGATTCGAGATTTTGACCGTTGGCCGAGGCTCTAAGAAAATTTACAAGGTAGGCAAGTCGACCTCGCCAAAGCACACACTTACTTCAAAGATCACCCAAAAATCGGCACTTTTCTTCCTCGCTCGCTATTCAGCTTTCGGCACAGGAGGGAATAGTTATCAAGCAACATCTGACCAGAGATTTAGGAAAATCCATCAAATTTATCATCGCCAAACGGCCTCCTCGAGACCCAAAAAGCGCGACCTTGCAATGATATGTAAGAACCAGAATGACCAAAGCGGTCGAAAATTTTCCCAACCCTACCCAAAACGATGCAAATCGCCTTTCTTCATGGGGGGACCCCCAAGCGTGAAATTATACGAAACTGGCGGTTACAGACTAATTTTGAACTGAATTTGGAACTCGCCAATCAGAGGACCAAGACAGTGGGCTGGGGTCTTCACCGAGTGTTATGACAGTTCCACGTGAGAAATTTTCGCGAGTTCCAAATTGAAAACGCCAGTTTCGTTAAAAGCCTAGTAATGGTCTCTCTGATTGGCGATATATTTGTTTCCGTTCCTCGAGCGGAAGTATAATTTCACGCTTGAGGGTCCCCCATGAAAAAAGGCGATTTGCATCGTTTTGGGTAGGGTTGGGAAAATTTTCGACCGCTTCGGTCATTCTGGTTCTTACAGATCATTGCAAGGTCGCGCTTTTTGCGGCATCTTGATTTAACCGGAATCGACGGAATCGACGGAATCGACGGAATCGACGGAATCACCTCTAAACTGTCTAAAAATACACCTCTGAGTATTAATATAATACCTTTGAGTTCCTTCACTGTATACTGGATCGCACAACACATTCTGTCGTAGTGTGGTATACTCCTTAATACAGTAGTCTATACAGTCTGCATAGTATAGCTGGGTGTCTAGAAAACGAAGACCGAAGATCGAAGACCCTAGATAACGAAGACTCAAAAACGAAGACCCTAGATAACGAAGATCTAAAAACGAAGACCCCCCTAGATAACGAAGATCTAAAAACGAAGACCCTAGATAACGAAGACCAGAAAACGAAGACCCCCCTAGATAACGAAGACCCGAAAAACGAAGACCCTAGATAACGAAGACCCGAAAAACGAAGACCCTAGATAACGAAGACCCGAAAAACGAAGACCCTAGATAACGAAGACCCGAAAACGAAGACCCCCCTAGATAACGAAGATCTAAAAATGAAGACCCTAGATAACGAAGACCCGAAAACGAAGACCCCCCTAGATAACGAAGACCCGAAAACGAAGACCCCCCTAGATAACGAAGATCTAAAAACGAAGACCCCCCTAGATAACTAGGGTCTTCGTTTTCTAGGTCTTCGTTATCTAGACACCCAGTATAGCTATATAGATTATAGTTCATCTGCATCTGTTCATCGCGATTAATTTCCTCCCCATGTCGTGGCATATAAGTAGAATTTTCCCCGCTATTCTGGTCTGTGGTTTTCTTCTTTTACCGATAACTAAGTTTATCTCATCTTTCGCGTCGCAAGATCTACCAAAACACTTGAAAAGAGAAAATTCTCCAAACAATTTATTGGCCGCCATTTTGAAGTTAACAGAGGAACCTAGCCTGGTTTGAGCCACAGGAAGCCCGTTTGTAAAATACTGAACTAGTAATCGAGGTGCCTATCAAAATGATTGGGATGAATTAATTTTGGTGTCTTCAATACGTATGATCTTTATAGATTGTGTCAGTTGAATCCAGTAACAATATTTACAAAGAGTCTGTGCTCCTCGCATGTTAGGATAGGAGAATCATTTCTCCCAACCCAGAGGCGGATTCAGGCTTTTGTGAAAGGGGGTTGAGCGAGACAGGGGGGTACTCCCTTAAATTTAGTATGGGAGTGTGCCACTGAGACCCTGACCCTGTTTCAGACAAAAGAAAGATAATTTTGCAACCCTGTTCCAGACTGTTATTGTAGTCATAAATTGCCGATATAAGGCCAGATATAAAAAAAAATGTCCAGGTAGGGAGGAATTTTTAAATATTTTAAATGGTACATGTAGGGGTCTGGGTACAAGAATTGGTGTTCGCGGGCGCATTTACACTTTCTAAAGTTTTTTATGAAAAATTAAAAACAATTAGAGGTCGGGGACATTTCTCAGGTCGGGCGGGGACGCTAAACAAACATTTTTTTTTATCTGGCCTAACTCTTATTGCAATAAATGGTAATGTATACAATGGATGTGCTTGGTAATCAGAGAAATGCGGCACGCAACTACTCACTCTACGACATAAGCGTGCTGCTCACACTCGCTTGGCGTTGCGTGTCCCATCCCTCCCCTGGACTGCTTACAACCGGGCTCCCTGTGGTTTGAACCTGGCTAGGCTCCTCACAACTTGCTTGGCGTTGCGTGACAAACAACGGTTTTTCCAGCGGCAGACTTGTTCGTGAATAATCTAGGATTCTGGGTAAACAATCGACCCTGTTCCAGAGCCAAACTGAAGGTAAAATATACCCCTATCCCAGACAGAAACAGTGATTTGTATATCCTGTTCCAGACTCAAAGGGCAAAAACCATACCCTTTTGAGCGGCACATCGCAGTATAGGCCATATGTGGGAGAACCCCCCCCCCCCTTTTTTTTTCGGGACTGCTTACAACCGGGCGTCCTGTGGTTTGAACCTGGCTTGGGCGCTTGGCTCCTCTGTTTACTTCAAAATGGCGGCCTGTAAAATGTGGTTCTTTTCAAGTATTTTTATAGCAGATCTTTCGACGGGAAAGATAAGATAAACTTAGTTATCAGTAATAGAAGAATACTGCAGACCAGCATAGCGGGGGAAATTCTACTTATAGGCGACAACATGGGGGGAAGTAATCGCAAACAGATGCAGAAGATCGGGGGTAGAAGCGGAATATTGAATATTGAATATCGTGGTTGAAAACTGAGGAATATTGAATATTTGCCTGAAAAATACACTGAATACGGAATATTTCAATAAAACGCATGACACCTTCGAAAATTAAAAAGAATAAGGAATATCCAAAAAATTTTTAGTAGGGAATGGGAATATTTACCTCAGGAGAGCAGAGGAATACGGAATTTTTAGAGTGAAAATATTCCGCTTCTACCCCCGACAGAAGACTATATATACAGTATAGTCAGTAAGCTTATACCATACTACGAGTACGACAGAATGTGTTATGCGATCCAGTAGACAGCGAAGGAACTCAAGGTATTATATTAATACTCAGAGATGTATTTTTAGACAGTTTAGAGGTGATTCCGTCGATTCCGTTGATTCCGTTGATTCCGTTGATTCCGTTGATTCCGTTGATTCCGTCGATTCCGTTAAATCAAGATGCCGCGCTTTTTGGGTCTCGAGGAGGCCGTTTGGCGATGATAAATTTGATGGATTTTCCTAAATCTCTGGTCAGATGTTGCTTGATAACTATTCCCTCCTGTGCCGAAAGCTGAATAGCGAGCGAGGAAGAAAAGTGCCGATTTTTGGGTGATCTTTGAGGTAAGTGTGTGCTTTGGCGAGGTCGACTTGCCTACCTTGTAAATTTTCTTAGAGCCTCGGCCAACGGTCAAAATCTCGAATCCTAATAAACTGCTTTAGAAGGCCCCAAATCGCCAAAAAACCACTCACACAACTTCATTAAGTATCAATCTTTTATTATTGAAGATTCATTTCGTAGAAATCGGAAAAGAGAATTCACACGAAGCAATTATTTAAACTCTTCTGAGATCGTTATGAAACTAATCGATAAACCACAGGTAACCCAACAGACTAATAAGCGGGAAATATACGTCGAGTCTGGGAAGCCTGTGGAAAAAATAACCAAGGTTATCAACAACTGTTTCGAAATAACTTACCTACTGGTAGGTTTGGAAAAAAATATACGAAGACTGCAAGGCTGATCGGACGGCTGTACAATGTTATTTATTGTATCCTATATGTCGGTTCGGCACAACAAACCTCTTTCAGGAGTTATATGAGTTAAAGTAAAAAATAACTACTGGCTATCGAACCGCATCGGAAAAATGGGCTACCTGTGGATCTGGATACAACCTCGTTCCTGGATTAGGCGCGTAAAGATCCCTGGGAACTAGACGAGTATCGGGCTACCTGTGGCGGTACTGAAGGGGCGCAGACACTTCTGGGTAATTTGAATCTGAACTGAAGGAGGCCATGTTGAATTGTTTGATATTTTAGACTCAATCTGGCCAAACACCGAAAGATTCACTCACAATTAGTGATCTACCCTGTCTACTGAGCTGAGAAGGTGTTTGTGCTGCGTAATCTTAGGATATTTTAACCAAAGGAATTGATTTATAATGTATCGACAACCGCCACCGCGACCGGGATACTATCCAGCTGGACAAGCACAAGGCCAATACTGCGAGGACTATGCACGGGATTCCTCAAGGGGTTACGAACAGGACTTGGGCCAGCATCAACCACCCGTCAATAATGTTCGTCTTGATGAGTACAACAGCGATCTGAACTTCGTGATTGAGCGAGATGGCGTTATCGGATCGAGTCTTCACGACAGAGGCTTTGAGTACATGTGGGCTGGGGCTCGTGCTACACACGGTGTGAGATCTGGCAAGGTATGAGAATTAATACACAAGCCTAGCCCCTGGTCCCGGGACGTGGTGGGGGATTTGACGTACATATAGACTCTGAGCAAATGACACAAAATTCCCAAACCCTGGGGGAAATGTTTAGATCAAATTCCCCTAACCTTGGGAACAAATTCAATTGATGGAATGATGGCCCAAATAAAAGCATGAAATCAATTGATTTAAAACACACATACTTTGATTCCTCAGCCATCACTTCTACCAGTTCCGTTCGTATCCCGAGGTGGGAATGGGAACAGGAAGTAAAATTACTCTTAATATGCCACCTCCTAGCCTGCTTGCAGGCTCTGGTTGATTTGGGGTTCCTGTGGTGGGAGAGGAGGAGGAAGGGGGAGAAAGAAAAGATAGCCTTGTGCAACAAGACCCTGTGTTTTTGAAATTCGCTCCGGACCCATGATGTCACTACACTTTTCACAAAGTATTTTAAAATCAAAGTTTTTGCCGAGATTCTGTTGTAAATATACCCTAGCATTGAACCCCTTGTATTTCTACTGCATGTTTGATAATAAAAACCTGGGGAAAAAAGAGAGAAAACAGTAGAAAAATGACTGTGATTGAGTAAAAAAAATTCAATTTTAGCTAAGTTGTGTGCACTGCTTACATCATTTTCAAACAAAGTGCACATGCCCCTTCTAGATTCAACCAATCAGATTGGAGAACTATACTTTGTGAAAAGTGTAGTGACATTATGGGGGTGAATTTCAAAAACACGGTCTCCTTTCTCTTTATCCCCTTTCCCCCTCCTCTCTCCCACCACAGGAACCCCAAATCAACCAGAGCCTGCAAGTAGGCTAAAGTGATTCCATGCCCCTATTAGCTATGAAAATCTGGCAGCCTGTAATAACAAGGTGGTGTTATTGAATAGGATTATAATATTGTGTTTGGCTGGGTTGAAAAATATTGGCTGCCAGCTGTGGGGCATTTGATCACTCTTGCCACCCCCCCCCCCCCCCCTTGAGCATTTGATGAAGAATCTGGGCCTCAGGGTGGGGAGGTTTGAATTTTGGTGAGGAGGACTGGGACATAATCCTGTGTCAGTCATTCATGGTGGCCATCTTGAAAAAATCTTGGAAAAACATCCACTCATATCAACTACATGTACTTTTATTAAAATTCAAACATTACATACCGTATTTTATCATGTATAAGCCACACCCTTTTTGACTTTCAGATTTTGAATTTAACAAAAATTGTCACAAAGTTGGGGGTGCTGCTTATATGTGAGGGTTTTCAGAAATCTTTTTTTGCAATGACCGTAAACAAAGCCATATGAACAATAGAAATGGCACATTCAATTCACAGAACACAAGTGTCAGCAAGATTTCTTCTCAATCTCCTCTCCTTCGCTTTCCAAAGAAAACTAGCTGTCCAGTTGCCTGTCATCTCTGCTAACTCCTCATATGGTTCCTAGTGTTGTTAAATAATAAAAAATAGCAAAAACCGTATACGACAATTCTGTCGGTGGTACGTTGGATCTTGCGGAGAGATCTGATCACTCCCAGCCAAAAATACTAATAAGTAAACAAGTCCAAGGACTACAGAAAAGCTGATCGAACAACGTATATATTGAGAATTCTACGATATTTCGGCTGGCCAAACCAGCCTTCTTCAGGTAGATCTTACAAATGAATATTTCACAATGGCAAGTATAAATATCAAGGTGATTACACAATCTAAGAGGAAAAAGGAAATAATTTATTCTTCGCGAGACTCTATTCGTAAAGCCAGAGAGTCATATCTTATCGACATAGCTAAAACTCTCGAACCTCTCGGCATGAACAAACGTGATGAAACTTAATATGTTATCTCAAATCCATATTTTTACTTACGTCATTTCCTTTTTCCTCTTAGATTGTGTAATCACCTTGATATTTATACTTGCCATTGTGAAATATTCATTTGTAAGATCTACCTGAAGAAGGCTGGTTTGGCCAGCCGAAATATCATAGAATTCTCAATATATACGTTGTTCGATCAGCTTTTCTGTAGTCCTTGGACTTGTTTACTTGTTGTTAAATGCCATAATTGGTCTTGGAAGCCTTCAAATTTTCAAATAAAGTATAATTCTCATCGAGTTCATTGGTCTTGGAAGCCTTCAAATGTTCAAATAAAGTATAATTCTCATCGAGTTCATGTTCAGGCTCGATCGGACATTCGAGAAAACTCTTGCCCCAGGCCTCCTTGAAAATCCCATATGGCGGACCACGGACTCAGACACGTGTTCATATAGTTTCGCCAGAAAATCTTACTTTCTTACTTTCTTGTGCGCTTAAAGGAATGAAATTCCTTAAATGTGTTGTTGGTTAATGGGCGGAACAACAGCAAAAGAATTCTGAAGTGATTTAAAGACATCAGGTTAAAATATATACAAGAAAGGACAAGGAAAGTTTTAACCAATTCGTTGTTGTGATATCATTGACAATCTCTTATGAAGAAGTTTTGCTTCAATTACGGGTATTTTTGAACTCAAACACAAGACTACTCTTAATGAATTTTGTGGTGTGGCTTATACACAAGGTTTTTCCTTAAAGTGCCACTACGACGAAATTTGCCACTTTTTTGTATTCCTTAAGAACAAACAGTGGCAGAAATATCCAAATCAGTGAAAAAAGTTTGCAAAGGGGCCAATTAGACCACACATTTTAAAGAGAGTTTACCGTCAAAATCACGTCCGCCATTACGCGAATCCGTTCCCGTGGGTGAGGAATGCCTAGTCATTTTTTAGCGTATGTGACGTCATACACTTAACGCATCGTTCTCAAGTTGCTTCGAACCCATACATTTCTTCTTATATTGGCTACAAACTCACACTGCAAATTTTGCTGTGGTTTAGTAAATAACGACCTAAAATCTGCATCAGATTCTTCAGAACATAGTAATGTGTCTTTCTGTTTAAATTTATTGCCGGATGTAGATGATTTAGGGGGAAATAGAGCCGCTGGCGACCGAGTTGAAAGCTGGACGAATGAATTATCACAGAACCAAACTTCGCGCGCGCCCGTTTCTGTTTGACACACAAACAACTGAAGCATTAAGGTACTTCATGAAATAATAGTGGTGGTTTCTTCTGTGGTTTCTTGTCTTGAAAATAAAATTAGCAGTAAATTAAAAGGCATACTACATCGATAGGTTTATCTGTTTATCTGTTTATAGGAAACAGCAATATGAGTTATTTATGACAAACTATGTTCTCAGCAAACATAGCCGCTTATTTTTCGGTCAATCTATACTAGTAGTAGTCTGAGCAGTACATTCTGTCAGTTGGTTCGGCTGTTTTGGTCTTCTTCTGAACTGTTATACTGGACTCTGGTACGGTCTTACCGGCTATTCCATGTGATACAAACAATTATGGAGAAGCTTCTGTCCTCAAAACGTACACAAACCATCATTGCATGAGGCTTGAAGATAATTACAAACCGTATTCTTGGTACTCAACTAGAAGGCTTGAATGTAGCGAAATGCCAGCTTTGTGGTTCGTTAAATTGCTACAGTCCTGTACAATGCACAAACTTGAAGGACTATTTATATTCAAAACGTTTTGTTTGCTTTTCAAAGCGGGAAAATGGTACACTTTCTTGCTACATATGTTAGTTCGCGTGAAGGTTTGTATGGGAAAAGTAGCCACAACGTGTTGTTGTGGGAAGTTTTGACTGTGACATTTCCCAGTCACTGGTTGAACATCATTGGCTCAGTGCTTTTTATAGAAGGTGTTTGATTGCTGTGAAAGAGGCGGGCGGCAGAAAATCAGTCTCACCGACCGGCTAAAACTTTTCAGAGCGTTTTCTTGACTTTCTATTTTCGTTCTAAACATAGTTTGAAAAAAGCTCCAACTCGACGCGAATTTGTGCGAATTACTTCAAATTTTCACAGATTGTCACAATTATATCAGCTAAAAAATGTGTCTGTGATTTTTTTAATTTTTAAAAGAGAGGCGCTGAGAGCGATTCCCGCATCTATACTTGGATTGCGTGTTAGCATTTTCACGAAGACCGAAATATCTTCAGAACGGCTTCGAATTTCCACAATCGCCATCACCGTTTCGTAAACAAGGTCTGTGGGAGTCCAGAAAAGCGAACAGATCTTAAATTCATTAAATTGCCGTGGAGTTGGAGCTCTTGGAAACCAACTCGCTTGTTCGGAAAATAAGTTTATTTAAAAATCGCACTTTTATCAAAATTACAAACCTTAGGTATATCATTTGTAGCCAATTTTATAAGCTTTAAAATGAGGTATAATTGATCTAAATACGACGAATATTTGAGATGCTACTTAATTTTATCCGGAACAGTACCCTGAAGGTATACGATAACCTTAAGTGTATGACGTCACGCACGCTAAAAAATGACCAGGCATTCCTCGCCCACAGGAACGGGTTTGTGTAATGGCGGACGTAAAATTCAAGATTCGGAGTCCAAAAAATAAGACTTACTGTCATCGTATCGAAAAACGGTTTGAACTGGTAATAATATAGCCACTCTACTTTACGAATATGAGAAAAAATTGATATGTCAAAATTTGATCGTAGGGGCACTTTAAACCTTTCGGGAAAAACAAGCTTCTGTTTATCAGGCTAAAGTTAGGGGTGCAGCTTATACGTGAGGTGTGGCTTGTACGCGATAAAATACGGTAAGCAGATGCACTTGAAGGGATATATTTTGGCCAAGGCAGGGGGATTTGCCCTAGGGTTAGGGTTAGGAATTTAGCAATTTAATTTCACCTGTTAGGTCAAGATGGGGGATATTGGACTCATTCTTTTTTGCATGTTTATAAACCTTGACTTCAGACAAACTTGCAATCTAATTGGCTACTTAGCAATGAACTATTTAACAATTAAACTTTCAGCTAATGGATGGTAATTAATTAGTGAAAACCAGAGTCAACTAATAGAAACCAAGAGTGAGAAATGTACTACATGTAATAGCGATACTTACTGTGACGTCACACAGGCCAGTCACGCCACATTTGTTGCATTCTGTGGTTGGCAGAAACGAAGCGTGAACCCAGTCAGTTGCTTATAAAATATCACAGGTCGGTGCTTATTCATCGCCAAATTACTTTCTTGTTCTTCCAAAATGCAAGCAAGCCCTTTCATCGAAGCTTATATGATCTTAACTTATAAGTCTTATAAAGGAATTAAGATTTGAAAGCAGAATTGAGACTTTAGATGTATTTTGTGAGGCCTAAATCGCTAGTTCCCATACAAGTCATACAAACATGCATTTTTTTTTGCCAACCACATTATATATGCAAATATATAAATGATGTCAGTGTTTACAAACAGTAAGTATCGCTATATTGGGTTATCTACAGTGTTACATTAGGTAACCCAATGGGTTGTAGAACATTCTACAACCCATGTTGGGGGCCAGATTGTTTGGAAAAGGGCCAATTTACATTTTTTTTGTATCTTTTCCAACCTGACGCCATATTTAATACCCATGTGACACTATGTGACAAAATAGAGGTTTCATTGATTGGCTAAACGAACATGTCACTATTTACTCGCCAACTGTGGATTTTCCTGACATGTGAGTTTAGATTGAGTTCTTGTGTTGTTGGGGGGGTCAATCTGCCCAAATTTCCAGTGGGGTTACACCAAGGCTTGTATTTTCCAGAGGGTAACGCATGTAATCGTAACCTTGTGACTGACATCTTTTGATGATCATTGCGTTTTTTTTGTAGAATTCAAATAAGTTGTCTCAAAATCTTTTATCTGTTTGAGAGTACTTTCAAGACAATCCATTTTAAGTGCCTTTCCTTAAAGCCAAAGCGATTCCTGAGGAGCAAGACATCGCTGGATGGACGACAAAACAAGAAAGCGGCCATTTTGTTTTCCTCTCTCATTCAATCTGACAAGCATTTTGCATGCAAAAACTCATTTCTGGAACTACACATTAACTAACAACATATTTAAGGAACCTCATTTCTTTAAAGTGCATATGAGCCCCAGTATTTTATCATTAAAATTGATTCTACATCAATTAAATCATTAGTATAATGGTAAAATATTTCTTTATTTTAAAATTGCATCTATGAGTTATGGAGGTTTATATTTTAAATATGCCAATGACATGATGTCAAACAGGGAATTTACTGTCTTAATTTGCATTCTTGTGAATGAAAGTTACTTTGATTTAGACAAAATATTTGGTAAAATCTCTGATATGAGCTTAAAATATAACATATATAGATGTTTATAAAATATAATTTGTCTGTAGTAGCAAGTTTTTGTGTACTAAATTATTCCCTGTTTGATGCAGCAACATTGACATATTCAAAATATAAGCCGTTATAACTCAGATGCAGCACTCCAATCAACAAATATTTTACTATTCAACTATTTACTTGATGTAGAATAAATTTTAATGATAAAAAATTGGGCTCATATGCACTTTAAGCGCAAGAAGAAGCAAGGATTTCAGTCCATTCATGCATGAGTACAAGTCCCTGGTCCACCATCTTAAATTTCAAGGGGGAGGGGCCTGGGCAGAGTGTTTTCTCAAATGTGCGATCGAGCATGAGCTACCCAAAAAAATATAGTACAACAGGTCTTCCAAGACCAGGTATGGGCTATAACAACACTAGGAACCATTTGAGGAATTAGCAAAAAAATGACAAGCAAATGGAGAACTAATTTTCTTTGGAGAGGAGTTTGAGTAGAAAATCTTGCTAACACTCGTGCTCTAGCTGTGAATAATGTTCTATTTCTATTTTTCATATGGCTTTGTTTTCAGTCATTGCAAAAATAAAGCAGCCTTAATAGCACTAGGTAAAAGTGCCATTTACCAAAAAGTGCTGTGTACAATATTCTTCAAGATGGATCCCTTTATTCTTACTATTTTGATTTAAAAAAAAATGTTTTCAGTTATGAACTTGAAAATTGTAACAAATTAAATGATTATTGAAATTTACCTATCACAGAGGAAAGCATAAATTTATCGATTCCCACAATGATGAAAGACAGCATTAATTTACGGATTTGCACACTGATGAAGGAAAGCAAAATTGTATGGATTCCCATACTGATGAAGTAAAGCATAAATTTATGTGTTCCCTGAAAGACCCAAATACTCTTTAGTTTTTGTTGAAAAAGTCTACATTTTTCTTCACCTAAAATCTTAGGTTGGAATATAAAAAAATGCCACTTGACAACCTTTTACCCTAAAATGGCAAAATTGATTTTCTTTTTCTGCTAGCCTGTTTAAGTTTTTGAACACACACTCACATAAGCTGCATCCCCAACTTTGAGGCAATTTTTTGTTACTTTCAAATCTGAAAGATCGTAAAAGGTGTGGCTCGTGATGAAATATGGTACATACATACTACTCTTCCCAGTAAACTGCGACACCCCAAGTTTTTTTACGGCCCACGTGATGTGAATATTCTGTACCACGGATGACCATTTGGCATACCGCCGGGTAGATTTCTTGTTGGCGGCAGCCAGTATGATTGCAGACAAGTTTCGACTGCCTTGTTGATTTCAAAGTCTATAAATGTGCTTCTCGCTCTCTTCTTTGAGCTCTGGAGTTTATTACTAAACGTATTTGAAGAACCACATAACGTGGCTTAACTTTGAAGGTAACTGGAAGAAATATTTTGCCAATTCATCTGAGATATTTTAAGATTTAAGATAGTCAGTCGTTCTGCGGTTTTGAAATGTCAAACTTGTCTACAATGTGTCATTCTACTGTCTACAACGAGGCATTCCTTGTCTACAATGTAGAACAACACGTTGCTTTTCTCACGCCGCCACACAAAAATCTCTACCGGCGGTAAGCCAAACAGTGATCACGTGGTACAGATCATTCACATCACGGGAGCCATAAAAAAACTTGGGGTGTCGCAGTTTACTGGGAAGAGTAGTAGCAGTACATATTAATTCTAATTTTTCTTTTAGGTGTGCTTTGAGGTCACTGTCCTTGAGAAACTTCCAGTATCTATGCCCGAGTCAGAAAAGACCCCCCATGTAGTGCGAGTAGGTTGGTCACCAGACTTTTCCAATCTCCAAGTGGGAGAGGATACACTGTCCTATGGCTATGGTGGTACTGGAAAGTGTTCAGTTAACAACAAATTCTTTGACTATGGAGAGGCCTATTCAACAAATGATGTCATCACTTGTTATATTGATCTAGATGCAAGCCCTAAATGTGTTTTCTTTGCCAAAAATGGCAAGTACCTTGGTGTTGCATTTCGTCTGGGACCTGAAGCCCATGATGTTGGCTTTTTTCCTCATGTCACGGTCAAAAATATGAAATTGAGAATCAACTTTGGAGCACAAGACCCTTATTTCCCCCCTGTTCAAGAATTTCCTATGATCCAGAACATTGCCACTGTTGCCATGGTACCAGCATCAGGTGCCCCTGCATCGAAGCGAGATTGTCACGCAATTATGATGGTTGGAATTCCTGGTGCTGGCAAGACCGTCTGGGCAGTGAAGTATGCTAAGGAGCACCCAGAGAAGAAATACAACATCCTTGGGACAAATACAGTCATGGATAAAATGAAGGTAATGGGGCTAATGAGACGGCGTAATTATCATGGCCGCTGGGATATGCTCATTAAACAGGCCACAGATGTTCTCAATAAAGTCTTGAAAATTGCAGAACAAAAAAGTCGAAATTACATCCTGGATCAGACCAATGTGTATCCTAATGCACGGAGGAGAAAGATGAACAGTTTCCGTGGATTCTACCGCATTGCAGCTGTCATAGTAAACACAAATGCAGTTCTTAAAGAGAGAACTGAAAAAAGAGAGAAGGAGGAAGGAAAGATTGTTCCTGAGTGTGCAGTCATGGAAATGAAGGCTAATTTTACACTACCAGAGGTGGGAGAAGTTTTTGATGATGTTTGGTTTTTAGAAGAGAACAAGGAGAGTTCTCAGAGGCTGGTTGAGGAATATTGCCACGAAGGACTGGCATTTAAAGATGCAGAGAAAAAGAGAAAAGAAGATGGAAACATAGGAACTCCATCAGGTAGCAGTAGTGATACTGTACACAAGAGACAGAGGGTTGATCATGTTCCTCAAGAAGGGACCCCTTCAAGGAACTATGGCCAGGGGGGCTATAATAGAAATGATCATCCGGGAGGACAGGGATCAGCAATGCCTGCCAGACCACAAGGAGCATCCTCTGGTAGCTATGGGGCGTTTAATCCTAGAGGGGGCTCAGCACCTGGTACATATGGCCCCCCTCCATCACACAGTGGCTCCATTTATGGGGGACCTCACAGAGATTATCTACCTCACAGCGAACAACTTTCTTCTCCAGTCCAGGAAACTGCACCGCCACAGTATGGATCATCATGCAATACACAGCCTTCCTATGGATCAACTGGACAAGGATTTTACAATGACAACATCCCTTCACAAGGCTGGAAAAGAGGCTATGAACAAGGAGGCACTGGGGGAGGTTATGGTACAGACAGTTATGGCCTACAGGATTCGTACAGGCAAGGATATCAAACATTGAGTTATGCTATGGCTCAACAGCTACCACGAGACCATGGGTTACAGGACTATAATACTCCTAGATACAACGAACAGGGGTATAGTACTCAGGGTCATGGCTATTCTAGCCAACCACCAGCCAGTCGCCAACCATATGGAAGCTCGGGTGTGAATACTAGGCCGGGTTATGCATCTCAGAACAGTGGAAGCCACGGGTACTAACTATGTTTGAACTTATAACTTCCTCTAGCAGGGTTGTCATATATGATGTCAAAACATCTTTACCTCAGTCAGACTACAGTATGTTTAAAGTCCAATTTCAGACTCACAAGGTGAGTCGGGGTGGCACAGTGGTTAAGTGCTTTGCCTCTCACCTCTGTGGCCGAGGTTCGGTTTGCGGTGCCATATGTGAGTTGAGTTTGTTGGTATCTTGTCCTTGCTTCAAGGGTTTTTCTCCAGGTTCTCCTCCCTCCTCAAAAACCAACATGCTAAATTCCAATTCGATCTGTGGATTAGCTGGGTCCTGACTTTGATCAGCCTCATGGTTGTTTCAGGTGACACTAGAAATTTACAGTTTACAGTTACGGTACACAAGTCAGTGCAAGTTTCCAACTTGCGTTAGCTTCCATTATTTGGCCACCCACTTGCATGGATTTGTGATGACTTGCATTGGCTTCGATCGAGCCCGAATTCACATGCAAGTCGATGCAAGGTTTTCAACATTTGGGCACCCAACACAAGTTGATTGCTAGTCAACAGTGGTAAAGAAACACATTTATTGATTAAATTTATGAGGGATTTTAACTTAGTCACACAGTAAGTGAGCTTTTAATGTTAAACTGAGATCTTTTTAAAATATAATTCAGTTTCGTAGCCAGTTAGATTTTATTAGATTTGATATTTCCACTATTACAGCAGATTCAGGTTGACTGTTTAACAGTGTCTGATTTTGTGTTGGTTGTATCAGTTGATCACTCATGTTTCCAGACACAAATTGACATCAGATGCTGCTAACCAAAAATGTAGATGTACTCAGTTTCCCGCGCTTTGTGTTTCTTTCAGGTAGAATACTTGTACTATTGTGGCCAAATAATTTCATCAGTTTTAATGGTAAGAAAGCTGTAAAATATGGAGTGTTTTACGTAAAATCACATTTTGTTTATTCACATGACCATGACATATTGGTTAGCATCACGTCAAATTGTATCTAGAAACACGAGCAATCAACTGTTGCAACGAACACAAAATCAGATGCTGTTAAACAACTCAACCTGAAACCTGTATCATACTGCTAACAAAATTATTTTAATCAGTTATTATGTAGATTAATTTTTAAAAATACCAAAAAAAGACATTGTAGGACCAAATATTGCCTCAGTGCAGGCAAAGGTGTTTATAGTGTAATTTTACAATTAGACAACGAGAACTAAATACATGTACATTGCAAAATGAAAATAAAGCATCCCAAAATACAAATCCGAGCATATCTCTGTGATTTGTTTCTTCATTCTAAAGACTTAGAACTAAAGAACTATGCATTGCAATGCATTATCAGTGAACAACACATTTGCGTTGATTTTTCTTATGTTGGTTTTTGCGAATAGGGTCACATTTTAGTCCACAAAATTTCCCTTTTACCAGATTGAAGCTCTAGCAAGTTGAAATGCTATTGTCTTGTACTCAATACTGATTGGATCAAATAACCGTAAGTTGGAATGCTTTGTTTTCATTCATCTAAGTGGCTGTGGTTTCATTAGTTGCACTGTAAAGATTCAATGTTAACTGCATGTACTCCATAGTGTTAGAATTGAGTTTACTTAGCACCAAAAAATTGCTCCAGGAAATGTTTCCACTTCCCTTTTCTAGGATGTGAATAAAAAGAAAAAAAGAATTATTAATACCTCTTACATTTAAACAAGCATGAGGTCTGTATAAGGTATAGCCTGATTTTCAGACGGTATGAGGTTGTCCACTCACTTCCTCCCCCCCCCCCCCCCCCTTCCTGTCTGATGGACTTTGGCAGAAACCGTGTTCTAGCTATTGTTTCATTTCTACCAATCAGAGCAAAGGTCATATTTTTAGAGAACTAAGGTATGTGTGGAATGTCAATTGGAGTTTGAAGGTGAAGCCAAATGGCAGATGATACAGACTGACTTGAAATGGCTTTGGAGAAAGTGTGCAAAACGTTCCGCATTTCTGCATTATTTCCTGAACAGAGAAATGCATTATTATCCTTCATTTCCTGGAAGGATCTTGGCCATCACAGCTGGCAATGACCAGGCGACGACCAGGTCGAGAATTGAGAGTATCTTCTACACCTTGCCGGAATCACACACTTTCAAATTCATGCACTGCAGAATATGTTCTACAGCTTCAAACTTATGTTGATTGCTCAGAAGGCTATCCTGTTTGAGCTGCTCTGGTTCTTTGGGCAGTAGAAACTTATTAAACAGGATTTTTCATACAGTATTTCAAGTGCATGGTCACAACACTGGATCTGTAAAATTACAGGATTAATTTTGTTGTACTTACAATATACAGTGTATGTCAAAATCAAGTGTGTTAAACAATCTGAAAACATAAATATTTAGGCAAATGTAATCAAACTTTTACCAATATGACATATTCACTATATGTGTTACTCCTGTAGAAATTACATGCCATTTCAGGAAAGATTTAGTCTTAAGGTGAAAAAGCTAAGATGTTTCAGCTTTTAGGACAGCAAAATTGTCAAAATAAAGTGTGTTAAAAATTCTGAAAACAAAAATATCTGCCCAAATGTTATGAAACTATTACCATGACATACTCAGTCACTGCTGTAAAAAAATCATTACATTTCATGAATGATTTGGTCTTCTAAATGCCAAAAATCTAGGAGACATTGGATAATGATTTTCCAAAGCCCGTAGGTAGATAATTTCACAAACATTGTGATATTGATAGTGCTTCCTATCAGATAATTTTTTCCCAGTACACGACTGAGGACAACATGTTTCTTCATGTCTGTTTCCATATATGAGTTTGAAGCTGTAGAACATTCTGCAGTGCATGAAAGTGCGTGATTCTGGCGAGCTGTAGAAGAACAAGTTTGTAGAAGGCTCTATTGATTCTCGACCTGGTTGTCACCTATAGATGCAGCTGTAATCGACAAGGTCCTTCTGGGAAACGAAGAATAATAAAACATTTCTCTGTTCAGGAAATAATTCCGAACGTTTCACACTCTTTCTCCAAAGCCATATCAAGTCCGTCTGTATCTTCTGCCATATTGGTTTCACTCCACTAGACATTCCACATTAGCTCGCACTAATTACGGAACCTTTAATATTAGATTTGTGGGAGTTAAAGTCTGGAATTCTCTTGACTAGCGACAAACAACTAAGGGGAAACGCTTTCAAAAACTTGAGAGCTGATTTTCTATTGCAATCCAAATTGCTATTCATCTTGTACCCGCTAACAACTAGAATATAAAACTTCTCATCGCCACTCTGTTACTTAATATTTCTTTTCTCTTTAATGACAGCCTTCCTACGTTCGTTAGTATGTTCGTTTTGTCTGTAACTGCGACGTTCTTGTGCTTGTCGTTTTTACTATTAATTGCAAATTAAGTATATTCACGCAACTCTCCTCTTTCGCACCTTTCTCTGCACATTTATCTGATAAGGGCGCCCTAGCTAGATTAGCTTTTTAGTTATTCTAGGGCGCCCGTACCACACACTTTCTGCTTATTTTCTTATTATTATATAAAACAAAAATGTAAATTGATTAGTACAAATAAATATATTGTTGTTGTTGTTGTTCCATGCATACCTCAGTTCTCTAAAAATAAAACCTTCACTCTAATTGGTCAAAATGAAAATGACATCAGGAACATGGTTTCTGCCAAAGTCCATCAGACGGGGAGGAAGTGAGCCAGGACGACCTCGTACCGTCTGAAAATCAGGCTATATGAGGTATGGGTTGCATTAATTTTTTTTCTTTCTGTATGATGTGCTTGGGCCATTGGCCTTAAAAAAAGGGGAAAATGAGGATCCATAAGTTATGGTATGGACTGTACAAACAAGATGTTTATTATGCACTTATCATCGGCTTCCGGCCTGAGCTTGAGGGGGGAACCCCAGACTGTAGGTGAGAAAATTGGGGACTTTGTAGGAACTGCAACGAATCTGTGTCCTTGGGGTGGGGAAAATGTGGGGACTTTGCTTGCAGTATTTTTCATGGAAATATTTTGTGGGCTAGCTGTATGTATGAGCCACATCGCGAATTGATGGGAACGAGATGCGCTTTCAATCAAAGATGGCTCCCTTTGAAGGTATTGCAAAGGTTGTGTGTTAAACCTGTGAGTTTTGTGCATAAACTAGGCCATCCGTCAAACTAGAGTATTTGTTGGCTGCTGCTCTCATTAGTTTTAACTTTTTATTTTAAAGAACATAATTTTGCATGGGTTTAGAGTTAACGTAATTCTTTTTTTTATTAGATCAGTTTAACACATTAATTTTGTTGCATGAGTTAACTCCTGTTTGGGGCTTTCCTTGCTAGTGGGGACTTTGCTGAAAAAAAGTGCCCTGTGCTGCTTGATAGACCCATGGCATAGTGAAGTAAGGTTGAAGACTTCCCAAAGGGCAAGCATCAACTTTTATTTTATTGCCCTGGAAATTTATTCAAAAAGTTGATGGAAAATTTGACATGAAAAAAAAACTCTAACCCATTTAGGGTGTTTATATAATTTGTTGGTTGCAGTAGTAATACAGGAATGTGACTATCAAATATAGAGTTTTCAGGCTTAAGGTTGTCAGAGTGCAATTTATACCAATTAACACTAAATTATTATGAGGCAAAACATGTAAACAAAGATCATTAAAGGAGCTCATTCAACCAAGATGCATTGCGAGCTCAAATTTCTCGAACCGCCATTTTTGGGGCCCCCGATAATGGCTCTGGAGAGCTTCTTGAAACAAATCCTATTCCATCGGTCTCACAGGGGAATACCAGTTGATTACTTATTGCTGGGTTGCAACCAATCCCCAGAGATTCAAATAACAAAGGGCATGGCGGCCATGTTGGTGCCACAACAAAAGAAGCTAACGAGGAATCCCGGGGGGGGGGGACTCTCCATAACAGTAGACGGGGGTGATCGTCGGCAAAATCAATTTTAACCGTAAGGGATAGCACATTGGGTGTGGTCAACAGCAAATTTACCCCTAAGAGATAGCACATTGGGTGTGGTCGAAGAAATTTTTAACCCTAAGAGATAGCAATAAAACAAACACATTTTCAGTTTTCCTGAATTTTATTACGGTCCTTAAGACACCGCCATCGAGCGCATCTCTTTTCTGGTGACTGTTGAGAGTGCTGTCATCCAGTCTTCAAGTCCGGCTTTTTTTTGACTGTGTGGTTTACTGTAATATAAGTTCCGGGCCACCATTAGCGTGAGACCCCCTAAGGGATAGCAGACTCTTTGAACACCCCTAAGGGATAGCAGATGGTAGAATTTTATACCCTAAGGGATAGGACGATCACCCCCCGTCTACTGTTATGGAGAGTCCCCCCCCCCCCGGGCGAGGAATCCTTTGTTAACTTCCACCAACATGGCGGCGATGACGTAACGTGCAACCCAAGAATAGGGGAATGTGTTCCTTATTTATTAGCTTTTGTGTTCAGTCATATATTTCCGAATTTTCACCTGCCAGGCCAGGGGAAGTATTCAACGTACTCTGTCGCCTTTGGTCAGTGAAATTATTACTAGAGCCTGTACTGGAGTTTATCCAAACCAGGGCCTTTCTACATTGGCCCGCAGACCGAAATGACAAGAAATTTAAAGGTCAGAAGAGCTGAACCTTTTGCTTATCATTATCGGACACTTACAACATTTAAAGCAAATTGGTTTGACTGAAGACTCGAGTACGCGGTACACGCGCGGTACATGCAAGATTACAAATCTCGCAGTTTCTCTCTTAGGGGCCGTCGACATATTCGAAATGCCCCGCTTAACGCACAACGGACGTTAAGGTCAGACCCCCTCCCCCTTAACGTCCACCCATTGTTTTATGCTTTTTTTAGGTCAGGAAAAACAGTAATGAAATACACGGGAGTTCACTTATAAACAAAGTATAAAACAAGCTTAAAGCTTTAATAGCTGCAACTGTACAGTCAGTCAGTACCTCGAATTCCTGTACGAGCTCATTTCGGATCTTGACTAAAATACTCATTCCGACACGACTATAAAACTGAGTTTCACTTACCTGGAGGTTTGAGGTAGTTCATGCCGGATACTTCTAATCAAAAGACCTTGTTGACATTTCCGGGGAAATTCAACAGAAATTGCGCTCTAATGTAGTCTAGCTGACTAGAAACGTTTGATTAAAAAGTGTACTTCTATTGATGAAAAAGTGTTTGTTCTAAATGCCCCACACTAACGTCCATGCCCTTACCCCCTCCCCCCTAAACGTCCGTTGTGCGTTAAGCGGGGCATTTCGAATATGTCGACGGCCCCTTAGTCTTATAGTCTTGGTTTTCGCTCAATGTACATGGACAACGCTGAGACAATTAAAGTAAGTGAAACGTTGTGTTGATATCTGCATGAGCGGCTGTAATAAATTGGAAACCTATTTTATAAATGTTTCTTTGCTGATGAATATACTTCAAGTTCAATCAAGTGCCGCTGGGCGCTCAGAAAACTGATTGATCGATATTTTTTTACCCAGCATATCCAATGTACGATTAACGGAAGTCAAGGGGCTTTTAAAATGACACAAACGGGCTGAAATTCAGGCTAACAAACAATAACATTATACGGATTTGATTTCAAATTTACAAATTGCATTGGCGAGTCAAAATGTGGTATGGAGAACGCACGGACCTTGAACACAAATACAATGTGGCAAACAGTACTTCAACATTTCAAACCAGCATTTTGGCAGGGAGGACCTAGCTCCTTTCTTTCGACTACACGTTCTTGCATGCACAAGCCTAGAAAGGAAAGAACTCTAATTGAATATGTATAACGCTATCGTAGAATTGATTACTTTCCTTGCCACACGATCTGCATCGCTGGAACTTGGTCCACAAGTTGGACAAGTTGGTTCGCTAGATCGAGTACGAGATCGATTGCTAGCATCATGTCGAGGAATTTTTATCAAGTATAAAGCTAAAGGCAACCAATCTCGTACCCAGACCCCATTTGTTTCTTACTGCGCATGCTCGACGAAAAAATAGGGCTCTGGAAGAATCCGATTTTTGTGTATTCTGATTGGCTGTTCTGAACAATGCAATTTCACCGAAAGTCAAACAAAGTAATTTATTTGGACAAATGCATTAAACGCTAAAAACCGTTGGATTTTACCTAAATGGTTGTCGATCTCTTCAGGGATGCCTAGATATTTGCTTGCATCCTATCGGGAGTTCAAATCACTTCAGCGGCCAATTCAAATCGCATACAGTACATGAATATTTCGAAAATCGAACCCAACCGGCAGTAACAAGAAGGCTAGTGCTCTATAGGCAGAAATCTCTTAAACTTGTGAACTGGCACTGATCGCTTAAATATAAGCGTTTGTACTGATGAGAATGCAAACTCCAGCCTTCAAGGAGCTAAATACGAGAGAATCATCGGGCTCAGGTAAGGCAATTTCAGCGATCAGTTTTCGATCCCCATGAATCCTCTTCACGTGTACTGGAATCTGTGATGTCTGATGAATCCACCGATACCGAAACACGAGCCTGATGCATGAAAATAAAGCCTTAAACTCCAATCTAAAAACGGCAGAAGATGAAAGAGACTCCCTAAGGCTTGCTCTGACACTAGCAAGCAAAATATCACATCAAAATACCGGGCGAACATGAGGCGCTGAGCGAGAATCGAACGACTTCTCAAGGTGACGTAATGATAAGCATGCGCAGAGTTGCCGGAAGTCCGTGATTCGCGGACTTCCGGAATCGGATTCTTCCAGAGCCCTATTTCTTCGTCGAGCATGCGCAGTAAGAAACAAATGGGATCTGGGTACGAGATTGAAAGGCAACCGATCTCCCCGCCGATCTCGGCCATTCAACTCTATTTATAAAAAGCCCGATATCACATTTTCTGATTGGCAGCTGTCCGATTTCAAGTAGTTTCCCGTATGAAAACAACAACAGTGACTCGCAATGCATCTTGGTTGAATGAGCTCCTTTAAACAACTAGTTAAGCCTGGCAGTTCAAATGTCAAATTTCTGCCGTGTCAAATGCAATGACAACAGTACATAAAAAGATCATTGGTTTAACCACAATCTCAGTAGCCGAAAATCACATGCACCGCAGCAAAACGACACGCACATGTGCTTTTGATGAGCCGGTCTTGCCTGCGTCTCCCCAGTTTCCCGCCGAAACTAAAAGAAAACAAAGACAATCGCCCGTTTCTAATTTTAAGTATTGTACCACAGGCAACCCAAGCTCTAATTGTGTGTATTTGTCAGTATAATATAGGGCAACTACTGAATGGGGAAAATCACGAATTTTACCACTATTGATAGGTTAAAATCAACTGAAATAAACGTACCTTTGCTCTATATGTTGTCTTTTATTAGCGATTTTGGCCTATTTTCCTTTTCGGATCTGTACCAAACCCAAAATGATTGCAGAAACTGTTCAAGCATGCATGCCTGAAATGATCCCCAGCCCGAAATGACCCCCTGAATCAGAACTCGAAACGACCCCAATCAGAACCCAAGTAAGAATGTTTACTAGTGTTTTCTAATAGTGTAGGACAAACCAATACTAGCAGACAACAAGCAACCCTTGTCGATCAAACCACATGACGTCATCGAGCTGTCGGAAAATAATATTCGAACAATTTACTATAATTAGTATTCAGCAGCCATGCTGGTGTACAACTTTGGTACACCAAGACGGCGGCCAAAAACGTACTCTACAAATAACAGTTTGCCATCAATATGATTAGCTTTCACTTCAAAACACTTTCAAAGGTTTAATTAAGTCTAACATTTTAAATTGGCCGAAATATATGAATTTTCATGACATTTACAGGAAACACGCTGACCTTAAGTATGGGCTGTCACAAAATACTGCAAAATTTTGGAAGAATACTGAGAATACCAACCTCTATTAAATCATTATTAAAAGAATACCTTTGTAGACCTTATAGTTTATAGCAAACAATCTATATAATGCCAGGTTAAAGACAACTCTAAATTACCAGGCTGGGTAGAATTCTGGGTTTGTTTTTCATTACAACAATTTGGAAATCTGGGTTTAGGAGCTAGGGACCTTTTTCTTATAAAACGGTTGGGTTCTACATCCATGGTATGTGTGGCCAAGCCCATATAGACCTTTATTCATAACTGCATATTCCTGTTTCAATAGTTTATCCACATGTACAGAAAACATGAATATTACCATGCAAAAGAGCATGTCGTTATTAGCGATCTTGTGAAATTTGAGCATTGTAGCTTATAAAAAGCAGTGAAGTTACAAGCCATTCGAAATTAGAGAGATTTGTATGAGGAAAAAAACAGAGGACTTTCTAGCCTTGCTTTCCTGTATTTTCTGCATTTGAAATAAGTACATAACATCAATTCTCCAGATTGCTCTAAAACTGAATGCAATGTCTAGTTTAGATGTGATCTTTTATGTGGTAGCATTAGTTTCCCTCTTCAGATTAATCTTCCAAATTATGAGGTGGCATTATGAATGAGGTCTATGGGACCAACTTTCGGCCAATAAGCATGGACTTACAAGTCCTCATTACTATTTTTCCTGAAGACCTGTACATTTTCAGGTTTCAGACACTAAAATTTTGAACCTTGCATTTCTTATTGAAATATCTTTTAATACCAAGTGCAATATGGAGCTGACACAGGGTTCAACACAAGAAAGTTATAATGAATTCCATGACTTTTCCATGACTAAATTAAAAAATCAAGGACTCAATAATTATTAAATTAGGCTCTGAAGGAGACAAGAAAAACTAGAAAACATCATTAAGGAAGGAATTACTACCAATGGAGCACATCCTTATTTCAACAAAACACATTATCTTTAGCATGTAGCCAGGACTCTGCCGGTTTTAAAACAACCAAGTCAAAATCATCAAGTAGCAGATGGATAATGATGAAGAGTGTTGAAAGAGAACCTACCAATCTATCTAGAATTTTGCAAGGAAAGTCAAGCATCAAAACATTCCAATGGTCAATGATAAAATTCCATGACTTTTGACATTCTTGCAAATTTCCATGACTTTTCCAGACCGGAAAAAATATTTTTGAAATTCCATGACTTTCCATGACTGCATGTGTGAACCCTGTGACAGGAAGAACAGAGCAAAGGAACTAGAATAATTGAAGGGTTCCGTGCAATAATGACGTAAGTGACTTTGATCAAATGTGAACTTCTCCCTACTCAAGTATAAGGAAATGTGCTTGGGAGAAATTTTATGTTGATCAAAGTCACTTACATTGTTCTTGCATGGAGCCCTTCAATTAGCTTATGACTAATACATGTCATTAAAATTATTTGATTCCTTAATAATGAAAATGGCAGACCTGTGTTATTTTTTCCAATGTCAGTCCTTTTGTTTTCTAGTTTTAGCCTGGAATACAGACACCACCTCACTCCATGATCCACTCCCCAGGCTATTCCAGTTTGACCTTAAATCAATAATAACTGGCTAGGGCTTATAAATTATGCACTTCAAATGCCTCAATTAATTATACGGTATTGCTCCCCCTATAATCTTACCAAATCTCATGGTTTTAGGTTTATACACTGTATAAGAATGATTCTTATAGGTATATATTACAGTCTCAATCTAATAATTTTCTGTTAACTGCATTTTTGTCTATTTTGTTTAGGTCCTGTGTATTCAGGTTATCATAATTAAATTTTATTACCAAAGAACTTTAGCTGTGAATGGTATTCTCCATTAATGCAACATGTGGCTTCAGTAGTTCAACGACTTGTTGAGCAGATGGCCGGTTCATAGCATCTTCAGCTGTGCACCAATCAAACAGTTCAATTGACAGTTCAAAAGACTGGTCAAAATTTTCTTTAGGGAGGGGAGGGCGGGTACCAAGGGCATTAATGTACTCTTGGGAATCTTCCTCCTCAAAACTGTTAGACATGCTTGCACCTGTACTGTCATCAGTTCCTGGTATGAAGAGAAAGAAATGTAAATTTTAAATAGAAGGTACTGAAATAGATATAGTTTGATGTGCTAGTAATTTGAACAGAGCACATACTCAACATTAACCAATAGCAACAAATTAGGAATGTGAACAGGAAAAGCAGATGGGAGTTAAATGACAGGCATTTTGGATATGTGATGGGTATTACCCAATTACAGTTTGTTGTGAACATTAGCCAATCGCTGTCAGTCTCCATATTTTGTATGAATAAATTAGATTCAAACCAACCTGGAGCCAATTCAATAAAATGTTTACATGATTGTGAACTTTACAAGTCTGGCTATTGTTTCATTGCAGGAAAACAACAGCCAGACTTGTAAAATACATGTGTAAAAGTTTTATTATGTTGGCCCCTGGTCCAGACCTGGTCCACACGCTCCCCCCCCCCCCCGAGCTTACATCGGCTATACATGTAAGGAGAGTTGCTATAATTAAAAGCCTAAATCTCTCACCGAGCAAGTAGACGTGGGGAACATCTAAAGCTAACATCTCCCAGATTACAAGCCCATAGGCAAATATATCCGTTTTGTCGCACACCACGCCTCCTGTGTTCTGGTTTAAGGCTTCTTTACTTCTCCATGGCTCAGATCCGATGTAGCGACTTTTGGGATTCAACAACCCGCTTAGATCATCCGTTAGTTTGAGAGCAACACCAAAATCACACAGCTTCACTACTTCGAACTCTCCCCGAATAAGAACATTCCCACTCTTTAGATCTCCGTGTAAGATCTTTTTGTCGCCGTGAAGGTACTTCAGGGCTGTTGCGATCGCCCAACAAACTTGGAGAATTTCATTTGAAGTGAATTTCTCGTCTAAATAACCTCGCTCGTCTATTTTATCCATCAACGACATGTGGCAATCTTCCATAGCCAAACACAAATCACCATCTACGTTCCCTGTTAGAGCACGAAATCCAACAATATTTGGGTGATTGAGCTCTTTCAAGATACTGGCCTCCAAGGCAAGTCGCTCGCTAATTCCAGGACGAGCTTGCCGGTTCACTTTCTTTATCGCCCAAGGTGATCTACCTTCCACCGAGTTCCTCTTCAGTCGATACACGTTCACTCCAGTTCCATAGCCCAGTTTTGTCATGAAAGGCGACGGCGGGATAGTTAGCGGTGTTAGCAAGTTATTACTCACCAAAGCACTTCTCGGGCCTTTTCCTACAGGAGTTCGATCCATCATACACCCCAAAGGCAATTTTAATACTTCGAGATGAAGTAAATATTCAGCTCCAACGGCCAAAACAATTCAAGCTTTCCGCTTCGCGCGCTTGAAGATGTATGAGCCAGAAAAGTGTCAGCGGTTTTCGGAAAGTAGACTGACCAATCAGAACACACAGTTTTCTAGAGGATTTCCGGAAATATTGCCGAACATTTCCGATGATGAATGTGGTCGTCAACTTAGCATGATCATCAAGTTACAAACATATTTTGTGACCTTAGTAAACTCGAGACTAATAAGGAGCACGGAAGAAATTGTGGTAAAAATACAAAACGAAGCCGATAACAATTTATTTACACTCGCTGTAGTAAACGCTCAGATTGCATTATGGTCCGCGCGCATTGATGTTTTGTGTCCTTCCGCATAACCACAATGCAATGCGCTGCCATGCCATGAGTATACCTAACAGGTAGTGAATACTGCCGCTAGAAGAAACTCTACAGTAGCTCTTTGGCAGGAAAAATATATTAAATTCCAATTCGATCTGAGGATTAGCCGGGACCTGGCTTTGATCAGCCCCCATGGTTGTTTCAGGTCTCGTTAGAAATTCAGAGTTTCCTTCTTCTTTTTTTTTCAGAGGGTAACAAAAATATCAAGGTTTGATATATTTGTGTTGACTTAATTTATTGTGTAGCCTATCTTGCGACTGAAGCCTGTTTGAGCTGTGGCGTGTTTTCTCAAAAGTTGTCCCGATATATCAACAATTTCCCGGTAAATTCCCTGAGTCTACCAATTCCCGACATTTTCTTAATGTTCTCAGCCAAAACACTGCTGTTCGTCATACTGTTAGAGTCCGATGAAGTGTTAACACCGGAATTCAAATGTGATTGGATATGCTAATTTGTGTGTTTTGAACCACGCTGTGTATCGTGTTGATAAGATCAAAGAGGAGAGATCTTGTTCTTTGGAAAATAATCATTATCCCTGCCCCAAACTATCAAACTATATGCTCACACTGAGTCCGGCTAAACGACTCCAATGACGCGTGGACGGTCGTCAACTTAGCATGATCATCAAGGTACAAAACATATTTTGTGGGTTAGTAAACTCGAGACTCATGATAAGGAGCACTGAAGGAATTGTGGTAAAAATACGATCACAATTTATTTACACTCGCTGTAGTAAACGCTGAGATTTCATTATGGTCCGCGCGCATTGCTTTTTGTGTCCTTGCACATAACCACAATGTAATTTTGTTCGCGCATGTCATTTCTGTGTCCTTGCGCATACATTTCACATTTTAAGTCTGGCATAGGGTATGATCAACGAACAACAAAGGCGACTACCGAGCTAGTGCAAAACTGGTGTTGTGCTATGATGTAAAGATTCGCTGTGTGTTTTTGTATGGAACTTGTCAGCCTTATGCGAATCTTTATAGCACTAGCTCGGTAGTCGCCTTTGGCTTTGTTGTTCGTTGATATTCTCGCCTTTCACATGCTTTTCTTCGTCCTCCCAGTCTTCTGAACTTCTCTCACAATATCGTCTTCATCATATTTTTGTTCTAGTACGAAATTGCTCTGCCGTATCGATGAAAATCTCCTCTAATTCCGAGCGTGTGAAAATTCTACAAAGAAAACGTCAACAAAATGGCGGCGCCCATGTCTTCGCGGGGCCTACTTTGAGGGGCTCGTTCTCAACTCTGAAAAAGTTTTATCAAATTTTAATACATTTTCTGAACAAAGTACATCTGAAAGATGCTTTTGAGCCCAAATGTGTTTTTCACTCGGGTATCGTTTTAATGCTCGACCCAGTCCCCCTCAAAGTTATAGTTTATATTTCTCCGCTAAAACTGATTGAGGTAAAATTATCCAGATGTAGCTTCCAAAATGACTCCAATGGCCAACAATTGGTATAAAATAATTTCAAAGAGGTTTAGAAGTAAATATTTTAGCAATCTGGGTAGCGTGACACGAGTACGTGACATGTCGCAAAATATCAGATTACGTGTTCCGTTTTAATGTTTTCATGATGTAACTTAAAACGCTGATGAATTTGTTCAAAAAGTATTTCATAACGAATTCTGACCATCCCCCTACGTTTTTAAGCAAACGGCATATGAGACCCGTGCCTTAATCTACCGAAGAGTGATGTCTACTTGATGACTTTACTCCCGGACTTTACTGATCTGTGATCGAATATAAACTGAACTGTGCAGTGCCTGTAGATAGCTTAGGACAGACAAATGCCTTAAGTTTGGCGACGTTAAAGCTGTTTACAAAGTTCAGTGATGATCTGATCTTAACTGCGATCGTAGTAAAGTGATTATTAAAGAACTCCGCCATTGTGGGCGGGTCATCGATCGACGTTTCGCCATCGACTAACAAACTTGTGGGCGGCAGTCGTGACGACTTGCATGATGCCACTAAGGGACTTGACCAATCCAGACTGACTTAGAACTGAGTCACCTTTGATCTCTTTGATGGTGGACTACAACAACAACAACAACAACAACAACAATGTATTTCACTCAGATGGTGTAAATCTAATTGCTGCCGCAGCGAGCGAGTCTGAAGCGAGCGAGCAAGGCAATAGTACTAGCCGTTTTCTTGGCGCATTGCCAGCGCAATGTATTGTGGTCATGACCCTATTTCAGACTAAAATTAATTAAACAGCTAGGAAACCATACCCTTTGGGGCGGCGGGTGTAAAGTACAGGTCACAGGTCAGGTTGTTAATTCTAAGATAAATCCTAACCCTAACCACAAACCTAACCCTAACCATCGGACGAGTTCACAGGTAAACATCGGGTTCTCACTCAACTAGAGCTAGGGTTCACAGGTAAACAAAAGTGACCTGACCTGTGACCTGACCTGAAACCTGACCTGTACGTTACACCCGCCGCCTTTGGGGCGGCATATACCCGTATAGCTCATACTAGGAGTACCACCCACCCCCGGCAATTGCCATCTAGATGGAAAACTGCCACGGTAACTCCCCTATTCATAGTGATACTGATGATGTTATTAATGTAAACAACTATCGTCCTATGTCTCAGTACGGCCAGTTCTATCAAAATGATTGAGAAACATGTGAACGATTCCCTATTCAATTATCTGACGGTGCAGGATTCATTTAGTAATCTAATCCAATCAATCTGGTTTCAGGAAGAGCCGAGCCAACCATTTGGGCGCCAGCATTACAATAATATCCATTCAAACTGAAACTAAGCAAATGTTCCTCGTTCCCAGAGTCTTCCGCGCATCCAACATGGCGGCCTCCAGGTTGGATGGCCAACCTCTTCCGCGCATGCATTTGCTTCATGAACGGGTCTGAGGTGGGTGAGATATGAGATTTTTACTATGGATTGCAGTATGTTTCATTCCCTGCTAGCAGAGTTTCTTCCCTTCCTAATACGAGAGCTGAGAGAGAGAGAGAGTGAAGAAAGATAACTCTGCCGGTGTTGGACCCCTTCTTTGTCGCGCACGCGTTTGGGTTACCTAGCAACTCTGTTATAATCCTCCACGTGACTTTGAAATCCGACGTCAATCAACTAACGCGGGCTCAAATAGTGTAAGCGACATGTTGTGGTTTACATGCGCATCGCGCATTTCCGGTAAAAACAGGTTTCCAAACCTGTTGTGGACGGCGGTATATGAAAGAAATGTCCCACAGTCTTCCTTCCCACGGCGCGAGAGGCATGCAGGGAAGATATTTTACTGATGTGGGATAAGGTTGATCTTGTTTGCTTGCTTTCTCCTGCTATGTTTATAGCCCGTGAGCTCTACGGACTCTCAATTAACGGGTCAAGACTGTAAAACTGGTATTACTAAGATGTAACAGTGTAGATTTTATATTAAGTTTGAGATTCTTGGAAAATTAGGGGTAAATCATTTCAATTCAGTCAACGAAAAGATTGAACTGAAGGAGTTTCATATGGTTAAAAGAAGTACTGTATCCTAAAAAAAAGACAGGTATGATAGTTAGATTTCCGAGAGACGATTATTTATGATTTGTCCCAGTAAAGCTAAGAGAAGCCAAGATAGAGAGCTCAGGCTTAAAGTGCACCTAACCCCTTTTGCGATTTTTATACATATGAATCTTTGAAAGGTTTTGAGTACTTCTGTGAAATTTTTTTTGGCTTACAAAGAATACTTTATGTTCTAGGCTTGTTTGAAATGGTGAAAAATTGACCTTTCCTGACCCATGACCGCGTAAGAAAAAGCCTGGGTCGATTCTGGATATTACGTCATCTAATTCACTCGACTTTGCAATAAGTTGAATAAATGTTTAGCATTTTGTCTAAAATAACTGTTTTCTTTACTCAGTAACAACTCACAGACTGTATACGTATATATTCTCTATATATCGATGTTGTTGTGATAGAAAGGCGCCATGGAGAATAATGCATTAATGAGGTGACGTAATATCCAGAATCGACCCAGGCTTTTTCTTACGCGGTCATGGGTCAGGGAAAGGTCAAATTTTCACCATTTCAAACAAGCCTAGAACATAGAATATTCTCTGTAAGCCAAAAATTTCTTCGCAGAAGTATTCAAAACCTTTCAAAGATTCATACGTATAAAAATTGCAAAAGGGGTTAGGTGCACTTTAATCAAGCTGTCCAACAAGGTATAGAGAATGTATATATTATACCCTAACGATTTCGCGATGTTCGACTGATAATGCCCACTTTTCACAGTTTTTGCATTCGCCAATAGTAGAAGTCCATATGTCTTCTACCAATAGTAAAATTCATAATTCTTGAAAATCTAAGCCTCGCGTGGAGGATGGGAACGACCTGCACTGATACAAACCCTCTTTCTAAGAATTTGGATATTTTTTTATTATCATGCTAACTAGATATAAGCATCTAACCTCCAGCCTTCGTGTCACCACAGGCTTTGTTTCCTTTCAAAATGGCGGTCCGAGAACTATATTGGACTATTAAATTGGAGCCGGCCAGTACCGCTCGAAACGAGCCACAGCATTGGCTTACCCAACAATACAAAACACCCTAACCTTTAGAACGTGCAGTACAAAAACAATAGAGCTACAGTATCACGAGTCCAATCAGAATACAGGTTTCGAGCGGTACTCTATTACACTACTCATAAAATATAATTTTCACGTTACGATCTTATCAATGTTTTTCATAACTGTTGTTACAGTTCTTCATGTTGGAATGTTGGTTCGGCATAATCGTTAATGACGTATAGTACATAAGGGTTGTTCAGATTGGGAGTTGTCATTCGAAGGCATCTCTCTTTAGTATAGACACCTAGATTTCAACAAAATTATTTTTTTATTACGGTTAAAAATTAATCATTGTAATTTATGTCCAGTTGTCTTGAAATATTATAATAGTTATAGCAACTATAGCAGTCTACTCTGAGCTTAATGTTTGTTATTCGCAAATGTCCATGCAACCTAGATTTAGTGCTTTTCGCTTCCTCAAAGCGGAAAACTGAGGGGAGCGCACGCGGCCGACTCATCAAAAGCGCATGCGCATGACGTTTTGCTGCGGTGTGGGCTAAGTCAAAAGGCACACATTTGTTGATTTTATTCGCTCGAGAGAACGCTCAAATTTTAACAAATGGCACCATAGGGATTCTAACTCATCGTTTAATTTCTCGTATAGTGATGAAATGCTTGGGAAATCCTCATTTTCTTGCATGTTGGATCTGCAGTTCAGTTACATAGTTTGAATTTACAAATCCTTGACCTGAAGAGCCAATCAGAAAGCAAGAAAATTGGCGGTTGTTCAGTGTAAAAATCAGTTTCTTGCACATTCGATCGGAGCTGTGAGCCGCGAAAATAAAGCCAGTTTTTCTTGTCGTATGATACTGAAAACCAATTTATTACACGGGAAATTGTGTAAGTTACACTGGCGGCAAAATTAAAAGGATCCAAACTGAAAGGACTCAAAGCCACTCTGGATGGACTCAATAAAATACCGGCAAACTCTGTGTTTATTTCTAAATTCACTGACATCTATCAGATCATCAATATTTTAGGCAGGGCACACAATAAGTCCTGCTCTGTCACTACAAAATACCCCAGGCAGCTACATCTGCACGAGAGACGATAATAACCAACATAGAACTCGACCAATCTACTAAATATTAAAATAACCCGTCAATGGGGTCTACTATTAAACACGGGAGCTCTAAATAAGATTTTACTCCCAGTGCTTAGTGTCACGGTGGAAAAACTGAAATTTATTGACCGATTTAGACCTTTCACAGAACTCTAAGAGAAAAGGAAGAACGTCAAATTGAAATAAAATGACGGAAATTCAAGGCCATGGCACGCCTTTTCGATGATTTTAGGCACGCTTGGAAAACATCGGTATTATTAAAGTTGACTATGGACAACTGGTATCCTGGAAAAGATCTCTGAACTTGGCCCCTGTGCGAATAACTGCATGAGTTTGGCATAACTATGTTGTAGATAGAACCGAGTTTTAGAATTGAAGGTCACGTTTCAAAGTGATCAGTATTTTTAACATCAATTCCTCAAGTGCACTAAAATAGCTAGCGAGATAGTGGACTATTTTAGGACTTTCTCTCAGTGAGAAGTTTCTAGAAGTTACTACAGGAATAGCACAAGCGTTTAGACAGTACGTATGAAAAATAAAAATAAATCACGAAGCAGCAGAGCTTTTGGCAGCGCTTGTGATTATGCTCAGTTTCAAAATTCCTTAGTTTCTGCCTGGATTTAAGTTTCAATTTGCCCCTCTCCGGTTTTACGCTTGCGGCTTAATGCAATTAGAAATATTATCAATTTAAATTCTTTTCAAGGAGGCGTGATCCTTTCTAAATACCTATCAACTGAGGGACCGTTTTGATATCTCCGGATTTACCTAATTATCACTTTAATCGAAAACTTCTAGAAGTTTGATTTGCTATTTTGAAAGTTGACTGTGAACTGCGCAAGATTTGACTGTGAACTGTACAAGTAATTGCGTTCTGAAAAGCTCAAATTGAATTGGATTCGTCTGTCATTGCTTTGCATTGTCCTGTCGTTATATCGATGAACATGCTGTGATACAGAAGAAGAAAATACTTTAAATTTGACCCCATTAACGCTCAAGATAATAACATTACACCTCAAATTCCTCAAAAAATGTGAAACTTATCAGTATCATTCTTGCTCTAGCCTCAGCCGTTATATGTGGTGCTTCCGTTTCACTTTATTCCATATTAAACTGTAACGGAAGCGCTGCACGACGGCTGCTTGCTTGAAGTCAATTTGTATATGTGATGAAAACGATAAAGTTTCTGTATCCACAAATTAATTAAGTCGCATTTTAAATGCTTTTTCCGATATACATGAACCAGACCATGCTAATCCGTCACCTTCCGCATCAACTCTGTGGTTATTCTGAATTCACAAACATTTTTTTGTCAAGAACTTCCTTTCTCAGTATTTTTTAAATGTTGTCCATGTGTTATCTTGCGGTTTCTAACATTGTCGATGCCTGCCTCTCCGTCAACAGCACGATTTTCGTGCTCACTCTAGCTAGTGGAGAAAACGTGTGTTTAGACCTTTCGTACCCCCTTCAACTGAGTTCAGCTTCTGGGTCATCAGTAATCTAAGTGTTTCTACAGACCTCTAAACTAGTCAGTGCTCGCTAGACGTTAAAACCTGCGACACCTTATAAAATATTTATAATATCTTCAGAGGTGTACAACAAAATTAATCTTTCAAAAACCTTTGCTATTTAAACCCTAGTTTAGTCCGTGTCCTGTTGTAATTCGTTGTAGTTAAGGTAATTATGCCGCATTTTTTCCCTGCGTGGGTTTAAGATCCATAGAACTGCGCGTTGTCCTAGTAGAGTTGACGCTATGCGCCCTTGTCGTAATGAGTTTCCCAGGTTTCTAAAAACAAAGGGCTACCTCATTTAAAAACAATCAATCACTACTTTGTAGAGAGGTATTTCAGGTCCTGACATCAGTTTTTCTGCATTGTTACAGCTTCGCCTTTCTTTTTGAAAACTGTTGACCAGGTCCGGGAAGCAAAGTCGAGATCTTTGGTAGTAATACAGGATTACAGGCCGAAAACGGCAGGTTTAAGCCTGTTATCTTGATCACTACCCTTGTTGACCAAACTACGAGCATCCGCACTCATCGACAACCATGTTAGGCACGTTCTCATGGAAAAGGTTTTCGTCTTTATCGAAATAAATGAGGGAGAGCCCAAACATCTTTGTAGGAGAACAACAGGGCGAGAGTTCTCGCTGCGTCTTTAGGATCGCAACTTTCTGTAAAACCTCTGTGTGGTGGTATACTGGTAAAATATGACCATAGCACGAGCCCGTACAGTAGTTAGCATTAAAGCCTCGAGGTGCCACGACCCAGTTATGCCACCCCATCTCTCGGAAGGACACGTAGAACTCTTGGCGACAGCATTCTTTCACTCTAGGTCGACAGTTTATGGCTCTTTTTCGACGCGGCCTGCGGTTTTCGTCGGCTAGATCTAAAACTATGAAAGGTCGCAACTGGCCTCTAGATGCTATCACGTCGACAGAGGATACACAATCGGGACAGAACACTTCTAATGTATGGACATAGTTTGTGGTATTGGGTGTGCTCTTTTTCAATGCCCTTTCTATCCACTGGTTCACTATGTTTATTAAGTCAATAGATATCCAGCCCTGATCTTTACCCTTGATCCTTTTCTTTACCACCGTTTGGTCCTGACTGATCGGGGTACCAGACCCTACTTTCTTCTTTGATTGCTTTGTCTCGTAATCTTCAAAGCGAAGAGTGTGTTCGCCCATTTGTAGCGCTGCCCTTTTTTGTTTGTAAACCCACAGGGTGGCGGTGGGGATGGCTTTACTGTAAATTTTGCTGGAAAACCGAAACTCATAATGAAGCTTCCTGGACTTTTTGACTCTTTTCTTATTCAACGCTGAAGTAACTGAAAAGGAAAAAAATAATCTTAAAGGCGAAAAATTTGCAATCAACAATACAATGCTATATATACATACATACATACATATATAACGGGAAATGCGGCGCGGTATCAAAAGCAGTCGTTGAGGGTCAGGAACTGGTCAAAGTGATGCCAGTGGGCGGGCATTGATTTTATCTTGAGAAATTCGATAATGGGGGTTTATGTTATACTATTTTCAAGCGAAAGAAAGGTAAATGAGTTATTTGAGGGATTAAAGAAGTATCGAACATGACCCCGAGGCAAAATATCTTGAACTTCTCTTTCGAAAACACTAGTTGCATTCCAATACAAAATCTCATCATGGACTGGATCGCTCCATCAAATTAAATACCATATGTTGGTGTATGAATGCTGCGGAAAATGAGAGCCTCCACCGAAATAAAATAACATTTATTCCTGCACGATCGCACGGATCAACGCTTGGCCTCAAGAAAAAAACTCAGCATATCCTATCATCTCTGAAACTGTCCTGCTAATCTAAATGCGCAGATATACAACTTCTCTCCGGCTTGAGATATGCAAGGGTGTGCGAGTTTTAGGAATTGATACAATTTTGGGTGGTTCTTTCAGTTGCGTAAGAAAATGTTCCGCTAGCAACACGACATAGGATTTCCCTTGCGTTCTAACATTGCTTTTGTACATTCCTCAAACCATATTCACTTCGTTGGTCAAAACTTTTATTCCGTGCAAATGTGATGCTTTGTCTGTACGATGTAAGGCATATGATGCAAAAGAACTTTAGGTCAAGTACTCGATAGCCAACATAATCAGCTTGTAAATAAATTAACGATTTAAAGTAAAGTAATTAACGATTTATATAAGCCTTGTATCCATTTGTGACCTCCACTGTAAAATAAACCTGAAGAAGGCTGGTGCTGGCCAGCCGAAATATCGTATAAACCTCGACAAGCGTTGTATTTGATTAGCATTGCAGTAGTCTTCGGACACTTTATCATTGTAAATAAACACCACTAACGCGGAACATCCAGTTTAAAACTGCTTTCCCTCTGTCTCTCTGCCACAATAAACGGCGATAAAATGAGTACACCCAGATATTTTATTCTTATAAGCTAGAAATACGTTTTCAATTAGACGAAACTATTATAAACGTAAAGCGGATTAATGCGTGAATGAGGCTAACTATCCCCCACAGGGAATCTGCTAGCGCCAACTAGCTAGTCTTCAAGTTGACCTAGCGTCTTCCTTACCTTTCGTCCCAATCACAATCACCTGAGCTGTCTTGCTTGGCTTTGCTTCATCGTCGTCACTTTCTGATTCCAGGAAGTTAGCATTTATCAGTGGTGTCGGAATAATCATTTTGGGTCGCTTCATCCTCGGTTCCTTGTCCATGTGCAACTTGTTGAGGATCTGTCGCTTAATCTTCTCTATACGCAAGTTATACTCTAATGATCCTTTTATTGGCGGGGGTTTGACGCCGCAGTTTTTGCATCCTCCATCAAAATCGTTTCCGTTCGAAGAACGCAATGTTGCTTCAGTGCCTGGAACACTGTTATTGCTCAACGACTGCGCTCTCGAGTTGTGAGCCACATTTGATGTGTTTAGTAGAGGAGTGCTGGCTGTGGAGGAATCATTGTTAGCCTCGACGAAGAAATCTGAAGCAGTTGCTGCAGCAATGAGCATCGTTAGCACCGGAAGCATTTTGTTCCAAAGTCGAAAGCCTCTTGCCATCATAACTGGCGGAAGACGGCTGTTGTTGAAGAGCATATGAATTAGCACAAAATCTGTTTGCAGTACTCGTGGACCAGATAAACGCAGGAAACAATCGAAGACACCCGATGAGAAGTTGGAATTTAGAGCCACGACCTCTTGCATGCACGTCAACACTCCAGCTAGTAGGACGCTCTTAGCCAATCAGGCAATGAAATGATTATTCCAAGATTAAAATCTCTTTGTTTATTGTTTTTTTTCAGGCACATGGCTCCCTTAGGCTTCTTCTACAGCAATTTACGAAAACCAGCTGCAGGCTAAAATCCTGTTGCCTCAATTTCCGGTGCTCTTATATACACACCGAGAACTCAAACCTCGTTAGTAACATACCCAAAGCCTGCACGATGCGGAGATTTTAGCTCAGGCTGCAATCTCAAAACCAGAAGTACCAAACCATTAGATTTTAAGTTGTCAACGGATTGCTTTTTGTTATGATATAAAACACATATGAATGGTGCCAACGAGTTGCACAGTTGACATTTAGTGTCAGCGAACTATTCACCATGGCGTCACCACAAACCGTTAAGGCAAACAAAGTCATTAGGGCGTGAGTCCGTCTAATTAAATGATTGCCCCATCATCAAACCATGGAGAAGGCTCATCCGCACAAAACTCATCTGGATTTTGTTTAGTTTCTCATTTGACACGTAGAGTAGGTTCACCGTAGTAAAGGAAGCTCATGAATTTTACCTCAGTAAATTCACTACCGTAATTCTTCTAGTGAGACAGGATGGTGAGACCGCGGCCGTTCTGTGCAAGTAATAAGGCTGAACAGCCATCACCACGACCATAAATCAAATTTATTCCAACCCAAATATTTCCTGAATTCGTACATTGACGTCACAGCACGTAAACTGCACCTTGGTGAACCCTGTTCGTCGGGTCGTATGCTTTATTATAGTAAACTGATCAGGAGCCGCATAAATTTCAAAGCCGCATATTTCAACCGTTATGATAAAGATACCCAAAATTGGTCTTACTGCTTCTCATCACTTCCGACGCTGTTACTTGATATGACATTTTGTTGTCAGAATCTTGTGTTGATAGCTGACCAGCACACTTGATTCCACAAACAACTATTAGAATATGACTCAACACTGACGCAATGTACAATATCAGTTTGGAAACAGCACGCGTGCTTGAATGACGGCCAAACTGAAACTCTGCAATACAACACAGCCGATTACGACACGGCACGTGACCATGTAACGGTCCATGCACAAGAGCTAGAAAATCTCGATATACTAATGGCGCAAGATTCTGGATATTAAACCCTAACGCCGGTACGGCATTTCCGACACCCAATCATAGTTTGTCATGTTCACTAGAAACTACAGCAATCCCACCATGTCTGAAATAGAAGGGTCATATTCTTGAATACTTTGTGATATATATATATATATTGTATAGAAGATCGCGATGCGAAGAACGAAGACAGAGAACTTCTGACTGTGCCTTTATTTAAAAACGTTTCGGCCGTTCGGCCTTCTTCAGTTTAAAAATAAAAAAAAATGTGTGACACATTTTAAATTAATATTTATATATATATATATATATATATATATATATATATATATATAACTTGACTAGAACTCAAACAAGATCGAAACTGATGCCGAATAAGAAACTGTGGATCTGATGCGCACGCGAGAGAAGGCAGTGAACTGTGCACACAGATGTGCCCTCTGGGGGGGACTTCGGTACCAAAATGACCGGGGTGCAATGACCCCGAAAAGGTACGCATAAATTAAAGCAGATTCAAAAGTTTTGACCCCTAAAAGGTACTCGAATATAAAATTTATAAATTACCTTAAAATAAGTAATTATAAACCCCTAAAAGGTACGACTCTGGTTGCGTAACGAACTCGTGCGAACAGAACCCCCTAAACTGAGGTACGGTTACGAACATGTTTATCCCTATAAGGAGCGCCGAGCACCCGTCAATTCAACATAGGGAGTCCCTCGGGATGTGACTGCGTTAATTCAGTAACCACTCCTTTGATACTGAAGTCATATTAGACCCCGTCCACACGTATCCGTTTTCGTAGCGTTTTCATATTGTTTCAGGTAATTAGACCATTGTTTTCTATTCCCTTGAGGACGGAGAACAATACAAAAACGATACGGAAACGGATACGTGTGAACGGGATCTTAGAGTGTCTTCTTATTCTCCCCAAAACAATGTTAAAAATGGCTGGAGGTTCTGGAGGTAAAACGTTCTCCCTTATTACGTATATTGTGTCTGTACTTCAACTGAAACAAAACACATTTGAGCAATCAGTGACTATTGACCGATTTAGCTTGTACAGTTGTTGGCCAATTCAGATCACCTGACCTTGGGTAATGTTGCCTTGTTTTCGGCCCGAGAGGAAATGTATAAATCTCCCTAATTGGAAAGCAAAGCACTGAATTCTCTGGAGAGCTGGAGCTGACACATGATCTGAATTAATTGGGACAACAAATGTACAAGCTAAAATGGTCAATTGTGTTGTGGATGAACCAGTTGTGTTATCGGTCATTTTCGGAAGGGCACTGAACCTGATTGACGAGATTCTGCTTGCTACGTTTTGTCTAGTTTTATTCAGATTTACGTTGAAAATGGAAGACTAAAAATCCCATACGAATGCTATGAAATACTGCCATTTACAGAGCTTGGGCTACTTGTGGCCTAATTACACGATATGATTCTTTTAGCGCGAAATGTTAATGACATTTTTTATGCGTATTACACGGCAAGAGCATAGTACACGCCACCGGAGCGGCAAAACGGGTAGGTACTTCGTGTAACGTACCACATATAGTGAGAGGGGTGGTCCTATTATACTATACCAAAGGTTATGCTGGCCGAAAGAACGAAGGCTCTGGTTTCGAATAGTTTCCGAGGGTTTAAACCTTTTTTGTAAATAATTCTATAACTTAGTCAACTCAGTGAATTACAAATAAATTTTAATTAAGAAACCTCCAACCTGTTAAAGTTTTAGGCTTAGCTCTCAAGTAGTTTTCTTGTTTTTCGTGAAACATTTCACATACGTGCCTAAAATTAAAAACATGGGTGATCTTTCAGTTTCGGCGGGAAACTGGCGGGACGCGCGCTAGCTGGGCTCATAAACAGCGCATGCGTGTGACGTTCTACACTAGCCACTAAAAAGGGATGTTTCATTTATTTACTCTAGCTATGTAAAGCGGCTCTGGCCAAACGGAGTCGCTAGCCAACGCAAGTGCTGGTGGCGCAGTGGTTAAGCGCTTCGCCTCACAACTCTGTGGCCCAGGTTCTATTTCCGTTTGCGGCGCCATGTGTGAGTTCAGTTTTTTGGTATCTCACCCTTGCTCCGAGGGTTTTTCTCCGGGTTCTCGGGTTTTCCAACGTCTATCTTTAAACTCAGTATTAACACCGTTCTTCAGCTATGACGTAGTATTTTCCCATTTCAAGTCCTTGATGAATTGATTCTTTCTCCTGCCGAGTTGTTCAGAATCACTCTTTTGAGGATCTAGTCTTCATGGGTTAGTTGTATTTCTGAATGATGGTCAATGAAGCATTAACAATCAATGTCCCAACCACTTGCCGGAAATTGGAGAACATGATGTCATGCATGGCTAAAAACGGTGCATCGGAGGTAGCGTTCGCGTCTTTTTTGTATTTGTTTTTTAATTTTGGCAGTTGCTGATATTTCGTATAGATATCGTAGTTTTAAATTTATTTTCTCCTGAGTGAATTAGTTTTGCCACTTCTTTACCTCAAAATTCAATTGCTTCTCAAGCCGTAACATTTCTTCTTATAGGGATCTTGTCCTTATCTCATTGGAGAATGCCCGAGGCGATCTAGGGTACTAGCTGATGAAAGCAATTCAGTCATCATTCTATACGATTCCAGTACAGCAAGGCTATATATCTATTCATACCGGTTGGATGTCAATTCAGCGGGTGATGTTGTTTGCGCACGGCCATTCGACTACTTAATTGCCTATGTTTTTTTACTCGGGCTGCCTGTGGCAGCACGAGTCTAAATCTGCAGGCCGTTTTTTTTTTGTTCGGTGCAATAAAATTTTTGCACATGCGTTAAATTATGCATTAATTGTTGGCGATTCGCCAGCTTCTGCGGACGCTATCAGCTTGTTTGAGGTACGTTTCGTAGGTTTTATGCCACATTTCATTTTACTCTCGGTCATAATACATACCAGCACAAACACCGTGATCGGTAGGCCAACACTAAAATAATTTTGACCGCGTTTTTGGCTGGTTTACCGATCTCGTACGATCTCTCTGTGTACCGCGTTTCATAGTATACAGGTATACTGAATGCTGATTTATAGCGAAATATAGCGATTTACTAGTAAATATATATACTGTGGTTGAGCAGTTATGGGTTATTATCCTCTATCGAAGTCTGAAGACATCTGAACTCCTGAACTGTGAGAGCAGTTGTCGCTCGCCAGCACAGAATAATTTATGATGACCCAAGCAATATTTAACTCTCAAGGTAAACTTAAACAAGAAACCTCTCACGGCCGAGGTTTTGGTTCGAGAAATTAAAGGCTTCCAACAATTCCCTTTATAGTTCTTTAATATGATGAGCAGACTGAAGTTTTGGGAATGTGAGTAAAGCTTTTAAATATAGATAACCAACAGGCATTTCAGTTAATAGTCTTTAATCCAACAAATACTGACCAAGATGGACTCGTAATGGCAAGAACAGCAGATAAAGTTATATATAGGCACACAAATTGACATAGCTAGCTCCATCACAGGATGGACAGGATACCACTTATAATATGGTACAAATATAAACATACATTTGAGACAATCATCTATTAGTACTCGGAGCCTGCAGTATAAGAGAACAGCACAGGCAGCCCAATCTATGGGTTTGTGCATGAAAACTGATAGAAGATATATATGTATGGGGTTTTATAAATCCTTTCAAATTGCCGTACAATGTATAAATAAACATACGTTTTTGCTTCCATGTTGTTTCCTTTGTGGTTTTTCTTGTCTTGGAGCCATTTTAGGCTGTTTTGGGGAGTTTTTCATCCACCTCGACTCACCATGGGTATAAAACATGGAAGCAAAAAGGTATGTTTATTTATACATTGTACGGCAATTTGAAAAGATTTATAAAACCCCATACATATCTTCTATTTTCATGCACAAACCCATAGATTGGGCTGCCTGTGGTGTATTACATGAATAAGTAGTGTTTAAATTAAAAGGTCAACCTACGAGAAAAACAAAAATATTAAATTACATATATACTAGGGGAGCAGAGAATGAAAGTTACTGCGCTACCGGCCACTCCTAAAGACTGCTAAATTCAGCAAATAATAATTCTTCCCTTTGGTTATTACTAAGAGGATTTCAAATGAAAGCGTATTTCATCTTCAATCTCATGTGGCCCGAGTGAAAGCCCAGGTGAGCTCTTGTTTTTTTTTTTTTTTTTTTTTTTGGGGGGGGGGGGGGGGGGGGTTGCATTAGTTCCCTTATGAGAACCGAGCATTAAACTAACGGGCGAATACGTACTACGTCAAAGATATAGGGTCACTTTATACTTATTATTATTGCTTAGAGATGGGTTTCTAAGTCTTTTTACAATGTATATATACATCGTATTTCATTTCGTACTTGTTTTAACTCTCTATTCATATCATGTATCATGACATTAACCTATTAACGGCGGTTAATCCAAAGCGAAAATTTAAAACAAAAACTTCTCTGTCAGAGCTAGACCTGAATATATAACACCAAACTTACGGGCGGTTCAATGGCTGACTAAATGTATAGAGAAAAGCAAGAAACTATAAATATTGTTATTTGTGTTTGTTTAGAGCTACAACCCCTGCCATTTAAGTCGGACCGCTTCAGCAATTTCCGGCTATTTTTAACACAACCCCCCTCCCCCATTTCAATGTTGGTTTTCGAGCAGACTGAAATGTTGCCTTTCTATCCCAACATTGTGAAGGGGGAGGGGGGACAAGCGAAGTCATAAAAAATGCCCGCGATGTGTCAGAGGAGTTCGTTCAGTGTTCTGAATAGCCTTATTTTGTCGGGCGGTCCGTACTTAAATGGCGAAGGTTGTCTGAGGCGAGATTTTAGGTAGCTCACATGGTATAAGTGTTAATAACCGTACTTAAATGGCGAAGATTGTAGTTTTGGCGCTTTTTTTTAATATTACGCGACAATTAGAAAAATGCCCTCTTAATGCGTTTTAACCTCAGGAACCGTATTTTTACATCCTCATAACAACAGCTTGGTCGAAACATTGACCTCAATTAATTAAGTCTACCCTATATTATTATTTGACATAGTATTGGCCCTGCTGTTGAAAATGTTTTATTTCCACTACGAGTGACGTCCAATACAAGCATCTCTATCACAAGAGATCCGTTAAAATGGTGTCTCCTTATAATTATTATATAACAGCGTTGCGTGTTCCTGTGCACCCGAAGGTTTATTAATTATAAGAGAGTTCGAGTAATCAGGAGCCGGGAGGAAAAGGGGAGGTCGCTGATTTAAAATTACATAAATGTCGTATTCAGGGCAGGCGTTCGAATTCAGTCAAGGAAGGGCGGTTAATTGTGGAAATACGTTATATTAGCTAGCACCTTATTCGCGATGGTCATCAAACTGTGGTGAATCTACAGAACAGAAATGTGTTTGATGGACTATCTGATCCAATCCATTGAGCTGCCGGTGGAATCCCTTGAACTTTAGTGCCATTCAAAGCTATTTCTCTCGCGCTTTGCCAGTGTGTGTCGTGATAACTAATTAAGAACCACTTTTCATCATATTGACTAGAGCATTTCCAATGGCGATTGGTGATGACGTCATGGGGTAAGGCTCCTCGTATTAGTGGATGGTCCTTCGTGCTGGTTACCTTGATGGCTATGACGGTGTACTTACTCGGAAAGGACAATGTGATTGGTATTCCTGTCTGTAAGGAAAACACGAAACGGTAGGCAACGTGCTGATATATCACTTCCATAATGAATGAATAGACCGTATACGCTATGATGTCACCTGACTACCACCAGAATGCTTTGCGCTGCTTCTTTTGCTGCTCTAATTTAGACCATTGTCTTGGTATTCTCAGCTGAGGAGTTTCAAAATCGGAATATAAAAATACTTCAGAAAGGATTCGGGTAGTAGTACTGAACTGACGTCATAGTTCATACGGCGTGTCGAGCTCGTGATCCCATGGGAATGACCGCTTTACTGGACGGCAAACAAACTTCTAAACGGTACTTTAAAAAGATCGACAATCGATTGGAGCCTAGAAAATAGCATTTAAAAACAGGTTTTGCTAATAACACTACCGAAAGTGTGGTGTTGTTGATCTCGAGATAATAAGCTCGAACCAGGAACCATTCATTTCATTGGCAACGCATCTGTTGGTCGTTATAATCTATCAAATGTTTTCTCTCCTTCGTGATTGGATGAATGCGTCACCTGACCCGATTAACGACTCTCCGCCAGTCGACAGTTACTTATCAGTTATATTATTTATCAATGATACAATTGTGAAATTTATTGGGGATTTTAAACAGTATGGAATGTTTTTTTAATTGCGTTAACTTGCGAGTCCGTTTGGCCACGATGCACATATTGTGTCTGAAGGTCACGAGAACAAAGAAGTACACCACGAGACGCAGTCGAGAACTCCAAGGTTCTATTTGATAGAGAAATTACCCCTTTAATAATTAACCGGACAGAAAAAGATGGCGGCTTGTACACTTACCCACCATCCTTTGCGCGCGAAAATCTTTAAATCCATTAAAAAATCGAGATAGACCGGTCTTATAAACAAGTCAGTACAAGTACTGTTACCAATACACTGACATTGGAGAGAAGAGAGGGTTTCTACGTGTTGTCTTAATAACAAGTCAGTACAAGTACTGTTGCCAATACACTGTCATTGGAGAGAATAGAGGATTACTACGTGTTGTCTTAATAACAAGCCAATACAAGTACTGTTACCAATTCATTCCACAGTATTTTGTCGTTGCGGAGACTACAATTCAGAGCAATAAAGTGATTGATATCTTTTCATTCAACAAACAAAACAAACTCATTCTGGTATTGTATAATAGGTCTCCCCTAGGGCTTTAAAAAAATGTATAAAACTTTTGCTAAAATCAAAAGAGGGAGGAGCTACATTGAGTTAAACAGCTGTTGCGGAGACTACAAAAAAAATCCCTCTGTTTTGATCAACGAAGTTCAAGTGCAAAACTCTCTGAATCTATGATCAATTCAAAATTCTTGCTTGGCTTACATTGAAGGCTAGTCTATCTACTAGTCTATCTAGCTAGTCCATTACATTGCCTGGAAAACTTAGAAAATAAAAAGGTGGTACCGTTGCGGAGACTACGTTGCGGAGACTACAAAAAGTACTTTCATGAAAACAAGGGGAAAAATGACAAATTAATCCTTCATGATTATTGAAACATCAAAATATGATAAATTTAATCTATCAACCTCCCATAGGTAGTATTGAAAAGACCTTTTACATGCTCATCCAGAGAGATGATTTTCTAAACATGAACAGTATTGTCACAATGTCAAATCAAGTTTTGATCTTAATGTATATAACTTTCAACTGAAATAATTGTACAGATTTGATTCAATACAATATGCAGATCTGCATTTGACATAAAATTGCATTATTTTATAACAATTTGCTCAAAAAAAAGCTCAAATAAAGCTCAAAACTTTCAAACACGAATGTTTCTTTTATAAATGACTTGAATGTTCAATAGGCGATATTCATTATGATGCCATTATTAACATACAACTACCAGAATGCTTTGCTGAAGTTGCTTTTGTTATATAATTACTACCAAATGATATTCTTCAATTCTGATAGGGGATTAAAAAACTGAAGAAAGAAAATGTACAAAGCATTTGTGTAGTTGTAGAAAAGAAGTTATGTCATAATGCAACTCGCTTATTTGTTCAGTGTTATAAAGTTGGCGACCCTTTTTGACAATGTACATTGTAGGTCTTGAAAATGACTTCAATCTCATCCAGCTCATCAATTTCCATAGAACCATAGAAGATGCAGGTGATGTGTTTCTCTTCTAAGTCGTCACTTATTGGCCAATTAAACTTCTTTGCCCCAGCTCTGTGTAGGAACTTGAATCTGGTGAATTGGTTGTCGGTTTTAAGAGCTCTCCCTATGTAATAGACATTTACATAGTCAACAGCATAATACTCGCCAACTTTGATGTTTGGTGTAGTTGTGAGCAGAGTTTGCTTGTGGAGTTCAGCAACCATGAGTTTTCTGAATTCCTGAATGTCAGGTTGGCCTAACATAAGATCATTCTCTACAAGGCACCTTGCGTATAAGCTGACAAATACCCCACAGTCAAATGAATTACTTTGCTGGGGGATATCACAAGCATTATTTGCTACAAACAACCACTGACTAACGTCAAGGCTGCTGTCCATCATTTGTAGAAGCCTCCACATTTTTTGTACAGCTGCATGTGCAGTGGACTTAACAAAAGCACAGGCCATGCTGTCGAGCACAGCCATCAACTTTTCTTGTGGGAATACTGCGACAAGAAACCAGTGTTCACTTTCAGCAGTGTTGCATGGTACAAGGATTATATCCTGTTGAAGCAAGGCTTTTTCAGAAAGGAGCTTCTTTGTAATAAATTTCTCGAATATTTCCCAGGGAAATACAGTCACACCAGTCATGTTTCTATTGGCTTTCACAAGATCTAGATAAGCATCAACCACAAAATTTGTAAGGTAGTTATATTCTGCCTTAGTATAATTACCACCATTAAGAGAATCTAAGTCTCTTGGGGAGATAATGCCTTTTCCTTTTCCTTTGAATTTGACTTCACCATCAAGGATACCATTTACCATGTACACTGTGTGCATAGGTAATGTAAAGTATTGAGAGATATTCTCAAACTTTAAGGTGAGGTGAGGTGGTAGACCCATTTCGATGTTGATTGCACTGTTGGATTTCTTTCGGCCTTGTTTGGTTGGTTGTGGTGGCACTAACTTTGAATGTGTGGTACATTTGGCCAGCAGAGTGTGCTTGTCTTCGCCATCTTTGATGAGAAACTGAATTCTTTGCTGTGATCAAACATGAATCTGATAGTTTTGCAGCATAGTGGATAGAACGGGTTTTAGGAATGGGCTTGCAGTCAGCCCACCATTCTTTAAGATTATCAGATTCATCTTTCACATGCTCCTGTGATACATATAAGACATTGACATTCTTGCTAACATTCTGTGCAGCCTGAAAGAAGTCTTCTGGAGTGTTAACGACTTCTGTACCTCTAAGGATTGAGCGCCACACAGCTCTTTTCACTTCAGCACCAACACCATCGCAATGCCCTTTGCCATGAGCTGTCTCAAAGAAGTTCCAGTTTGCCTCACAGCCAAAATCTTCCTGATGGTATAGGATGCAAGAAAGGTTGTAACGATTTTTAAATTGAGAGGAGGGACCATCACTCCAGTAGTTGACTTTCCTTACTTCCGTCATCTGTTTGACATCTTCAAGAATGGCTTTGTTGAACGCATACACACTGCCTTTGTCATGGGCCATTTCATCACTCACAACAGCATACTTCTCTCTTTCATCTTTATAGTAGACAACAGCTGTGAATACGGTTACCAAATCATTTGACCAGTGTGCTGCCATGATTTCTTGTTGGTGCTTTATTTGGAAATTTTCAGCAAAATCTTCTTGAATGATTATTTCCTCCTCAGGCAGATTCTCTTTCAGGTATTTTAACTCATTGAATTGCCGCTTTACATTATACACATGTCTGGCAAATGGTTGGAGCTGAGCTTTGAGATCTTCTTTGGCATCAGCAGCAGTGCACTCTATTCTCCTTTCTTGCTTTGTCGTCATCACTTATGTACCATTGGCAGTATGACATAGGTGTGTTGTCATCACACTGAAAGAGCTCTTCGATTGGCTGATGGGCTTGACATTTTGAACACTGCATGCCACATTTTACATTCTGCATATCACATACAGTAGTAAGCAGTATGTCCTCTGGTGTTTTGGGGACTTCAGGAATTACAACTTTTACGCCATCAAGCAGCAACTTGATATTTTCGTGGTATTTACATACACACACTTCTTGGTCACGAGGAGTAATAGGAAGGACATTTGGTGGTCTAAGGGATGCAAACTTTGAGAAGCCAACTTGGATGCTTAGTGCTTCTGTTTTAAAGATTTCGTATACTTCAGAGATGTTATAGATAAGCAGCCTCTTTTGCTTGCGCTCTTTTCCTTCTTCTGATTTGACTGTTACATAGTCTTTACGGCCAGGACACATTCTACTTATGTCATCCCTCATGTAAAACTCCTCAATTGATCTTACATCTTCATCAGATATTGCATCAGATCGCTTCTTTCTTTTCTCAACTTCTAATTTTCTTCTCTTGACAAGTTGGTCACAAATCTTAAGAATTGACTTCCGTTTTCTTGGAGACATTTGCTGCACTACATTGGCAATCACGTGTGTGGACTTTTGTTGGACTTTTTGGCAAACTTCTATTTACTTTTCTCACAGCCTTTCCTAGACTCTGTGGACTTTTGAATGAACCACTGGTATCATTTTCCTTTACTTGATTGAGTTGAACCTTCTTATCTCGATTCTTCTGTGCTGCTCTCCGTTGCCTCTGTCTGAGGGCTTTCTTTTTCCTTATTCTGAGCTTTTCACTTTCTGCTAAAGTATGCTTTTTCTTTAAATATTCTCTCTTTTTCCTTTCTCTGTCCTTTCTCTTGTAGGCTTCCAACTTCTCTTCATCTGCTTTAAGTTTTTCTCTGAATATTCTGCTCCTTTGAGTACTTGAAGACATTGTAATTGTGGAATTTAGCATGAATTACCCACAATCCCATATGTTAAGATCTATATGAACTGCACATGCTCAGAATCTCACCACAGGAAGCCCAAGTTTACTAATGGTGTATTTAATAATAATAATCATAAAGCTTGTATAACTCTTATTCAAGCCTGTTCTGAGCACTTAAATAAGATAGCATTTAACCTTTTAAAACAATATATTTGTTCATAAACATTCTGAAAACAACTAAATCTTAAGGAAGTACTGTTATTTTGTTTAAAAATTAGAACTTCTCAAAAGCTCATCCAAAAATTCTCAACAGGGAACATACAGGAGAAACTTTAAGGTCTAAAAATGTTGCGGAGACTACATTTTGCCAATGGAACGTAAATATTTTGAATAGTGGTGACACACCTATTCTGTCCTCAAAACCTTTATTAAAATTAACTCAATTCGACTGTTTGCATTTCGCTGCTCTCGCTAAACTCCCCCTGTTCGTGAACTCCTCTAGCGTGTCTTTTCTCTCACGTGATAACCAAAACGTCCTGATGGGGGTGGGGTAGATACACTACATCTCTTCCCCCTTTGGAAAGTGAAATAACTATGTGATAACAACTCGTATAGATATAGGACTAACAAAATTTTAGATCCTAAAAGTTTCGTGTGTGCGAAGCAAGTTCATGTTTCATAGTCTTGCAAATGAACTGGGGGTCTTCGAGGACGCCGGGGCCGATCCAGCAAATTAGGCCCGATCACCTCATGCTGTTCATCTTCTTGTGGGGGCATGTTGTCGTCCGAGTCAGATCTTCATCGCTCTCGGCATTGTTTCGTACCTTCTTGAAGAATGAGCTATTCCTCGTGATCGAGTGACCGTCCCGGTTGGCAGTAATCATGCTTCCTTTTACTTCCGTGACTTGTCGAGGTCGGATGTCGAACCTAGTGGTGAGCTTATTTGCCTTTGTCTGCTTTGCCAGCACGCTGTCTCCGACTTTAAAGGTGCTGGGCTGAGCGTGTCTCCGTGTGTCAGCATATGTCTTCATTCTGTCCTTTGCTTCGGAATCAGTGCCTTATTGCGCACCGCTTGAGCGTCAATGCTGCGCTCTAGATGAGGTAGTCGTCCCCGTATCACTCTCCCGTAGAGTAGTTCAGCTGGCGCGACACCTGTTGTTGTGTGCGGTGTGCATCTGTAGTTGAGAAGAAATTTGTGAAGCTCACGCTTCCAGTTCTTTCCTTCAGCGTGGGATGTGCGTATCGCTTTCATCAACGGTTTCATGAAACTTTCAGCCTCTGCATTTCCTTGCGGCCACAGCGGTGTCGTTTTGTTGTGCTTGATTCCATTTTCTTTCATGTAGTTGGCAATCTCATTGCTACTGTAGGGTGGACCGTTGTCTGTGGTTATGGTGTTAGGAATCCCATGGGTAGCAAAGATTCTATCCAGTTTGGGAATGACTGCTCCTGCAGTCGTGGTGCTCATCACTTCTACTTCGGGAAATCTTGAGTGCTGATCAATTACAACTAATAGCATTTCTCCAGTAGGTAGAGGGCCAAGCAAATCCATGTTGAGAGACTGCCATGGATGCTTAGGCATTTCCGTCATTTTTAGAGGTTCTGGGTGCTTTGGTGGTCCGACTGCCTGGCAAGGGAAACATTTTGAAACTTTGTCTTCAACAGTTGCGTTTATGCCTGGGAACCAGATCTTCTCACGAACTAGTGCCTTCGATTTGACCACACCCTGGTGTCCTTCATGAGCGATTTCTACTGCCCTGTTTCGTAGTATTGCTGGCATTATTAATCTTGTCCCTCTAAGTACAAGGCCTGAGGCTGTGACTGTGAGTTCTTGTCGAATCTTTGAATATGCTCTTAGTTCGACAACGTTGGCATCCGTTGGCACCCAATCCGGTGTTTTGAGTGACTGCCATCTTCCACTTTGTATTAAGCCTTTTAGAACATGTAGTGTTGGATCTTTGTCCGACGCCTCTTGTACTTCTTGCAACGTCATAGCCTTTGGGATTGCATTGCCGGCCACAAAATTAACATACTCTTCTGCAGTGCTGCGCTTGTGTGGCATGCCCGATGTTGGATGTCTGGAAAGGTAGTCAGCGGGGTTGCCTTCACCCGATCGGTATGTTACTGTAAAGTCGTACTGCTGAAGCCTTAGTTGCCATCTCTCTATCCTTGCGGGGGGTCTCGATTTGGGATTCTTGAAGATCATCTCCAGTGGCTTATGGTCAGTTTTCAGGTTGAAGGTGTCACCGTAGAGATAGAGGTGGAACTTTTCACATCCCCAGACTATGGCGAGTGCTTCCTTTTCGGTTTGGCTGTAGCGCTGTTCTACGTCTGTGAGGGCTCGGCTTGCATAGGCTACGATGTGTATCTCTTTGTCGCCACTGCTGCCAGTACTTTTTTGCGCAAGTACGGCTCCGAGTCCCACTGGACTTGCGTCGACAGTGGGCTTGGTTGGATCATAGTATGACATTACAGTTTCGCTAGTGAGTCTTGCTTTCAGCTCGTTCAGTGCGTTTTGACATTCCGATGTCCAGTTGAAGGGTGTGTTTTGGTGTGTGAGTTGTCGTAGAGGTTCAGTGATTGTTGCATATTCAGTTATGAACCGGGAGACGTAATTGGTTAGGCCAAGCAGGCTTCTTATCTCCGCAGCATTTTGTGGGGCATCGACTTCTTGTATTTGTTTGACTTTGTGGGGATCGGCTGAGATTCCAGCTGCTGAGAATGTGTAGCCGTAGAAGTCTAAGTGTGCTTTGTCATAGACACACTTGTTCGGATTGAGTGTTAGACCTTTCTCCCTCAGTCGTTGGAATGTGGCTTTAAGTGCTTCATCATGTTCAGTCTGTGTCTTACCGAACACAAGAATGTCGTCGCTGATGTTCTTTGCTCCCTGGATTCCTTGTAGGACCTTCTGGATTTCATGTTGAAATACCTCCGCTGCTGAGGTTAGACCAAAGAGGAGTCGTGTGTACTGTTTTAACCCCTTGTGTGTGGAGAAGGTGGTGATGTATCTGCTTTCAGGTGCGAGGGGAATTTGAAGATACCCTTGACGAAGATCCAGCTTGCTAAAATGACAAGCGCCATTGAGGTCGAGTATCAGCTCGTCGATGGTTGGTGTGGGATGTCTTTCTCTTTTTACTGCTAAGTTTGGTAAGCGCATGTCAATGCAGCACCGAACTTCGTCTGGATTCTTTGGCTTGGGGAAACATACCATAGGCGAGACCCATGGTGTGGGTCCGGTCGGCTCCTCAATGATTCCTGCTTTTTCCAGTTTATCGAGTTCTTGTTCTACTTTTTGACGGATGTGGAATGGTATGCGTCTATGGGACTGTACAGTAGGTTGAACTTCTTTGTCAATGTGGATATGTATGCCTTCTGACTTCAGCTTTCCAATCCCTTGGAATATGTCTTCATATTCCTCTACCAACTTGGTGATGAACGTTGACTTTGTCTCTTGATGCTCATGGTCAATTGTGTTGACAGCAACGTTGACCTTTAGGAGCCCTAGATCTGTGGCTGTTGTGCAGTTGAGCAGTGAGCCATGATTGCCATCAATGATGAAGAAAGTCGCAGGTGATATCTTATCCTTTACCTCGACCGTTGTATCTAACTTGCCTAGTACCGGAAGCGGTTCTTTGTTTCCATAGGCATATAGTCGGATTTTTGACTTCTTGAGCTTTGCTTCATTATGTTGTCCGACTATCTGATTGTAATGGTCTTTGTTGAGAATATTTACGGATGCACCAGTATCAATTAGTACCGGGATGGCTACGTTACCGATTTTCACTTCGAGTTCTGGTTTGCTGTGAATTGTTGAAAGAGTCTCTTGGGTGACAGTGTAGAGATATTCTTCATCGGATGATGAATTGTTATCTTGGAGGGCATTAATGCGGGATTCCGAGTTTCCCGTTCGGCGTGACGGAGTTGATTCACGGTTTGGGTTTCCTGATCTGCAGACGGCTGCGAAGTGATTTAATTTGTTGCACTTGTCACACGTTTTTCCTCGGGCTGGACATGGCTGCTCTTCACTGTGTGGCCATTGTCTACCGCAGTGATAACAGGCGCTAGTTTGAGCTTGTCTGCGGCGAGTCCCGTTTTGTGGTCTATTTTCCGCTTTACGACCTCCATCGTAATTAACTCTCGGTAGTTGATGCCGTCCACTATTCTTGTTTCCTAATGCATTTACCGATCCACGCTGATCAATTCTTCCATCTTGTTGAAGTTCCATCGCGGTCGCCTGTCTGTTTGACGCTTCGTCCGTGCGACCTCGAGTTAGAAGGTCATTCAAGGTCATGCTTGAATCTCCAAGTGCTTTTCGGCGAAGGCGAGATGATAAACATCCTTGAATGACTTGGGCTTTAATTTCTCTTTCCTGGTCGGTAAAATCACAGTGGATTGCAAGTTGGCGTAGTTTAGTTACATATTGATCAAGGGTTTCGCTTACCTCTTGGCGAGTTTGCCTGAATTTGTACGTCTCGAAGTCGACATTTTGCTTCGGTGCAAAGTAGTCGGTTAGCTTTTTGATTGCTAGGTCATAATCCTTCGCTTCCCCAGTCTCGCTCAGGGTTTGGAAGATGTCGTGTACTGCTTCACCAGCATAGTGTAGAAGCATGGCCCTTTTCCGTTTTGGGCTCTCGATATTTACGGCCACAACATAATTCTGAAATCTCTGAATCCATTCCTTCCATCTTGTTGGCGCCGAAGTCACGTCAGAATGTGGATCAAACGGCGGTAATTGAGGTAATCCGTATTGTTCAGCCATGGTGGAAGTTCCTTTTATCCTCGTCGCCAGTTATTCTGTCCTCAAAACCTTTATTAAAATTAACTCAATTCGACTGTTTGCATTTCGCTGCTCTCGCTAAACTCCCTCTGTTCGTGAACTCCTCTAGCGTGTCTTTTCTCTCACGTGATAACCAAAACGTCCTGATGGGGGTGGGGTAGATACACTACAACACCCAACTTAAATCATATATTTTTTGAAAGAGGCCAAGTAGTAGAACAGGTCCAGGGCACTGTCTGAGTTGTCTGGCTTTTTGTTTCATTTTAATTCAATAAAGTATATTTGTAGTCTCCGCAACAGCTTTTTCATGATTTTCTATAATTAATTGTAATTTATTCTAAGATGCCGATACATTTATAATTTTTTTTCCAAAAATGTTAACTTCAACTACCTGACATTATTTTAAGACCAAATACACACAGTTTGGGTGAAATTTCAAAACCACATGATCATGAGAGGTAACCAAATACTGTGGAATGACCCCATGGGATGTGATACACTGTCATTGGAGAGAATAGAGGGTTTCTACGTGTTGTCTTAATAACAAGCCAGTACAAGTACTGTTGCCAATACACTGACATTGGAGAGAATAGAGGGTTTCTACGTGTTGTCTTAATAACAAGCCAGTCCAAGTAGTGTTGCCAATACACTGACATTGGAGAGAATAGAGGATTACTACGTGTTGTCTTAATAACAAGCCAGTACAAGTACTGTTGCCAATACACTGACATTGGAGAGAATAGAGGATTATTACGTGTTGTCTTAATAACAAGCCAGTACAAGTACTGTTACCAATACACTGTCATTGGAGAGAATAGAGGGTTTCTACGTGTTGTCTTAATAACAAGCCAGTACAAGTACTGTTACCAATACACTGTCATTGGAGAGAATAGAGGGTTTCTACGTGTTGTCTTAATAACAAGCCAGTACAAGTACTGTTACCAATACACTGACATTGGAGAGAATAGAGGATTACTACGTGTCTTTTACTGTGTTAGGTTCGCAAGGGATTGTGGTCTAATGTACAGCCGCCATTTTTGTCTCGTTTCAAAGATGAAATACAGTCGGGGTAGTGACGTCATTGGACATCATGATCGGCTAATGATTCAGACATATCTCTCGGCAGTGGACTTTGGAATGAGCTGAGGCCGCTGTATTTCAGGCTATACAATAACTAGCACAAAACGCTCTAGACTATAGTCTCAGTAACTAGTGTTAGCTTTCGCTGAACCGAACAGCAACCAACGTACCTCACCAAAACCGCAGTCGGTTTCTTTCGTCACCACGCGCTCGTCAGCGTAAACAGTCATTGTCTGGATACATGTAAAGTTACCTAGCACTGTGTATATGGAGAAAAAAAGTGTCACAATATATTGTCAAAATGTCAATCAAATTAAGGCTTAATCTGATTGATTGGCTGAAAATATGCCCAATGCAATAATTGCTGGTTTGCAATCAATCCCCAGAGATTCAAATAACAAACCCATGGTGGCCATGTTGGAAGACAAAACAAAAGATGCTAACGAGGAATCCTTTGTTGAAGGCGGCCAAGATGGCGGCTATGACGTCACGTGAAAGCCAGCAATATATTAATAGAAGTTATAATTCATAAATACCAGCGAGAAGGTGCAAAACGCGAAACTATAACAATACGCAGAGTTGTGAATAGCCCACCTTCTCGCTGGTATTTATGAATTATAACTTCAGAATGAGGCTAACGCTGCGTACATGCGTCTGTATTCATTGCATTCAGCGGTAATTAATTTTCGAATAAAAAACTGGAGTATTCAGTTTTTAAGAGATCAACATTAACGCTGCTGAGCAGCAAGCGGAGCGAGCGGAGCAGCAATTAATAATTTGGACAAAATCTCGCAACGGTTCATTGCGTTAATTCGCTGTTTCGACCACAATCCCTTGCGTGGCCAACCAAAATGCGCTCCTCCCCTCCCCACTGGAGGACAAGTTTTGCAGCCACTGATAAGATAAGATACTGAAGGGCAAGAACCGCGCGTCATTGATAGACTATAATTACTGTGTAGGTTATATGCTTGGTTGTTTGTATTCTCCAAATTTAAGCTTCCTTCTTAATTCAGGGAATACTGGTACCATAATAATCTCCATTGGGTTAGGTTTCTTTCGTTAAACGAAAAAAACCTTAAACAATAGATTCTTCGTTAGCTTCGTTTGTAGGGGCACTAACATGGCCGCCATGCCCTTTGCCATTTGAATCTCTGGGTGAAAACCAGCAATAAACATTATGTTCTATGTCTTATTTATAGGATATTTAACTAATTTACGATAGTTTACCGTGGTAACTGCTCAGTTTCTCGTGTTCTGATTGGCTTATTCACATTGGAAATAGGACGACATACCATAGATTGCGTCATTGCTCGCGCCACAAATTACGTGATAGCGCGCACTAATATCACTTAGTTTTTCTCTAATAATAATAATAATAATTCCTAACGATAATCACAGAAATAATCCAATCATTAATTAATTAATTAATTAATTAATTAATAGTCTTTAAGTATTCGCTACATACCAAACATTAATATTAATTGGTATGTAGCGAATAGTTATAGACGTAAAAACCAGCCTATCTTATGTGTTTTCGCCCAACTAGATGAAATTGTGGGTGTGATATTCGCGCAAATGAAGTACAGGGGGGTTAAGCCGCAGTTGAAATTTTGTTTCGGCTATCATTTCTCACCCTCAACCAAATTAAGAAGACCTCCTGCAGTTTTCTATGGGTAACATTTTGCTGAAAATGCCATGACTCTACGATGTGCCTTTCTTCCCGTAAAAATCCATCGCCCTTTCCATTTTGGCCGCAAAGCATACTGGGACAGTTTCATTTACTATTTCCCAGTCCAGAACTGGATTAAATAAAGTTGCAGCGTTAAAATCATAGTTTTGGTACTAAACACGACGAACATAACATATTGGTTGCAAATCTGGGGTCAGATCTGCGTACCTTGCAAAACTGAGGGGGGAGGGGTGGAAACTCATATGCACTTCCTGTTAATAACGGTAACCTCCCCCTGTAGAAGTGGGTTGAATGAAGTTGCAGCTTAAAAATCATTGTTTAGGTACTAAACATGATGAATACGACATTGTAAGAACCTCAATATATGTAACATGACATTTGAAAGGGCGCCAGTTCGTGAGATTGTGATGAAATTCAATGCACTTCGATGGAAAATAACGTTCGTTTCAAGGAGATTATTTTTAGCCACTTATTTCGACGAGAAATGGCCGAAAATTCCATGTTTTCCTTAGTAGGTGGAAAATGACGATATAGTTATGACAGGAGCCCATTATTATCGTTAGCGGTATCTACTAGTAATTATATAATAATAACACTTTATTTAATGAGGATATGCAGATAAAGCTTACACTTGTTCCAATCTGGTCCTCCAATTATATACTAAGATAGAAACATTATAAGACATAATAGATAATTATTTAACCATGCACTCAAAAACATAAATAATATATATTATTGCGAAGTATGAGAAAGATTGAATAAAATATAAACAACTATGGCTTTAGAATTAGAAAATTAAAAACATATCAGTATATACGTAAGGTGGTTAAAGGTATAAAACAAATGTAGGAACATTATTATACATCACAGAAGCCTAGTGCTAGCGCCTCGTGAAATCCACAACAATTGTGACACATGCGATGACGCAAAACGTGGTAAATAAAAAGAGATACCACGGTAAACTATTGTAAATTTGCTTTTTACAAACGAGAAATAGTCAAGCAGTTTTTACTTAATTCCTATTCTCCCAGTTTTTACTTCCATTGCAAACACTTCAATAGCCACCAACACCTTCCCTACACAATGGAAACTAGCTGAAATTACTCCAATACCTAAAGATGTAGACTATGAACAAGCGAATAAAAATAGACCGATTTCGCTCCTACCAATATTATCGAAAGTCTGTGAAAGGATCGTCCACAATCAATTTACATCATATCTCATATCAAAGGGAAGGCTGTCAAATAACCAAAGTGGAAACAAGAAATTTCACTCTACAGAAACTTCTGTCACTGAAACAACAGACAATATTCTCCAGGCCATTGACAACAAAAAACTAACTGCTCTGGTTCTATTAGACATGAGTAAGGCTTTCGACAGCGTCGACCACAAATTGATGATCTCTAAGCTAAACTACAAGATGTAGGGGCTTCACCTTCATGCACAGACTGGTTTCGTAGCTACTTGAGTGACAGACGACAAGTTGTCCGAATTAACTCAGCCCTATCTGAGCCTCTTACTATGGTCAGCGGCGTGCCTCAAGGGAGCATACTGGCACCACTCCTATTCAGTATATATACGAATGATCTCACCTCTGTACCACAGAAATGTATTGCAAAGAGTTATGTGGACGACACCAAACTACTTATATCATTCAATCTGAGAGAGAGGACATCTACAATAACTGATATAGAAGAAGATTTATTTAACGTCAGCAAGTGGTCCTGTCAGAACCGCTTATTATTAAACCCAGATAAAACTAAACTCTTAGTATTTGGTAGTAAACAGAAGATAGCTGAACTAGAATATTTTAAGATTTCGTTGCTAGGAAAGGAGCTGTTACCAGTATCCAGTGCCAAAGACTTGGGCGTAATCTTAGACACGAACTTAACCTACGATGAACACATTACTAAGACCGTTTCTTCATGCTTTTCTCGACTAGCACAAATAAACCGTGTTAAACACGCGTTTAATAAGAACACTTTAATTACTGTTATTAATACATTAGTATTTAGTAAGTTGCTTTACTGCTCGAATGTATGGGCAAATACATCTAATAGAAACATACGTAAGCTACAATCATGTCAAAACTATGCCTGTCGCATTGTTAGCGGGGCCAAAAAGTATAACCATATTACACCTATACTAAAAGAGCTAAATTGGCTCCCAGTAGATAAGCTAGTATATTTTAGAAGTGCCACTCTGGCATTCAAATGTATGACTGATTCCGCACCAGGTTATTTAATATCTAAATTCACGAAGCGCTTCAATATTAGTGGTCGTGAAACTCGAAACTCGCAATTATTACAAATCCCCTTATTCAAATCTGCGAGTGGTCAGAGAAGTTTTTATTACAGAACAGTAAAAATATGGAACTCACTAGATAATGAACTGAAATTAAGTAAAGACGTTTTAAGTTTCAAGCGAAAGCTGAAGAGCAAATTATATCAAACTCAAAATAGGTTAAATTAATAGATGTAATTCAAATTATCATGTACACTGTAGTTGTATTGTATTTGTATTTTGTCTTTGAAAAGCCTTTTTAAGGAAAGATAAATAAAGTATGAAGTATAAGCAGAAGATGGAAATCGTGAGAGAAAAGCTAAGTGATTCTAGCGCGCGCTATCACGCAATCCGTGGCACAAGCAATGACGCAATCCGTGCCGGTATGTCCTACTATTTCCAATGGAAATAGGCCAATCAGAACACGAGAAACTGAGCAGTTGTGGTAAAAATGTTTATTTAATTAAGTTTCTCTTAAATTACATCATCGGCAACGGTCTAAGAGAGCTTCGTGCGAGAAAATGAAGAAAGTCGGGAGGTTTTCATGGACAGGATCTATAGGAAACCCTGTACGTAAATGACACCTAGTGTATCATTTGGAGGTCGACAAACATAGCAATAGGCGTTTATAAGGAAACTCATTTGAAGCCGAGGTAACAATACATACAGCGGTACAATTTATATTAACTCCCATTTCATAAAGACATCGATTTATTTTATCGCCGACACCAACCTCTTTTACTGTTCGTGTTATGTCCCATGTTGTTGTTGTTCTTCGTGCACAAGGCTGCCTGTGTGATAAGTAAATTTTTAGTACAATATGGAATGAAATAATGACGGATACTTAGGCCTGAAAAAGCGTTTAAACCAATACATTTTGAGGGAGAAAGAACTGTAATTCCAAATTTGAGATGTTCGTTTTCTTAGAAAGGTTCCGTGAAAAGGATTGTTCTGAGTAAACCGGAATTGATTCGATTGACCCTATTCCAGAATATAAGTAGATGGATAGTCTATGGAAATCACTGGTTCAGGCACATTTTGCACTGTACAAACGCTTACTGACATATGATATCCAGAATACATTTAGTATTCCAGTGGCTAAATTGATCCCGATATAAACGTCGATGTGTAGAACTTATCCGATTCTGCAAGACAACTGAGCGAAATACTAAAAGAAAGAAAACAGGTTTATCTGGTTTCCAGCCCTTGCACTCCTCTTCATTCCTTGCCTGTCTCAACAAATAGTTATTCTTTTGGAATGAGACCCAGCAAAAATAAACCGAACGGAATTTTTGTGATTTTCCTAAAGGCGAAGAGGTGAGAGAAGAAAAACAAGAGCCTCTGGTGTTAACCGCTGAGAACTTTACTTCCATGCGAACATTGGTTCAGAATTTGAATCTCATTCCTGATTGGATAATATACTCACTACCAGGTGCAACCGCACACCGCGGCAAAACGGTATGCTCCGCTGGCCAAAATAACGAAGGCTCTGCTATCAAATACAAATTACCGAGGGCGAGGGTTTCAACTTTTTTAGTAAATAATTTTATAACTTAGTAAACTCACAGTGAATCACGAATTAAGAAAACTTCAACCTGTGAAAGTCTTAGGCTTAGCTTTTAAGTAGTTTTCTTAGTTTTTGACAAAACAGTTCACAAATGAATACTTTTAAGCAGAAATGTTAAAATCACGGCATGTGCCTGTTGTTTCTTTTCAGTTTTCGCGGGAAACTGGGGGCGGCCGCGCGCGGACAAGAAATAGCAAATACGCATGCGCGTGACGTTTTGCCGCGGTGTGGTGCAACCGTGAGTGCTGGATGTAACGGTAATTTTCATTGGCTTACCAATAATGGCCCAGCAATTTTTAAAACTGGTTTGACGTGTTTTCTTGATTTGTAACTCATCACATGGAAGTGAGATTCTCAACCGGGATAGCACCAGAGTGACCAGAGGCTCTTCACTTCTATTTCTTCAAGCCTCGGGAACCCATGGCCATGCAGGGTCACACCGCGGCAAAACGGTATGCTCCGCTGGCCAAAAGAACGAAGGCTCTGCTATCAAATACAAATTACCGAGGGTTTCAACTATTTTAGTAAATCATTTTATAACTTAGTAAACTCACAGTGAATTACAAATTAAGAAAACTTCAACCTGTTAAAGTCTTAGGCTTAGCTTTTAAGTAGTGTTCTTATTTTTTGACAAAACAGTTCACATATGGATACTTTTAAGCAGAAATTTTAAAATTACGGGTATGTGCTTGTTGTTTCATTTCAGTTTTCGCGGGAAACTAGGGGCTGCCGCGCGCCGACAAGAAATAGCAAATACGCATGCGCGTGACGGTTTGCCGCGGTGTGATGCAGGGTAAGGACCCTAAAATGTTATCTTCCTGTTATAAAACTTGTGAGCAAAAATATTGACTCATCTGATTAGAGTTTTGAAACGATTTTGAAAGCTTCGTAGAGTCATGGCTACTTTGCGCACTTTGCCGAATTTGGTATGTTGTTTGCTTATTTTCCTTGAACCAAAAAATCGTCTTTCCCTGAAACAAAATACCAGTTTCTGGTCACGTTTAGCGTTTGCTGTTAGTCAGTTTCTATACTCTCGTTTATTATTTTGCTGTGATGTTCGTTTCATTCACCACGCAAGACAAGAACGAACCAGAACCAGAACCTGGGACGAACGTAATTAGTGGTCTTCATACAAAACACAAAACATTTCATTTCGTATATACTCACTGCGGTTTGAGTTATTTCTCGAATCTGCTGGAACACACATCCTACGGAATACACCAAACCAACACGTGCACCGCACTGGTTAACAAAGCCACAGTTATTCAACTCACATACAGAGTTAGAACGACGTTGCCTTTGACGGCAGAAGTTATATGAAATACATGCTGGCCGCGACGAGCACTCCTGTATACACTCCAGCCAGTCCAGGTCTTCTAGACGCTTGTAAGCTCGGTCAAGAGTGATGTGGTTTTGAAAAGTGAATGACTTAAAAGCAACAGCCGGTATTCCAAACACGAGTAGAAATTTTGCAGCGAAGATTAGAAATCTTGAACCGGACATGTCTATATTTTAGTAAGGGTTTACGCTACAACTCTAAGAAAACAGGGCCTTTTAATTTCGACTTTGTTCCGGCCAAATTATCTTCTCAATGATGAGATATTTCAATAACAAAAGCATTAATTTAGACCCCAAAACGGCTGTCTTCAAGAGCGCTAGCCTTCATGCTCGTTCAGTTGAACCCACAGCTAGCTCGTTCATAAAATGTTGGTTATTTTACAGAAGTCGACAGTTTATGGAAATATATCAGTTTAAGTGCTGTCGCTTCTTCGCTGTTTAATTAAACGTTAATTTATTAAACTTTCAATTGCTTGGAAGTTGTTAAATAGCCATTTTAATGAGAACAACTGACAAACTGGAATACTTAGAATTAAAATGAAACAAAGAATAAGAGTTGGAAAAGTGCGAAAATCTGAATCCTGACTGATCTCCCGGAAACAGTACTCCGTAGTGGCATTTGGAGCGCCCAAACTAAACCATATATAAAATTATTATCTAAAAGCAAGAAAAAAAGAGTTTTCTGGAACAAAAAATATTTGAACAGCTAGCTAGAGAATCCTTTCAATGTATGTCTATATAGCTTCAAACTTATAACAATGACGTCACAGTGGTTTATTGTTTGATTGACACTTCACGGTCTCAGTTATATTACCAGATATTACCGAATATGGAAAGATGGAATATTGTAGGTTCTGAACAATTGAACATTTGATAATAATCATTATTAAACTTCCTAAAAGAGAACAAAGAGATTTTAAGAGCATACACGACCCAGGCTTCAATTTAGCATTATTTTTCAGGTCCTCTTTTTTGCTTTTATTAGGTTATTTGTTTCATCAGCTGTGTCACTGATACACCTTGCACTGAACATTACGCACTTTAAATGGACTGCATTGACGAGCAGTATGCCTTATAAACATTCCAGTGTCCGTTAAGAACTGTAGAGTCGTAATAAAATGGAGCCTTTTTTCTGTCTATTGAGACAACTGTTTACATTGGTGGAACAACTGCATGTCACACATTGTAAACATCAGGTTCCCAATATTGATATACTTATAATTGTAATCCACAGGTAGCTCTGTAAATTGTAACTGATTTAAAGCAGTTGAATTGGATTTTTTTAGATTTCTATTTTCAATGTAAATGTTGATTAAAAATCGACAAAACGTTAGGGTGTCTGCTTGTGTTCCTTAGCTATTTTTGGCGTGCATGGCACCGCTTGCCAGTCAGCAAAAAAAGCCTCACAAACTCTGTTAAATTAAGCTAAATTATAGAGTTTCCAAAAAATTGCCATTCCTTCAGTTTTAAAGATATGAACCTAAAACTTGGGCGTGGCTAGGTCCTGCAAAGGGCCTATTGAAAATGATAAAGGAATATAAAGGAACTGTTTGCAGCCTACAATGACCAATGAAACCCCCCCCCCCACCCCCCGACCCCCGTGACATAGCGAACACCTGGTTTTCTTTGGATTGCATGGCCGGAGAATTAACAGCGTGCACAATCTGCGAGTAAATCTAGCGGCGATATAACAAATGAATGTATAGCTATAGTGGGTAAGCATGAGGTGCTTTAACAGCGGCGATATAACAATGTATAGCTATAGTGGGTAAGCATGAGGTGCTTTAACAGCGGCGATATAACAATGTATAGCTATAGTGGGCAAGCATGAGGTGCTTTAACAGCGGCGATATAACAAATGAATGTATAGCTATAGTGGGTAAGCATGAGGTGCTTTAACAGCGGCGATATAACAAATGAATGTATAGCTATAGTGGGTAAGCATGAGGTGCTTTAACAGCGGCGATATAACAAATGAATGTATAGCTATATTGGGTAAGCATGAGGTGCTTTAACAGCGGCGATATAACAAATGAATGTATAGCTATAGTGGGTAAGCATGAGGTGCTTTAACAGCGGCGATATAACAAATGAATGTATAGCTATAGTGGGTAAGCATGAGGTGCTTTAACAGCGGCGATATAACAAATGAATGTATAGCTATAGTGGGTAAGCATGAGGTGCTTTAACAGCGGCGATATGACAATGTATAGCTATAGTGGGTAAGCATGAGGTGCTTTAACAGCGGCGATATAACAATGTATAGCTATAGTGGGTAAGCATGAGGTGCTTTAACAGCGGCGATATAACAAATGAATGTATAGCTATAGTGGGTAAGCATGAGGTGCTTTAACAGCGGCGATATAACAAATGAATGTATAGCTATAGTGGGTAAGCATGAGGTGCTTTAACAGCGGCGATATAACAAATGAATGTATAGCTATAGTGGGTAAGCATGAGGTGCTTTAACAGCGGCGATATAACAATGTATAGCTATAGTGGGTAAGCATGAGGTGCTTTAACAGCGGCGATATAACAAATGAATGTATAGCTATAGTGGTTAAGCATGAGGTGCTTTAACAGCGGCGATATAACAATGTATAGCTATAGTGGGTAAGCATGAGGTGCTTTAACAGCGGCGATATAACAAATGAATGTATAGCTATAGTGGTTAAGCATGAGGTGCTTTAACAGCGGCGATATAACAAATGAATGTATAGCTATAGTGGGTAAGCATGAGGTGCTTTAACAGCGGCGATATAACAAATGAATGTATAGCTATAATGGGTAAGCATGAGGTGCTTTAACAGCGCTTATTTTCACATGGCTCGGTTTTCTTGGTTCATTTCGGGGGAATATATCTCGAAACCCCTGCCCAGGTCCAAATTAAGGCAGAGGGAATCTCGCAACAAATTCCCCTGAACATATTAGGCCTACTGCGGGTCCTTAAGTCGCCTTAAATCGCATTAAGTCGCTTTAAGAGGGTATTCAGCAGTTACTCCTTGTAATTAGTTTTGCTTAAGTCGCCTTAAGTTACTGAAGTCGCCTAAAATTTCCCCAATTTTCCCCCCGAATTTGTTTAAGTCGCCTTAAGTTGCCTTAAGTTGCTATTCATCGCCATAAATAACAGCGACTTACATATTCCCCTGGACATATTCCCCTGGACATATTTCCCTGGACATAATCCCCTGGACATATTCCCCTGGACATATTCCCCTGGATATATTCCCCTGGTATGCACTTGACATATTTTCCTGGACATATTCCCCTGGACATATTCCCCTGGACATATTCCCCTGGACATATTCCCCTGGACATATTCCCCTGGTATGCACTTGACATATTCTCCCCACATCGTTTCCTAGTACTAAGTTCTACTGACTCTTTACGTCCGGAGAAGTAAATTAGTTCTCGACTGCTGCAAATGGTTAGACCTTCACGTCTTCTCGGATAAGGACGTTAATATAAAATGTAGCAGTGACTGAAGAGCCACCTCGTGGAAATGCCACTGATTAATCCATTATTATCATTATTACTTTTTATTATTACTACTACTACTATTATTTTCAGAACATGAAACAAAACGGCATGTTTCGGAATCTTTTGGTTACTCATCGTCTGTCATATCCACTACGGCTATAAGCTTCGTTGGTTGAAAGAACCAACAGAAAAAAAAACAATGATAAGCCCTATGAATGGTAATTTCATGCAACAACAAACAACGCAAACAATGCTTCCTAATGATTTATGAAAAGAAATGTTGGTATTGTGTGCAACGAGAAAATCTCGCCATTATGAAAAAAAAGAATTTTATCGGCCTTCCGCTCGGGAGTATGGGATTTATTCACCTGCGTCCTCGTGCGGAACCCTGGTGAATAAATCCCATAACACCTCGCTCCAGGCCAATTGTTCTCTGTTCGGTATACCTGTGGTATTATTATAATCTGCATCACGAGCGCCACATTGTGCCTACCAACACGTAGTGTTGATTTCATGAAATGAAGACGAAATTGACGGTATTTTTAGGGGGTTGGTCGCAATTTTAATAGATGCAAATTTAAATAATTTCCTGTGATACGATTCCTAATCCCGCGATCCTGGTGCCGTGGTCATATTTGTACCCTGGTTCCAGAGGTTTTCTAGAGAGAACAGCCGCGGAGCGGCGATCAGCAAGCTGCGATAGCAGCGAGAAGAGAAAACCTCTGGTATCGCTAGGTGCGAATCTCACCTTCATGTTTTGAAGTATTTTCTGATTGGAGGAATATTTAATGAGGGGACAGGAATTATTGCTGGCTCAGCTTCGAGCTCGCACGTAGCAAACTGTAGTATTCGTATGGCGATTCCTCAAAGCATCTATAGGCCATTTTGACGATGTTGCGCACGCATCAGTTGAACAATAGACTCGTTCTGGTTGAAGACATCGTATCATCTGTACTAAAAGATCGCTTTCCCAAGATAACATCACTGACTGATGAGCAATACAAAGCGTTAATATTTGGTGTTATAAATCGAGGTGTTCTCCATCCTACCGACTGGTCATGGCGAGTCCATTATTTTTCAGTTGCTATAAGATATAAGCAAATAATTATCATTGAGAGGGTTTAGTTATCCACGGAACGCAATAGTTAATGTTGTCTCCCCTCTAAATTCATTGGTGAACTCTCCGGCAAACTTTAGATTAGATCTGTAGCATTTCTGACAGATCACTTGTGAAACGCCTTTTAGGTCGACGATCTCCACTCCAGCAATGGTCCGAAAACCGCTTCAGAAAGTCCTCATTCTTGCTTTTTTGTCAAATTAATTTGTTTAATACCCGAACTTAATACCCAATTGGAGAGACTGGTTGATTAATACCCGTATTAATACCCGATTGGTGAGACTGGTTGATTAATACCCGATTGGAGAGACTGGTTGATTAATACCCGAACTTAATACACCATTGGAGAGATTGGTTAATTAATACCCGAACTTAATACCCGATTGGTGAGATTGGTTGATTATATTAATACCCGATTGGAGAGAAATAGGAGAGACTGGTTGATTAATACCCGATTGGAGAGACATTGGAGAGACTGGTTGATTAATACCCGATCGGAGAGACATTGGAGAGACTGGTTGATTAATACAAGAACTTAATACCCGATTGGAGAGACATTGGAGAGACTGATTGATTAATACCCAATTGGAGAGACTGGTTGATTAATACCCGATTGGAGAGACATTGGAGAGACTGGTTGATTAATACCCGATTGGAGAGACAGTGGAGAGACTGTTTGATTAATACCCGATTGGAGAGACATTGGAGAGACTGTTTGATTAATACCCGATTGCAGAGACATTGGAGAGACTGGTTGATTAATACCCGATTGCAGAGACTGGTTGATTAATACCCAATTGGAGAGACATTGGAGAGACTGGTTGATTAATACCCGATTGCAGAGACATTGGAGAGACTGGTTGATTAATACCCGATTGGAGAGACATTGGAGAGACTGGTTGATTAATACCCGAATTTAATACCCGATTGGAGAGACATTGGAGAGACTGATTGATTAATACCCGGTTGGAGAGACATTGGAGAGACTGATTGATTAATACCCGATTGGAGAGACAGTGGAGAAACTGGTTGATTAATACTCGAACTTATTACCCGATTGGAGAGACATTGGAGAGCTAGACTGGTTGATTAATACACGGCTGGAGAGACATTGGAGAGACTGGTTGCTTAATACCCGATTGGAGAGACATTGGAGAGACTGTTTCGTTAATACCCGATTGGAGAGACTGGTTGATTAATACCCGATTGGAGAGACATTGGAGAGTCTGGTTGATTAATACCCGATTGCAGAGACATTGGAGAGATTCGTTGATTAATACCCGATTGGAGAGACATTGGAGAGACTGGTTGATTAATACCCGATTGGAGAGACATTGGAGAGACTGGTTGATTAATACCCGATTGGAGAGACATTGGAGAGACTGGTCGATTAATACCCGATTGGAGAGACATTGGAGAGACGGGTTGATTAATACCCGATTGGAGAGACATTGGAGAGACGGGTTGATTAATACCCGATTGGAGAGACATTGGAGAAACTGGCTGATTAATACCCGATTGGAGAGACATGGAGACACTGGTTGATTAATACCCGATTGGAGAGATATTGGAAAAACTGGTTGATTGAGGCGGCGAACTTAATTCGTTGAACTGATTGTAGCGATCAAGGAATGTTGGCCTAGATTTTAGCTTTAGAAAAATAATAATTTCAAGATGCATTTAGTACGGCACATGAGAAAAGTGGCGTTTGAATCAACATATTCAGCGTAGCATAATGCGACAGCCGATCTGCCGCACCTAATTCATCTGCACCTAATTCATCTGCACCTAATTCATCTGCACCTAATTCATCTACCGCACCTGATTTATCTACCGCACCTAATTCATCTACCGCACCTAATTCATCTGCACCTAATTCACCTACCGCAACTAATTCATCTGCACCTAATTCATCTACCGCACCTAATTCATCTGCACCTAATTCATCTACCGCACCTAATTCATCTGCACCTAATTCATCTACCGCACCTAATTCATCTACCGCACCTGATTTATCTACAGCACCTAATTCATCTATTGCACCTAATTCATCTGCACCTAATTCAACTATCGCACCTAATTCATCTACCGCACCTAATTAATCTGCACCTAATTCATCTATCGCACCTAATTCATCTGCACCTAATTCATCTACCGCACCTAATTCATCTACCGCACCTGATTTATCTACCGCACCTAATTCATCTATTGCACCTAATTCATCTGCACCTAATTCATCTGCACCTAATTCATCTATCGCACCTAATTCATCTAACGCACCTGATTTATCTACCGCACCTAATTTATCTACCGCACCTAATTCATCTATCGCACCTAATTCATCTGCACCTAATTCATCTACCGCACCTGATTTATCTATCGCACCTAATTCATCTGCACCTAATTCAACTATCGCACCTAATTCATCTACCGCACCTAATTAATCTGCACCTAATTCATCTATCGCACCTAATTCATCTGCACCTAATTCATCTACCGCACCTAATTCACCTACCGCACCTGATTTATCTACCGCACCTAATTCATCTATTGCACCTAATTCATCTGCACCTAATTCATCTATCGCACCTAATTCATCTAACGCACCTGATTTATCTACCGCACCTAATTTATCTACCGCACCTAATTCATCTATCGCACCTAATTCATCTGCACCTAATTCATCTACCGCACCTGATTTATCTATCGCACCTAATTCATCTACCGCACCTGATTTATCTACCGCACCTGATTCATCTGCACCTAATTCATCTATGGCACCTAATTCATCTGCACCTAATTCATCTACCGCACCTAATTCATCTGCACCTAATTCATCTACCGCACCTGATTCATCTACCGCACCTGATTTATCTACCGCACCTAATTCATCTACCGCACCTAATTCATCTGCACCTAATTCACCTACCGCACCTAATTCATCTGCACCTAATTCATCTACCGCACCTAATTCATCTGCACCTAATTCATCTATCGCACCTAATTCATCTGCACCTAATTCATCTACCGCACCTAATTCATCTACCGCACCTGATTTATCTACCGCACCTAATTCATCTATTGAACCTAATTCATCTGCACCTAATTCAACTATCGCACCTAATTCATCTACAGCACCTAATTCATTTGCACCTAATTCATCTATCGCACCTAATTCATCTGCACCTAATTCATCTACCGCACCTAATTCATCTACCGCACCTGATTTATCTACCGCACCTAATTCATCTATTGCACCTAATTCATCTGCACCTAATTCATCTGCACCTAATTCATCTATCGCACCTAATTCATCTGCACCTAATTCATCTACCGCACCTGATTTATCTACCGCACCTAATTCATCTACCGCACCTGATTTATCTACCGCACCTGATTCATCTGCACCTAATTCATCTATGGCACCTAATTCATCTGCACCTAATTCATCTACCGCACCTAATTCATCTGCACCTAATTCATCTACCGCACCTGATTCATCTACCGCACCTGATTTATCTACCGCACCTAATTCATCTACCGCACCTAATTCATCTGCACCTAATTCACCTACCGCACCTAATTTATCTGCACCTAATTCATCTACCGCACCTAATTCATCTGCACCTAATTCATCTATCGCACCTAATTCATCTGCACCTAATTCATCTACCGCACCTAATTCATCTACCGCACCTGATTTATCTACCGCACCTAATTCATCTATTGAACCTAATTCATCTGCACCTAATTCAACTATCGCACCTAATTCATCTACAGCACCTAATTCATTTGCACCTAATTCATCTATCGCACCTAATTCATCTGCACCTAATTCATCTACCGCACCTAATTCATCTACCGCACCTGATTTATCTACCGCACCTAATTCATCTATTGCACCTAATTCATCTGCACCTAATTCATCTGCACCTAATTCATCTATCGCACCTAATTCATCTACCGCACCTGATTTATCTACCGCACCTGATTTATCTACCGCACCTGATTCATCTGCACCTAATTCATCTATGGCACCTAATTCATCTATGGCACCTAATTCATCTGCACCTAATTCATCTACCGCACCTAATTCATCTATCGCACCTAATTCATCTGCACCTAATTCATCTACCGCACCTAATTCATCTACCGCACCTGATGTATCTACCGCACCTAATTCATCTATTGCACCTAATTCATCTGCACCTAATTCATCTACCGCACCTAATTCATCTATCGCACCTGATTCATCTGCACCTAATTCAACTATGGCACCTAATTCATCTGCACCTAATTCATCTATCGCACCTAATTCATCTACCGCACCTAATTCATCTGCACCTAATTCATCTATCGCACCTAATTCATCTGCACCTAATTCATCTACCGCACCTAATTCATCTACCGCACCTGATTTATCTACCGCACCTAATTCATCTATTGTACCTAATTCATCTGCACCTAATTCCTCTGCACCTAATTCATCTACCGCACCTGATTCATCTGTACCTAATTCAACTATGGCACCTAATTCATCTACCGCACCTAATTCATCTACCGCACCTGATTTATCTACCGCACCTAATTCATCTATTGCACCTAATTCATCTGCACCTAATTCAACTATCGCACCTAATTCATCTATGGCACCTAATTCATCTGCACCTAATTCAACTATCGCACCTAATTCATCTACCGCACCTAATTCATCTGCAACTAATTCATCTGCACCTAATTCATCTACCGCACCTAATTCATCTACCGCACCTGATTTATCTACCGCACCTAATTCATCTACCGCACCTGATTTATCTACCGCACCTAATTCATCTACCGCACCTAATTCATCTACCGCACCTAATTCATCTGCACCTAATTCATCTATTGCAGCTAATTCATCTGCACCTAATTCATCTATCGCACCTAATTCATCTACCGCACCTGATTTATCTACCGCACCTAATTCATCTACCGCACCTGATTTATCTACCGCACCTAATTCATCTATTGCACCTAATTCATCTGCAACTAATTCAACTATGGCACCTAATTCATCTGTACCTAATTCATCTATCGCACCTAATTCATCTACCGCACCTAATTCATCTGCACCTAATTCATCTATCGCACCTAATTCATCTGCACCTAATTCATCTACCGCACCTAATTCATCTACCGCACCTGATTTATCTACCGCACCTAATTCATCTATTGCACCTAATTGATCTGCACCTAATTCATCTGCACCTAATTCATCTACCGCACCTGATTCATCTGCACCTAATTCATCTATGGCACCTAATTCATCTGCACCTAATTCATCTACCGCACCTGATTCATCTACTGCACCTAATTCATCTACCGCACCTGATTCATCTACTGCACCTGATTCATCTGCACCTAATTCATCTAACGCACCTAATTCATTTGCACCTAATTCATTTACCGCACCTGATTCATCTGCACCTAATTCATCTAACGCACCTAATTCATCTGTACCTAATTCATCTACCGCACCTAATTCATCTGCACCTAATTCATCTACCGCACCGGATTCATGTGCACCTAATTCATCTGCACCTAATTCATCTACCGCACCTAATTCATCTGCACCTAATTCATCTACCGCACCTAATTCATCTGCACCTGATTTATCTACCGCACCTAATTCATCTGCACCTAATTCATCTACCGCACCTAATTTATCTGCACCTAATTCATCTGCACCTAATTCATCTACTGCACCTGATTCATTTGCACCTAATTCGTCTAACGCATCTAATTCATCTGCACCTAATTCATCTACCGCACATAATTCATCTGCACCTAATTCATCTATCGCACCTAATTCATCTGCACCTAATTCATCTACCGCACCTAATTCATCTACCGCACCTGATTTATCTACCGCACCTAATTCATCTATTGCACCTAATTCATCTGCACCTAATTCATCTATCGCACCTAATTCATCTACCGCACCTAATTCATCTGCACCTAATTCATCTACCGCACCTGATTCATCTGCACCTAATTCATCTGCACCTAATTCATCTACCGCACCTGATTTATCTACCGCACCTAATTCATCTATTGCACCTAATTCATCTGCACCTAATTCATCTGCACCTAATTCATCTATCGCACCTAATTCATCTACCGCACCTGATTTATCTACCGCACCTGATTTATCTACCGCACCTAATTCATCTATCGCACCTAATTCATCTGCACCTAATTCATCTACCGCACCTGATTTATCTATCGCACCTAATTCATCTGCACCTAATTCATCTACCGCACCTGATTTATCTACCGCACCTAATTCATATATGGCACCTAATTCATCTGCACCTAATTCATCTACCGCACCTAATTCATCTGCACCTAATTCATCTACCGCACCTGATTTATCTACCGCACCTAATTCATCTGCACCTAATTCATCTACCGCACCTGATTCATCTGCACCTAATTCATCTAACGCACCTAATTCATCTGCACCTAATTCATCTACCGCACCTAATTCATCTGCACCTAATTCATCTACCGCACCTAATTCATCTGCACCTAATTCATCTATCGCACCTAATTCATCTGCACCTAATTCATCTACCACACCTAATTCATCTGCACCTAATTCATCTACCGTACCTAATTCATCTGCACATAATTCATCTACCGCACCTGATTCATCTGCACCTAATTCATCTACCGCACCTAATTCATCTGCACCTAATTCATCTATCGCACCTAATTCATCTGCACCTAATTCATCTATCGCACCTAATTCAAACCTGTCACCGCTCTTCTGTCGTACTTAGTCATCTATTTAGTTCGGCGCATGAAACATTCGCCGTCTGAAACGAGCCCTACAGTGTAAAATGTACCTGAATCATGATTTCCATCTAATTATTCTTATTCGTTCGTCAATCGAACATGCCCTTAGAATGACTTTTGTAATGAACACTTATTGTTCGTAATTCGGATGACTGAAGAAGGGGTTTATCGTGCACCTTCCATGGACTTCGTTATAATGGTACGTGATTTTCTTAAAAAGTTCAAAGCTCGAGTTCCGTAAAAAGTGAACTTAAACATAGTGAACGCATTTAAACAAGAGTTAAGCAGGCGAGACTCAGCGTCCCGGCTCAGCACAGCTGCATGTGGAGCATGATGGCAACGCAGAATTTAATTTGGATAATTTTGTGAATTTATTTAATTTTCTGTGTTTGTTTTAAACGCACACGTGAGCATTCTGTGGTTCAGTGTTTGTTTAGTTGTCATCTCTGATTATCTCAGCTATATGACTTCCAAAGCCTCTTTTTGTTTAAGTAGTGTAGTTTTCTGATTGATCCGGCTCATATCAAACGCATATGAAAAGTGCAATTCGCAAAATATATTTAAAAAATATATTTATTAGGCTTCCAACAGTAGATATACAAAGAACGAAACATGTAGCAGACGTAAACGACAAAGACTACTGTCGAGGAGAAACTAAACAGGGGAAAAACACCTACAAGACCGATATCCTCCCAACTGTATCGAATCAGTACATTGCTATAGGTTTTATATAAGTTAACTACGAATACGGCCAGATCCTCCGTCGAATCCATGTGATTGAGAGTATTACCTTTTGCGTATTGCATTTTTTTAAAGTCAACCTAACGTTTTTAGAAAGCTAAATACAACTTCATTAAACATTGTTGTTCAAAAAAGGAAACGACACAAGCTAAGGCCAAGGTGCTAAACCAAGTTTTTCTATATTCCCAGGGTGAACATGCATGTTCGTCATAAATGAAATCATTGTCACATTCGGGACGACGTAGAACAGTTCTTCTGTGTCCTTGTGTCGCCTATTATTCAAACATTTCTCTTTCAACCGTTTACTGAAATAGGCGGTACACAATGTAAATAATGTCACGCATATCGGTCATTAGACTTTTTAAAAGTCCCTTAAAACGAGATTTTCATTTCCCGCCTTCGCTTCTCTTAAAACAAGATTTTCATTTCCCGCCTTCGCTTACGAGATTTTCATTTCCCGCCTTCGCTTCTCTTAAAACGAGATTTTCATTTCCCGCCTTCGCTTCTCTTAAAACAAGATTTTCATTTCCCGCCTTCGATTCTTCGTCGCTCGCTTCAATTCACGCACCGCGCTCGTTCTAAGAGGCTCAGAGGAAAAGAGGTTGACTTGTAGCAAGTCTAATCGGTCATGTATTTCTGTGAAATTGAAATCCGGTACTAAACCATATAGCCTACGCAGTGGGAGGGGGATGAAGGAGAGAGGAAGAGGAGGGTCCTCTTCCTGTCTCCTCATTCCCCATCCCCTCCCCTGCTTTTTGCGGTGCAGGCTCTATACCATATAGTTCAATATCTATAGATTGGAGAGTTCATTTTATGTAACTCCATCCACGTTCTGCCATATCTGCAGTAGAATCTCAACAGTTTTGAGATAAAACTTCAAGTCTAACAAGTCCTTTGATTCATATAGGTTAGTGGGAGAGCACTGTAGTACGGGCGACAGACAGACAGACAAGTTACGCGCATCCATCTTGTTTTCATCCTTTCTGCTCATCACGTGACCGAGATGTTTGAGAATGAACACCAGAGTGTCCCTGTTGGTTCCTGGGAGCTCAGACAGGAGCTCGGAAAGAAAGCTCTTCTGTGCCCCCGGCTCTTTTTCCTGCATGTTGCCCTGCACTGCATTGATAAGTGCCTCGGACATTTTCTCAGTAATCAGAGGTTCTGGGAGTTCCCTAAGGTAGTCCTTTAGAATGCCTGTGATAACGTTGATATCGGGACAGTTTTCTTCTGCAATATCAACAGCACTGGTGTTTTCTTCAAACTGTGCGCGAAGTTCCTTTTTCCTGCGAGCATTGCCAGATATTCTGTACAGTCCGACGGAATCCAGCCCCCTTTTCTCTATCTCCTGCACACACTTTCTCACTAGGAGAGGTACATTGGCTTGTCCTAGCTCGGATGTAACAGTTAAGCGAAAACCAAAGACCCCAGTCTTCTTGGTTGACTGGACTCGCTTTAGTAAAGTCTTAAGTTCAGTGAACTCGAGTTCTGCGTGCAGCAAACCGTCAGGTTGAAGTCTAAAAATAACTTGATGAGCCTTTCCACGCCGGACCAGCGGCGCAAGGTAGAATGAAGTGCGCGAGACGGGCTTATCAAATTCCTGGTTCGAAGTACAACATATGAAGCACATTTCTCGCCCGTGCTGTATCTCCACTTCGAACGCCTCGTCCCAAGTTAAATTCTTCGTTCGTTTTCTCGAAGTTGTGAAGGCTTTTCTTTCAAAGTCAACCTCGATAGCGCAGTACATTTTTTTCTTTTTATCCAGTTTCTTTTCGGGAGCTGGAAGGTGCGTGGCTTTTATTAGCCGCACTTGGACCATTCCTGACATCGCGTGCGATGTCTTCAGATCTTCACTCTGGTAATCATCAGGGTAAACACGGAAGCCAGACTGGGGTTCAACTTTGATTTGACAGCTGTCACTCAAACTCTGAGAAGCCGTTTGATTTGCAAAGCCTCTATGGAATAAGGCTGAAGAGCTTGCACGTCTGAGGAAAGCTGGCGAGACATCGTCTACCAATCGTGCCTCGTGTTTATCCGTCGCGACAGACTCGCTATTTTTCATTGGTAAGGAGCTTTCCTGTTTACTCTGTACATCAACAATTCCACTACTCTCACCATGAGAAATTGTACCACTCGCAGTTCTTGCGCTAGAGGTTGCTTGCATTTTTCTGTATGCATAGGACTGAAGCAGCATCGAGTATCGTTGCTGTTCAAAGAAATCCGCATACTGAGTCTGGGCTCGCCTGAATGGCATTGGACGCTGAGCACGTCCAGAGCCCGAGTCATTTTTATCACCATCTCCACGAGTCTTTTCCGTCTCTTGTCCTTTCAGTTGAATATCGCTTTGCGATGATTTACTAGCCGTTTCAAAATGTTGACCAAAAGAAAACCCAGCACTTTTATCAGATTCTGGAGACTGAGAGTAATTACTTTCAAGATCTGTACTTAAGAGCGATGGTGGCGCAAGCAATTTACGGTCCAACAAAGGCGAGGGGGGAGGTGTGGGGAGTTTTCTATGGGATCTACCCTCTGTTTTCCCAGGAACAGACAACAACTTCTTGCTGCTATGTTGTGATGCTCTGAGCGTGGCATCAGCTTCAGTGGGAACAGATGGTAGTCGGCGTCTTCCCTTGGGACTACTCCCCGGGGAATTTGCACGCGAGTTGGGGAGACTCGATGTGGGATTCGGGACCTCTGATTTATTATCCCCACTGCTCATAGCTATCGGCTCTCGCCGGTAAGGATGGATTATCGGTTTAGAAACAGGATAGTTATGTGGAAGGTCAGTTGGAGCTGGCATGATGTCCTCGTCATCAAATATTAAGTTAACAGTTGTTACAGGCGTTATTGTGCTCCCTCGTTTGTGGAGTAATATCTTGGTATGCGGATGTGGTAGAGACTGGGAAAAAGGGTGAATATGGGCTTCAAAGATTGACGGAGCTGATGTTTGTGACTCAGTTTTCGTTCTCTCAACTCCAGATGTTTCATTCTCGTTATTAGCTCTGGTATCATATTTCTCCTTTAGCGCCTTACTTCGTTCCTTGTCCAAATCATTCCCCTTGTTGTGTGCCCGTAATTCTTTGATAAGATCATCTACCGTCGAAGTACTCTTGGAGAGTTCATATGAATTGACCTCATTTGCATTTGAGTTGTGATCATAAACATGCCTTTGTCTAGTGTTCGTTTCAGCGCTTCCCGGCGTTATAATTTGTTTATAATTCTCAGCTCTTGAGTTACTAGATTCGTTCCTTGCTCCATATACTAACTTGTAGTCTTTCTTTACCCCTGATAACAGATCAGGGGCACTATGCCGGTTAGAAATCTTAGGTTTCGGATTCCGAAATTTGTTGGTCATTCTTAAGGTTAAAATCAGTCGCTTTGGAATCTGAATCAGTTGAACGACTTGGTGTAGAGTGTAGCCACGTACACTAACACGATTTATCTCAAGTATTTCATCGCCAATCTTCAATACACCACTACAATCCACTACACTACCGAGTAAAATACGAGAGACGAAGATTCCATCTTGCTTTCTCCAGCCGTCGCCTTGTCTGATGAAGAATCCAAGTGGTTCTTTCAATGTCCTCTTGATCTCCACCGTCCCTATTCCCATGTCGTCTAAGAGATCAGTTTGTTTGTCAAAGCCAGAAGCGTGTTGCAACGTATCTCCATCGATTGTGCGCCTTAGTAATTCCTTATGAGTCATTCTATCCAAGCACGGCGAGAGATTCTGTGTTGCCAACAAGCCCGAGCCTTCGCTATCGAAGGCTGTTAACCGATCAATAACTTTCGCAGTGATTGCTTTCTTGTGAGTGGGCCGACTCTTTGCAGACGGCACTGACGTAGTGTTTTCAATAGCTTTGCTTTCCTGACTTCCATCAAAACTAAACACGATATCACTGACATCTTCTGAGGTGCCCGTTTCAGCTGTATGTTCCATACCGTTGAATCCATTTCCAGTTTTGGCAGTCCGCATTTGCTGTTTATGCCGCGAATGCCATGTTTAACTCAGAAAACATTGTAAAGAGTCTAGAAAGTTAAATGTTGATGTCCTGCATCCGAAAGCTCACCCAAACCCCCCGTTGAGAACTCTACCTTGAACATTAATTTCTTCCGATTCAGCAACTCGACAACTGTTCCACTTTTGAGATTTCATGGATAAGAATATACCGACTTTTGTGTCCGCAGCCAATCGGTAAGAAATTTCTAATTTTGTTATTGTTTAAATTAACATACTCAAGGTGCTATGCAATAAAGAAAATTTACATCTTGCGTATATAGCGATATAATTGAGCCAATTGAAGGAAACTTTGGGGTATTAATTCTGGAATTAGCTTTTCCACTTTAAATTTTAAACTGTGGCTAAAAGTTAGTTCCCCACGATATTTTATCTCCGTTACAAAATTAACAAATCAATATTTCTTGTCAACGAATATTGACACTAGTGCTATAAATATGAACCATTTGCACGGGTTTGTTTACCGAACGTGTCTCTTAAGTGATCTTTAGAGAAGTTTGTCTGGCGGGTGGTTTTTGGGAGGAAAAATTTAATTGGCCGCAATCCAAAGTGAGAGCAACGGAGAAACGGTTATACCGTTGTATGTAAAATGCATTCGTCAGTGTGACATGTGTGTGTGACACGCTTGAAAGTTCGAAGTGTATGATATATCGATATTCTCTAGAGATCAAAAGTTCGTCTACGAAGCCGATGGATAAGGATACGGATAAAGATAGATATATAACATTCCATTTTTCTGGTTACAAAATTTGAAATTCAACAGCACAATAGTTCAAATGTCATCAAACACCAAGAGAAATAACATCGATGTCCTACTGATAGGAACTGTGCGGGTTAAAGGAAACGCACTGTGAAAGAAACAACAACAATTGTTACAATATAATAATCAACTATTCCCAGTTTTAGCTTCCGGAAAAGACAGACCACAAAGAAAATACTTTTGTGCGAACTTCAATTGCAAGGCAATATTTGGAAACTAATTTTGGATCATCGAAACTTCAGGTTGTTTGCCAGCAACTGAGTTCACGACGTGTTTATTGCCGTTTGCTATGACATTTAACTTATTTACCAGCTTTTATAGCCGTATTTCAGAAGTGAGAGGTTTTAACACATGAGAAAACTTTCTATTCATGCGAGATTTACGAAAGAGAAATTCTTTACGCATCAACAAATCCTGCATGCGTTGAGAAAAGTGTCAGGGTCAGTTTATACACGGTTACTTTGGCTATGTGCAACCAAGCCGCCAAACACGATCAAAGATTTCATGCTACAACTAAGTATACACTAACACTAAACAACTCAGTTCTCTTGTTCCTTCCTATATACACACTGAATGACAGAACTGAACTTTTATTACACGGCGTTAGTTCTATTAGATATTTGATTGTCCAAAAAAGTAACGAAATTAATAGTCGACAACTTTGTTAGTTTTGCCATTTTCTCTTGTTAGGTGTTAGTCACCCCTGTTGGAGCGTAGTCATTAATATACTTGTGAAACAGGTTTTTTAATAAATAGCGCTATAAAATAGCACTAAATCCCGCATTATGTTCTATTGTTTATATAATGATTCTATACTTATGAAATTATTTTATTGGTCACTAAATACTTTTTAACATCGTGTTAATCGCACTGAATCCACCTTTGAGAAGCTTAGTTATAATATACAGGCTTTGTTATTGTTTGACCTTTTTAAAATGACATTTAGTATACAGTTGTGATATTGCTCTTGGCCACACAGATAACCGATTGAACTACCGAACCAAGGGTGTTCAGCTACAGTTAGCCTGCGGAAACATCCGACATCTTTGCGCTCCCAGTCGCAGGAGACTGCGAAGAAAATTCCTTTTCTTTACTTTACTATTGGTTTACCATTTTCTTTTCCTCTTAAAGTGGAAGTATCATGTCAAAAAAATGTACTATTGTGTTTGTTTCCTACAAAGGTATTACTCTTGCAGATTTTGTAAAATTTCTGACATTTCATAATAAAAATAAAAATAACAGTATTTATATAGCGCTTTTTCCAAGTCCTTGGATTGTCCGAAAGCGCTTTAATTTACATACTATTAAAGTTTTAAAATAATTACTATACTATAGTTCCAATATCTAATCTTAATATACTCATGTTAAAAATAGGTGCTAAGAGTGCAGAAATGATAAAACTAGAGACTTATATAAAAACTAGAGACTTATGACTATGTAGAACGTTTAAGAAAAATGCCTTGTTAAAAGGAAAGTTTTCAGTCCTTTCTTAAAACTATTTACAGAGGGATTACACCTTAGCTCAAGTGGCAGAGGGTTACACCTTAGCTTAATCCCTAACGTTGGTTACTTTTGTGGCCCTGTGACGTCATAAGATGAATCAACTTCCTCCCAAGAGAAAACTACCACAATTAAACCATTGTTTTCAATTGTGACATCACAAGACGACTCAATCCCGCAATTCGGATAACTTTTATTCTAGTTTGATTGCTGCTCCAGTCTCTCGAAGAAAAAAACTAATTTAGACAGCTGAAGTATATTAGAAATAGAATTTGGGCAAAAAGAGTTCATGTTGTTTTATGGCGCTACTTGCATTTTAAGGCACATTTTACAATGGGATTTTTGCGGCTGCGATTTCAGCGGCGATTTCAAGGGCGAAACAAAATAAAACAGTCTTAATTAAAAATACAATAACTGCCCTTGAATGTCGCTGATATCGCAGCAAAAACTACCAGTGTAAAACGGGTCTTGGAAAATCGAATAACCGAACACAGTCATATCCATTGATGCACATCCACAAGGTGAAATCTACACTAGGTATCTGACATAGCTAAATTACGGGATAAATATTATCAAAGAACTGTGCCTAAACACCTAAACAAATAGCTATAAATGTGCTAAATTACACTTCTTCTACGTTTGGGCGTTTCAGATTAACTTTTGAAAATAACTTTTTCCGGCTTTCATGTTTTCAGTCCGCAGCAGTGGACAAGAGTTTGAAAACAAGATTTTTTATGAAGTAATTAATTTCATTCATTTGCTGATGATTCTAACCTCTTTTACTCAAGCCATAAATAATGAACTTATCAATACTTGGTCACCTGCCTAATGACCTAATACACACTCATTGATAAGTCTGATTTTGTTGTATTCACCCTCCACACACAAAATGGATTATCTCTAATGTATGACAAATGACTGATTGTCCTCCAGGGAATTTCTCTAGCAACATACATAAGCATAAGCACAAGCAACATACACAGACGCAGTGTAAGATTTTAAAATCCTCACTTTCTCTACGAAACATGGGCTTGGCTAAACTGCAGAATACCCCACAACTCTTTACGGGTGTGAGACTCGGCCTCAGTCAACCTCTTCCATTCGACGCGTAGCAAAGCTTCGTTATATAAAAAATATTTAAGACATAGCTTCGTTTATAAAGAATTCATTTAGACTAAGCCCGTAGAGCCTTGAGGGTATCGTTTAATTTGCGGGTATTCTGCAGTTGCTCCACTTCTGAATCACCTTACTCACCCGGTTTCACACGAAATCATTCCCAGGAAACCCGATATACTTTTCTCTCTATACTCTGTTTTCAAATATTTCCACTTTGGAAAGCGTTTTCCAAAATATGTGTTTTCACCTTCGATCTCGGAATGTACGTGCACAGGCTACTTCAAGATTCTAAGTGCTAGGCATACGTTGTTTTAACTTAAATGTTATACGATAACAAAATATCACACCAATTCATCGTGTGGAGGGAGGCGAAATTCCTCCGTTTCGACACGAAAACGTCTACACTTATTTCAAAAAAGGTTGTCCCGGTCAAACAAAACTACACTGTAATTCGAGAAATCGATTCACAGGAGAATATTAATATTCATCTTAAAGTTTTGACCCAAAAAAACACACAAATGAATTCACTGTGGAGTCAATGTTCGATTGGTGGCTGTTAATTGGCTACGAACAGTTAACATATGCCCCCTCAATGCTTGATTGAAATACTATGCAATATATTTTCCTTGAAGACTATACTGATCCCAGTTTGTTAGTCATTTTTGAATATTTTCTTTGATTTTAACCATCCCACATGTGCACGAGGTTCGTCAGTATTGAAAATAAACAGAGGAAAATGACTGTGTTAAATCGAGGATTAATATTGAGGCCACTGAGGGCACCGACTGAATCGGAGACTCCATGGAGCGAATCTACTGCTCGGGTGTTATAACAGAAGCTTGTGGCTATCGACATTAGAGAGCTTAAGCAACGCCGGCTAGGCATGAATAGATTGTGCTAGCAAATCCAGCCAAAGTTGCTCCAAAAAAAGGCTAAAAGTTGCTCAAAAGTTGCCAAAAATTGAAAAAGTTGCCACCAAAATTTGAAAAAGTTGCTCACTTTGGCGAGCCATTTTATTCTAGATAACAACTTAAAACATGGAATGTTGGATGTGTAATTCAATATAATCTTAAAGTTCAACATAACTACCAATAGTAGTACTTTCTAATGTGATATTGACCATGGAGCGAATAACCGCTGGATAATTCGCGGGCGATATTAAATAGATAGCTGCTGTCCAGTTTGTGTGGGCGCGCGTAAAGCCAGTTTTATTTTATTTGTATATCATTTATCAATTAACTATCCTTAGTTTTGACCAATTTTAATAAAAACCTTCTAAATAAAGACCTTTTTGATAGTTTGGATCAGTTTTATACCGATTTGTTGCTCAAAAGTTGCCAAGGAAGGCAAAAGTTGCTCTAGGTTGCTCGCACTACAAAAAGTTGCTCAAAACGCTAAAAGTTGCTCAAAAGTTGCCGAGCACAATCTATTTATGCCTAACGCCGGCAACGTCTAGGATGACGGCATAACACAATAGACTTAATTACAAAATACAATAACTGCACGTGAAAATGCACGCAGTCAATTACATTTCAACTGTTGTCTGCAAAAACACAACGTGAAAACTCCATATTCTACGTCAACAAGAGAACGCGAACGGTCGAAAGTAAATCAGTAAATCGTTTTTCGTTCGGCGTGAACGGAACTCTATCCCTATCATATTTTTCGAAGAAATGGATGTGAAAAATTAATTAAAAGCGAACGAAGGAAATAGTAAACATCATATTTCGGGAGAAAACACTTTTCTACGTCCCGTCGTCACTGCCGTCCCCGTCGTCGTTGCTTATTATAGAAATGACACTGATTGGCTAGTTTGGACTGCAAGCCTAGGAGCAGAATCGGCTTGGTTCTTTATGACAAGTCAATACAGCTGCAAGCCGCGTCAGTAAAAGAAACCATTTCACCAGTTTCACTTAGTAATACCAAAACAGTCTCTGTTCTGTTGCCGCATATGACCTCATTTTGGCCTCAAAAGAGACAGACTCTTTAACTACTATAATTGTAGTTTGTCAGTGATGGCTACAGCCGTAAACAAACGAGCAATCGACGCCTCCTCCTTAGCACAACTCACTGTAAAGGACGAAAACGGAGAAGACGTCGTGTTCGGAAGTCTTTATAAGGAGAAAAAAGCGATTGTAATCTTCATCAAGGTAAGGATAAAATGAATGCAAGGGTTTGATAAACTGTTCTTATATGATATGAATGCATGTTTTAAGAGTTGAGTAATCGTATCGATAATTATACTCACTTAAGTCAATTCGTGCCATTTGCGAATGGCCATACAAACCACAACACCTGCTCCCAAACCATCGGTAACATATTCGACAACACACCCCCGCGATTGCGTTACGCGTAATGCAAGCATAAAATAACCCTAAACTTTGGCATCAAAATAAAACACCGCACAAAATTCCTCCCTCCCTCCTTCGATACCATGGGCTGTTATCGCAGTTCGGCCATCTTGGATAAAACAGTAGCCTCGCACTTGTGGGTTTCAGACCGAGTTTACCGGACAAAAACAAAGGTTTTTATTCTCCTGGGAGTCAACATGGCCGCGGTGCGATAAAAGCCCATTGCAGTATTGGTTAATGTTTCTTTTTGAGTTTCATTGATTACGTCATGGGAGTCCTTACTCTTGCCATTTCAATAACTAGGTTACCTATAAAATGGCAGTCAGTGCTGCCTGTTAGTATGTGTTTGGAATTATTTAGAAGGAAGGACATGCGATATCATATCATGTGACGGAAAACGTTTATTGGATGATACAGATTGGTATTTAACAAATAGAACTGACAGGATTTGTTGTGCTCTGTACTCTGACAAAAAAACGACTGGAGCTGTGAACATGAACTGAAAGAGTACAGGAATCACGAGCTGTGTAGCGGCGAGTGATTTCTGTAACTTTTTGAATGTTCTGCAGCTTCAGGAGTGTTTTTCTACTTGCTTTATTTAAGGTTACCGTAGACCTTCGCCGTCCTACGGCATTCCAATTAGGCGGACCGAGACTACCTTTTCACAGGATCTCAGCACCCTAAATTTTCGAGCACGCGTATACCCAGGACATTCCATTTACACGAGAAAAATAAGTGTTGTCTTGCCGAAAAATTTGGGCAAAATTTAGCTGTGACGTGTCCAATGCAAGTCGTGTAAACCGCACCGCGCATGTTCTGTCTGTAGCTGCCGCTGGCTTTGTATATACCACAAGTGGCTTCTTCATCATTATGTACGATGACTGAATTTATTAATTGTTTGTTTCCGTTAGCTTATTTGTTAAATAAATGTTCATGTATTCGTTCTACTTATAAGAGTATCGCTGTATGACACACTTGGAACCATTAATTACTCTGGGCTTTTATTAATAACATTATTATTCCAAGTACTGAGCATTATATCGATTATTAGTAGCTTTATTTTTTATCAATATTGTTCTTATTATCCTTATTATCATTGTTATTATGATGGCAGTATCCAACTTCTGGATGCCCAGCTAAAATAACATACACCAGTTGGGCGCGAACGTAGCCAACTGTTGTTGTTAAAACTAATCGAAGGTGATCTAAAAATTAGTGTGAATATGACAAAAAGAAAAAAAAGAGTCACTGTTTAAAAACGACCCAGTACTACCGTCTGGCTATAAAAACAAAGACGTGTCCATCGCTAAAGATTCAAATTATTGTGCAATGTTCAAACTACTAGATAGCACTGCTTTCTGGATCCGTCTTATGATCCCCTGCTTCTGTCACCAGCTAGCGCCTTCACGGTCTTCAGTGCTGACAACCTTGGAATAACCTCCTAGGACGGCGACGTGCTGGGTGACCTAGTAATCTGAGTACTGTTTCTTAAGTTCCCAGCGTAGCTGTCCATACTACTGGGTCTTCTCCACTTCCTTCTTCCGGCGGTTTTCTACCAAAGGGCAGCACATCTCGATCATTTGCACCTTCTTTTCTTCCTTATATACTATCTACTATATTACTAATATTATTATTAATATTATTAATATTATAAATATTATCGTTATCATTTTCATTAATATTATTAATATTATTAATATTATTAATATTATTAATATTATTAATATTATTAATATTATTAATATTATTAATATTATTAATATTATTAATATTATTAATATTATTAATATTATTAATATTATTAATATTATTAATATTATTAATATTATTAATATTATTAATATTATTAATATTATTAATATTATTAATATTATTAATATTATTAATATTATTAATATTATTAATATTATTAATATTATTAATATTATTAATATTATTAATATTATTAATATTATTAATATTATTAATATTATTAATATTATTAATATTATTAATATTATCATTATTATCGTTATCATTTTCATTGCAGCAGTTTTTAATCGAGTGTCGATAATTATTAGTTAATTGCTTTTGAATTTGATTGGTTAGTTATCCATGATTGCGTTTACTTTGCCTCGTGATTGGTTGAAGTAAAACCAATCGTGGATTACTTCAGTTCGTGATTGGTTCATTGATGTTTTTACTTGCTCCTGTCAGGATTGTCTCATTGATGTTTTTACTTGCTCGTGATTGGTTCATTGATGTTTTTACTTGCTCGGGATTGGCTCAGGTTTTGATTTTACTCAATCGAAAACCGCTCTATTGTTGTTATTATCATCAGTGTTATCAAATGAATGTTATCATTTAAATAGCACGTTGCTATATCTTCTCCTTATTCTGTCATTGCAGTTTTTCCAGTGATTCGCGTGTAGGGAATACGTGGAAGGTAATCAGCACGACAGCACTGAATAACAATGTCGTATCCAGATCCCATTTACTGAATAACGTGACGCGCGTAGACTTATGGACGACTGCAGCGTATACAAAAATGGTGGAAATGTCAAATTTTTGTCGCCTTGGCCTCAAAACAAAACCCTAACCTTGTTTCAGACCAAAATATATGGTTTTCCATGCCTTTTACCAGGCCTAACCCCGAGATCTTTGCTCCACTTCGTGCACCACTTAAACGGTGGCCTTTAATCGCGTTATCTATTCTAATTATATTTTTCTTCATGGTTTGTTCTCTTTCTCGATTTATAGCTCAATATCAAAATAACAAGAGAAACTAAGAGAAATCAATGAATATGTGGAGTATGCTACTTCCATGTCAAACCAGACTGAAAAGCAAACTTTATTACCATATTTCAGACTAAAACATCTCGAAAACCATACCCTTTGGGGCGTCACATACCCGTATAGCCCATATAAGGGAGTACCTCCCCCAGGGCTTAAGAGTCGCCTTTGATGTAGTTTTAATTGTCCGATCCTGTGCAAGCTGTTTCAAGGCCACAAACCACAAGCTGTTTCAAGGCCACAAACCTTGGTTTAATCATATGGTTCATCTTCCATGTTAATTAACAAGGGCACCCAACGAAGTTTTCGGTTAAAAAGCTGTTCGGAAGAGTAAGTTAGCCTAAAACTTTCGGATTTGAAAAAAATGTCCCTAGAAAATTGTTTTCTGAAATACTGGCTAGAAAATATGTTTTCAATCCCTAGTAAATTATAGAAGAAAAGAGAGACTAAAAGGTTTCCCCTAAAATATTCGTTCGTCCCAATTCGTCTACCTCCACAAAACTTTGCAACATGAAGTTACTTGGGCTAGAAAATTCTTGTTTATGTTCTAGACTACTAACAAATTCGTAGGTCGGGAATATTTTGCCATAGTATTTTCGGTTGACGCGATTTCCACCTAGAAAATCCGAACAGCTAATAGTCCTAATAGCTTTCTAGAATACGTCAAAAGACATAGTAGGCGCCTTAAGATGGCTAGATGAGCCGCATACAACTGTTTTCAAACGAATTTCAAAAAGTACTCGTTGGGTGGCCTTGAATTAACTTACTGTTTCTGCTATACATTTTGAAATATTCGCTTGTGGATTTCTCTCTCTCCAGATCTGGCCAAAGTGCCACCAGCTTATTTGGAGGTAAGAATAAAACATTTACAAAAACACTCAGCCATGAAAACAGGAAAAGAACAATTAGTGACTGTTGATGGGTCCGCCCCCGAAGGTCGAGAACCAATAAAAATTTATCGCAAAAGAAAATTAGTTTTAGTGTATACCACACAAGTGAAGGCTTAGCTGCAAAATTCTGGAATTCTTTTGAGAATTTTAGAAAATAATGAGAATTTTAGAGTTTTTTAAAGGAAAAAATAACTTTCAAGTTTATATACTGATGTTTTTAACCTGAGGAGAAGCTGTATTTTATTACTTTTCCCGCTGACCAGCTAGGAAGGCTCATGTAGACTCTACGGTGCAGCAGCGGTTTCACCCTCAAATTACGTATCCCATAATTCTGCTGTGTGTAAGTCGTCCGCGAAGAAAACATGTAAGTAAGGATTCGATCTTTTGACTATAAATATTGTCGTTTCAGCGGTTTTGACAACAAACTGTATAGACAAAATTCAAGTGCGTTGCTTTTTGTGCGCTAACCCCTGTTGCTTATGTCAGTTTGTCTTCATTATGTTTTTGTTAAATTGCGATAGTTACAAAAGATGTATAAAGAATTTTAGAGAAATTTCCGAGAATTTTAGAAAAAATATAAAGAATTTTAGAACTTTCTTTTGAGAAATTCCGGAAAGAAATTTAGACGATTTTTCGGGATTTTGTAGCTAAGTCAGCCTCAAATGAGTTCAAAAAGACATTTACAAGTGAATACTTCGAGCGAGAGACCAACCTCTCGGCTTGGAGACAAAATGACATCTGATCTTGATTCCGAGTTTGAGTAGCCAATCAGAGCGCGCGAAAAGCACTGTTCACTTGTGTGGTATAGAGCGGTATTCAGTTGAGGGTCGAAAGGTAATTGCTTTCGAATTTGATTAGTTAGTTATCCACGATTCGTTTACTTTGCCTCGTGATTGGTTGAAGAAAAACCTTTCGTGAATTACTCCAGTTCGTGATTGGTTCATTGATGTTTTTACTTGCTCGTGATTGGCTCATTAGTTTTGGTTTTACTACAATCAATCGAAAACCGCTCAAGTAAAACCAAAACCAAAGCAATTACAGAACCAATCACAGGAGCAAGTAAATACACAACGAGCCATTCAAGAGCTAAAGTAAAGCTAGCTGGTTTTACTTGGAAAAAGCAACCAATCAGGAGGAAAGGTAACGCAATCATTGATATCTTACCACAACGTGATTGGCTTTAGTTTGGTGTTTGATTGGTTGACTTGGACTAAACCATTTTTCCAGCCAATAAAAACCCAAGCAAACGCAAAACCAAAGCAACCACTTCTTGCTTTCGACACTCAATCGAAAACCGTTCTATGTAATACTAAATAAAGATAGTCTGTTGTAAGGAACACATCCAAGGAATGAAAAGTTGCGGATATTAGGTCTGATAGTTGGGAATATATGCTAACTTCACTTATTTTCAAAGGTTCTACGTGCTCCAAATCGGGCGGTCTAGGTGCTGTTTATGTGCGCTTTATGTGCGGTCTGTTCAGTAGTCTATTTAACAAGTAGAACAGGGCTTGCCGGCTGTGTAAGAGTACGGGAATGTATCGAGTCACGATTTGGAATTCTTATAGACACATAAACATACGTCATATTCGTGGTCTATAATTTTACAAACCAATCAAAGCGCGCGTTACTGAAATATGACGTTATTTGCGTATGACTTTCGACCAATCAGAGCGAGCGTTAATAAGTATTTATATATGTAATACTAGGAAGCTGGTGTCCACTTGGCTGTGATCTCCACAGGTCCTCACACAGCTATCAAGGTGAGTTGATATGAAATATTGTTTGTGTTCTTGTATTACTGTGTAGTCAGATTACTTTTGTTTATTCTAAATAATTCCTTCTTAAACACGAAGAGTTCCTGTATAAAATGTTAGCCCCTCCTCTTTTCACTTCTTTAAACTCGAAATTTCAAATACAAATTGCAGAGCAGTTAAGAATGTAAGCTAGTATATTAACCTCTCCTTTAAAATGCTAGATTTTAAAGGTTTTAAGTTAAACAAGCCATAAAAAGTGACCAGAGGGAAGACAGTTGTTCATTAATGACTGCAGCCAATGGTATTTATGTGTTTGATTTTTGAATTTCGTGCGATAGGCAATCAGTAGGGAGCACTCAAGCGGAGCATCACAGAGATCAGTTTACTCTACAAAGGCTGATTGACAACTGAAGGTTACGAACCCCTGGGCCCCCTTTTTTATACCGGAACTTCGTGTTTACTGGATGCTCTACGTTTTGTCAGTATATTAAGGCTAAACTAAAGCTGATTTACTACAATGCGCAAACACCTCGGTTAATTCAAAGATTACTAAAAGAGCATTTCTAACAACAATCATGACTTTGGGAAACAAATATCATTCATGTTCGTGGCCACAACACGGCCTGCTAGCTGGTTATTTTCACTTCTCGTAAAGTAAAGTAAAGTAAAGTAAAGTTTTCTGAAATACTGGCCAGAAAATTTGTTTTCAATCCCTAGAAAATTATAGAAGAAAAGGGAGACTAAAAGGTTTCCCCTAAAATATTCGTACGTCCCAATTCGTCTGATAAATAGAGTCAGAACAGGAAAAAAGAATCCCTAAAAAATTCGTACCTCCACAAAACTTTGCAACATGAAGTTACTTGGGCTAGAAAATTCTTGTTATGTTCTAGACTACTAATAAATTCGTAGGCCGGGAATATTTTGCCATAGTATTTTCGGTTGACGCGATTTCCACCTAGAAAATCCGAACAGCTAATAGATTTCTAGAATACGTCAAAAGACATAGTAGGCGCCTTAACATGGCTAGATAAGCTGCAGACAACTGGTTTCAAACGAATTTCAAAAAGTACTCGTTGGGTGCCCTTGAAATGGACAAGTGACATACCCAAATGATCTAGATCCTTGTACTTATACTTAACCAGACACTTATAAACTTTGATCACTTGATGTACTGAACTGAGGTTTAAAATCTTGTTGCTTTTCAGAGTTTCAAGAAAGATATTGGTGAGTGTAGCCGGCAACATATCATGCGGGCCTGAGGGGGGTGGTTAGGGGGGAAGATGGGTGGGAGGGGATGGGATGGTATTGGATGCATGTCATGTTTTTACTGGTGTTCTCGCCGAATGGTTTCAGGTTTTCGTTATGACGTGTACGTCGACTCTACGAAAACTATTTACAGTCACCTTGGAATGTTCAGGACCATGAGAATGGGAAGAAAAGGTACGAGATAACATGTCACGATAAATCTGATATGAGTCACTTGCATCATATCAGTCATGTCTGCTTTGTCGCATCTTGTACTTAAATGCTAAAACCATCACGTAAAAACTATAGCCATCACGTAAAAACTATAGCCATCACGTGAAAACTGAACTATAGCCATCAGGTGAAATACTATAGCCATCACGTGAAAAACTATAGCCATCACGTGTAAAGCTACAGCCATCACGTGTAAAACTACAGCCATCACGTGTAAAACTACAGCCATCACATGTAAAACTACAAGCCATCACGTGCCAGAAAAGCTAAAACCCACGCGTGTATTTCTATGTGTTAAGTGCAGATGGGGACCATATCAAGTCATCGGCACTAACGGGGACATTCAAGTCCACTGTGGGACTCATTAAGCATTTGGGTCCACAAGGGGACATGAATCAACAGGGAGGACAGTACATCCTTGGTCCAGGTGTGGAATACTATTGTTTAAAGAATATATATGGTCCTAATCCAGTATAAAACGTGTGGGAAGCAGTTGATTATGAAATTAGGATACTAAGACAAGTGCCGTAAAGGCAACATTTACAGAAAGGAGTTACCCCTGGCAACAACGAAACAATTCCTGTACAATACGCAATATTCTCACGGATGAGCTGGAACGAGTCCTCAACTGAGGCGGCCCGTGCGGGGGAATGGCGCTAAAAGCTATTTAGCATTCGAAAACATGCCTCCCGTTTTAGCCTCCATTGCACGAATGCTCGTTCAGGATCGTCCGCGTGACGTGAGAATACGAAACTTTCCTATTAGCAGTCACGGAAAGCTGTTTCGTCGTCTTGCCGGGCTATAGGTCCTCATCAGCACGGCGTAGCTTATGATGTTCATCGGGTCGCTTTTAGAGAAAAGCTATAACAGATAAATATAAGTCTAAGGTTGCATGTGAAGCGTTTGGGATGTAGCTCACATGACAGATAAGTACTCGTGTTCCTGGTGGTAAACAATACGTTTACAAGCTTAATTAAATATGACGAAAATTCAACATTGAGAACATTTTCAAATTGTTCAAACGTTTTCTTGGTTATTGTTCTGGACTCTTCTCACTGATTGGACAAAGTGTTTTCACACAAAAGGAAAGTAGTTTTAAAACAAAGGGTTGATGAGTTATCAGTATGAAAAACATAAATTTCTAACGTGGGGAAAGTAACTTGCATTTAAACAATTGTTTCTTAATTGTTTCCCATTCTCCGTTTCATTTGGTAGGTAACGTGATCTTATTTGGTCACAACAACCGAGGTACCATGGACAGGACACCCATCAACACACTACTTAACGAGGCTGGCGTCAACACTGTTACATTTTAAGCCAAATATTAAATCACCGATATGGATGGCAAAAAAGCTGAAATCATTGACTCAGTTGGGCAGTCATTTTACAACTGAAGCTGTAGCGGAAAGGCGCCAACTATGTCCTGCCAGGGCAAAATTATGTCAATTATTAGTGTCTATAAACACTGTCTATTGTCCTGTACTATGTACCGTCCTGCCCTTTGGCACAGCATTGCTTTTGGCTCGTGAGTTCTGGAGCTTTCAGTAGGATTTTGTTTAACTGGGGATGAATGACACTACTGTCTGAAATGGACGTCAGGGTCAGTGGTTGATGATGCTTTGATATATATAGCTCCCCATTAAGTATTTTCAAAGACGGAAGAACCAGAACCATAATCCTTTTACTTCATATTTGTAACTAAGATCAATAAAAAATGTTGCAATTCACGCATATGATGACAATGTCGTCGTTTTTTCCTGTTTTTCTGGTTTATTCGAGATTTGGTCACATTCTATCAACTAACTAGCTGTGGTTGGTATTGCAGTCACAGTCAGTAGGCTAGGGAGTTGAGGTCTCATTCGCTAGTCAGCCCTAGAATATCACAGCAAGTCGACTAGACTTGCCACAAGTCGCCCTCGTTGTGATTTGCAAGCGAAACATTTGGTAAAATTGGAAATGACTTTGAGAATGTCCCCAAGTCTACCTCATGCCGTGTGGCGACCCAGAGGATGATCACCGCCACAGACTTGTTTACGTCTTCAGTGGTTCTTTTAGAAATGAAAAGGCCTTTCACGGGTCATGCATTGCGGTTTTCCGCGTCTGTGGCGTATGCGGTTTAGTGCCAAATGATACGTTTTTTTTTTCAATCAAGATTTAATCATATGAAGTTGTTAGTAACCATCATCATATCACCTCAATTTCGTAAATTCAGTATTCATGAGAACGCATTTCGTATAAAGAGTGGAACAAACTACAATATGTCCGTAGCCTAACCGTATCTCTGTAATTTGATTGGACCAGCAGGACAACAACAATAATGGTAATGGTAATGGTAATAGGTCTTTATTAAATCATAAGATAAAATACATATCCCATGTTACAAATCATGAACAAATAGGTAGGAGGTTAAACGCTAAAAATATGCAAAGTAAAAAAGTGCTAAACTAGTTACAATAAAAACAAGAGAATAATAATAATAATAAAGTCTTTATTTAAAGAGGGTAGCACTAAATAGCAAAGCTAACAAGTCTCAAGTCTCAAGTCTCAAGTCTCAAGTTTATTTCACACTATTTACACAGATACACAATTACTAACATTACATTAAAAAGAGAAGAGGAAAAAAGGAAGAATATGTTGATTATATGTTCGTGCGCAGTGATCAAAGGAGCAAAAGCTTTCGAGTTGATCACTGCCTACGTTTGTTTAGGAGTACATAATATTAGACTAAGCTGAAATAGTTGGTCAGTTGCTTGTTAAATTTGATTTTCTAAAAGGATAGTTTTATAACGTTTTTTGAATACATTAATAGAGCTAGAACGTTTAATATTCAATTCAATTGTTTCCCAAATTTTTGATGATATAAATTTGAATGTATAAATTCCATAATTAGTTCTCGCTTTTGGTCTAACAAAATTTAAATTAGCAGCAAATCTGGTATTGTATGTATGGCGTTTTGCAGCTGGTGTGAGGACTTCAGAAAAGACCGATGGTATATTCGTTTTCTTATTTATAATTTTGTAACTAAATGTTGCAATTCTTAGTTTGAAGATATTATCAAGTTTTAAAATTCCAAGAATATTAAAGTATGGTGTAGCACTTTCTCTGCTGTGTGCAAAAAATATGTTTCTAATGCACTTATTTTGTTTAGTCCGGAGTTTTGTCAGTTTGGATGTATAGGTGTTACCCCAGCTCATGAGACCATAATTTAAATATGGATATACTAGTGTATAATATAGTTGCTTCAACATGTTTAAATCAAGATAATACCGGAGTTTATTGATTATTCCAATATTTTTTGCCATTTTACTATTTATATGTTTTATTTGTTGCTCCCAGTTAATATGTTCATCTAAGTATATTCCTAAGTATTTTATATAGCTTTTTTGTTCAATATTAGCAATATTAATTTTAGAGGTTTTTTTATTTGGTGAGCTTATTATCATGTAATGTGTTTTTTGAAGATTAACTGATAGTTTGTTAATAGCACAGTAATGGAGGATTAGTTTAAATTCTTCATTCATTATCGTTTCTAGATCTGTTATGTTATTACACGAATAAAAAACATTTGTATCATCTGCAAATATTCGAAAGGAAAGTTTCTTAGAGCAATTAGGCATATCATTTATATAAAGCAGAAAAAGTAACGGCCCCAATGTTGAGCCTGTGGTACTCCGCACGTCATTTCAAGCATACTAGATTCAGTATGTCCTAATTTTACGTATTGTTTTCGATTATTTAAGTAATTAGTAAACCATGACAATGGATTTCCTCTAATTCCATATTTACTTAATTTGGATATTAGGATCTGGTGATTAACTGTATCGAAAGCTTTGGAAAAGTCGAGAAATAATCCACATGTTAATTGTTTATTATCTATAGCCGTTTTTAAATTATCTGTTATATCAAGGATTGCCTGTTCGGTGGAATGCCCTTTTCTAAATCCAAATTGATGATCAAATAAGATATTGTTTTTATCCAAAAATGATATGAGTTGATCATACACAAGTCGTTCTAAGATTTTGCTAAAAGGTGACAATGTTGCTATAGGTCTGTAGTTATAGGCATCAGTAGCTATACCACTTTTATAAATTGGAGTGACTCTAGATATTTTAAGAATATCTGGTACAACACCTGTTTTGATTGATTCATTGTAGATATAAGTAAAGGGCAGTGAAAGAGCTTCACTTGCTATTTTTATTAATTTATTGGGAACATCTATTGAAGCCTTATTTTCCTTTAAGTTTGAAAATAGTTCACAAATCTTTGATGAGTAAACTGGAGACATCACAAAGCTAGACACTGGAGAATTGTGAATATAGTTCGTTGGATTTTCATTGGAATCCTCAATTAAACTAGCCAAACTTGGGCCAACATTAACGAAATGATGATTGAATTGGTTCGCTATATCTAATGTGTCAGTGTATATATGTCTTGTTATTTCTTACAAGTCTTGTTGGGTATAACTGGCCTTTTGTTTTTCGTTTAATTAGTGTTCCAATCAATTTCCAAGTAGCTTTTAAATTGTCTTTACACCTTTCGAAGTTGATACTATAATACTGTCTTTTACTCTGTGTTCTTATTTGATTAAGTTTGTTAGCGTACTTCTTATATTTATTTACTTTTTCCATATCATTAGAATGAAAGTGGGTGCGATACATTTTCTGTTTAATTTTTAATGACTTTAAAATTCCATTTGTTATCCATGGCTTTGTTAATTGTTTTATTTTACTTTGCGGTGTTACTTTGTATGGAGCATGTTTATTTACAATCACTTTTATCATATTTATTGTATTAACTGTTGTTTCATTAAGGTCTTTGCTGTTAATAATAATATCATTCCAATTTATCACATTGATATCACTAAGATAAGCTTCTTTATCAAATTTGCTATAGTCTCTATAGAACCGTTTTTCTTTACCTCGTTTTATTGAAATATTGATTATACAAAAAATTGGAAGATGATCTGATATATCGAAGAGTGCAATTCCAGATAAGATATGCTCGATTGAAGTATTTGTGTATATATGATCAATCAATGTTTTAGAGTGATCTGTTAATCTTGTTGGTTTTGTTATGATGGGTAAAAAATTATTTGCATATAGCATATCTAAATACTTTTCTGTTGGTAAATGAGTGGTAAATTTAAAGAAGTCAATGTTTATGTCACCTAAAATATATACTTGGTATTTACATTGATTTAGATGTTTAAGCAACTCTTCTAATTGATCAGTAAACCGCTCTATATTTGCTTGAGGGTGCCTATAAATACAACCGATTATTAAATTATTTTTACCATGACCGGGGTCTATTTCGACCCAGCAAGATTCAACAAGGTCAATATCAATTTTTATATTGGGCCTAAATATAGTTGTTAAGTCATTAGCTACATATATTCCAGCTCCACCAGCCGCTGTTGGTGAGTCCGTATGAAAAAAATTATAACCCAATATGTCAATATTAGAAACTGATTTGTTGTTCAATCTGGTTTCAGTAACAGCCACGATATCAGGTTTCTCCGAAAGAGTATATAACATATCATTTAATAGCACTAAATTTTTTGATATGCTTCTTATATTACTGTGAAAGAATGATAGAGCGTTCGTGCCAGCTCTTTCTAAAGCACTGTTTATTTTAGAGACTGTATAGTAATTAGATACTGGAGTATGTAGCATAATGTCAGAATCGCTTTCATCAAATTTATCTGGGTTCGACATTATTTATTAAGATCGGTATCAAAATCTAATTCGCGAGACCAGGTACCGAGTACGGCACTGAGTTCTTTATCGGTTAAACTATAAAACGGTAAATAATCTAAATTCCACTTACTTGTCATTGATGTACAGGTTGTGTGTTAATCATTACTAAGGTAACATAACAATTCAACATTTGCATTGCAAAGTTCTATCTCGTCTAGCCCAATGATTCTTCAAACTCATTAAATTCCTCGACTCTAGTAAATCCATAGATTCTTGAAGTATCAGATTCTCGAAGAAGTATCTTTCTATTCATTGTCCACAAATACTTATAGTGCTGATCTCTCCTGAATGCATTAATCCGACCGAATAATCTCTTGCGATATGCAGTAAGCGATTCGTTGACATGCATTTTCTCTGTAGTCAGAATACTCTTTCCAAATTCCTCGGCAATTAGTGGGAGGTCTTTTGTTGTTTTACTGGCCAATTTGCTCTTTCGCTTATAAAATTCGTCCTTCATGTCTCTGTGGACGAATTTGACTATTATTCGGTTTTTGATGTTCTTTGTAGGCGGCAATCTATGAGCTATGGATATGTGGTGCTCTGTTAATTCAATTCCCATTAATTCACCGAGCTCCACGCCCGGGGGGGGGGGTACTCCCATATATGGACTATACGGGGATGATCCGCTGGACAGGGTATGGTTTTTCGAGTTTCTGATCTTAGACAGGGTATCCATTTTCACATCGACAGATCTTGAACAGGGTATGGTATTTATCTAGTGCCGTTATTTAGTCTAGTGCTTGCTGAAGACTTGTTTAGTTATGACACTCATTATACAAGATCACAATAAACACTGACATCCAAGTATAGATAATTTGTTATTTGTCTTATAGAGGGAAAATTTTAACACTTTGTCTTGAACAGGGTATGGAAATTTGAGTTTTTTTGTCTTAAACAGGGTAAGGGTTTCAGAGCCCCAGCGGCACACCCCTACCCAACTTTAGGTAGAGTACCCCCCCCGGGGCTCCACGGCCAATCTCTTCGGGTTGTCTTCTGGAGGTATCGGTATGCCAGTAATTTCGATGCAATCCCTCCTCATATACTGCTGCATGTCGTCTATAAGAGCATCGTGCTCCTTCGCTACGTTTCCCATATCAATGATCTTCTTTTCTTGCTGTTTGGCGCTTTTTTCCACTTCTGTGATCTGTTTTTTCGTAGTTTGAAGTATCTCCAAGACACTATCATATTTCGCTGAAAGGAACTTTTGCGATTTCTCGATTTCTTCACATTTGTCTTTCATTGCCTTGATATCTTCTAAAACCGGCGCTATTTCTGCTTTAATCTTCTTCTGAATATCAGGGAGTAGTTCTTCTCTCCATAATTTCGTAAACGAATCCAATGTTAGGTTTGTAGCCATGACCAAGTCAATTTCAGTTTAGCCTAAAAAAACATGACCGACCGCCATGACTGCTCAGTAACTCAATAACTGACAATACAAACTAGTTATATCAAAAGCTAAATTACAAAACTATATATAAGATAAAAACGATATAAATACACAACTTCATTAAAATATTATTATACTATATACTATATATATATACACACTCGTTTTCAAAAACATTGCTTTTGATTTATATATATATATACCTTTTGTTCTCCATTGTTTTAGCTGTCAAATTTGATAAGAATACAAAAGGTATATATATATTTGCAGTGCAATGTTTTTGCAAAGTTTTTGCAAAGTATATATGCACTAAATAATTGAATAGAGATGTAACTAGCCATAAAAATGTAAGATAATACTAATACAACGTCATTAATCTATAATATGTATAATACCTTAAAATATTAATAATGAAATAGAAAATGACAGACTGCCAACTATACAATAAAATGATTTAGAGATTGTTGCTGCCTAATAAAAACATATTAACTCCACATGCATAGAACTCTTAAAGGAACTGATAGATTCTTTCTGTCTTAACGATAATGGTAGACTGTTCTAAAGCTGGCATGTTGTAACATTAAAAGTCCTTCCTCCCTCAGTCTGTCTATTTAATCTAGGACATACTAAGTTAAATTTAGAGTATCTTGTCTGTCGCTCATGTAAATCACTGTTCAATTTGAGTAGATTTGTCAGATATAAAGGCACCTCACCCTTCAGCCTTTTAAATGCGATAAGACACTTAGTTAACTTAGCATCCTCATAAAAAGGTAGCCACTTCAGCTGGTTAAAGAGCGCAACAGAAGGTGCTTGATGATAATAATAATAATAGCCTTTATTTATAGAGCGCCATTTCCAAAATTCCCAATAGCGCTTTACAAAATATTTACAATATAAGTACAAAAATATCATTAGCATTAAAAATCCTAATTTACAATTTCTCGTGATAAACAGAAATACTGAGAAAGATTAAAAAGCTATTAAAAATTTATATAAAGTATACCTAATAATAATGATAATCATAATAATAATAAAATATAATAGAATGTACCAAGCGCTTCTAATCATAGACCTTCTTAAAAAGATGTGTCTTCAGTTGAGTTTTAAAAGTAGTTAGCGAGCTACATAGTCTCAAACTCTGAGGCAGATCATTCCATAGCGAGGGTGCTGCGCAAGAAAACGCTCTGTATCCATAACTACGCAGATTGTACGAAGGAGCGACAAGTCTCATGCTAGCGGATGATCTCAAATTGCGCCTCGGTATATATAAATTAATAAGATCAATTATGTACCCTGGTGCTATTCCATGCAAAGCCTTACAAGTGATAAGTGGTAATTTGTACTCAATACGTTGTTCTATCGGCAACCAATGTACAAAACCGGTGTTATATGATCTTTCTTACGAGAAAGCGTCAGGACACGAGCGGCAGCATTCTGAACACTCTGTAAGCGATCAGTCAGATATTTGGGTAGTCCATACAGTAGTGAGTTGCAGTAGTCGAGCCTAGAAGTTACAAAAGCGTGGACTAGTGTCTCAGCTGACTGAAAGCTGAGGTATTTCCTGATGCGGCTGATATTTCTTAAGTGATAGAATCCTGATTTGCAAACGCTCAGCATTGATCAGCATTGATCAGCATTGATCAGCATTGAGGATGATCAGCATTGAGGATCACCCTCGCGGCTCGCTTTTGTAGCTTCAGCACTCTGCCTAAACTTACTTTATCACAACTTATCATGCAGATAACATTTACATAATTCATTATAGGCCTTATCATACTATTATATATATAGAATAAGATTGTCTGTTTGTAAGGTAAACAGCTTCTAATTGTCCTTAAGATACCTATACGTTGCGAGAGTTTCTTACAAAGCTTATCGATATGCGGTAAAAAAGAAAGTTCCTCGTCAATTTCAAGGCCTAAAAGCTTGGCACTGGACACATTGGAGAGCTTGCTTCCATTAACCGTGACAGCTGGTACACAGTCCATTATAGAGGAGAGGCGCTTTCCTGTGACTAGCAGGACCTTGGTCTTATTTTCGTTAAGAGGAAGCTTGTTAGTTGTCGCCCAATCTACGGACCTCTGCGACTGATCTGTTAAGCGTTTCCTGCAATTTCATGACTCCCTTACAATCTGCAGACGATGTAATGGTCGTGTCATCTGCGTACAGATCAATCTGCGATGAACTCACGTGAAGAGACACATCATTTATAAAGATTATAAACAAGAGAGGGCCAAGCATGCTACCTGGGGCACTCCATGCTTTACATAGGCCATATCTGACTCTATCCCAGCTAAGGTAACAAGTAACAAGAATAAAACAAGAATACAAATTAATCTACTAATTCAACTACATCGAGAATTCAATATATACGTTGTTCGATCAGCTTTTCTGTAGTCCTTGGACTTGTTTACTTATTAGTATTTTTGGCTGATCAGATCTCTCTGCAAGATCCAACGTACCACCGTCAGAATTGTCGTATTTTTTTTTACGGTTTTTTCATATATTTTTTTCATTATGGCGTCATTTTACTACAACCCTTTACAATCCTTTTCAAATTCTTTTTCTCATTCAAATTTATCAACTCCTATGAGAATTCCAAGACAATGTTCCAAATTAAAGGAACAAAAGGATTCGCGCAAAGAGTTCTGGTAGTTGTAGTATATGACGTCATCATGCAAATGTGCATTCATGAATCGGCTACAGTGTTAATTTTGACTTAATTTTTTTCTTAAGTTATAAAATGGGGAAGCCATTTCAATGTCACTGACGGCAAGCCGTACAGTAACCGTGCCGCAGTTATTGCCGTAGTTTGTCTCACCCATACCATACGTAATCCGCATGCAATTCCTGAATCACTGAATCACTTCATTGGAAAGAACAGAAGACAACAAACCGTATGTTGGGTAAGTTCTCTGCTTAAACAGTCCACCAGTGAAGCCAAATTAATGTGAACAGTGAACAGGTACAACAACCCGGAGCAGAAGTTTGAGGTACCACCATCATTGTTCCACAAGTCTTTAAGAATGGGTAAAGTATTAACTATTATTGAGATCTGTTCTTTATTTCTAATACAAAGGGAACAAACCACAAACACCAATTTGCAATTCTACCAATCCGATTAAAGTATAACGTCACGCTTTCAAGCTGTATGGTCAAAGTCAAAAGGCGCCAAAATTGTGTACAAACATGGCGTGCTACTAGATTCCCACCAAACTCGTTTTATGTTTTGAATAATAAAACGATTATCGGATAATTGTTAAATAGACGGCGCCTGGCTAGCCAATCAGATGGCGAGTCTCCGAATAGACATCGGCTGGATTATTCTAACAATCGATAGACACGCCTGACTATATCATATTGCTCTAAAACTGAACATAAAATTGTACTACTTTCATCATGTGGAGTAGCATTATTTTCCCTCAACATATTTATCTTCTTATGCATATGAAGAGGCGACCATTATGAATGAGGTCTATACCATTTGGATGAAAAAAAAATGTCTAAGGCCGATAAAATGCCGTTTCGTTTACCATCGCTTAACCGACCCATTTTCTTTTCAAGTTTGGAAAAGCAAAACAAATGCAGGGTTTTAGGTTGAAATTTTTTTTAACTACGTTTCTTTTCCGAGCTCTCTATTTTTTTGCCTTTCTCATGCAAATTGTCAATCCACGACTAGTAGATTAAAAAGTAGTCAAAGAATACTTCAAAAACTCATGAATAATTAATGAGCATTTTGTCCAATCAGATGAAGCAAATCAGTCACGTGCATGTCCCTTTATACCTGATAAAATCTCATCATTCTAAAAGGCCCGCGGAGGGATTTGAATTCTGTCCCAGAGGGAAACGGGGTTAATGATTGAGACAATGGAATTGCTATTGATGTTTCAGCTTTCTCACTGAATTGTTAATTAGGATGAACGTTTTATATAAAGAATATTAATGAACATGAAATTTTATATAAAGTTTCATCCTAATTAAGAATTCACTGATAAAGACCCAAAGATAGCAAAAAGTACACGGAACATAAGGTACCTAGATAATAAATTTTGCACTAAATTTACTAATATCAGCAGACTACCGAGATACACAGATAATATTATTACTAGAAGTAATCATAGATTATCAAAGTGCGTTCGACATATTTTTTGAAAGAGAAAGAACTGTGGTAACAGTCTGAAAAGCTGAAAAATTTCTGCAATGATGTGGACGGTGTACGTAATCCTGATCAAAAGTGCTTGTTTTTTAACTAATGTGAAAATTTTGATGTCTTGACTGTAATATACAAGGGGATGCATCTGGGTATAAAACTGTAATTATCTTTGTGTAACATTAAATCATTGGATGCGATGCTTATGGGGCTATATGTATACTGTGTGTTTTATATGGTTATGGCATTGATTTGAGAATTAGTAGCACATTTTGCTGTGTGGTATACAGTGTAAAGCAATAATTGAAGTTAGTGTAAAACACAAATCAACTCAGGCTATAGCTACATACATTTACATACATAAATGCATACATTAACTTTATTTGAGTGTCAATAGTATTTAGCTGTAAAGCTAATTGGGGACACTATATTACAGGATATATAAAATACAGCATATTACAGGATATATAAAGGGATTAATATAAAGTACGTATAAATAAATATTACTATTCAGATGTGTATAAACTGAATTCCAGTTCCTAGAACATAAACTATATATGCATGTGTATAAAGTACAGCCCATGCAGTTCCTTCGATTCAGATCATTCACATTATGTTTCCCGGGTATTTTTCAAGTGAGAACAAGCTTAAGGTTGGCTGCAAAATATTGAGCGCCATTGTTAGTTACAGAATAATTTATGGTCAATGTTGGCTTTGATCGCTTTGATCAGCCTTGTTTCAGGTCCGTTAGAAATTCAGTGTAGATTAATTGAACGTCAGCAATGAAGTCAGTACTTTAAATTTCCCTCACCTTGTACTGTGTTGGTATTCCAGTTCCTTGGCATATCAAAGTGTCGGTATAGATTAACTCTCTGTCTGAATATAGTGTTAATTTGAATCCGTTAATTTGTATAACCAAGATGTACACAGTGTCGCAACTATAATAATAATAATAATAATAATAACTTTATTAACGTGTCAATCTTATAGCTGACCACAAGTAGTCTACTAATCGGGGACACTAGTTAAAATACACCTAATATATATCTAGGAACGCTATTAACATTTACAAATATATGAGTAAGAAATATAATACGATCAGCATAATATAGCACGATTTAGTGTTAAATAGAATAAAATCTTGCATAATGATAGTTTTGAGATAAAATGATTAAAATAACACAATGGTTCCTGCAAGGGCTAATTACCTCCCATATGTGTATATATATAAATATGTAAAACTATGTTTAAAATTTGTCAAGGTTATCTATAAATACTCTATTTACAGTCAATGATTAAAATAACTATCTTATCACTGATCACTCGCACTTTCCCACCATCATTATGTAAACATGTAATTATTTTAGCTATTGCAAAGAAAACAATTCTTGCAAGAGTCGCTGGCTGCCAGACTAGTTAGATCTCTTTTTCTAATATTACTTTTGAAACTTTGTAGCGTTGGTAAGTTTCTCTCTTTCGAGCTAAGCTTGGACCACAAACAAGGGCCAAAGTACCTAAGTGCATGCTTTCCATATTTTACAGTTTTAAAACTTGGAATATAAAAGTCTGAATTTCTAAGGTTGTAAGATGATGGTGATGATTTAAAAAGTTCCATAATGTTTTTAGGTTGCAGATTGTACTTAGTCTTATACATAAAAATTGCTATATCCTGCAAGCGTTTGTTGTAAAGGCTCGTCATCTTAGCTCGCTTTAGAAGTTCATCGTATGTCGAGTTCCAGTCACAGAATACTGCTCTTAGTCCTCTCTCGTTTACTCGTTCCAGTTTTTTCTGATCACTCGCTCTGCAGAAGTGCCAAACAAGGCCACAGTAATGCGGGTATCAGCGGCCATCCCGAGGGGGCGGCCCCCGGGCAACCCACAGGCAACCCAGGGGCTTAATAGGGGATTTGTAGCAAAAACATGCCCCATACGCGGGGCATTAGAGCGCTTTTGCGTTTTCGTCAAAATATCCCGGGGACATATCCACGGGGTTTGCACGTAATCTGCTGTCTCAACGTTCAGCGGTTTTCGCCACAGGACTCGCTCGATCGATCGACGTTCTTCGATTTCTTTGTCCTTGAGGTAAGTCATATCATTATCATTCAAATTAGGAGATTAAATTAAGCCACCACTGTCGGAAGACAGAACAAAGAAATAAAGGATAATATTTGTATAAAACTATTAAGATTTTTGACACTTCTAAAACGTTTAGCTTCTAATACTTATAATATGTTACCCAGGTTGCCCCAGGGGTGGGGGTTTTTGTCACAATTTTCTGCCCCACCCGAGGGGTTTTCGCATGTATTTGTCATGGCTGCTGTGACAAATGCCCCTGGGTGTCCGGGGGCCGCCCCCTCGGGATGGCCGCTGATACCCGCATAAGTCAAATGGGGCAAGACTGCAGATTTGTAAATTTGCAATTTTGCCTCAATTGGTATTAGTTTTCTTAGTCTCATCAATACGCCAATCTGTCTACTGGTCTTGTTGCAAATCGTGGAAATGTGTGTTGTGAAATTAAGTTTTTTGTCTAAAATGACCCCTAGTAATTTGATCTCCTCTGCATTGATCTCCTCACAAAAGATACGGCGATTACGGGTATCTAGAAAACTCAGACCTTGTTTCTCTTCAGCCAGGTCATCTTACTGTTTGTAGTTTCGGTATCTGTATGTAGAGCGAAAAGCAGAATCCAGTACAGCGAGCAAGCCAACAGAATTCACTCGGTTGTTTACAAATTATGGCGAGTTGATTGACTCGGTTCTCTGTTCATCGCTGATGTCGTCACCGCGCCGACAAAACAGTAGTATTTAAAAAGCTTCTTGACAACTCACACTGAAATATTAATATCCATGTATTCAGCCTTCAGGTGTGATTTATAGCATCTTGATCATTTGCAGTTTTGGTATCGGCAAACCGAACAGCACAATTCAATGCAGTGAGCAAGCCAACAGCAATTTTTTTTCGATTGCACATTCACTCGGTCTCGGGTTCAGCATAAATAAATAATTATGGCCGAGTTGAATGTTCAAGGTCCTCCAGATGTACTACACACTTTCCTCAGGCTTTGCTCAATTGTACTTGCGAACCTTTGAAACATCATTGCATTGGATTGTCGGAAAATAAGACAAGTAACTAACCGATCGCGAAACAAAACAGAAGCCATGCTGCCAATGGCCGCTCGCATCGTGTACGTGTAGTTACCAGTTCCCCGGCCGAGATAATTTATTCTAAAAAGTACAAACATACAAGAGGACGGACGGATATACACAAATCTCGATTTCTTTCGCCTGGGGAAGCACAGGTAGCCCACACAGGACCACAGGGAGTCCACTGCAAGATTAGTATGCGTTCTCCTTCGTCGAACGCAAAAATGAAGTTATCAGATACCATTACTTGTTTACCGAGCCACTGTTTAGTTCCAATTATTAAACCAAACTTAAAAGCCGTAAAATTATAAAAACGTGCATCAAACTTACATATTTTGTGCCGGAGTCAAAAATTTAGAGTCTGCCGTCATGTCAGTCACATCGCTTTCCAAGTCTTGAACTTTATCGAGGTAAACCACGACACCAAATCCTTCAAGTGTAGATTCTTCTTGCATTGCGAAACACCGCTTCAAACAACATAGTATGGTAATTTTTTCATGTCATTCCCTTGAGATGTTCGTAATTGCAGGCGGTGATTACTCGAATATTTTGCATGGCGTTGTGAATACAAAGGTTCAATGGTTCATTAAGTAACCATTCCCTTGAGATGTGCGTCTTTCTTTCATTGCATTCTTAAAGCGTTTTTGAAGCCGTTTAAAACACTCACAGCACGTGTTTTATCAAGTCTAAAAATTCTCGGGCTACGCCCTCGAATTTTTTAAACTTGATAAAACACTGCTGTTCGTGTTTTAAACAGTACATAAACATTTTTATGCCAGTCTTCAAGCCGCCTTACTCCCCTAACAAAATCATAGCATTTTCATATCAGATTGCCGGGTCGTCATGTGTGCCTGCATACATGTAGCTGCGAAACTTCATTCTGTACCCAGTTCATGCAGAGAAACTGTGCAGGACTGCGTCGGCGGGGAATTGCCATCGCCCTGGAACCAAGAGCAGTACATAGGCTGAAATATCATTTATCGGTCGAGCTTGTTCGGTCCACATAGAGAATTATTGCTGGTATTTATTCATTGTAACCTACCGGCTCGATCTGTATATATACGCGGAGAAAAACAAATGGACAAAAGGATTCGGTTAAAATATACACGATAATTGATCGAGTCCAGGGAGCAACATTTTTTAGGAGTTCCCCTTTTATAATAACAGAAAATAAAAATATACTACTACTAATTAAAAACTCTATAAACGCTGTTTATTTAATAACTCAATTTATTTTTGTCCGTGAAACAAAAACTGTAACTTTTGCTGCGATTGTTTAGAATTCTCTGAATCAAATCATTTATAATTTATTGGGCAACTGATTAAAGCAGTATTATTAATGAATTTATGTGGCAAAAGTAAGTCTTACATGGAAAGCAATATGACTGTATGAAATGTGAAATGGTAAAATCTCTTAAACTGGGCCCAGTCATATAGAAGAATTAGCCAAGAATGCATGAACAAGGCTTTAAGTAACGCTGGATATAATGTACCTAAAATATGATAAGTACTGTGGCGGGGGTAGGAATTGTTTACTGTATTTATAGTCTGAAGGACATCCCTATTGTTTCATCGCCATAGTAACCTCGAATGCCTCGTGCTCTGATTGGCTGGAGTGTAGAAAGGTAAATCGATCGAAGAAGAACACAAACTTATCGATCCAGGTTTAGTTGTCCAGCTTTATGCTCTTATTTTTCGCCATTCTTCCAGCCATGGCGGATGAAAATGAACTTTCGAACGCTAGTGAGATAATCAAAGGTTAGCCTCTTAAAACTGTTTCGTAATTTCTACTTTGGAGGTGTTTGTCGAAGGTGTTTTTTTACGAATGGTGTCGTTCCCTTGTACAGATCGACTGTATTTTGCAACTCTACGCCACAAGCCTCGTAGCACCACTACTATCCACTATTTCTCCATAGATGATGAACTTATCTACGAGAAGTAAGTTCAGTTAGAACATAATTTCATTCTACCATCAATTAGAATGGTCTACTAACTCGTCATGTGTTATTTTCTTGCCAGTTTTAACGCCGATTTTGGTCCCTTGAACCTCGCTATGTTGTATCGCTACTACTGCAAACTTAACAAGAAATTAAAGGTAATTTCCTCGTACTGTAGTTATAGTTTGCTATGAACCCATTAATATTATGACTATTAATATTTGTGATGTACTGTATGATAACTCTACATGTATGTGTACGAGTACGAATGACTGCTTTGTACTGCCGGTTTCGACTTTGTCTTTGGTACTGCCGCATGCACTGATATGATGGAGTGATTTAGCCGAATCGAAGAAACCATATATAGCAGATCGAGTTACAAGCTTACATTTCGCTTACATCGCCTTGAATGTTTATGATCTCTAGTACTTCATCCGCACCAAACAACAAAAGTAGATCAGCTGTTTGGTTGTTTAACAGTAAAATCGTTACGGCTGTTCTGCCTGGGTTTCATAAGGGCACGAATTTCCATTTTGGCCTGATAATTTCCACTGGAGGACGAGAGGAAGAACTCATTAGGAGGTTTTATGAACAGAATTACATTTCCTTGAATCATTATTTAAGTTCCTGAGTCCTTTATCTCTCTACTTTTGATTACATCTCTTACAACGCCTCCGGTCATGGTTTAAGCAAGTAATAAAAAGAAGTTGAAACTCGAAAGTTTAATATCTGTGTTCGACTACAGAAACACGTAGACCGCACATTGCGTAGCCAGGTCAGCCATCATAAATGTAATTACGCGAAAATTCCGATTTTACACTCAAGAATTCAGTCATTTCTTTGAATACTTCCCTTTGCTTTATACTTTCATAACCATAGCCATTAGAAATTATGTTCTGCAGGGTTTCTGCGGCTAAAGTGTGGTTTCTGTTATGGCTGAAACTCCTACATGCAGCTAGTAAAGACTGTTTTTTTTTCTATTTTCGTCCCACTATACATTAATTATTCTAGCTATTGTACCACCTAATGTCATTCCCAGTGGGATTATTGACTATCTCGTGTTGAAAACAGCTAGCGAAAATAAAATTTTGGAATAACTGCCAGCTTGTTCACTGTTAAGGCTTCTGTTTTCTGAATGTTATGGATTTGGCGTCCTTTTTTTAAAACTGAAAGTTTAAACTGTCATTTGGATTTTTGGGAAACAGCACATGCAGTTCTATAATTTTTTTGGATTTCTGAACTACTTAGAATTTTCAGAACGACAGATATTTTTATTTACTCTGCAAGCAGAGCCTCAAAAAGCGAGAAGAAAAGAAGGCTCTGCAACAACATCAACAACACATTTCTTTCTTTAGTATTTTAACATTATATTTGATTATAAAAAGGTCAATGAAATAAGTGCTGTATACGCATAGGCTATACCTGAAATAATAAAGACCTCAGCGGAAAAATGGCATAAGTGACTCTGGATCATATTCTGAATTCTCCTTCAAATTCTTTGTTTTCTAAGGGAGAATTCAGAACATGATCAGGAGTCACTTATTCCCTTTTTCTGCCACGGTCTTAGCTAATCAAGTCAGGTAGCCTGCTGCATTCGATCGATTTGTGTTGCTTTTGTCCAAACGATTGAGTGACAGAGTGAGTTTGGGCACAATAATTTTTTTTTTGCTGCATGCTTGAAACGAAAACAACACGAATGCTTCTTTTCTTTTCGTGGGCAGTTGAAGAGGGCTTTGCTTGCAGGGTAATTTTTATTCTGCATATACTAATATTGCAATCAGCCCATTTGGCAATACTTGTGATAACTAGTAAGTTTTCAGATTCTAATCATGGTTGCTAAATTTGATATGTCAAGGTTTTATCATCAACCTATATATTCAGGTTTACTTGAGTTACAATTATCTTAAGCTTTCCCGGCCAAACACAAGTATAATTATATCCTGAATTTCAGCCGTCTCCTCTGGTTCGTTCCTCCCGACAGAGACATCTGAATCCAATAGCCGATAATGCCGTCCAGTGACGACGTCAAGGCGGATTAACAATTTAATTTATGCAAATAAAACTGTCACGGCGGTAGTAAGAGTTTGTGGGTCACAAAAACAAAGCCATCGCTCGCCTTGAGAAATTATTTGAGATTATGCCGGCCAAAATAAAAGCCTTACCTATATATATATATCTCCATCCATTTGCTTCTCAAGTGCCTCTTATGTTGTGAAAACCTTTTTGAAGCAACACGGTTGATCTTTGACTTTCCGTTGATCTTTGTCGAATCGACACAGCTACGAGATATTACCTATGTAAATGATGCAACAGAAAGAACAGTTCCTTGAAGAGAGTAGCGACATCCTTTACCACTGCAAGTGTGGACAAATAATCGATTATTAACAACCCCACAGACGCGATGCGATAAAATGTACATGTTTACAGGACAGTCGGCCGGTTATTGTGCCCTGACACTTTCAATCCATTTCCAGATGTTTTCCTTGCGAATTCAAGGTCTTTGCTAAAGACAATCACTCCACTGAAACTCAACGAAACAATCACGAGTTCAAAGTGAATCCTGCCGTCTTCTCGGATGAGTTACTTATGATAATTATGCGAAATTATAGAATATGAACCAATCAAAGAACACTACCAGGTTTTCTGGTAGTGACGTCACTGGACGGCATTATTGCCTATTGGATTCAGACGTCTCTCTCGGGAGGAACGAACCAGAGGAGACGGCTGAAATTCAGGCTAGTATAATTATGTTATTGACCGAATGCGAGGTCCAGATGGTGGGATATTGATCGAGTTCTTTTTTGTGTGTATATGAACCAAGCCTGAATATACAGTATACAAAAAAGAAGAAGAAGGAGACCGATATTCCCCCATCCACAGGGCTTTCAATCATATTTTGAGTAGGAGGTCAACATACAGTAGGAAAGTAGGCATCTGTGACAAAACTTGGGGCTGAAGGCAAAGGTTTCATTGTCTGTTGATAAAGAGGAAATAACTGGCGATGTACCTCAAAGCAACCACAGGAGCTCCGATGGCTGCCGGCTTGTTTCGAAAGCCCTGCATCCAGCCATGAGCCTGTCCACAGGGCAGTTTGATCTGGGGGTAGGGTAGGGGGATTTTTTTTGGGGGGGGGGGGGGGGGGGGGGGTGGAGAGGGAGAAGGAGAACCTGCATGGATGCTCTACAATTTTAAATTATGCCCTACATGTATGTTGATCATCCATCATAAAAATGTCAATCAGCGATTACCAGAAATGCAAGTGTTGTGATGTTGTCAGTATTTACGTAACATCCATTGAAATGCAGATATGAGTCTACGAAATTAGAAATTTGCATGTCTATACAAAAAACATTAATGCTGGAAATCCAAAGTGTAGCCTGATACGAAGAATTAAAGAACCTCTCTGCTATGCTGGTTGTCAACAGGCGAAGAGAACTCTTCCAGCTTCTGTTTCATGCAAGGAAAATAAGAAGTGAGCAATTGAGAAATGCAAAATCAACACATCAAAGAAACAAAGTTGTTTTGACTTATATTGATCATGAAACTTCTCAGTGATAATAATTAACTTTATTTATCCACGGTAAATGGTTCAACAGGGCTGATTTTCAAACATGCCGTGCATAACTAATTATAGTAGGTGCTGACTAATCTTGTTTACAAATGAATTGTAATGAAAATATCTAAAAAAATATACAATATTAATAATAATAAAAAGCTGTCTAAAATAGCACTAATCCTAAAAATACCCTAGATGCTTAATATTTATCGAATACGAAAAAGCCATCTGAGCTGCTACAAGACTTTTATTGCATTTTTGAATGCAACCAAGTTGTCAATCTCTCTTATTTGATTTGGGTATTTGGTTCCAAGCTACTGCACCTTGATAAGAAAATGAACGTTTATGGAAATTAGTTTTAGGTTTAGGCAATTGAAGGTCAAATTTACTGCCTCTAAGATTGTAATTATGTACTTCCGAGGTCGTTTTGAGCGGTCAGAGTTTTGAGTTGTTGGAGGCTGCATTATATACTTCCTCCCTCTGTGGAACTATATACATATACCACACTGATGATTAAGATCTAGCTAGCACTCAAAACAACAGCTGCCTTTTAACCTACATGTATTTGCTTCCCACAGTGCATGTAGACAGCATAGTATTACCAGCTACATGTTTGTTTCAGCAGTTATTTCACTGATAGAAGTCTTTGTTGTACATAACATCTTTTTCTTGGAAATGCAAAGAACAATTCTGTCACTTTGTCATGAGCTTTATTTTATAATCATACATGCAAGATTATTGGTTAAATTTATTTTTAATTTGTGACGTAATGTCACAGAACTGTGTACAGAACCAGCTGGCGTCTGTCATAATTTGCATTCTGACTTTATTATGATAGCTTTAACATTTATAATACAAATAACATGTATATATACATATTTCTTGAAAAAATAGTGAAAGGGAAGATCCTATCAGCCAAAAAAAGAAAAGTAATTAATCTTAGTATTTTGTTGATATATTTATTAGAATCTTCCCTGAAGCTATAGCGCTAGCCTGAATTTCAGCCATATCCTATGGTTCGTTCCTCCCGAGAGAGACATCTGAATCCACTAGCCGATAATGCCGTCCAGTCACGTCACATCTACCCTGATTGGTTCATATTTTATAATTTCGCATAATTATCATAAGTAACTCATCAGAGAAGACTCGGCAGGATACATTTCTGTTTCTGTTTTGGACTTGCGATGGTTGATCATTGAGTTTCAATGGAGTGCTTGTCTTTGGCAAAGACCTATTCGTAAGGAAAAACATTTGGAAATGGATTGAAAGTGTCCTGCAAAATAACCATCCGACTGTCCTGTAAACAATGAACATTTTATCGCATCACGTCCACGGGGTTGTTGATAATCGATTATTTGTTCACACTCACAGTGGTAAAGACTGTCGCTACTCTCTTCAGGGAACAGTTCTTTCCCGTAAAAGAGTCTTCGTGTTTCTTCGTAAGTTCTCCATTATCCTTCCATGTTTTTCTACTTTTCGGCTGCATGATTTACAAAGGTAATATCTCCTAGCTGTGTCGATTAGAATGGCAGATTGTGAGACAGATCAACGGAAGACAAAGATCAACTGTTTCTTTGTCTCAAATAATATAACGATTTGTTGCTTCAAAAAGGTTTTCACAACATAAGAGGCACTTGATAAAAAATGGGATGCAGATATATGTAGGTAGGGCTTTAATTTTGGCTGGCATATTAAAACCTCAAATAGAAGTTCTCAAGGCGAGCGATGGCTTTGTTTTTGTGACCCACAAACTCTTACCACCGCCGTGACAGTTATATTTGCATAAATTAAATTGTTAATGCCCTTGACATCACTGGACATCATTATCGGCTAGTGGATTCAGACATCTCTCTCAGGAGGAACTAACCAAAGGAGATGGCTCAAACACGTCAGAGAAAGGGTATAACATTGGGTCTAAATTGCATAGAATTTTGATGTCATTAATGTGTGAACCTGTGGAAAGTGTGGATTGTCCTTGATAAGTCCTTGGAGAAAAAGTTATGAATTTTGTATGAACCATGGTAACAACACTTAATGTACATGCATGCATGTAAGCCTTGTTTTGTGAAAAGAATCTTTGGATAGGTTAGCTGTAGCCTCTCAGATTCAGTATACACGTATCTTAGAGATGAGTTCAGGTTAATATTGAAGCCAGAAGCATCTGTAGAATAAGCACCAGGTGTTGCATTTATCACAGGAAAATATTCTAAAAGAAATTCTTCTAATGTAAATGCATGTGCCAATTTCCACTGTGGCTATATTCAGAAATAATAAAATTACATTGATAATTTTTTTTGGGGAAAACAATATTTACTGTTTATGGGTCTATTAACTAGTATACACTATGAAATGAGACTTACAGTATAATATCATGATGATCAACATGAAGAACAAGAAAGTCTTGGTTGATATAACCTGCATTAAGCCAAGTGTTCTTGGGGCACATGATAGCAGGGCAAGAGAATTCCTGAATCTCAGTTTTGACAACTTGTCAAATGCACCAATCAAAATTATACTACGAAAGTAATATTAAAGTGTCCTTTTCTCAAAATGATAGACAGTTGTCTAATATATTTGGTAATGTGGTCTCATACAGTTGTGTGTATGCATGGTAATGAATGCTGCTGCATGGACTTGCTCTGACTTTATGATTTTGGTTACAATTTAAAGTGCTCTTGCATGATCAGGTACTAATAAATCATAAGCCAAATCAAATGTCAGATATGTCAGTACGGCCAGACTGTTCATTAATTTGCTGTGCCAGACCACACTGATTCTCTTAATTATCATATTGCCTACTGTTTATTTACACAAAAGTGTTGACATTACACCACATTAACATACAGCATGTCAAAATTATGACTTCAGCCAATGGGAATTTAGCTGAAGGTTTTGGTTACTGAATTCACAAAGAACAATAGGGAGCTTAAGCATCCAGGATGATGATGGCAGTGACGACGGAACAAAGAAAAGTGTTTTCTCCAGAGATTTGATGTTTACTATTTCCTGATCAGGACAGAGTTCCTTTCAGGCCGAACGATAAATGGTGTGATTTACTTTTTATGTTCGCGTTCTCCTTTGAACGTAAAATTTGTTGTTTTCACGTTCTGTTTTTGCAGAGAACGGTCAAAATGTAGGTGACTGTGTGCATTTTTGTGTGCAGTTATTGTATTTTGTAATTATGGCTATTGTTTTATGGCGTCGTCCTAGACCGTGTCGCCGTGGTTGCTTTAGCTCCCTAATATTTCATTTTGCAGACATTCTTTTCCTCTCTCACCCCATTCCCCATAGAATGCTGGCTACTTAATTAAGATCAACACTTCTCTGTTCAATATAAGGGCAAAGAGAGTTGATTGATTCAAGAACATATGAAGGGCTTTGTGCAACAAGGGCATAAGTGACTCCTGATCACGTTCTAAATTCTCCCTTAGAAAACAAAACATTTGAAGGAGAATTTAGAGTGTGATCAGGAGACACTGAACATTACATATATACATTGTACATGTTAATACAATGAATGCCAAGCTATATATTGTCATTAGTAGCTAGTAAGTGTTTAATAATTCTATGTAGTTATACAGGTAGTTTTTTGCTAGCTAATAAACTACAGATTAAAAAGGTATAAATTAAATACACGTATAAGATCATTGCTATTAGCACCTATCAAGTTTTTAAACAGCACATTTATGAACTGTACTCAAACTATGTTTTTTACACTTATAATTTTATTATCAACTAAGAGTCTATCAGTGAGGGTAATTAATTACTAGCTGCCTTTGGAAGTGAGTTGTTGCTGAAAATTTCAAGCATCAGATAATTTTAATATTGATATTGATTTGATAGCTTGAATGTAAATGTGATGTGTACAACATGTGTTGTGTGGTATGCTATTTTATGTGCATATTTATGTTGCATAATTATAAACATCAGAAACAGTGATTCATTTGTCTTACAAGTTGATTTTCTCTCTATTTCAGTCCTTTTCTCTTGCCAAGAAAAAGATTGTCCATTTCACATTGTCAGATAGCAGGAAAAGAGCCAATGCAGCTTTCCTTATTGGGGCTTTTGCTGTAAGTACACTCCCCTTCCCTCCCCTCTTGCTTCTTTACAATTGATCATGAGCCAAAGCCACAATGAACTGACTCTTGACAGTTTATAAATGTAACCCTAATTATCATAACCACAGCTCTCCAGGCCCTCTTGTCCATATAGGAACTTATTTCTCTTTGCACATTCATTGTCTGTTACAAGAGAAATATTTCTGGAAAGCACTGGTACTGATGGGTGGTTCCGACTTGGATGCCTCTGGCCAAGATAAAAAAGTCAATCCCAAAAAATACCCATGAAAAAAAACCTGATTAAAAATTACCTACAACAAATTTATATACATATTAGCTAGTCTCCTGTGCAGGCAGCTCTCTGTATTTGTATTTTGCTCAAATTTTAAATAACCTTAAAACATGTTGTGTAGATAGAGCAATAGATGAAGCGCATTACTGGGTATAGTTTTCTGGTAAGTTTCATCAGTGGGAAAGCCAGGAGAAGCTGTTCAATCTGAACATGTGCTATCGATTGCTTCGCTTCAACGCTAACAGAAAATGAACAGCTTTTTAGGATTCTCTTCTAGCTTAGATACATCCTGGTAGCTTTGTGATACCCTTCCACTGTTTCTTTATCCAAGTAAACCCCATTTCGAACCGTTTAGCAGACCTGTTTTCACTACGTTGTTTGCCAGTTACATGTACATGGAAATACCGTTAATCGCATCTCGCTTACTCCGGATTGGGATACCTATGGTTTGTACACGTCATGAACTATTCCCATATTTAGCTTGGCCGCCATCTTAGAACAGCTTTTTAGGATTCTCTTCTAGCTTAGATACATCCTGGTAGCTTTGTGATACCCTTCCACTGTTTCTTTATCCAAGTAAACCCCATTTCGAACCGTTTAGCAGACCTGTTTTCACTACGTTGTTTGCCAGTTTACATGGAAATACCGTTAATCGCATCTCGCTTACTCCGGATTGGGATACCTATGGTTTGTACACGTCATGAACTATTCCCATATTTAGCTTGGCTGCCATCTTAGAACAGCTCTTTAGGATTCTCTTCTAGCTTAGATACATCCTGGTAGCTTTGTGATACCCTTCCACTGTTTCTTTATCCAAGTAAACCCCATTTCGAACTGTTTAGCAGACCTGTTTTCACTACGTTGTTTGCCAGTTACATGGAAATACCGTTAATCGCATCTTGCTTACTCCGGATTGGGATACCTATGGTTTGTACATGTCATGAACTATTCCCATATTTAGCTTGGCCGCCATCTTAGATCGTCAAATCACGTGACAAAATACTCCCAAAATCAAGGAGTATTTGATCACGTGATCCAGCCTTTACCAGGGTCTTCTCTCTGGTAGCCGCCATTTTGGATCTGACCGAGAAGACCCTGGGGACGAGGTTGCGGTTCTCACTTTCTTCTCACTAGTCCTAGTTCTTCCCGGTCAAATATTTAATACACAGGAAACCCATAACCTGAATAACCTGAAAAACCTGAATTAAAATACAGAGAAAGACCTGCTGAGGAGGCTAATAATACATATAATGTCCATTTACCATTAATATTGTAAAGTTCAATATTAGATGTACATGTAGTGTTGACTTGTATGGACTGACACGTACATGTAATATGCAGAAGTTAATATGGAATCTTGTATCTCTGACAATATAATTGCAAATAGATTAAGTTTATTAAAAACATTATTGTGTTGTTGTCTTAGGTGATTTACCTTCATAGGAATGCAGATGAGACATATAGGGCTCTTGTTAGTGGATGTAATCCTCCATATCTTCCATTCAGGTGTGAAGAGAACTTTATGTCTATTGTCCTGGATGTTTAAGATAATAATCCTGGCTTAAATATAAATTTAATGTTAAGCATTCAGGGCAATAAAACTGCTTCAGAACTGCATTATTTGTGTGCTGTAATTTTATGAGGTGGTTGAAAGTATTGGTAAATTCTCAGCGGGTGTAAAGTACAGGTTGCAGGTCAGGTTGTTAATTCTAAGACAAATCCTAACCCTAACCACAAACCTAACCCTAACCATCGGACGAGTTCACAGGTAAACAACGGGTTCTCACTTACCTAGAGCTAGGGTTCACAGGTAAACAAGAAGTAACCTGACCTGTGACCTGACCTGTACTTTACACCCGCCGGTAAATTCTCAAATAGTTTAACATCAGTCAGAAGAACAAGCTCTGAGTTTTATTATTACCATATTCATTGCCTGTGATGCGACCGTAAAAGTTTTCAAGTCTCGTTTGGAAAAGTGCATTTAGCCAACCATGCATCAATCCAACATTGAAGTACCTCTAAAATTTAATTAGTCTAGGTGGTGATTAGGCGGTGCGCTTTGAGACAAGACTCTGCATTTGATTGATGGTCAGCTAAATGCACTTTTCAAAACACAACTTGAAACTTCCAGGGTCGCACTTCAATGAAAATGGTAATAAAATATAAAGTATATTATTGTGATCAATGTGTAATAATATTTTACTATGCCTTAAAAACCAATGATAAAATGCATGTTATTTAAAATTTGCCACATGCAAATTCTCACACAAGCATTTTCTAAAAATATTCTGATGTACTCTTTCTTTTTTTCTGCTGGTGACCAAGCTTAATGGCAGTAATCTATTCCTAATTATTGTTCTAGCATGTATATATATTTTTAGAACTGTCCCTTTCAAAACAGTATTATCTTTATATTATTTTCATTGATGTGTGACTCTGGAAGTTGTAAGTGATGTTTGAATAATTTCATTCAGCTACATGCATGTAACTGTCAATGAAACACTGAGTCTAGTATCGTAAAATAATTAATAACCTTTATATACATGTAACTGTTGTTTGTTTTCTAGGGATGCTTCATTTGGCACATGTTCATACAACCTGGCTCTCGTGGATGTTCTTAGTGGTGTGCAAAAGGTGATTGTTAATAACAGATCGAGTGGTTTCCGGTTGAATGTTGAAAGTAATTAATTTAATTGCTGTTGTTTTGCATTTGCTTTAGCATTTCTATTGGCTGTGAAAAATGTTTTGTAATTAATCAGCCAATCAGGTTGTAAACTTAAAAAAATAAAATTGTTTTGGTCCATTGTGCAAATGAATATTCATTTCCGAGCTAGAGTTATCCACGATTGTGTTACTTTCCCTTGTGATTGGTTCAAGGAAAACCAATCATGAATTAATTACTTCAGTTTAAAATTGCAGTTGCATGGCTTCATGATCATTGTGTTTTTACTTGCATCCGTGATTGGCTCATTGTGTTCTCTCTTGCTGCTGTGATTGGCTCATTGTGTTTTTACTTGCATCCGTGATTGGCTCTGTGATTAATTACTTTGGTTTTGGTTTTACAATGCTTGATCAAAACCTGCCCTAAGTCCAATTAGCATGCATTCACATAAATTGATATTGCTATTAAAACCACTGAATTTTAATGGTACCTTGAAGCAACTATATAGACTGTGGCTGATCAAATTAAAGTCAGGACCTGGCTAAACCACAGATTGTATCAATTGGAAATATTTAGCATCGGTGTTAGTGTTTTTGGAGTGAGAAAAACAGAGTTCTAACATGGAAATAATCCTCGGAGCAAAGGTGCCGAGATACCAACAAACTCAACTAACATGTTTAATACAGGGCTCCAACCCTGGCCACGTGCACAGAACATGACGAGAAGCAAAGATCCACCCTGGATCCCACGCCAGCCCTTGATTCAGTTCATATCATTGGTTGTTATCAGTCAATCTTTTCAAAGCTCCAACATATTAGATTCTCCTAGAGTGGTCGATCCTTTATTTCAAAGGCTGGAAGGATTTTAAGATAATTACAACCAACCCTGGCCACGTGCACAGAACATGACGAGAAGCAAAGATCCACCCTGGATCCCACGCCAGCCCTTAATTCAGTTCATATCATTGGTTGTTATCAGTCAATCTTTTCAAAGCTCCAACATATTACATTCTCCTAGAGTGGTTGATCCTTTATTTCAAAGGCAGGAAGGATTTTAAGATAATTACAACCAACCCTGGCCACGTGCACAGATCATGATGAGAAGCAAAGATCCACCCTGGATCCCACGCCAGCCCTTAATTCAGTTCATATCATTGGTTGTTATCAGTCAATCTTTTCAAAGTTCCAACATATTAGATTCTCCTAGAGTGGTTGATCCTTTATTTCAAAGGCTGGAAGGATTTTAAGATAATTTAACTGCAGGTAGTATTAGCCAGCAGATATTTGGAATTTAGGAAAACATAAAATTACATTATTATCTTCCCTTCTGTGAGTGCCAGTGTAGTTGTAAGAGAGTTCGTAGACTTTCTCAAAGTCCTTCTTAGCCCCCCGTATGAAGGACTTTTCCCACTTGCAGCTCGCCAAATTTACCGGTTGATTTTTCAACCGGAGGCGTGGCTTATGACGTACTAAGGTTTGCCCAATCACAAAGCGTCAATTCTTCAGGCATTGTATGTTGACGTGTCAAGTTAGTCCTCAGAAAGAGATTGTCAAAGCCTCCGATGCAGACGTCTTGTGTCTGCGAACTCAAGCCGTTTTTTTTGTTCAGCTAATCAGAGAGGAGCTCTCATTTTCCGGGAGCTCATTAAAATGCACAGCAAATGACGTGAAGATCTTTCTTTTAGAGATATTCGGAAGCTTCAAAATCCATAGCCAAAGTCCACATTTTATGCACTGAAATATGTTTTTTTTACCACTTGGTAACCCTAGGCGGCTAGCACGTGCTGCACGTGCAAAAATGGAAGTCGAAATAATCAGCCAATCAAATGTTTGTGTTCCCACGGTCCACGAAGTAATTAATTAATGTTTGGGCTATGGGAAAACCCTAACTAGCAAATTGATTGGTCAAAATAAACAATCCGTAAGTCACGGAACACAAAATGTGGCTCGAGTTCGCAGACGTTGGTGTCTGCATCGGAGGCTAGCTCCGCCCCTGAAATGTGTTTTCGCGCCAAAACATAATCCCCGATTCAATTTCCTGCAAGTGAAACAAGTCGAACTCGCCTCTCGCTTCGAATCTCGCACTCGCTTTTTGACCCAGTAATCGCTTACCAAGTGACTCAGCGAGTTCGACTTGGAGCAAGTCTAGAGAGTTCGTTGCTTGATATATTGTAATGTTTTTTGTACAAGTTTACATCATCTTGTTTTTCTTTCTACAGGCCTTAGAAAAACAGTTTTTTAGCTTTGACACATTTGACGTTGAGGAATATGAACACTATGAGGTCAGTTGATGCATAACATATAAACAACTGAATTATTTACGTTGGGTGACTTAAGTTCCTGTAAAAACTAGTGTTAATCTGCGTCGGCGGGGAAGATAACACTGGTATAATAAACTAAAAGTTGATTAAGGTATGCTAACCGCCGTGGGGAGCGAGTAGCAGCTGACGTTTTGAGGACTAGCCTTTTTTTCTCTGATGAAGGACTAGCGCTAGAAATATCAGCTGCTACATACATGTATGTACTAGCTCCCTCTCCACAGTGGTTAGCATGATCATACCACCTTATTTACGTGTCTAGTCTCCTAGCTGACCCTAGCAAAGGTCTACAAATCGGAGACACTGATTCCTTGGTTGAATTGGAATTTGGGTTGGTTTTTGAGGAGGGAGGAAATTAAAACCAGAGAACTCGGAGAAAAACCCTTAGAGCAAGGGTGAGATTGACTTAAACAAACTCAACTCACATGTGGCATATAATTATAGTGATGCGGGAATCGAACTCGGACCATAGAGGTGAGAGGAGAGAACTTAACCACTGCGCCACCCCGGCTCCCCACATAGTACATAATTATAGTACATGTACTGTACTGTCATCATCTGATATAATAAATGAGAAATAAAGGTTATTAAATACAGTAATATTGTTGATCAATGTAATTACTGACGTACATGTACATGTCAACTGAGTATGGTCAAAGTAACAACAATATACATGTAAATTGTATTTTTTTTATTGCAGAGGGTAGAACATGGCGATTTTAACTGGATAGTTCCAGGTATGTACTTATAGTTATTTCTTCATGTTTTTATTTTGCTGACAATGTGTAATTATTATTTTGAAATGTTAATTCAAGTTGATACAGTTATCAGATGAGTCAACATTGTGGATTGATCGAGCAACAGATGTTTGCCAAAATAATACTAAACTCAGATCTGTTCCTCTACCATGGGTATACAATACTAACATTAAACTGTAATTCCCAGGGAAGTTTCTAGCATTCAGTGGGCCACACAATAAAAGCAGGATTGAAAATGGTGGGTAATAGTTTCTGTGTTCCTCAATAAAATATTATGTTGCTGCATCTGCACTTACATAGTTATAGTTATAATTTTTCCTTGATTTCAAATGGTATAAACTGCAGGCAGGCAACATTAGGCCTTATAATGTCAATCCTTGTAACACAGGGCTCGAAATTGCGCCCGATACGGGCGTAAATACGCCTACATGTAGATATTTTCGTTTTACGCCAAACGTTTTCCACTTAGGCATAAAATTTTGGAGAATTACGCCTAAAATTTTTAAGCTGGGCTTAAAATTACGCTTCCTTTTTTTTCTTAATTTCGAGCCCTGTAACAGAGTAGTTTTTAAAGTCTTGCAAAAAGAAGAGTAGTGACAGAAGAACTAATTTGATAACATATAAATGGGTTATTGTTGCCAGGCCATTGGAATTTAAACCACACTAAGATGTTGTGGAACTATATCTATCTTGAAGCTATTAAGTGTTCAATCTAAAATTATGGTATTATTTTGTTCCAGTGAAGAAAAGGCAAACCCAGTCAGTGATTGAGTCAACAACTTCCCGACTACTTGTAATATTTAATGACACAGTTTTACCAACCTGTCACTGTACATGCAATACACTGTGTATCAAAATGTTCTTCTCTGTAAAATATAATTGATGTCCAAAAAGTATTTTGTCTCTTGAAATCCTTTGTGTGTATGCCAGTGTCACAAATCAGATCTTTAACAGGCTCAATATAAATAATATAATGGGTAATGTAAGTAGTAGGAGAGGGATGAAATTCTAATCTTGTTTTTAGGGGGTGAATCTTGATATTAACTTTTTCTTGCCACCCTGCAATGAATCATTAAATAAAGTAGTGATAAATTCATATAGAATTTGTTGAATACCTATTTGTTAATATGCATGGTCATCTGACTGCAAATAACAGCTTTTTCAACATGACAATTAAAGTGCATATATGAACCTTCGTGCAATTTTCATAGCTATGAAACTCCGAAACGTTTTGAGTACTTCTGCGAAGACATTTTTGGTTTACAGGGAATACTCTATCTTCTACGCTTGTTTGAAATCGTGGAAACGTGACCTTTCCTGATCCATGACCGCGTAAGTAAAAGCCTAGGTCGATTCCCGAGGTGACGTCATCTCATTAATGCATTATTCTCCATGGCACATTGATTTTTAGATAATATACAGTTTATGAGTTCAATGTTAGTAAAGGAAAAAAAGTCATTAGTGAAAATTTTATGTTTTTATTCAAATTGTTGTAAAGTCGAATTAATTAAATGAAATCAACCCAGGCTTTTACTTATGTGGAAACGAGTCAGGAAAGGTTACGTTTCCACTATTTCAAACAAGCGTAGAAGATAAAGTATTCTCTGTAAACCAAAAATTTCTTCGCAGAAGTACTCAAAACTTTTTGGAGCTTCATAGCTATGAAAATTGCATGAAGCTTCATATGCACTTTAAGTCACCAAAACTTAAAAAGTCAATTTGCAGTATTTTAGTACAACCGTAACGCCAGTAATAATAACGATATATATATGGTAATACTATGAAAATCACTAGAGTGGTAAAATGTCCCATCGGGAGCCAGACTTGAAGCAGCGTTATTATGTACATTGTACCACGTGATCAAAGTTTTGTATACCACATGAGGAGAATTATTGATTGTCTTTGCTAGCTTTTATGCTGAACAGCATGTTTGTTTATTGCTGGGTCGATATTACGAGAGAGGAAAATGTATTTAATTAGCAAGGATTCAAGCTCAATAAACTGCCTTTTGCTGGAATAAGGCCGACAAGCCAAGAGATCAGACATTGCATGGTACAGTCCCGCTCAAAAACTTTGCAACCGTCAGCGCCACCAGCGCCGCTATTTTTTTAGCGGCTGGGCGTTAGTGGTTTGGTGGCACTAACGGTAAAAACTGGTGGCTAGCCGTCGACGCCACTAGACGTTTGGTGGCTAGCCGTAGACGCCACTAGACGTTTGGTGGCTAGCCGTCGACGGCGCTAGACGTTTGGTGGCTAGCCGTCAACGGCTCAAGACATTTGGCGGCTAGCCGTTAGCAGTGCACGATTGAAAAAGTTTTCACTGCACTGTGCTGCGGTGTGAGTGAATGTAAACAAACTGAAGTCGAAAATTAGCATATTAACAATAATTGTAGTCGCATCGTGTCTGACAGAATCGAAGACATTTTTTTGGGAACTTCACAGATTTTCCCTGGAATAACTAAAGAGCCTAACTAAAGAAAATCACTTCAAAACCGTTCAGTAAAACTCGAACAGCGAACAGCTAACTTCCTGTTTCATTCTTCACGTGTTGCTTGAAACCGCTTTGCTGCGCAGACATTGTCTGGTTTTTGACACAACACTGGAGTGTCACGCCGTGAAGTTCGCGGGAAGTGCGACTGTAGTTTAATTCACCACACAACTACATGGACTCAACCTTTATGGAAAATGAAAAAGATGTACAATAAAATATTCTGGAGTTCTTTTATTAATGTGGATGCGTTTCTCAAAGGTCTCAAGAATTCTACGACACGGCCGTGAAGCGTGACATTTTCCACGAACTGATTTGAATAATCATCGTATTTATAGGCCGTCAGTGTTTGGCTTTAAAATCGCCTGGATCGCACCGGACATTTTCTACCTTCAGAATAAAATGTTTTGTAAGTTTTTATTTCATCTTCGTTTCATGTCTGAACAGTTTCACCTGATGCGGGAAATGCTTTGAGTCGATCTCTGCATGCCTAACAGTGAGACGTTTTGGCTGTTTTCCAATTTGTTGTCAAATGAATGTTAATTGCCGTGAGATCACACTCTATCAAATCTTCTGGAGTTTTTAACTTCATCACTTTGTGATGAGTTAATAAAATACCCCACCTGCAGAAATATATTTTTTCGGCAACCTGTAATGGGACGGTAAAGTTAGTTGAAGTTCAGTGGACTTCTACATTCAGTGGGCCATGCGCTGTGACTCGTGAGAGTCGATGAATCGAACTTATACGGCTGACTAGTAGACGTTAACCGTTTCAAAATTAACTACTCAAAACTCGGCTGCTGACACTAGATGGTAAATTTATTTTAGTTGAATACTTATTCCTTCAGTACTGCCACGTAAACCGATGAACTGACTAATAAAACAAACGTTTCAAAAGAAATTTATCAAAACTCGGCCTTGACGAACATTTCAAAATCATTAAACTTATCAAAATGCAAAATACCTCAAGTCAGCGCATAAAAGGCTTCAAAATAAACTTCTTGAAACGTCGGCGGCTCAACGATTTAGTGGCTAGCCGTTGGTGGCTCAGAGGTTTTGGTGGCTAGCCGTTGGTGGCTCAGAACTTTTGGTGGCTAGCCGTCGACGGCGCTAGACGTTTGGTGGCTAGCCGTCGACGGCGCTAGACGTTTAGTGGTTTGGTGGCACTAACGGTAAAAGTTAGTGGCACTAGCGCCGCTAAAAACCGTTAGCGCCGTTTGGCGTTTAGTGGTGGTTGCAAACTTTTTGAGCGGGACTGTTAAAAATGCTGCCATGGAGGCTGGTTCCTGACTGGATGTTTTACTACTCTAGATAGTGATTTTTGATAATAATGAATGTTTAGTGGCCAATCAGAGCAATTTGTTATTACATATTAATAATCCTTGATTGTTTCACAGGATATCCTCTCCATGCACCTGAGGCCTACGTACCTTACTTCAAGAAGCACAACATTACCACAGTAGTGCGGCTTAACAGGAAGCTCTACGATGGCCGCCGTTTTACAGACCACGGCATTGAACACTTCGACTTGTTCTTCATTGATGGCAGTGTGCCTAGTGATATGATAGTTAGGTAGGTACCTACATCATTAGCCAATCAAACTGAACGGTCCTTTTTTCAAGTATTCAATGCTGTTAAAGGCAATATTTACAACTACAACAATGAACACCACTAATTCGGGGTGTTTGAGACATGATCAGTACTCAAACTTAACTTTTTTCTCTGGTGGTCCATGAGACCAGTGAGCTAAAAATGCACTGGTCCAAAATGGAATGTCACTGGTCCCAAAATATTATTATTTGTTCCTTTCCTTTAGACAATAAAAGAAGCTGATAATCTGTGACTCTGTTTATGAATTACAAACACATCACAACTCGCCAATATTTACTGCCACATGCAGAAAATTACGAACACGGCACCATATTGTTTCCCATGATTCAATTCATGACAAGTCGAGCCCAGACCTCTAGTTGCCAAAATCTAGTGAGCCTGGCTTTTTTTTTGTTTGCTTTCGTTCGTGTCGGCGATCACAGGTAAACTCATCACTGTTTTAATTGTTTGTGCCATGTTCTGGTTCTAAATCAAAATCTTATTTAGAGAACAAATATATTTACTTGTTCAGGGGATGAGTGGACTCATTTTCTCGATTTTTACTCATTTTAGACGAGTGAACGACCGTTAAGTTTGAGCACTGATGATGTGATCAGCCTGGCCTGTTGTCATCAGTCAAATTAACGGTTTCACAGCACATGATCATTGCATGCATGACAGCACATGAACTCAGTGGTGACAACACCACCCCTATACTCAGGCTTACTCACTGACCCCAGGCATAATAATAATAAGTAGCATTTATATAGTGCCATTTCCATTTAGCCCAATGGCGCTTTACAATCTCATGTGGTGCTAAAATAAGTCTAGGACTAGAACTATTAAGATATACATATAAATTACATGCATGTATATATATATATATATATGAAGTAAAACGATTTATAGGATGTGTAAGATTTACTTGGGTGTTAAAATATGTAATATTTAATGAATAAAAATATCTAATATCTAATGAAACTTGTTGATATAAAAATAATGACTAATTGTAAGCTTGATTAAAAAGATAGGTTTTGATATTTTGTCTTAAAACTAGTTAAAGTCGCGCAGTGACGAATTGCATCTGGGAGGGAATTCCATAGTTTCGGTGCTGCATGTTGGAAAGCCCGCTCACCATAGTGCAATAGTTTTGCGGGTGGGATTTTTAGCAGCTTCCATGTAGAAGAGCGCAGTTGTCTAATTGGTTTGTATGGCTGCAACATGTCTCTAACGTACCTTGGCGCTAATGCATGCTGAGCGACTTGGCATGCTGAGCGACTCGGGCTCAGACCCAGCACCGGCTAGTCGTCTTCTTGTCTGGTGCAGTTATAGTTGTGTTCTTGTTCTTGTTTGCAAAATCTAATATCTTTATTGTATCAAATTATTAAATTCTCTTAATATAATATATTCTTTTCAGACGATTCCTAACAATAGCTGAAACTTCAAAAGGGGCTGTAGCGATTCACTGCAAAGGTGTGATTCCTAAATGTAGTACTTAATGCAATAGTCCTTTATCACGCAATGGCCATTTTGACGTCAAGTTTGGAAGTACAAGAACAAAGGTTGTTATTCTCCTGGGATGCAATATGCAATGCCATGTGTTTTTTACCATTTTAAATTATTTTATTTATTGGTGATGGGGTTGTAGACTGCTAGCAAGTCCTTATACCGCACAATTGTTTCAGAATGGCTGAACATGGTTCCAGATGGTTAACGATGGCTAGACATGGCTAGACATGGTACACATAGTTGGTTGGGTCTGTAAGTAGGGACTGCCAACTCTTTTGTAAGTTTTGTACCGACCGTGCTGTCAAAAGGATAATATTTTTTGACAGCTCCGCCTCTTAATTACTCCCTAGGGACGCATGGGTCAGTATCTCAGTTTTTGCCAGTCTATTTTATATTTTATTATTGGAGCAACAGTGCAGTAGCATGACTGAAACTGCTAAAAAACTAGTTCAGAATAAAAGGAGACAATGCTGTATCTGTATTCTTTGGTTTACATGATAGTTGCAGACTTCAAAAAAATTATAACAACTGGAACGTTTCATTCAAATTTTTGTCTCAACATTTTTAACTTGCCTAAGAAACCGGGAAGAAAATTCAAGATCAAGAATCAATGCAAAGCGAAGTCGATATGTGCCACTTGCATGAACGCCATAGCTTTACACTCAGCTGTGAGTGTGATGATTTATACTGACTCGAGTCATTTTTACAAGCCACTGACAGATCTGTAAAAACTGACCAATGGTATTTCCTGTTGCTGCCAGGCTGACAGGGAATTTGATGGTCGGTATAAAAGTTACAAAAGAGTTGGCAGTCCCTACTTACAGACATCCCTCTTATACAGACCAGATCGACCCAGCCAATTACGTGTACCATGTCTATCGTTAGCCATCTGGAACCATGTTTAGCCATTCTAAAAAAATTGCGCGGTAGAAGAAACTTGCTAGCAGTCTAATGGGGTTGTCAATGATTACTCTCCCATCCATGAGGGGAAAAAAGTAAATTTTAACGAGAAATGCTTTGATGGAATGAAAATACAGGTATGTATTTTAATTTATACATGATTATTGTGCAGTTATAGTGTCCAAGTCTTTGTGTGCATGCATGCAGTTTTCTTTCCAGTTAGTAAAAACCAAGCAATTTCAAGCAAAACCGTTCTCGTGTTGTTATTGATCAATGAAAACAGTTACTGAGAGTGAACATTTACATAATATGCACTAAATTATGTGACAAATGTGTTGTGTGTGTATTGGTTTTGTATGTGACATGTTCTTTATCTTATACAGCTGGCCTTGGCAGAACTGGCACGCTGATTGCCTGTTACATCATGAAACACTTCAGGTTTACTGCTGGGGAGTCCATTGGGTGGTTGAGGTAATCAGGAGCTTATAGTGCCTTAATCAACATGTGCTGTACTAGTACATGTACCTTATAGCGATCAAACCCTTTTGGAGTTTTGTCATGATGAAGAAGTTGTGTTCTGGTGGATGTCAATCAAATAATTTCCAAATTCATTGTGATTACCGAGTCTTGATATTGTGTTGTGAAATGAGTACTTCAAAGGTTTGAAGAAGGCACAGTTCTAAAAGGACACAGACAATTTAACTGTTCTTTAGACTGGAAAACATTAGGCTGCTTAAATTGTGTGGCATATACTTTATCACTGACAGGTGTTCAGCGAGGCTGTTTTGATTGGCTACTGTTATAATCTATTCACCAACTGAAAAATCTGTTGAAACAAGATTGAAACATCCCATGCAAACTCAAATTGCAGGCAGAGGAATTTGAGAAAGTCTAGATAATATTATGTGTTTATAATTATTCTCAGATAAGCCTGTCTTTTTGATGGTTAATTGAACTCATTTTGTTTCTTAATTCCAGTACAATTAATGTATTGTTCCGATATGTTAATTGCTACATTACACCTTAATTAACTTGACTAATGAATACATGCTGGTTATGTAATTATTGTACAGGGTATGCCGGCCAGGATCAGTCATTGGACCTCAACAGAACTTTTTGGACGAGTGAGTACATTGTATTTTCAAAAGTTTCATGTGTAAACAGAGATGATTGGTTATATAGTGTACAGCTACAATGAATTCCAAGATATTTTGCTGCTAAGTAGATGCAATGATCTCTGTCTGCAATCAAACAAGGCAATTAAATATAAAAGAAAACATAAAGAAAATGAACTAATTTAAATGAAATTTAAGAGATTGTAATTTTTTATTATGCCTATTCTTGGTGGGCACATGACGTCATCAAAATTCTAAAATCTAAACTAAAAGATATATAAAGCTGTTCTATTAATATTATTTAGATATTGGTATTCTCAGTATTCTTCGAATATTTCACGCCGATACAGTGATTTGTTTTTGAGTTACAGTATTTTGAATTTTGTGACAGTCCAGCTCAGTATGTTTGATCCTAAATGTAATGAAAACCCATATACAGGTATATACAATGTACTTCCGCCAATTAAAAATGTTAGACTTCATTAACCTTTAAAAGTGATGTGTAAAGTGTTTTGAAGTGAATGCTAATCATATTGATGTGAAAAAACAGCTTTATTTTCGGCCAACATCTTGGTGTACAATGTACCAAAGCTGTACACCAACATGGCTGCCACATACTAATGACACTAAATTGTTCGAATATTACTTGCCCGACAGCTTGGCTAGAAAGTAACCTCTTACTCTAAAATGTCGGTCATTTATATATTTTTACCTGCTCTATACACAACATTTCAAATATTTTAATAATGTCAGTTTTTTTCTTGAGGCAGATTTTTTTGTGTGACGTCAGTGCACGTGATCTATTGCGGATTCAGGTTGAGCGTTTAATAGTGTCTAATTTTGTGTTCATTGCGTTGGTTGCATCCCTTGTTTGCCCGTCACCCACTAACTGCCTCTGGGTATCCGACGATGCGGTTCATCGGTCACGTTGCTATTTAGAAATTGAGATGTAGCAAACAAATTTTCCATCTGTTGGCAGCTTGGCTTTGTACGTTCTAGTAGTTGCACGAGTAAGCAAAACATGATTTGAAGGCAAACACTCAATTTGTTCATTAAAAACGATGAAATTATTTGGCTACAATATATTGTACAGGTATTCTAGTACCTGCTTGAATTTCGATGTAAGATTGAATGAAAGAAACACAATTAAAGCACGGTAAAATCAGTGAGAACATGTACATTTGGTTTAATAGCAGTATGTCATATTGTGCTTAGAAACGTGAGCAATCAGACACCGCTCAACCTGAATCTGCAGTAACTTGATGATTCACATAATTTTTTATTTCCTCAGGTTCAGATTTTATCAGAATAAGAATATAAATTACTGTTACTTGCAAACACTTGTTTGTTTCCGGCTTCATTGTCCTTAATTCTCTGTAATCCGTTTTTGTCCTAATAGTAAATGAGTAACTACTTCAATGTTCCTTTTCGTGTCTCTTCTTTTTTGGTCCACAGCCCACCCAATTAACTACATTTAAATACATTATACGTGCTACCTAGCTCGATTAACCTGCAGGTTATTCTAGGTTAGCTCATACTTAAAACTTATTTTAATTCGCCTTTTTTTTTTCTTACAATATTGTAAACCTTTATGAGTATAAATAAATATATTGTTGTTGTTGTTGTTGTTGTTGTTGTTGTTGTTGTTGTTGTTGTTGTTACTGATTCATACATGCATCTGTACCACAATTTGTCGTTGTTAACAGTGTTACTAACTGTATTTTATGTTCATGTAGAAAGCAAGGAAGTCTGTGGATTCAGGGTGATATCTTTAAAAGCAGAGAGCAAGAAAAGGCAGAAAGAAGTAAGAGAACCTGGGCTAAACTATACAATACCCTCGGCTGACAAATTTATAATATGATGGCAAAGCCACAGTTTTATATACCTTGCATTACACTGCAGAGCCGCAGTCACAATTTTATATTCCTTGCCAGGGTTGTGACCAGGATTTGAGGCTAAGGTGTAGCAAAAACAGAAATGGGGAAAAATGGGGGGGGGGGGGGGGGGAGGGAGGAGGGGGGGGGGGGGGAGGGAGGATTGGGGGGGGGGGGGGTAGGGGGGGGAGTAAGGTCAGGCAAAGTCTGAAAACAAGTGGGGAAAATGTCGGGGGAAGGGTGGTAATCCAAGGTAATTTCCACCATCTTGTAGGGGGTGCAAACATGGCGCGAAATACAGTGTTTGTATGGGAATCCGATGCCAAATAATTTCCGTAAAATCGAATTTCTGAAATATTCACTGTCTGCAAACTTAAGATACCAGGTAAAAGATTAACTGATCAAAATTTTAGGGATGTAGCTGTGCTGGTAAACGTGCAATCGTGTTTTCAGTTTTCGTCCATACATTTGTCTGTAAATTTTCCCACGTTAACAGACAAATGTATGGGAAACTGAAAACATTCTATTTTACGGAAATTATTTGGCATCGGATTCCCATACAAACACTGTATGTATTTCGCACCATGTTTGCACCCGTCTATTGTTTCAGTCGAGGTTAACCAATCCTTGCTGCAGGTTAAAGAGCGACGTATTGTTGATATTGTATTCATCTACTTCATTTCATAACACAGATGATATCCTTAGTATCAATAAAATAACGAATGGACTGGATACAATCAAGATCGACGATGGTGTCACATCCACCATCACTAGAACAAGGCATTACAAGGTAAGTGTGTGTCCCTGCTAAAAAAAACAGTTCAAAATAATGTTCACACTTATGGTAGTGAAGATGCCTTTGTAACTAGTAGCAGAACGAGTTGGTCCAACAGCCGGAAAAAAGAATAAAGTTGAGGAAAGTTGTTCTCCCAACCAACTACCGTCGTTTCCACCTAAGCATGAACATGTGAGGTGAAACATGTTCTAATTGGGTATCACACGTTAACGTGATTGCTCATCAAACTTTCGAAGTTTAAAGGTGTGCTAGAAGAATTTTCGCGCACAAAATACCACGTTATTCTCTAGTTGTGAGAATATTTATGATAAACAAATACGTAACTTCAAATCAGGTGTTCTTTTATCTAGGGAATTCCGGAATGAAGTGGTAGATCTGGTTGAAGAATTACAGATACGGGAAGAGAATAACGTGGTATTTTTGGTGCGAAAGTTCATCTAGCATGCCTTCAAACTTCGAAAGTTGTTTGATGACGAATCACGTTACATTTGATACCCAATTAGAACATGCCTCATGCTTAGATGCAAACAACGGTATTATTATGGCAAGACTACTTCCCTAGATGTGCTGAAGCGTAGAAAATGTTTGCTCTTAGAGACCAATAGTGTATGACATCGCAGGGGCAGTGTTTTTCCGAAAAAAAATCAATAACATCTGCACTCCCCCCCCCCCCCCCATTTTATTTTTTAACCAACCACCCCCTCTGACATGAGACAGACAGACAGATGTAGAAAGGTTTACCCCCACCCCTCCCCTCGAGAAAAACAATGTTTGCACCAGACCCACACCGAACTATAATTGGCGAGCTACATCTGTCTGCTTGATTTCTCTTAATCTTGTGTTTTTACTGACGTTATTTAGCTGGATGAGAAAATTCACTTCCTGTTCCGATTTCTCTTCCTTTCTAAACATTTATATCTGCCTAGCTGTAGACACCTTTCTCAAAACTTTACCCCCTCGAATTACTTTAAGTGAAAAAGATATTCCCCTTCATTTCCCCCTTTTACAAATTTTACCCTCCCCCCCCCCCCCCCCCCTCCCGCTAAAAACACTGTCTCCCCAGTGACGTAACAAACGATCGGTCCCTTAGCAAACATTGTGGAAGTATTTTTTGTACTAACAAACTTGAGCACAAAACAAACCAGCACACAAACAAACAAAACAACCAACCCCAAGTAAACTCCCAGCTCAGTTATTTTAATTGTTGTATCTATGTGCGATAAACCTCCAGGACCAACCACTCTTGACATCTTGTTCTAGGGCATGACACCTGTTAGCCTTCGGTCGTCGCTATCGACCACACCCTCCAGCATGTCATCCAGACTTACTTACACACCCACCCTGAAGGAGATCACTCTACAGTGCCGCGATACTACACAGGGAGACGAGCTGAGGAGACTGAAGACTAGCAGAGCACTGCGGCACCCACGGTCTGCCACTACTGGAGTACTCGGGTAGGCATGCTACCTCTGCACTGTATTAATTATTGCACTTGTTATTCAGAATATGCAGCGATTGTCTTACCTCTGCGATTTGCGTTATTTACGCATAAATGCATCACCATTTTTTTATATGCAACGTAACAAAAAACCGCTGGGACCGTTTTTTAGATGATCGTTTAAGACTAAATGTGACTAACGTTATAAAGAGTTTGCAGAAACGGTAAGCCGTTTTCTGTTTAAAGTCTAAAAATTATTTTATGCGTCGTTTTAGACAAAAACGAAATGTTGTAGCTTTGAAATGATATATAAACCTTTCCCATAGAATGAATCGTGACGCGAATTATTACTGCTTTTATCAGGGAATAAATAACGACGTCACGCAAAGACGATCGATCGCGACCGTGTAGCTACTAATGCTATTACAGACATCAACAATATTTAGTCCTATAATTCTGTCAAACTCTGATTTGAGACTCGTATTTTTTGATGGAGCGAGTCCCAAGAACTCAACATGCAATCTGTAACAGAATCACTGCTTTGTTGTGTATTAGTTAATGCACACTGAGAATGCATGTGCATACTACTGATATGGGCTATTATCACGGCCATCTTGGATAAAACAATGGTATTGGCCTCGGTAGCCTCTCTGGTTAAAAAATTCAAGGGGGAGGGGCATGTGTAATTCCGGTCACTTGTGTTGCGTAGTCAAGTGATGGCAACTTTCATTGTGATTGGCTTAAAGGGATCGTTTACACCCTCAGTGCAGATACTCATTTGGTATTTGTTGTAGTTTTAGAATGGACGACTCCAAGCTTGGTCATACGCGGTCATCCACTGGACAGCCGCTGAGGATAACAAGTACGTCTAGCATGCATTCTGTCATGTCACCTCTCAAGACATCGAAAGTGTCTGCAGTACCGAGAAGGACGACTAGAAACTCCAGCCATATACTGAAGAGGTAAATATACTGGTAATGTCAAGGAAATGTGCTCCCTGCTGGGTGAGTTCCCTTCCTTCCTAATATAATACAAGAGAGAGAAGAGAACTCTGACGGTGTAGCTAATAATGCTATTACAGACATCAACAATATTTAGTCCTAGAATTCTGTTAAACTCTGATTTGAGACTCGTATTTTTTTGATGGAGCGTGCAAGTTTAAGCATCACGTGTGAGTTCACATGTTTGAATGTTATTATTATGTAGGTAGAGCATTCTAACCTCGATCTTCTCTTATCAGTCGAACAAGTGCACGAGTGGGTAGTCGATCCCTTAACCTTGCCGCGCTGGCCAAGACATGACGTAAACCACAAGCACCGTACGGACAGAAGGATTGATACAACTTCAGTAGCCGGCAAGTATAGTACGTAAATGGAGGCATGGAGGGTGCAGGTAAAAACCGAGCAATAAAGTAAACAACCGCCTTGCATGTGGGAGGACTATAGCTATGGTGAAAGAGACGTGAAAATGACGAGGACCACAGCAGTGCCGTCTTACGGTGAGTTCGATTGATCGTTTTTTGGAATAAGAAACATGGAATGGTCTCTGGAAATCACTGGTCCAGGCACATTTTGCAATGTAAGCTACAAATGCTTGCCGACATATGATATTCAGGATACATTTTGTATTCCAGTGGCTAAAACAAATTCCTATATATAATAATAATAAAGCCTTTATTTAATGAGGGTAAACACTAAATAGTGTAAAACACTAATATACTCGTGGCCCTCAATTACAAAATATCTAAAAATTGAAAATACCTAAACTAACATACAATTGATTTATGAGAAACATATAAAAGAAGCTAAAATTTATGAGAAGTACTATGATAAGTTATGACGAGCGATAAATTGACATTCGACATTATCAGCGATTTGTAGAGATCATTCTGTGCAGCCTAGTTCCAGGCATTCTGGCTGGTAATTTTACTGATTGGGTTAATGGGATCGCTGTGGTTTGTACTGGTTTGTGACGTCACCACTGATGAGCCGTTACGTTACAAATCAGTACAAACCAGACGGTGTCACATTACCAGCCAGAACGCCTGGAAACTAGGCTGCATTCTGTGTATTCTTATTCCGGAATACGGTCAATCGAACGCACCCTAAGTACTAGTACTAAAACGAAACGACAACACCTGACAAATCATAAAGCGACGTGCACTAAGGAATGGAACATAAGGACTACAGGATAGTTCCGAGGGACTGAATCACTCGGCTCATCGCTGGTCACAGAGTATTCATCGTATACCTCTTCGTGGCAGGTAATTTAGTCCGGGGTATGTTTTTAAACTAGTCTTAGAGTTGTGGGGATGAGTGCATCGTTTTCTTATAATACTTTTACATGCGACTATTGTAACCGGGGCCATTTCGACAACGAGAACTAAACACAATGCAGAACGAAAATAAAGCAGTCCACCTATCAAATCCTAACATGTCCACGTGATTTTTCTCATTCAAAAGACTTCAAAAGTAGTCCACCATTTTACCGGATCGAAGCTCGAGCAAGTTAAAATGCTATTGTTTTGTACTCGACACTGATTGGCTCAAATAACCGCACGTTGGAATGCTTTGTGTGATTGGTTCTTGTTGTCTAGGTGACCCCGGTTAAAGTTGTCACACAGTAACGGCAGCTATTGATGAAGATTGACTCCAGAGAAGTGGAGAGTATTGAGCTGAATTTTATACGAGAGTATTGAGCTGAATTTTATACAGTGATGGGTCAGAGTGGTGAGGGAAGGGGTGGGGGATGGAGAGTATTGGGCTGCATTTTAACAGTAATGGTCAGACTGGTGGTGGTGGTGGGGGGGGGGGGGGAGTATAGTATTGAGCTGAATTTTATACAGCGATGGTCAGTGGTAGGGGTGTTACAGAGAGATTAAATGAAATTAAAGGCCCAGTACGGACCTTGATGGTTTGCGCGCATCTGTTTTGTTTTGTTTCGCTTAAAATCGAGGCTTCTATCGTCTTATCTCGTAAAACTTCGAATTTTCAACTACGACAAATGGCGGATTTGAGGTACGCGGCACGCAAAGCATCAAGGTCCGTACTGGTCCTTTAAGTTACCCAAGTTCACAGTAGATTATCTGATTTGATAAGATAATCGGCTCATGTTACGAACTTCTTTGTGTCTCACTTCATCAATTTAACAAATTGAAGTTTGTTTTTTGTGTCTGTCCTAATATTGACAATGATTTTCGTCATAACATGGTCAAAATAGCTGTGGATCCACGAGGTGTCTTCGCCTTAGGACAGACACATAAAGAACTAACTTCAATTTGTTTTTTTACAACAACAAACTAAACAAACAAACGCAATTTTACAACAACAAAACGCTTTTAGTTTCAAACGAAAGCCGCACGCGCATTCCTTGACAAATGACGTCAGCTTTTGTTACCTGTCCAAATATTGCATATGAAAATAAGCCAATCAGATTGCGAGAAATTTGGCGGTTGTTGTAAAAAAACAATATCAGCCAACGTTACTTGTATATTGACGACACTCACAGGGGCAGTGGAAGGATACAAACCTTCCTCTTTATAAATATAGCAACTGGTTTCTACCTCTGTTTTTTGGAGGTTGCACGGAGTGCAGACCATCTCTTTTTATGCTCTAAAATACCCGGCTAGTTGTCTATTAGATTGGGGTCTTTTTTAACTTCTAACCTGGGAGACAACGCATGTAAGTTGTGTAAATTCGAAATCCATTTAAGCGGTTGATCGTCTCTGATTGCTAAGTGATCATATTGTAAATTAGCTTAATTTAATCAGTGATTAGTAACGAAGGCACTCTTAGCCAGAAACTAGTAAATTCGGGGAATTAATTAAAAAGAGATTAATAGTCATATAAATAGAGAAGAAAAGAAAGTTTGAATACGAGTCACTAATCAAGTGACCTCGTGAAGTTAGCCTGTTTAGGCTTAAATGTTTCAGGCTTGGGTTACCTGTGTTGCGTGCCAACAACAGAACTCCAGGATAGCCTTATTAGGTAATAGTAGTGTTTGTGAACTTCTATTCATCCGTCGCGGTGATTGCTGCGATTGACTCAACCTTTTGCTATGTCTTTCCTCAATCGATCTGATGTCTTTGTTATCAAGTTTTTATCTTGGTTTTCTCGCATGAAGACAATGGCCGGATTTGTAAAATACACACACTATCATGTAATCGTTTTAGACCTTGTGTAAAAATGGCGATTTCCTTAAAATAAGATGTAGTGTGTGTGACTTACAACTTACAACGAGAACTTAACACATTGCAAAACAAAAATATAGCATTCCCAAGTATCAATCCTAGCATATCCATGCGATTTCCTCATTCAAAAGACTAATTAGTCGACCAAATTCGCTTCTTACCTGATCGAAGCTCGAGAAAGTCGAAGTGCTATTGTCTTGTACTCGACACTGATTGGCTCAAGTAACCGTAAATTGGAATACTTTGTTTTCGTTCTGCAATGTGATCAATGGTTTTCGTTGTCTAAGTGGCCCTTGTTCTAGTAGTTCCACTGTAAAGAGTACACTAAGAGTAGTGATGCATGTACGTACTGAGAAGTTTGGTTGTGATAATGTGAATTAGTGCTAAGATATATATATATATATGGCCAGAACTAAATGTGGACTTTATCATGATTTTTCTAGTTTTTAAAAGCTAATATCTTTGCAGACAATTAAGTCCACGCTATCAAACTTCTCACTACTTCATACTATGGCGTGTTCTAAGAAATGGTGATACTCATTTTACCAAATAAGCTAAATGTGGACTGACTAGCCTCGTTCATTTTTGCACAAGGTCTATAGGAGAGAGAGAGCAATCAACTCTATCTTGGGAAAGGCCTATTGGATCAGGTTACAGTTTAGTTATTGGGGTTTTAAAGGATCTGATTCATTGACTTGTTGACATTATTACCGAACTGAAATGCAACTGTAACAATAGTTGGTAAATCACGCCGCCTTCACCCACTTAGTTCTTGTTCAGAAATCCTGGTGGTCTTGTTCATACTATTTTACAGTCTTAAAGGCATGGATTATGTTGAAAGGCCGGACAAAATTATCTGTAGCAATTTTTATATTAACTGATAAACCTCGCTCACATGTATAAATACGAGGAAGAAAAAGTCTAACAAACTGTGCGGATCTTCATGGAAAGAAATCCACACCCGCTTAAAGAAGAATTAAGGGAGGAGACAGGAGACTTAACTGTTTGCTGTTTAACAAATACTAATCGATCACTGACTCATGCATGCGTAGTTCCTTTGAAGCCTTGAAGAATGGTTACGTCTTTGTTTTAATTCATACGCACGCATTTTGAATCCTGAACAGTTTTAAGACATTTCTGCTGTGTTACTACACGGGATGAGAGCAGTTAAAGGGGCTCTGTCAATTGAGTTGAACCGATTTCAAGAATCTTTACCATTCCTCATCAAAATTTTCTAAAATGTTCTCCAGTAGACATGGAAAGCATACTCTGCTAATCTGAGTAGCAATCAATTTTTGTCTTTCGTCATGAGAAAATGTATCATTTGGGGGTTGGCAGGGCCCCTTTAACACGTCCAAAGATCAACACAATAGACGTTTTATCTAAGATATTTATGCTACTGTCTAGAATGAAACAAAACATAATAGTTAGTATCAAATGGTCAAAATATGGAACAAATGAAAGCAAATAAATTAGTGCCTAATAATGTCTAAATATAATTCGGTGTCCTTCTATCTGACGGATGACGTACTCTTAACTGTAATGCGTTTGGGGAACATTACATTTTGATCAAATAATATGCACCATATCCCGATTGTATTTGTAAAGGAACTTCTGTTCTTGTATATTATAACTCAGTATAATACGGAGAAAGAGCCACTCGAAATCATTCTCCGGATATCTAATTATAAGAATGTTCTCATGGAAACTATAAGAACACAATGACAGTAACAGCGTTCTCCGCTGAGGTTCACACCAGCGACATAAGCACAATCAACATACGCAGTAATGTATTAATCATTAGCGGCGCTTATCTCATACCTGTGAGTAGAACAAGTACTGCGTCTACGTATGTTGCTTCTGCTTGCATCGCTAGTGAAACCCAGGATGTACTGATTGTCTTGTTTCAGTTGAGTTTTATATTTGACGGTTCGTGTACCGAGAAAGATGGCGACTGTACATTTGACCACAATCCCTTGCGAACCTCACAGTTAAAAACCAACATTCTCTATAATGACAGTGTATTAGCACTTGTACTGGCTTGTTTTTAACATTTAAAAACTCTGTAACCATGATTTTTAACGGATTTAAAGAATTTCGCGCGTAAAGGATTGTGGGTAACATCTTTTTCGGTACGGTGGATTCACTCTTTTCACCTGGTGGCCATCTTGGATTCAAAGCGAGGCAATCCTTTGTTTTTGCCAGGTTAGCCTCGTAGTGAGTAATAGTCAAAACGAGGCTAACCTGGCAGAAACAGGATTGCCTCGCTTTGAATCCACGATGGCCACCAGGTGAAAAGAGTGAATTAGGTATATGTGGGAACTTGTATTATTGTAAATAACGTTAATATTGATATCAAAAGAGTTTTCTACCATTAATTTTACGAAATATGAATAAGGTACGAAAGCACGATTTTAGAAACTTTGAAATTATCAACTTGTATGATGAAAGTCCACCTGTAAAGTACTGTAAATTCTAGCATGAGTGAGATATTTTTGTATGAATGTGAAAAGTCTGGCAGACAAGTGGTTGCTGGGATATCTGCTGTATGGTGATCGTGGGTGCGTGACGTCATCGCCGCCATCTTGGTGGACGTTAACACTATTCCCCGTTATCTTCTCTTGCTGCATCAACCAACTTTGTTATCTGAATCTCTGGGAGATGATTACAAATCAGCAATAGCTTTAGCTCATAGACGATCTTTTTTTGGACTCTTAATTTTGCCGGAACAAACTTCTTCAGCTATGTCGGTGTTTTCCCATTTCATGTCTTTGGGGAATAGGCCTTTGCAGCGGCTAACAGTCACGTGCTGATATAATACTTCGTTAACGAATGAATTGAGCTCGTGATCCCCATGGGAAAGGCGTTGCCATGGATGCTGGAGAGCAAGCTATCTTTAAAAACGCTGTTTTAGAAAGATCGACAATCGATTGAAGGTGGAAAATAGCATTTACAAACAGGTTTTGCTAATATCAATACCGATCTCGTACAAGGCCTTTAAATAAATGAAGTCAGAATTTTTTTGCTCTCCAGTACAACCACGTGATTTGTTAGCTGCAAAGGGCCTATTGATTCAATCTGCTCCAGTTGTTCAGAATCAATGTTTTGACGATTCAATTCTTCAATGCTCAGTCCTATTTCTTAATGACGGTAAATGAAGCTTGGAGAATCAATAGCCCACTTTCAAAATATGCTTAACTTGTTTCACACACAGGTTTGAATGTGAGGCTCAGATAGAAATTAAATTATTCTTGGTGAAAATATTAAATTATATTTACCCTGAAGCCTCATATTGAAAGCTTTGTATGTGACAAGTGAAGTATAATATATTGGAAGTGGGCTATTCCCCAGACTTGAAACAGAAAACTATTGCGTCTGCTAAACCGGTATATTGCATGCCCTGCCCATCGTACAGCAGGTTCTCGGCAGCACTGTGTGGAGACCGAGTCATGTAGTGTAGCACATCCTGTTTGATCCACTCGAGTGTATTTTTATGCCTGGTCGGCAAATACGCGAGCATTTCTCGCCAGTTTAATACCTCGCATCTTCATGTTGACATGAAGACATCAAATAAATCAACTTTTATAAATTGGTTTTATTGTCTTAACAATGTAGCAGTCAAACTTGGTATGACGGGGCGCGCACAGGGGGGGAGGGGGGGGGGGGGAGGAGAGATGGTTGCCAAAATTGTTTGGAGGTTTCTCGTCGGGAGTTATGTCGGGGAGGAGAATGGGTCGAATGACGTTGGCAATAAAAACAAGTCAAACGTGTTTTACCCATGCCGGTTTTCAAGTGCTTCTGCTTTGTAGTGTTGGCTGGTGCGTGAGGGAAACTGTTGTTGAGGACTCGGGGTGGTGCATGTGGTGGTGCCTCTCACCACTGGCCAGGGTTTCTGGTAATGTGGGTTGAGTTTGTTGGTTTCTCGGTCTTGCTTCCTCTTTTTTCTAAAAAAACCGCTCCAAAGAATGTTTCAAAAGTTTTTGAGCATTAAATTCAATATTTAACATATTCAATATTTCAATATTTCGCTGAAAAATGTCTACAAGAGGAGCACATCAGAACCGTTTGGATAGTGCTTTGTTTACATCTAGAGCGGCCACGGCCGACGGAAGCAATATGTACGTGTATTCAATTGGAGAGAGATTATCATAATGACCAGCTAGGGGGTACAAGGGATAACTAATTCTGTAAATAATGCGTAGATTGTTTTAAAAACTGGTTGTGCTTGTACCATGATGATAATATTTTCTCCACTTTTGAAAGCACGTTCCGTCAGTCGGCCGTTCTAGATGTAACAAAGCACTATCCAAAACCTCGGCTCTGATGTGCTTCACTTTGAAAAATCATATCTCCAATTGTAGACATTTTCAGCGATTTGGGGTATTATTCGTATGAAAAATTTAATTTAATGCTCAAAAACTTTAACAAAATTCTCTGGAGCGTTTTTGTTTTTTAGAAAACGTGAAATTTGTAAATTTTGAGTTTTTGCCATTGTTCGACTTTTTTACTCTCAAAAGAAATACAACTATTTTTCTGTTTTTTCTAGCACCATTTTATTGGCATCAATATTTAGTAAGCTATGGAGAATATTTTTAACCAGATTGGATTCTAGTCACTTCTTTGACAGGAAGCTACCGTCTTTTCAACTTTGACAACGTTAGTAAGGTGAGAAATTCACAAACCATTCTTTTCGCCAACCATTTGCACTGTGTATGTGTCATAAGTTTGAACACTCCATTTTTTGAAGAAAGTCGTTCGACTTTATTTCGAGTAATGAGCTCACAATGTCAAAAAAGTGTGGTTGACTTACGTCACAATTAGTAAGTGTGATGGGATCAGGATTTTGGCATGTATCAGTTGTATGAATAAAGTTTGTACTGTTTGTGAAAATTCGAGCAGAATCGGGCAAAAATCGTAAAAGTTGACATTTTGTTTAAATTCGCAAAGTGGCTTCGGAGGTTCGATCGAGACACCTTGAAGGGATTGGGACACGGTGAGAGATTTACTTCTAGTCTGGATCAGACCGTTATTATCAGCGATATTTAAATAACATGACGAACCTCGCACACATGTGGGATGGTTCACTGAAATCAAAGCAAATGTCCAAAAATGACTAACAAACGACGTAGCCTTCAAGAAAAATATCTTGTATTGATTTCAATCCGCAAACATTGAGGTAGGAGACATCAACTGTTTGTAGCCGATTAACAATCGAACATTGACTCAATCAAACTCCAGACCTGCACTACACCATGACAAAGCTCCTTTAATATACCATCTCCAGAGCCTGATTGCGTAACACGTTTAATAACGGTTATTTACGTTACCAACAATTCGTTCTGCCGCCGATAGAACAATATACTTCCTTGCTTTTTATACTACTTTATATAATACTCCGAGTGATGGAATACTAGCTCTGAATTATCGACCAAAGTCACCCAGTCCAAGCAAAATTTTAAGAAATATATCCAATAGAACAAAATAGAAAGAAATCACGTCCACATGACGATTCTTAAAATCCCAACACAATCACGCCATGTTTTGTCGTTTTCGGAACTCGTGTTTCCTACTTTTCTTCTAAGAGCCTTCGATGACGTGTTAAGTAATTACTGCGCATGCTCAGTGTCGCGGTGGTACTACGACTATTGGAACATCTGAGTGTTGTACGATATGATCTGTGGTACTTCCCAACAACGTACGGCGAATAGAACCCAGGCCTCTGTTCCCGATCACAATCATCTCGGCCTTCTCATTTCTGGACATCTCGCAAATGGCGTCGCCGATATTTCCCACGGCCCACACTGCTTTATGAGGTAACTGAAAATGATAAGGCCACGGACATGATTATGTAGTCATATGTTTAGGGACATGACTAACAGGGTTATCGCCATGGGAAAAAACGCAAAAAATGAAGGAAGTATTTGGGGTAAGGTCGGGGCCAGGAAAGTCGGAAGACCTGGGGAAAAAGTTCGCGACTTCGAGGGTGCATGAGCTATGTTCATATTGTAACCCAGTAAGTGACGTCCAGTGGTTAAAATTAATTGGGACTTGATATGTGAGTGAAGGGAGTGGAAGCAGTCAGATATGGGTCAGTTGCTTTGGGAAAGGTGGCCCATTGTCCCCCTTTTGACTCCCTTCACTCCTCATCTTAGTCCGCTTTTAATATTCCTTGCCGTTGCAATCTCGTTCCCAGAGCCCGCGCGTTTATCGGCCAGCGGTGACCAAACGTTTCTGCTAGGTCAAACGTCTGCGCATGCGTCAAAAGTCTTGCAACAACGTATTCCAAAACAAATTCAAAGCGAGCTGGCGGCCGTCAATGCTCACACACTCGTTTTCAAACCTTGAGAACTTTTTTGGTAAATTACGAAAATGTTTGGTAAACTCACAGTTTGAAGTTTGTTCAATTTCCCGTCGACTGTGAAAATAAAAAGCTTAACTTTCACGTATTTTTCTTAACTTTTTGGGGTAGAAGTTCACTGTAATACGTTTTAAGGTAAATTTTGCGCGGGAATTTCGCGCGGCCGCCCACCAGACTGACCGTAATACGCACGCGCAGACGTTTGACCGCTGTGCCGTGCTGCTAGGTACTTCGTGTAACGTACACATAGTATTGGGGAAGGTCACTAAACAACAGATCAATATAATGCTTCTTTAATGGTCCTGTGGACTAATACAAACCCTACCCCACATAAAAAAAACCCTAACCGTCAACAACGGGTTCAATACTACATGTGTACGAGTTATACGAGTTATACGAAGTACCTAGGAAGTTGTGCTGACCAAAAGGAACCCGTACTCTGGGAACGAGATCGTTGCCGCTGGACGTATTTTATGAAGTGCGCAGGCACACCTGGATCGCTTCACATCTCTCCTCGTATCTGGTAGTGATTTTCTTGGCTTCCTCTTCCAGTTTCTTCATCATATGATCCCACTCATCTCTAGTGCGTGTGGGACCGTCTGCAGAAAAATGCAAGACTTTATTAAGTTAATGTACAGTTAGCAATAAAGTGCGCTCCTTTCTGATCCGTATATGTATTCATGTATTCTATACACCTATTTCAAAAAGGTTGTCCAGGAAAAAAGGAACACGACAAGTGACATTCGCAGATCGAATTGGATTGTGGTTGTAGCTGAAAGTTTTAGGTTCAAAAGTTTGAGACGAATATTTATAACTATTCTTGGGTTGCAATCACCGAATCCCCAGAGATTCAAATGACAAAGCCGTGGCGGCCATGTTGGAGGACATAACAAGAGAAGCTAACGAGGAATCTTTTGTAAACGTCCTCCAACATGGCGGCGATGACGTCACTGTCGTTTATCGGTTTCGCACAGCTGGACAGTTAGAACCACAATTCATTTCGGTCTGGGAATGTCGCTTGTTGTTTGACCGGACAACCTTTGTTGAAATAGGTGTAACGTCAGCTGCTACTCGCTTCCAACGGCTGTTAGCATGGGTCGGGCTGAGTTACAACCTGCCGTGTTATTGGGGGTGATAACCCAGGTTGGGTTAGCATACCTTAATCGATTTTTAGTTGATTATACCAGTATTTATCGTCGCTACATTAGCTTTTACAGGAATTAGTTATCCATTGTATCTCCAACTAAAATGAGTCCTGGTATTCAATGACAAAATAGTTTTGATATAAAAAGGAGAATCGAAATACCATGATTCAAGTATCACTTTTACAAAAACAAATCGTTAGCTGTATTTAGAATTTCATTATATTTTCAAGCTTGTTTGCTCTCGTTAGTCTCGCAGTGAGCAAGTTTAGAACGAGTTTTGACGTGGGAAAATAAAGAGTTTTATTCTCCTAGAAAGAGTGGAGAGGAACGAGTAGTGAAATCTCACTCCTCCCTATTTTTTTCCGACATTTCTCCCTCCTCCCTAGTGAGTTTTAAAATTTCTCTCTAGAGCATGTATGTAGATCCCATTTTCTCCCTCCTCCCTGTATGCTAAATTCTTCCTCCTCCCTAGTTTTTCTGGACATTTCATTTCCAATTCTCCCTCCTCCCTGTTCTGTTCCTCCGCCCTCTAGAAATCAGGTGAACATACCTGTCAGAGTAGGTCGTGTGACCAGACTTATTCAACGTATTTCGGCTATTTTTATACTGATTTTTCTTGAAAAGTAAAACTCTCCCCAATATGCGGATACAACAGACCCTTAATTTTTAAATTACACTTTGATTTGCAGGATTTCTGTGTCTTACGGTGGTTTATAAGGGCCACCTCTCACTTTTATATTTTTTGCGACTTACTGAAAATGTCACTGCACTTTTTATTTTTTGCAAGTTACCACGATATTCACTGCAGCCGGGCTCAGTTGCTCAGTTTGTATCAATTGACGTCCATGGTGTCTTCATCATGGGTCAGATGGGTAAGCAGATTGTCGGCTTTTGTTCAATTTGTCTCATCGTTGCACTAGATGAAGCCGTATTGCCAAGCTACATTCCTGCTTTGTCGCATTACCAAGGAGAAATGATTTAATTGGGATATATTTCAACATGGGTTTTACTTATACAGAGATACTGGCATTTTAACTCATTTACCATGGGCTGCGTCTTTAAGTCTTCGCCAGTTGAAAAGGATTCTTAAAGTGCATATAAGCCTTAGCCAATTATCTTTGATATCGATTGTACATGAAGTGGATAGTCCAACGGTAGAATATTTCTTGATTTGGGTGTTGCGTCTACGAGATATAAAGGTTTATATTTCCAATATGCTGGTGATGTGATGTCATCACCGACATTTGCTGAATTTCTTTGTGCTTGTGAATTAAGCTATTTTCTAATTTAGATTTTTTTTTGTAAAATCACTTTGATAATCTTCAAAAATAATTTAATTCACAAATGGTGAAATAAATTGCTTTATGCAACTAGGATTGTTAAGTTGAATTATTGTTACTTCCGGTGTTGGCAACTTCCGGTTATTACGAGGGGTGGTCACCTTTGGGCACATGGATGGTTATCACGTGACATGATGCCTCTCCCGCCTCCATCTTGGACAGGAACGTCGCTAAATTTATCCCGCCTCCTCCCCAGTGCCACCACTTTTGTCACCTATTCGTGATGCGAATTTTGCCCTCACCTTTGCTGAGAACTTGGTAAATCTCGTTATACATCTGTTTGTAAATTAATTAGACCAATAAACGGCCACAGCAGTGGCCAAATACGCCAAACTACGGTGTGTATTTAATTAGCTGTATTCTCAGCAAACGGAGCTCAGCACAAGCAATGCCAGGGTATTTTGAGGTTTAAGACTAAGGTGCATAAATATACCTTAGAATTTAAAAAATAGGTAATCTGTCTCTACCAGCATGCTTTTGTATAATAAGTGTGTCGGTGATGACATCACATCATTAGCATAGACGTAGACGTAACACCCAAATCAAGAAATATTCTGCCGTTGGACTATCCACTTCATGTACAATCGATATCAAAGTTAACTGGCTAGGGCTTATATGCACTAAGGTTGTGAATCTAAGTGCAGTGACATTTTCAGTAAGTCGCAAAAAATAAAAAAAATGAGAGGATGGCCCCTATAAGCCACCGCGATTTTATTGTTGTTCAAACCCACCATCACTGACTAATGCTTAACTCATTCCTTTGTTGTTGTAGCTACCAACATAGAAAGCTCTGGTTTAAATTGAACATTGTTGAAGCGAGCGTGATTAACTGAGAATAGACTACTTACGTGCCAAAGTTGGCGCTGGAATCTGTGGCGACCCAACCACGTGCGTGATAAGGAGCTGGTCTCCCGGCATCCTTAGCTTCTCCACATACCCTGAGTACAGCACTCGCATTAATAAACTGTACTTAACCGAAAGTGAATGCTATTCCTTAAGGAATATAAAGTTTAGGTATTAATTACGTATTTAATCTAATGAATTCAAACTGCGATGTTAATATTTGATAGGTATTTAAGACCGAATGTCGACCGATTACGCTTGAAAGTTTTAGTATTCACAGAACCCTCGCAAAGCATAACGGTTGGCATATTTTACACCACAATATCGATTTTTTAGAACTAAATCTAATAACTTGCTAATGTTTATTTGTAACAAAATATACAAATAAGGCCTGTTTCAGATGGAAAACTCTTCATGCGCCGAATTCAGTGCTAACGAGCCATAACAATAGATTTAGTTCATTAGCACTGGATTCGGCGGGGCTAAGACTGCTCAAATACAATATTTTTATTTTATGTGATATCGCCGGCAAATCCCGGACATTTTACAATCAAGCTTAGTCAAGGCTTATGTGCAGTAAAATATTACAGCTACTTCAACTGATGTTGTCTGAGAGATTGACAGATAGCACAAGGTAACCAGAACTCTTGATAAGCAATGGAAAAAAGAGAACGTTGGGATTCCTGTGGTGCAAAATCTTCAGAGAGAGTGGGGCGGTTGCGAGGAAAAACTCCCTAATTTTTTCCCTCCGGTCAGCAGCACAGGTAACCCGACTCCTATTTTCTTTGTAACTCGGCAAGTGTTTTGTATAAACTCGGCACGTGGTTTGTAACTCGGCAACGGTGGTTTGTAACTCGGCAAGTGGTTTGTGACTCGGCAAGTGTTTGTAACTCGGCAAGTGTTTTGTATAAACTCGGCAAGTGGTTTGTAACTCGGCAAGTGGCTTGTGACTCGGCAAGTGGTTTGTGACTCGGCAAGTGGTTTGTGACTCGGCAAGTGGTTTGTAACTCGGCAAGTGGCTTGTGACTCGGCAAGTGGTTTGTAATCTGGCAAGTGGTTTGTGACTCGGCAAGTGGTTTGTAATCTGGCAAGTGGTTTGTGACTCGGCAAGTGGTTTAGTCAAGAGATACAGTAAACCATTTCCGCTTCCTGAGCAGCAGGTGCACTTCAGTAAGTCACACACAGAAGAAAGAATCATTAGCGAAGCGCTAGGTTTGAATGATTTCTCTGTCAATCTAATAACAACACAGGACAGCCCTTCAAGTACACTGATTGGATGGAATATATAAACGTATATTTCCTCCGAGATAGATTTGGAATAACAATAAGGTTTTATGATAATTAATTCATTATATTTATCGAGATGGTTTCTGTTTGCCGGAGAGCACGTTTGCCATAATCGATTTCGATTTTCACGAAATCTCACACGAAAAAATGTCCGAGATTTGTGTTTAAAACGAGAACATTTATCTAAAAGAGAGTTCATTAATTAATTTACAATTCCTTGAAAAAATAGAGTATTAAAATATCTATGGAATATGATTTTTTGTTTTGAAATATAAAAACAAGTGTATTCTAAATGATTGCCTTGATCAGTCTGTGGGATTTTTATACAATCAGTTTAGTTGTAATACGAAGTGTTTTGCTGTGGCATAGAATTTTAAAATGTGTTGCTTTTAGGGAAAACATTGAAAGAACCGCATTACATTGTGATGGCGAACTTTCCGGGAGAATGTTTCCAAACGTAAATATTAACTTGCTGCAGGTTGTTGTCGGTCTAGCATTGCTGCTTTAAAAACAAAAATATATCTGGAATTGTTTCTTGCATTTTAAATAAAAGCGCTTAAAGACTATTCTAAAGGCCGGTAAAAAATACCGAGGATAGCCTTAAATCTGATTTCTTCGTGCTAAATAGTGTCAACAGCCACAGAAAAGCCTGTATCGAGACAATGCCGCATATCACCTACAGAATACAACTCTTGATTTTTGAGGATTCTAAACGTGTGGTCACTTGTGCTATAGCTGTACATTAAAGTATTTGCAGTGAAAAACACGGCAAGTATCAAACTTATGCAACATGATAGCGTGAACTGGTTGCCTTACCTGTAAACTCTGATATATCTACACACGGCTTTGAGAAGCTTTCAAGCAATTCATAGAAGAGACGCTAATATACTTACAGTCAAAGGCTCTCAAACTGTGCTCGCTGGCATTAACGGCAAGAAGAACTGTTCGACCTGAAGACATGTTGCGATGAAGTATAAAATAACACAAGCTAGTTTAAGTCAGTGCTATTGTTTAAACAGAAGATGTTCCAGCGGCTTCAAAATCCGAGAACTTCTCTGTCTGACTCACATAACGCTGCCACCACACGCCAAGTCATGAATAATAAATTTTATTTTGCTTTCACAAATATATCACACATGTTACGTCAACTAATCAAATTCAAGACGCCGTTCGCTGGCTAATAATTGACAGTCTTTCCTACGAGTATCGCTGGTATTTCGATAGATCAGTTATCAAGGTGTTATGTGACTATTCAGATTATACGCCGCCATCTGGAATCTGAAAAAAAAAACGACTCCCGATAACTGACTGAAAACCGTCCTCCTCCCTTTGAAAAGAAACGTGGACAGTGTGAAAGGTAAAGGAAAAGATTCATAAAAAAATGTCAACATATAACCTCTTATTATGATAACAATGAATCAGGTTATGGGCTCCCGAATCGAATAACGGATATCGGAGGTCGCAGTAACTGTATTCCAGAAAAGATGTAGGCCCAAACAATCTAATCCTTTATTTCATTATATTTCCTTAAAACGTTAACCAATAGTTCCTTCTGTTTGAATGAAAATCAGTAAACTTCCGTATTCTTTATCGAGAATACATTACTTCCGTTAGATTTGGGCTTTCGACGGTTTTACTGCCCGGCCCTCCCCCTAAAACCAAACTTCCACTCTCCGGCCCTCGCTAGCTCCCCTCGGCGTAATAATAAAGGACAGTTCCTAAACTATAGATCGTTTTCACGTGACGTCATCAAAATTCTAAAATCTAAACTAAATGATCTATAACCCTGTTCTTTTAATATGATTTAGGTATCGGTATACTCAGTATTCTTGTAAAATTTGACGTCGATACGGTGAGTCGTTATTGAGTTAGAGTATTTTGAATTTTGTGACAGCCCAGCTCAGCGTGTTTCCTAAATGTCATGGAAATCCATATATTTCTGCCAATTTAAAATGTTAGACTTGATTTAACGTTAAAAGTGATATCTAAAGTGTTTTTAAGTGAATGCTAATCATATTGCTGGGAAAAAAACAGCTTTATTTGTAGAGTACGTTTTCGGCCGCCATCTTGGTGTACCAAAGAGGTACACCAACATGGCCGCCGCATACAAATTACACTACTCAGGGGTGTTAAGGCATGGGTCTCCAATATGGCCGCCACAAATCAAGAGGGGGTGGTCTATCTCTTTGTGCTTGTGAGATATATTCTTGACACTTTGACATATTTCATAAAGTCACAACCTTAATACATTTTTGTGACAGTTTCCATGGAAACGTGTAATGTGACCTTTGAACTTTAATTTTAAGGAAAATTGGGAAAAGCCTCCTGGAGGTCGGTAAAAGTTGTTGATATAATAAATATTTTCATGCCAATGAATCAATGTTAGGGCACACTTCGGTGCTCCAATTTGAAAAGTTGGTTATCATTGGAATGTCTGTTAATTCGGTGGAAATTTGAGGATATCAAATTTCACAATTGCCTTAAATTGCCTTCCCCCTTAAAATAACCAACTTTTCAAATTGGAGCAGGAACGTGTGCACTAACCTTGATTCACTTGCATGAAAATATCCACTATATTAACAACTTTTACTGACCTCCAGGAGGCTTTTCCAAATTTTCCTTAAAATTAGAGTTCAAAGGTCACATAACACGTTTCCATGGAAACTTCCACAACAAGGTATCAAGGTTGTGACTTTATGGAATCTGTAAAAGTGCAAAGACTATATCTAACAAGCACGAAGAGATAGACCACCCCCTCTTGATTTGCGGCGGCCATATTGAAATAGTTTGAGACCCATGCCTTAATGCCCCTGAGTAAATTGTTTGAATATTTTTTGTCTGACAGCTCAGTTAGGAAGTACTCTAATGCTCCAAAATTTCGGTTATTTACATATTTTTACCTGCTCTATACACACCATTAAAAATATTTTACTAATATCAGTCTTTTCTTGAGGCAATTTTTTGCGACGTCAGTGAAAACGATCTATAGTATCGCATAAGTGTACGAAGCCATTGAATGGCGTCCAATTTGAATAACCAGTGTTTAGAAATCTTTAGTTTTGTGTGGCAACGTGAACACGAGGCTAAAGTCTCCAGGACTCGACATCATGCGATGAGTCAAGAGAAAATAATGACTCGGGGCGTTGGCTGGGATACCTTAATTTCACTAAAGTTATTTTTAGAAACCGGAATTGTTTTCCTTTACGTCCGCATTTCCGGTCCTGGGTTGCGATTTTGCGAATGGCTTCGGATTTTATCGACGGGAACAATTTCTTTCTTTGGATTTATTCCAACGACCCACTCCGGAGATAGAAGTCTATAAATTTAGCGAATAAGAATACTATACATTACCAGAAATCCCGGACAAAATGGCGGATAGCTCATTATGCATAGCTTTTGCAGGGCATTTAAAAATGGGCTACACTTACAAAGAAATGTATGGACCAGCATAAAAGGTTTTATAGCCTTACCTTTAGGAAAGCTTTCACTTTGTCTTCGCGTTTCAAACTCAGGGCTCATAGAAAGCATTAGTTAAACAAATTGATGAATCCAGTTACGTTTCCTTCGATCAAAACAGATGCGTCTTTTTAGCCAAAAAATCACCACAAGCTGCCATACATTCCTTGAAATTTCCGATGAGTACATCCCAAACTTCCATGTAGTACTCGCTAACCAACAACGAAGGCCAAATACCGGTCTTCTAATTTGCTTCCACCGATAATTATCCCTTAATATCATTATTTTTGAAAGCTGTTTATCGTAGTTTGGTTCGGTGAAAACTGTTGCCTTGACTCGATATCCCACTGGTTCTTTTAGGGCAAACCTACTCCATTGCTACTCTTACAATTTAAGGTTACTATATGTATATAGCTACCTAAAGTGAAAAATATAATTGTTATTGTTGTTGTTGGCTTAAAGAAGCCGCCATTACAGTTCCGAAGCTCGCTGAAGGCGTTTTTTCCGCCATTCTCCACTCCAGTGACGGCTTACTATTCGAAGGTATTCCTGTTTATGTACTGTTTAATAAACGAGCAGCAGTGTTTTATCGGGTTTAAAACCACGAGGGCGCAGATAAAACTCGTGCTGCGAGTTTATTGAACGGCTTCAAAAACGTTACTTCTAAAAGAAAAACCTTTTTCGGAAATTTAGATGAAAAGTGAAGAATTACTTGTTCATATGTACGTTGTGCGCTACTGACATGCGCAGTTGGATTACGGAGCGAAAATTTGGGTCCCATAATGTTAGACCGGTGCGTATTAATAACTGTGAGCCAAGGGGCCTTTGTTTTCGAGTTCCTCGAGTCGTTGCATGAGCAATCCAGAGTCTCATCTTATGAACTGAGATGCCCGTAAGCGTCTTTTAAAGGATTTTCACTGTATGAGTGAGGTTCTTTATAAAGATTCACGGTGAAGCCCTTGGTTTTTTTTTTTTCGACGTTTCACTGTACGAGTGAAGGCCCTATATAAAACTACATGGTTGTGGCCTTTTTGCGGCTTTGTTCAACAAAGGAAAAAGGCATCATGCAACCATGAAGTTTTATATAGGGCCACACTCGTACAGTGAAAAGTGGTATAAAGATCCTTTCGTTTTATCGGGTATAAAGGAGCACGCACGTGAGTGATTTGCTACTTCTGATTGGATAAAATGTGATTAATTATTCAACACTTTTTTTGAAATACTGTTTTATTTACAGGAGAAATGCATAATGCGATATTTAGACAGATTAAAGTCCATTTGCCATAACTTGGCCCATTGAGAAAGTTTATCAGATCTTGTTGCAGAATACTTCTCAAACTCATGAATAATTAATGAGCTTTTTAGTCAATCAGAGGACTGCATTTGGTCACATGCATGAATCTTGATACCCAATGAAACACTAGAAGAACATCACTAGTGATTTGGACAACCAAATCACTAGCGATGTTCATCTGTGCTCTCATTGGGTATCAAGATTCATGCATGTGATGGACCTAATTAAGCTACAAGGATTACCGCAGCATAAGTTGACTTTACATGGAGAAGTGAAGGAGAAGACGGAAATATAAATCGGTGTCCAGTGTGACTCGAACCATCATCCTCATGGCTGCTCTTGACTACTAGGCCGCTGTCTTGTCATGCACTACACTTATCAGTCCGTTTGTTGAAATGACCATATGAGAAAATAACAATCACAATCCTTGTAGTCTATAATTGCATGCAATAAATTCCAGGCAAACAATACTTTCTAATGATTTATGAATGCAGGTATTGTTTTGGCTTGAGAAGTCATATAAAAAACTCGAGCTTCGTGTTTCACCAGGGAATCCAAACACCTCGAAATAATTGCTTTCATCTTTCACGGTGTTTGGATCCCCTGGTAGAACACTAGCTCTCGTTTTTTATATATTACTTGAAGATGCCGTAGATTTGAGTTCCAGATAGAGGATAGCGTTGTCAGCAAAGAGACGTATTAGGGACTGTACCGTCATCTGGCAGGTCGCTTAGGGACAACAAAAACAACTGATAGGGGTCCTAGCCCGTTCTTGCGGTACCCCAGACAGGTCGCTGCAGACATCTGACTTTGTGCCATTCACGGTTGATTGGGTCCTGTTTGTGAGGAATTCCCGAATCCAGAGATGTATTATATTGGGCCTCAAATGCCATATAAAACGGTAATAATCCAGTTTTGTGAGCAGCGTTGGTGGGACACCTTGTCAAAGGCTTTAGAAAAGTCTAACAGGTCCATGTCGACTTGTTTTCCTTGTTCGATTGATAATGAAGGTTAATGGAAGCTTTTATTTAATTGGCGCTAATCGGTGTAGAAGTTATTATTTTGCACGAACAAGGCACTGATAAGTTACCCACAAACATTAAACATGGCGGTGCTTCTTGTTCAAAAAGAGGGGAAGGAATCACCAAGGAATCTCGAGCTCTGTCTAGCAGGGTAAGTAAGTTGTTCCTAAAACGAAGACCTGAAAACTTATAGCAAACCGCAACGCTTGGTAAAAACATTGAGATCACTTTAAATTTAATTACTAGTATGCCTAATAGGTAATGAATGCTGCTACACTCAGTTAAGGAAGTGTATTAGAAGAGAACCTACAGTAGCACTTTGGCAGGAAAAATACTGGGTGATAAAAATGCCAAGGTGTTAGATGAATATATTCAGTTTGTAGTTTTGGGGCTATCGTGCGACTGAATCCTGTTTGAGCTGTGGTGTGTAACTCAAAAGTTGTCGCGATTTATTTTCGTTTTGTCCCGACATATCCACGATCTCCCGGTAAATTCCCTGAGCCTACCAATTCCCGACATTTTCTTAAGATTCCCAGCACAACAAACTACTGTTCTCCCCCGGTGAAGTTTAACACCGGAAATCAACTGTAATTGAGAATGTGATTGTAAATGCTAATTCAGTGTATTGAACCGGCGGCTTGAATTTATCGAAGCCAACAGAAGAAAATTATTTGCTGCTCACCATCTTGATAACTAGAGAGATCTTGCTCTTTGGAAACTTTGATAACTAGAGAGATCGGTATAACTATCGAATACCCCGCATCTTTTCCCTTCTTGGTGTAGCCAGTGGCTACGGCTACGCGTCAGAAATAAGAAATGGGTTACCTGTGCCTAAGTCACAGTAGCCACTCGTAACCGCGTAGCCACTACCATAAGTATTGCTTCGTTCTTTAAAACTTTGATTTATACGATGCGACTTAGACACAGGCAAGCAAACCACTTCTTATTTTTGACGTGTAGCCACTCGTAGCCGCGTAGCCACTACCATAAGTCATTGCTTCGTTCTTTAAAACTTTGATTTATACGATGCGACTTAGGCATACGCTCCCATACAAACCCTTATATTTTCGTAACTTGAGCTTGGGCTGCCTGTGTTTGAGCTAACTCTTTAATCAGTCTGTGTACGCAATCTTTGTGTAATCATGAATTTGTTGAAGTGTAGACGTATGGGCGAACTCTTTCTAACTCTGTGTGAACTCTCAGTTTCCAAAGAGCAAGATCCCTCGGAGTAACTACAGAATACCCCGCAAAAAACGGCATCCTTGGTGGGAGGAAATACAGGCTACACGTCAAAAATAAGAAGTGGGTTGCTTGCCTGTGTCTAAGTCGCATCGTATAAATCACAGACTGATTAAAGAGTTAGCTCAAACACAGGCAGCCCAAGCTCAAGTTACGAAAATATAAGGGTTTGTATGGGAGCGAAGCGAACTCCGTTTACTGGCCAGAAATACTGTAAAATATTTGAATAAAATGGCTTACCTTGCCACTGTGATGTCTTCTGTCGTGTTTGTCTCCTTGTTGTGTGGTTTTAAGCTGATTTCAGCCGGGTTTTTCTTTTCGGACACGACAGAAGACATCACAGTGGCAAGGTAAGCCATTTTATTCAAATATTTTAGAGTATTTCTGGCCAGTAAACGGAGTTCGCTACGCTCCCATACAAACCCTTATATTTTCGTAACTTGAGCTTGGGCTGCCTGTGGCTCAAACAATGCAGTAATGTCGCGTGACGATCAGATGCCTGCAAAGCAGTGTGGTAAAAAAAGACAATAGAAGTGATGCATTGTGGTAAAAAAAAGAAATCGAGATTTGGACCCGCTTACAGATTAGAACTGCTGCCTTGCTCGCTCGCTTCAGACTCGCTCGCTCGCTGCGGCAGCAACAAATGTGACTCAGGTCTGATATATCATTCATAAGAACTGGTATATATTTTAAATAGTTTAGGCCATTAGACTATCTTGTTGTAATGGTGACAATATATTTGCTATCGATTTTTTAAATTTTCATTCTGAAGGCCTGTGAACGGTAAACCGATTCAAATTTAAATTAGTCGGTACAACCGATTCGAGCCACAGGAATGACTGGAAGCGACACATGACCGGAACTAGTTCCATTTACGCCCGCATATCCGGTTTCTAAAAATAACTTTAGTGAAATTAAGAATGATCCCAAGCCTTACTAGACCTTACTAGGAGACTCCCTCTCTGTCCTTTATTTTCTCTTTCTGTAAGGGATGCGCAGTAAGGGACTTTTTTTGTGGGGAACTCAAGCTCAGTTTTCGTGATAAACCAACGATACAAATATACTTAATTATCATGGGTTTCGTAACCCCGCAATCGGGGTGTAACTTGTTTTAGATACAATGCTTCATTAGCGGAACAGTACTATATATATTCGGAGTTGCGTAATGCATAATGCATAGTCATTCCAGTCCTACGTCCGCCGCTTCGCCTTCCAAATTAAATACCCAATGAGCGTAAGGTTATATATTTTCATATACAGGAGCCCATTTTGTTAAATATACCAACAGCATAAGAGACAAAACATTTAATCAGTATTTTGGGCACGACACAACCCTAACTGGTACACGTGCCAATATATTTTGGCACGGCACACCTAATTTTTGTCGTGTAAATGGAAATGTTCCGTGTACGTGTGCCTTAAAATCTAGGGGTTCTGAGACCTTGTGAAAAAGTAGTCTCGGCCCGTCTCTTTGGAGTGCCGTGCCCAAGTTAGAAGTGCCGTGCCCAAGTTAGGAGTGCCGTGTCCAAGTTAGGAGTGCCGTGCCCAAGTTAGGAGTGCCGTGCCCAAGTTAGGAGTGCCGTGCCCAAAATGCTTGTCGTTTAAATCGTGGTTATATCGGACATCAGTCAATCTAGAATTCGTCACCTGATGAGGTCTGATGTGGGGGAGTTCATTACCTTCGCTGCTTCACATTTCTCTTCAAATTTGAGCAGAATAGGTCTTGACTTCTTCTCTGCTGCCTTCACTATCTCCCTAAGGTCTCTTTCATCGCATTCTGAAGTTTCTACAAGAGAGAAATGTTGAAAAACGCCAGATAGGGTTGCAATACATTGGCTCAGTACACAAACCACGTGGTCGGTTCATAATTTGTAGGCACATTTGACCACATTTGAATTTTACTTGCCATTATAGGAGCATAGCCTCCTCCGCAGGCATCAGTACCGGAAACCGCGAAACAAAACAAAATAATAAATTGGGTTACCTGTGACTCGAGAAGAGAAGCGAAGGACTGGGGAGGGAGTGGAGAAGAAGAGAAGACGACAGAGCTGAATGAGGGCGCATGCGCAAGCAGACTCGTAAATCGGCGAAAATTTGTTGAAACACTATCTTGTGGCAGTCTCGTGTTTATAGGCAATTTTATTCCAGTGTTCAAAACTTAAACTACATTGTTCAAAACATGTTTTCCTTAGTTAGATTCTGAAGGAAATGGTCTGAGTATTTGAAGCTTATTACTCGGACCAGGCCTTTGGCCGGCACGAGTCAGAAATCGCATTTTTTTTTTATAGTGGTAATCGGCTGACGCTGTTGCCACCCAATTCAAATCATGTGATGTAAATACACATTGCTCTGGAGAATTGACTCTTTGAAAATTAATTTTATTCAGATAGGCATGACTGCATTATGATTAGAATGAAAACGGAATAATTCCCCAGAGTAGCATCAGCGTTAGCCGATTACCTCTATTTTCCAAGTCGAGCTTTTTCGCCGTTAACCAATCAGATTACACAGGAGCCCATTGTTCGATGGACAACTCAACACGTGACAGGATCAACCAATTAGATTCGACACCCGCGCGCGGGGAGAGAGGCAAGATCGATTCCGATATTCTCAGGAACGTGCATGAACGGGAGCTAAGATTTGAGCCATTGTTAACCATTATTTTGCTGAAACCAAAAGTTTCTTCGATTTAAATAACAAGATGTTCAGGGCTGACAGGACTTTTAGGAACTTTCGATGGAAAATTCTCACATTTACGAAAGGACGCACAGTTAGCTAGTCTGGCCGGGTCAAATACTATAACCGAATTGTATAACACAAATTGTACTATAACACAAACTTTTAATACAAGCTTGCAGTGTTGTCATTTATTAGGATAATGGCTTCAAATAGAGTAGAAACTGGCCCGATTTCTCAGTTCTCAATCAACCGTGAGTCGAGTGTAGTGTGTCCAAAACATTTAATGTAGTGGGGAGTCAGGTGTGAGGAGTAAAAGCAGGCCCCCACCAGCTTTAAGCTGTAATACTTTTATTTATTTTACAGGAGGCCAGCACTTAAATTCTACGGGCTAGGAGTACTTTTAGTTTTAAACAATCACACAATTTGGTCTCCAATGGCAATGTCAATTATCCAAAAACAGAGTGGAAATCGCATGTAAAACTTATTTCTGAAATACGAGACATCATTTGGGATCAGTTTGTCTATTATTTATTTGAGAACTAATAATTTACTTTACATTTCAGTTATATGTGTATCATTTTATGTATAATTTCACTCATTTAATTTTATCTGAACTAAGTTTGGCCCACAGCCTCACTGGCTCCAGTTTGCTAACTGCATTAATTATGGTAAGCTCAGTGACAGCGTGGGTTCAAACCCTGGTGTACCCACCTTTGCATCCGCTCTTAGTGTCGGTCCCTTCCGTTTGTGGGGAGGGAACGGGGACCGATACCGGCTAAGAGCGGATGCAAAGGAGGTTAACCCTGGTGGGACCTTAACTCTTTGTCGTCCGATCGTGTGTGAGCTCAATTGCTAACTCAACCCTCCCCCCTCAGTTCAAGTTTAGCTAGCCCCACACAGCGGTCAAACGTCTGCGCGTGCGTATTACGGTCAGATTTCCAGCGCAAAATTACCTTAAAACGTATTACAGTGAACTTCTACCCCAAAAAGTTAAGAAAAATACGTGAAAGTTAAGCTTTTTATTTTCACAGTCGACGGGAAATTGAACAAACTTCAAACTGTGAGTTTACCAAATTGTTTCGTAATTTACCAAAGAAGTTCTCAAGGTTTGAAAGCGGGTTTGTGAACAGTGACGGCCGCCGGCTCGCTTTGAATTTGATTTGGAAACGTTGTTGCAAGACTTTTAACGCATGCGCAGACGTTTGACCGCTGTGTGAGCTAGCCCGCACACAGCGGTCAAACGTCTGCTCGTGCGTATTACGGTCAGTCTGGTGGGCGTCCGCGCGAATTTCCCGCGCAAAATTTACTGTAAAACATATTACAACAACCCGGTGTTTAAAAAAAAACTCGGCTTGTGAACTTCTACCCCCAAAAGTTAAGAAAAGTACGTAAAAGTTAAGCTTTATATTTTCACAGTCGACGGACGACGGGAAATTGAACAAACTTCAAGCTGTGAGTTTACCCAAAAAAATTGTAATTTAACAAAAAAGTTATCAAGGTTTTAAAACGGGAGTGTGAACAGTAACGCCGCCGGCTCGCTTTGAATTTGTTTTGGAATATGTTGTTGTTGCAAGACTTTTGACGCATGCGCAGACGTTTGACCGCTGTGTGGCTAGCCCGGGCTTTTTAAGCCGAGGGCTCAAACTTTTCCCACAATGCCATTTAGGAGAATTCTGTTCACTCGTTGACGGTAGGTATGGCTGCTTCGGTAGGGTTTCTAATGAAATGTGCTCTAATTTTGGAGAAATATGCCACTGTCAGAGAGCTTGAAGACATCAATAAGTCTGAAGATGGCTGAAAAGTACTTGGTTTGCTTCTAGTAGGCTTTGTGAGGGGTTTCACAGAGTTTTTCCTTTGTGTTTGTGCTTTCAGACACAGGAAAAAATTCTTCACTGAAATCCTTGGAATCCTGCAGTCGGCAGTCTTTTATCCCTGCTCAACCTATTAGGATGTGTTTTTGTCACTTTAAAGCAACGGCTTGAGTCCAAATCACCGCTCTTGGTTGTAGGGGTAAAATTCTTGTAAAAAAAAAAACTACTGGAGTCCCAGAGGGGGGCACCCCTTGTGATTTTGTTGTCCATTACCCAGCATGCAATTGGAGGTGGGAGCAGGAAAATGTGGTCGAGTGAAATGCAGTGCAAACATCGGCGGGGTTCACCGTCGCTTGGTGTGTTTTGTGAAAACAAACCTGCTCAGCTTGGGCAAGAAGCTGCACTTGAAGGATTTGACTGAGTGGTTATTTTGTGTTTGCTCTTGATTTCAAGTGCGAATGGGAAGGTTTTTTTGAGCCGATTTTTAGCTCCTTAAAATTCGTGAAAATCGAAGAAACAAAACAATCGCCAAAACAAATGAGCTTTTCCCCATAGTGAAAGAGTCGAATGATCCCTGTTATAGCTCGGACTTTGAAGCCATACATCCCTTCGCATAATATCGCAACATCGTCTTTCCAGCATGTCTAGATGTGATGCAATAATTTTTCTAGTAACGGACTTATACGTCTCCTATTTACAGGCTCGGACGGTAAAGAGTTAAAGACCTGGGAGAAGGTACTGCCTAAATCTGATGCTCTAGCTGACATCTGCAAATGGTTAATAGACGCATTAGACCTTTGTGTTTTCTTGGATCAGGATGTTAAATTGTAGGCCTACACAATATAAAAGTGCCAAGATTTTGAAATGGTTTTAGTTTCCATGGTTGAAACGAGCTTCGATATTGTATATAAAGCTATGACAGGAGTGAAAATATGTTTCCTAAGATATTATTTCAGCAGCATTTTGAGTTTTTGCGCATCTTAATTTATCTTGTTTCTCGTCCCTTGAGTAATGCTATTTTGTTTTTGTAACCTAAGAGGAAATGTACCAATTTCTATAATTGGAAAACAAAGCACTGAAATGGGGCAACAAACAGGCAAGCACACAAAAATATGCTAGAACTCCATAAACTTTAACGGTATTCACATATTCCTGGGTGGCCCGAGCAGTATTAGGCCATTAATTCAAGGCCTCTTGTCCTCGCCATAAAACTCTCAATTTTCTTTGCAGAAAACTCGCAAAATTTTAAAATTTCCGCCATTTTTGTATACGCTACAGTCGTCCCTAGTCCCAACGCGTCACGTTATTTAGTAAATGGGGTCTGGGACGAGACTGTTATTCAGCTCTGCCAGGAGACTAAATGCGCATAATTAGTTTTCAACATGAAGGCCTTATTGTCTTATGGGCCAATGAAATTTCACCTTTCATATTCTGAAAAGTGACGTATGTTACACTGACTGACCTGACTGAAAGGAGTTAGGTTCGGCCATCGTGGATTGAAAGCGAGGCTACCTGGTTGGAAAATACTTTTGTGGCGGATCGAATGGCGGTTTATCGAATTCGAATTTTAGCCATAAAAACGTAGATTCTTTGCCATGCCTTACCTCTTTTAATATCTTAAAGTTCGGAAAAAAGACCAAACCTCGTAGCGGAGTTATAAGTATTTTCCGAAGGCTATTTGCACGACATAGAAAGTGAGAAAGGCGCCTGTAATCGTAGGTTTTCCTTTTTATTTCATTTGTACGTACACGTGAAGAACTCACCAATAAAAATATAGTTTTACAGTACGCATTGTCTTCACCTTCAAATGGAAATAATCAGGCCGGGTCGGAGAGATACCAATGTTGTCAGAGCGCGATGGGTTTTCATTCGATGAAAAAAAGTAACCACCACACCATTCGATTATCACGCTGACGGGGAGAGAGAGGAACTGGGCGTTCGACAGAGAAAGAGGGATCGATTTAGAAAAATCAGTGGGGATTCGGTTGAACCTTCTTTTTACCCCCTGGTCTGCCCCCGACTTGTGCTGTTAGAAAGGATCTCTCAGTGGCATCATATATATAACTCTAGTAGTCTCCTGTACACCCTATCACATTTCCAGATGCTTGGTTTGAAAACTATTTCGCAAGTTGAATCAACCACGCCATTGCCTCAGCCGACAGACTGACATGCAAGCTTCAAGATACGAGCTTCAAATTATTCCATTGTTCATCAAAGTTTTTCATTAATTTGTTCAGAAGCAGGCTAAGATACCCAAGTATACCTAGCTAGCCAAGAAGCATTACTTGAGGTCGTTTTTTCACTAATTCTCTTTATGGCCTGGCGTATATCAGCAGATGGAATAAAGCCAAGAGCACTGAAAATCTCACCACCAACATGCGCATACGCACCAGGAGTTCCCACATTCCGGACATCGTACGAGCTAACATTTTGCTAACATACATCTTCGGAAAAGGATACAACATTCGGAAATGAAAATCCACGTAACCCCGAGACCTCGTTCCTGAACATGCGTGCACGAGTTAAAAATTCGCTTCGAACGCCGCGGCCTAAAAAATCCTGCCATCACTAAACATTCAGTCCAGGAACCCTGCGTTCAATGGAAATTAATCCCAAGTCTGGATTTCTTCGCCTTTGGCTCCATGCCCAAGATTATGTAGTCTCCTTTGTAGCCGTCCTTTATAGTGTCGCCCATACAGTACGGGACCAACACTCAGAACGGCTGCGAAGCATACTAAAGATGGTGCTCATGTGATTACCCTGCGAGCAGAGCCTCGCGACGAAAAGCGAGTTGAAGAAGGCTCTGATCGCAGGATAGGTGCTGATATACCCCTCACCGAATCAAAGTTTGGGCTTGTACCGAGAGGTTCTGTTATAAGCTACCAACAACCACACCCTTTACCCCTGTGGCAGATGCACCACCAGCTGTTCCAATAGAAAGAGCTCCTTTATTATTACGATTTGTTTTCTCTGTTACTCACTCTCGGATAGAAAGCTGCGTGTTATACAAAATAGGCTTTTTTCTGTGGCTTCCCATACTGTCTCTTAAAAAAAATATCAGTGTAATAAGGAGGATCAGCAAAGAAAAGAGCCTAAACAAATAACAACAGAATTACGATTAGAATAATTAACCATCCTGGACAAATAAATAAAAAATTAGCTTTCTCTTCACTGTGGCCCTGTTTATATGAAGAAAAGTTGGCTCCAGACCCGGGACACCCTCCGTCCCGAGACAATTTTGCCGCGCGTTTATATGGGTGCCACTTAACGTTTACAGCTTTCTACTGAAACAAAGTGTATTTATTTATATTTTCAATTGACAGCTTTATACTTATCTCGAATGTCTTAAACACTGAAGATTACCTGCACAATCAAAGGGAATGTCCTCCCCCATTCTCGTCCTTTGGGATTCAAATTCAGAACAAGAAAGTAAGTACTGCCCATTTCTGGTATTTGCAGGTTAGTAATCAAGCTTTCAGTCCACTCCTGTTATAATACAAAATAGCTAATCACACGTTGAAGCTTTGAACAGAGACGTTAACTTCATACAGACTGAGTGACAACTGAAATGTGAGCGTGCCTCGCAGAGACCCTTATAATATACAGGTAGCACAAGTCCTTGTCTAACTTTTCTCAAAAGATACCTATTCTAAATTGTAGTAATTAAATCTCTCTTACTGTTTTTGAATGTCTTTTTTTATTATTAAATAAGCAATTGAGTATGAAGCTCTAGATCTAACTAATAACAGCACAGTGGAGATCAAAAGACTGGCACCAGTTATAAAGAACGGGAAGACTTACAGCCTCCTAAGTTTAAAAGAATTTCCAGTCGTTAAAGGCAAATCATGAAAAGCTTGCAGCAGACCTAATTAAGAATATCTTCATACAAACATCTGCAATGAAATATGGGTTGGAACATAGAATCTATTCCACTCAGTTTGGTAATTAAATGTGTACCCAGTTGGTTTGGAGCATTAGACCAGACTGGAGAGTTTACAACCAAATGGTTCATCCACACTGGGATTACTGTCAGAAATAAAGTGCCCACAAGCAGAATCATTATTTTGTATCCCTCCCTTACTTATAGGGAACCCTGACTGTTGAAACAAGTTGCTGTTAAATTGTTGGCAATATGGTCTAAATTAAAAATATGTAAAATATATTTCAGTTTAAAAAACATTGATACAAGCTTTTATGGGCCATTTTGGGCTTGGGCGCCGCCATCTTGGATCTGATGTTTCATGGCTGTCCCTATTGTCAAAAACAAGACCCTCCACTGTGTAACAATAGGGACAACTGTGAAACGTCATCAGATCCAACATGGCGACACCCAAGCCCAAAATGGCTCATACTTGTATAAACCAAATTGTTTTTGAAACTGAAATACATTTTTCCAATTTTTTCAACATTTTTAATTAAGACCATATTGCCAACAATTTAACAGCAACTTGTTTCAACAGTCGGGGTTCCCTTCAAACTTATCATCCAAGGAGTGGCTCCTACACCCAGAGGAAAAGTCATGAGTATACTACTGGCAACAAATGGGTAGTCTACGTGTAGCTGTTTACCCACCCTAATTAAGTCGGGAGGGAACGTTCCCTCCCAATTTCACCGAGGGTGGGTAAACGGTTACACATAGGCTAATAAATGGGCTGACTACAGGCCTCGAATTTAACATTTTCAGGCACTTTACTTGCTAAAATCAAAGCACACTGCATTTTCAATTTCTCCTGGCCCAAGTAACAATATCCTTTAGTATAAGTTTGCATTTTTATAATATGTCACAGTACAATTTACTGTAGCATCTCCCAGGTTGAGAATCTTGACAAGATCTTGTAAGATCTTGTAAGATCTTGTAAGATCTTGGTAAGATCTTGGTAAGATCTTAGGAAGATCATAATCTTGGCAAGATCTTGGCAAGATTCTGGTAAAATCTTGTAAGATCTTGAACATGATAATTCTTGGCAAGATCTTGGCATGATCTTGGCAAGATTGCAACAAGATCTTGGTAAGACTTAATGTAGAAAATATTGGCAAGATCTTTGTATGATCTTGCCAAGATTGAAACAAGATCTTGCCAAGGATTTGTACATTAATTCTTGGCAAGATCTTACCAAGATCTTACCAAGATCTTACCAAGATCTTGCCAAGATTGCAACAAGACCTTGCCAAGGATTTGTACATTAATTATTGGCAAGATCTTGGTAAGATCTTGCAAAGGTTGCAACAAGATCTTGCCAAGAGTTTGGGCATTAAATCTTGGGAAGATCTTGGTGGGATCTTGCCAAGATTGCAACAAGATCTTGCCGAGATTTTGTAAAATGAACAGTGCATGCAATATTATGAACAAGATCCTGTTGCTATTGATCCTGTTGATAAAAAAAAGAGGTTGGAGTTTTTGATAATGTGTAGTTCAAGAAAATATCCATTACCCCCCTCCCCTCCTAACAGAAGGGACTGGAAATTCCAGATGGGTGGGGGGTCAATCTGCCCAAACTTCCAGTGGGTAACGCACGTAATCGTAACCATGTGACTGATGTCTTTCGATGATCATTACGTTTCTTCTGTAGAATTCAAATAAGTTGTCTCAAAATCTTTTATCTGTTTGAGAGTATTTTCAAGACAATCCATTTTAAGTTCCTTTCCTTAAAGCCAAAGCGATTCCTGAGGAGTATGTAAGACATCGCTGGATGGACGACAAAACAAGAAAGTGGCCATTTTGCCTAGTAACTCCAGGCATCATGCGCTAAGAACAGGTCTTCCGCGATTAAAACTGCTTTATATACTAGTAATTATTTGTATCTCGTGCATGAATATTGTATCATAATCATGTTTGTTTTATTTATATACAATCATAGCTGGAATTTCCAAAGGGGTGGGGGGTCCATGTGGCAAAAGTCTGAAAATTCCGGAGAGGAGGGGGGGGGGGGGGGGGGGGGGTACAATTTGGGTGTCCATTTCAGAAGATCCAGTGGGGAGGGGGTCAAAGAACAAGTCTATACAATGTTATCAAAACACAAGAAAGCAAATGACTTAATCTCGAGGGCACAGCACCGAGAGATTTATTGCTTTTGAGTGTTTTTATGTCAACATGGTCAAAAACATAGAATGAATTCATATATCAAGAAAATATAATACTTGCTTGATGTGTTTTGCTGAATAAATTATTAATTACAAATTATCTTTTGTTATTTTCTCCTGGTCATTTCAACAAGTCACATGCATCTCCAGCTTGATATAGAACAAATTGGAACTCCAACCAATAATAAATTGTTCTCTTTGTGACAATGAACACACAACTGCTAAAAACAGGACTTCTATACAAATGTAGCTATCAATGATAACTTGTGTCTCACGACAAGTTTTCTTCATATAATTTTTGCACCACGGCCATCAGATACATTTACATGTATAAAAATATAAACATTGTAGCAGGTTTGATCTGCCTGCAGGTATTATAGGGTCAGCTAATCTTCGGTTATGCGCTGCCACTATTAAATAACATTCAATATTGCCCTGATCTTCATAGAATGTACATGTACATGTATGTGGGACACTGTTTGGATTCATCCAGGTGTTCCTCATGTTTGATCCATCATTCTCAAAATAAAATCATACTGCAATTCTGCAACATAATTCAAAAACAACCATTGATATATATATACACATGTATATGAAGTGAGTATTTTTATGTCAAATATATGGTTTAAATACAAATGTACAGGTATAATAACGAATGCAGATTTTTGGCTAATAACTTATTATTAGATGACCGAGGAATAAATGGGACATTTATTTTAAAATTGTAATCCTAGATTGCAGGAAGACACCTTTTTAATACAAAGAGAACCAGAATCCTTGGTTAACATTTAACCAATAATAACACGGTTAACAGTTCTTTTACTTATTTTAGTGTATTTATCTAATTTTAATAATCTAGAGTACAAATAAAGCTGTTGTTGTTGATTAACATTAATCGGAAAAACCAGGCCAGGCTCGCTGGTGAAACATGTCAAAAATCAATTCCGAAATTACATGAGAACTCGACAAAAAGGATCATGGTCAAGTAGGCTGATATGAGCTTTTTCCCATGTAATTGTACAACACAATTTACAATATATTCGCCGGGCTAGTTTGGCTGGCATTTATAATTGTTTAATATTCTGTTTCACGCATGCATGAAGTTCATGGATTAAAAAAATCAATAAGTTGCTACATAAGTGATAAACAAAGGCCAAAGCCCAGCATGCATAATAATATTAATGTGGCAATAATACCAGCTGGCACATTTTATGTTGTTCAAAAACTGATTTTAGCTGATAACAAAATTAAACTTAACTCAACTTAAATGCAAAGCAAAGGTACTTTTAATTACGTTGTACGTTCTTAATTTGTACCTGCAGACCCATGTCTTTGTTTCCACCATATGATTCGTTGTTTCTTCGTCTGAGTTCATTGCACTGCAAGTTCAGCTGGGAGACCGGGACACTACTGGAACGACACATGTTTCGGTGGTTCACTATTCGGGACTATTCCAAGCAAGTGTGAATATCACTTTTATCAGAAACGTCTATACGCCACGGAATTGTTTGTCAATCTAATTATCCCACTTCAAAGTATTCAATCAAGCTCCTAACAATCACGTTCCTCCGACTCTGAAGTTTTGTTTTGACTTTGGTTTCAACTGATCGCCATCCTGAAGCAATGTTTTTAATAAGAAAACCGCGCAAATGGACGGCGTTTCTCCAGGAAATACTCAGCATCCGGGTATTAATAGTGTACATGTACTTTCAACCAATCACGTCGCGGAAACCCAATCCGACACGGATGCACATTTGGCGCTCAAATATTGAAGTCTAATATTTCTCTTCAACCGTCATTATCTTCCCGTGAAGTCCGTTTGCGGCAAACTCTCTGTCTTTTGGTATGGTTTTAGCGTTATCAATCTCTATTTCTTTTACAACAATCTCCAGGATTCCAGAGAATCGAAGGTAAGTTGCAGCATTGTCAATTTCGCTCAGAAAAGCACGCTGATTACAACTTTACAACCGATTTCAGTGTTACGTGCATCCACGCAAAACATGTTCTCGATGATTCCCGTATCAATTCAGTACTCGAAGTCTATAATATTTGAGTTATTTGGACTAAATTATTTGATTCAGTATCTCAAAACCAGGTAAACAAGTGAAACTGTTTTCAAAGCATGTCTGTGTCAAATAAGTAAGTTCTTACAGTACGTTGAACATTTCCCTATTGAAATCGGTTGTAAATTAATATACTGTTCACCTCTCACCGCTCTCCGTGGTCATGCAAGTTTTAATATCTTTCAGTCCTTGTACATGCATCTGATCGATCGCCCTTGCCTAAGGTAAAGGGTTTTCTCTTTGGCTTTTATACTGGCTCACATGTAAACGACTAATACTATGTTTGTGTAGCATTCACAAATAAACATACACCCAAGTTTTGCCGGTTTTCCATTGAAGTTTGTTTGGCCCTACGTACTTTGGCTTATATTAAATTAATAGAGACCAGACAAGGTCAAGGAGTATGTATATTAGAGAGTGGGGGTTATAATTTGTACGGTATGTGTGTATTAATAGCCCTTTGTTAATAGGTATATAAACCAGAAAATAGAACAGTAGAACCCTGCTATCTCTAACTCGGTTAATTATCTCGAACAAAACGCTGTTTCCCGTGGATTTGGCCTCGTTTTTTTAATATTTTTTTCTCGAAGACCCTACTATCTCGAACAGTTCGTGTCTTCCTTACCTTAAATCAACCCCGGCTATCTCGAACAATTTATCGTTTCCCTTTAGAGTTAGAGATAGCAGGGTTCTACTGTATGTACTTGTCAGTATTACTGAGTCTATTTTTTTATGATTATTAGTTACTTATACATGTAATTTACTTATTGATGGATCAAGAGCTCTCTCTCTATATATATGTTGTTGTTTTCTCGTAGGGCAAGGCAGATAGAAAGGGATAGATGGCTAAAACTGGACCTGAACAAGTCTACACAGGAGAGCTAGTGCAGCTGAGTGAAAATCAAAAACCGGATGAGATTTTACATTAACTAGTAATAGTGCCATATATATGGCACTCTTGGGAGTGAAAGGGTTAACCCAATTTCATAATTTTGTGACCCAGACAGTGGCTGAGTTGCATTACCAGATTGATTGGCCTATGTAACCAGAGGAGGGAGAGGGAGATCATCAGAATCTTATGGTATAAGGTTTAAGTCTTCGGGGTGGGACACTTCGAACATTAATAATGAAGGGAGGTGATAATAAGGTTTAAGTTAGGGTTCATTTTTCAGTGTGGGACACTGGATGAATAATCAGAGGAAGTATATCAGAGTTTCTAATAGTGCTGCGCACAGTTTCTAAAAATAGATTGTCTGGCACGAGACCCCCCGCAAGGGTCAGACAAACATGGCGTGAAATACAGTGTTTGTATGGGAATCAGATGCCAAATAATTTCCGTAAAATCGAGTGTCTGAAATATTCACTGTCAGCAAACTTAAGATACCAGGTAAAAGATTAACTGATCAAAATTTGAGGGATGTAGCTGTGCTGGGAAGCGTGCAATCGTGTTTTCAGTTTTCTATACCTTTGAATCGTTGTTTTAAACAGCCGAAATGTATGGGAAACTGAAAACACGATTGCACGCTTCCCAGTATAACTATACATCCCTCAAATTTTGATCAGTTAATCTCTTACCTGGTATCTAAAGTTTTCAGGCAGTGAATAGTCCAGAAATTCGATTTTACGGAAATTATTTGGCATCGGATTCCCATACAAACACTGTATTTCGCACCATCTTTGCACCTCGCTTGATAAGATTGCCGTTTGTCGCTTTGTTTCAATCCTCTGTATTTTACTAAGCCAACGTTTAAGCTGTTTGACAGTACAATCATCAGGTTCTCTTTCGGAATATAATACAGGAAAGCCGTCATTTTTGGTAGAATAGTCAGACGACGAACTGAAGTGCTGGTAAATTCTTGTAAGTTCTTATGCGAAAAGTGGTTTGTTTGTCTGAGTCATGCGGGGGGTCTTAATTTTCGTGACATCACTCACGCGCAGCGCTATTGTTATGCTTTAATAACCCTTTTCATGTTTTGATGATGGTGTGCAATACATTTCAAAATATTATTTTGCATATTACCGGTATAGTTTTTTCATACAAGTATAGAAAGGCAACTTCAACTTGGGAGACTGATTAATTTTGCAAGTTTAATTAAAAGCATAATAATAATACGAATAATAATAATAATGTATTATTACAAGTGGAAAACTTGCATGCCATATATTTGGGATGCACTCAGCTGAAAGTATATTGTGAAAGCACAGCAAGTGTTAAATGCATCTATCATCTATATCAACAACAACAACAACAACAATTTTTTATTTGTACTTACAGTGGCAGATTACATGGGTCGGATGAAAGTAAACAAGTTATAAAGTAACCAGGCACCCGAAATAACTATAAGGAGCTAATCTAGTCGGGTGCCCATTAAATCATAGAGTTAATTTTGCAAGTCAGAAAAAGGCGAAAATTCAGCAAGCACATAACATTAAATACGTTGAATAACTAATTAAGGTGATAATAAATACACACGCAACACACAATATACACACAAACAAACAAAGTTACTATTAGTAAGCAGGATGTGGGTCAAAACAGTTATATTTAGATTATTAATAAAGATTTAGAAGTTTGTCTTTAAACTTTCACTTGAAGCAGCGAAAGCTCAAAGATTTTATAGATTCATCAACAATGTTCCAAACTTTGGGGCCAAGATATCTTATATTAAATTTTCCATAATTTGTACGAATCTTTGGAAATGATTGTATGTATTTACTAAGTTGTATTATTCATTTACATGTATAGATCAGGTTTCAATTGACTGTAGTAAAACCAAAACCAAAGCAATTACAATGAACCAGTTACTAGCTAAAGTAAATACTGATTGGTGTCACTGGCATGAGAAAGCAACCAATCAGGAGGAAAAGTAAACGCAATCGTGGATTGATGGCGTGACGGACCAAATCCAAAACTACGATTGGTTTTACTCTGGAATTTGATTCGCTGACTGATTACAAAACATTTTCACAGCCAATAGAAAACCTAAGTAAACACAAAACCAAAGCAAACACTGAAAACTATAGACACTCAATTGGAACCTGCTCTAATATCCAATCATTAACTCCTTTTATCTGTTAATTACCTAATACAGCTAACCACAACCTTTATTGCTCCATTTTTCATTTTATCAACAATGACTGTTTAGCAGACTGTCAAATTTATGTCATATATGTGTACTTTATACTTACATGTAAAGGTAAATCAATTAAATATTTTGGTTTGAATTCCTTTGATATATTTTGCACTAGCACATAGTTTATTAGCACTTATTGCAAGATTCAAGTATGTTACAAATGTACTTAATATATTTTGACTTCTTAGTTTTCCATCGATTAAATGCATGTATGTACAATGTATACTGTATGCTGTAACAAAATCAGAGATGTTATTACAACTACATTGTAACAATTAAAAATACCACAGAGTTAAATAAAGAATTCAATTATTTTGAAAATTATGAGTGGACATGCACTTAATAAATTTTAAGGAATCACCCCTGTTTTCTAAACAGGATTTGAGCAAATAGAAAATCAATTTAAATTAATCCTGCAAGATCTTTTAAAAACTTGTTAAGGACTTATAGGATCTTGTTAAAGTCTTACTAGATCTTGTTGATATCTTACACAATCTTCTCACTGATATTAACAAGATCTCGTAAGATCTTAACAAGATTCTGCAACTTAGATGTTAACAAGGTCTTAAAAAGATCTTGCCAAGATATTAGTGAGATCTTATATAAAAACATGCAAGATCATGCCAAGTTTCTGCAAGATCTTAACAAGATATTGCAATTTTTTTTATAAGATCTTACCACAATCTTGTAAGTTCTTAATAAGATCTTGCCAAGATCTTACAAGATCTTGATAAGATATTACCAAGATCTTGGCAAGATCGTGTGAATATTTTAACAAGATCTTGTAAGATCTTGCCAAGATCATATAAGATCTTACCAAGATCTCAACAAGATCTTGTAAGATCTTAATAAGATAATGTAAGATCTTATCATGATCTTGTAAGTTCTTAATAAGATCTTGCAAAATCTTGGCAAGATCTTACATATTAATGTAAAGATTTGAACAAGATCTTGTAAGATCTTAACAAGATCATGTAAGATCTTGTAAGATCTTGCCAAGATTTTGCAATATCTTATTAAGAACTTATAAGATCTTGGTAAGATCTTATAAAAAAACTTGCAAGATTTTGTTAAGATCTTGCAAGATCTTGCAAGATCTTGCAGAAACTTGGCAGGATCTTGCAAGTTTTTATATAAGATCTTACCAAGATCTTGGCAAGATCATGGCAAGATCCTGGTAAGATCTTGGCAAGATCTTGGTAAGATCTTGGTAAGATTCTGAACCTGGGCTTGCATGTCTAACAGTCATGTATTTATTTCTGACCATGTTGGAAAGAGCCTGGAAGAGAGGATGATTGTGGATATTATTCCTTGTTCGATGTTGCTTGAATCAATAATGATGTCTAATGATATATATCAAAATTCATGGTATTACATATAGCTTGCAGAAAAGAGCAAGTGCTTAACTTTTCTACTTGCAATACATGAAAATTAACTTACATTTAGCAAGTAAAACATCCGAAATTTGAGGCCTGTGTATGGGATTGGCTGGTTTTGCCTGGTGTGACATTTTGTATATTGCAAAACTGATTATCACGTAGAGAGAATTTATACTTGTAAGCTTACTTTGACTTTGAATACATCATTTCCTTTTACTTTAGTTAGATCTATTTTACAAATGCACAACTTGTGTTAGTAACATGAACATCTATTAATCCTGTAAGTTCTCAAGTAGAAAATGCAAGTAGTACAATAATATTGTAATTGAAAGTAAAACTTGTTGGCTCATATTTCATGAAACATTCATACAGTCCTAGCTAGTAGTACAGTCCTCTTTTCAGCTTACAACTTGCATATTTTATTTGAGTGTACTGAACAAAATTCATAACACATCTACATGGACTTACTGCTGTCATTATAATGTAGTTGACCTTGGAAATTAGTTAAAAGACATGCAACTGTCCATAGCTGGTTAGCAGATCCTACAACTTTAGGTGGGATTACAGCATCAAAGAAGTGGAATTCCTTTATACGCATTATCGCTTGTTCAATGTGAACCCTCAGATTATGAATTTGCTTGCTGGTTTCTATTTGTCCCTTTGAAAGTACTTGCCCTTTCTTGCCCAAAACTACTGGAATAGCGATATCACAACCCAGGGGTGTAAGAAGATCTTGAATTTTGTATTGTGTGTCTGCCAGGATCTGATCTCCAGGTTCCAGCAGATCCAAAAGCCCAGATAATTTTGTCAGTTCCTTGTCTGATATAGAACCAGCATATAGTGAGCTAATATGAGAAACCTCACCTGATGGGGTAATAAACACGTTTCCCTTGAATGTTGTATGGCTCTTGTATGATGAATAACATTCTGAATGTATTACTAAACTTGATGGAGCTTGCACTTTGACTTTGGATGCATGAAGGATCCCTCTACATCTGGGGTACAACTTCCTAACAATGATAGGCATGTTTTCCTGGATCAGATCCCTTGATTGCCAAATGGGCCTGCTTCCCAGTGTAAAGTAAAGAAAGTTTGCCCAAGTAATAATGGTTTGACTGATGGCTGTTACAGATACTCCAAATTTGTCTGCTAACTCCAAATCAAATGAACCAAGGCGTAGCTTTTGCAGAAACAATAAGAATTGCTCAAAGAGACCAAGTTTACATCCAAATGCATTATGTAGTACCCTCTCTTCATCATCTACAGTGTGCTTTCTTGGCTTCATACGCTGTGTCTGGGACCATGTTATCATGTTTTCTGCAGTGGGTTTCAGTGCTTCGAATGTGGCCTTAAGAATTTCATAGTTAGGAAAACCAGTAAAGAATTGTACATAACCATCAGGTTTTGTTGATAGTGAACCCATGCTGTATTTTGTTGTAAGTTTTCTCACAGTTTCTTCTAGTTCTTCAATTCTTTTTGTGGCTTCCTCTAGCTTTTGTTCAACAGAGAGTGGATGAGGTGGCTCAAATGCAATATAATCATGCCCGTTTACTGATGGATGAAATGTACTGCTTTGGATTAAGGTGGATGAACCTGTACCACTATGCCTGTCAATATCGTCATATCCAGTGCTATCACATGGGTTTCCCCATATCCCAGGAGGATATCTCGACTTGGTTTCGTCTTTCATCCGGCATTCAAAGATAGAAGGCACAGCACCTTGAATCAATTTCATTCTACCACACAAAGTCTTCTTAATTTCGTCCTGTCTAAAATGTGCAGAGCACACAACAGTCTCCTTCGTAATCTGTGACAAGCACATTACAAAATGATAAATACATAACATAAATTGCCACATTACGATTTATCTCAATATTGGCAACCGTGCTCATGACATTTCACAAAGGATCAGTCGCATAATCAAGTATTATATTTATAAACGGGAGGAAGTAGTGTTTACTCACTCTAAAATGTGGACCGACATCTCTTCGTATCTTAATTATCCATTGCTTTCTGAGATCCTGATTTGAAGGGAATCTGTGAAATGATTCAGTTGACCTCCCTTTGCGGCTGTTATTCGTACAGTTTGGAACACAACAGTGGTGATTTACCATCTTTTTTAACTTCGTACCTTGACCTTGTAGTTGTACTTTAGGACCAACTCGGTAGCCTCGCCTTCAATATAAGGCTGAGAAGCCACCCATCTGGCCAACCTCGTTCCCAGGGTCTTCCGCGCGCCCTCCCTCTTGTAACTGACGTTCGCGAAATAATAATTGGTGATGTCGTCTGTTGCGTTGCACGTTAAAAAAAATGTTGAATACAATAAAATAAACTTTATTTAACGAGGGAAAAGACGTATTAACCATGAAAGTGATCTAACATACGACCCTCAAAAAAATTATAACAATAATATCATTACTAAATTAATATAATATAAAAAAACGTTTTTGCCGTTCTAATAATCGCTCCTAATCTCCTAATGATAGTGTCTAGTTCTCTTCCGCGTATCAGGCGTTTTTTTTTTTATCCACTTTGGCGAGTCACGGGTAAAAATGGCTTCTTCTGGCGAGACTTTATTGGATTCAACAGTGGCTGGCAGTAGCTCAGCAAATACAGATATCTTCGTTTGGTTAGCACAGATTATCACTGGATATGCTGATGGGGATAAAATGTAAAATCCATGCGATTTTCGTGAAAATATCGACCCAAACTGATGAGTGGCTTTCAACCCGAGACTTGGATCGAGTTCGTTTCCTTCCTTCCAATTCTGTAGGGTAAGGGATTTAAAATTCGCCCAAATTCGCTGAAACTGCGTACAGATACAGCCAAGACACAGATGAGGGACATAGGACATTCTCGAGGCGTTTGTGCACGTGTACGAATACTGCGCGATCTCGACCATCTCGATAAAAGTGCTCCAGAAACCCTGTATATAACACGAATAGCTAAACTGTGAGTCTGCGTATTTAATTGTTATGGGTGATATTTATGGTGTTAGGTAACTGAGTATGGATTCGAATCGTTTTAATAATTTATTGCCCCATTTCTGATCACCTGTATCGTTCTCATCTTCTTCATCTGTTTCTGGAAGTCTTGTGTATTGCTTCCTTTATTTCTTGTTAAACACGAAGTTCCGGTATATAAAGGGAGCCCGGCCAGGAGTTTGTTACCCTTCAGTTGTCAATCAACCTTTGTAGAGTAAACTGATCTCTGTGATGCTTCGCTTGAGTGCGCCCTACTGATTGCTTATCGCGCGAAATTCAAATGAAACACAAAAATGTTTAACTTCAGGGCTACAGAGTTCGTAAACAGTCATAAAATACCACTGACAGTCATAAATTCATAAATGGACAACTATATTCCCTCTGGTCACTTTTTTGTATGGTTTGTTTACTTTTAAACCTTAAAACTCTAGCATTTCAAAGGAGAGGCTGATATGCTCGCTTGCTTTCTGGCAATCCCTTTATCAGTAGGACGACACGAATTTTTACCAAAAATACAATAGAATACAACACATTATCCTATAAATATTATATTTCAGCCAATCAGAGCTCAGCTTTACTATGGAATACAGGGCGGTATTTAATGGTTTTTCTATGAAATACAGAGCGGTATTTCATGGCTAGGTCAAGGCCAATCAAAATGCAGGAAATTTCGCGCCATTTCTTTATTAGCCAATAAGAATTCACCATTTTGAATACATAATTAGTCTGCAGACGTGCGCGGCCGCCATTCGAAATTTGTTTTTCCGGCAAGAAAATTTGCAGTCTATCGTCTGGTAAGTTACTTTGTTTTCGTGATAAATCTTTTTGTAAATTTGTTATTTATAGGATAATATGGTTATTTCATGGTTTTCTATGGAATACTGGCGGAAATTTAACTCGAAATTCATATTATTTTGGTATACAACTCGCCTAAAGGCTCGTTGTATACTAAATAATACAAATTTCTCGTGAAATATTCGCCCGTATTCCATAGAAAACCATGAAATAACCAGTAAATACAATTCAATACAACAATAGAACGCAACACAATACAATACAATAGAATACAATTTGGTAGCAATTCGTGTCGTCCTACATGAAGGGACGGCCTGCTTTCTTCATTGCTCAGCAATCTGAATTTTAAATTTCGAGCTCGCGATGCGTGAAAAGAGGAGGGGCTAACCTATTTATACAAGAACTTCGTGTTTAACGCATGAGAACAGACATTGTTATGGAAATCTCTTGAAGAAAGAACCTTTTTCCAAAGGATTTGAGATGGGACAACAAACAGAGCAAAGCAAAAGGTCTATAGATGGTTTGCACTCAATCCCCAGAGATTCAAATGACAAAGGGCATGGCGGCCATGTTGGTGTACAGAACAAAAGAAGCTAACGAAGAATCTATTGTTAACTGTACACCAACATGGCGGATATGACGTAACGTACAAAGGGTCTATTAGAGAGACAATAGACCAGTTCGCGGTTAATTCCGACATTTTGAAAGGGGTGCAACGGTGATTTAAAGGATGTAGCTGTGCTGGGAAGCGCGTGCAATCGTGTTTTACTTTTCAGTTTGCCACACATTTGTCTGTAAATTTTCCCGCGGATTTTGACTCGTTGTTACAGACAATTGTATGGAAAAGCACGCTTCCCAGCACAGCTACATCCCTCAAATGTTGATATTTCAGAAATTCAATTTTACGGAAATTAATTGGCATCGGATTCCCATGCAAACACTGTATTTCGCGCCATGTTGGCACCCATACTGATACATACATAACCTTTATTTATACACGGCAATCGCATTCATTTACATCAAATGATCTTCCTGGGAGCAACTTTAGTAGGTATCACTACTCTAGTTTATTTCAATAATTTATTAAAAACGACTTAATTTTTTTTTTTTTTAAAGCATTTAAATTTGGTTGACGTCTTACTTCTACAGGGATCTTGTTCCATAGGACAGTTCCTCTATAATGCAGGCTGGATTTTGCAGCCTCAGTTCTTGGTCTAGGAATATGCTAGTTTGATGTAGAATGTCTAAGGATATACGAGTGAATACTTGAGACATTCATAAAAATCCGTCTCAAATAATGATGGGGAAAGATTGTTATAAATTTTGTACATGATTGTAGCCAGTTGGCAGTTGTTTTATCGTCCTGTGTTCCCAGTGAAGCTCATCAAATAATTCACCTTGATCGAATTTCGTAATCAGAAAAGGTAATAATTTTGGCAGCCCTATTTTAAAGTGCAACTAACACCTTTTACAATTTTTATCCATATGAATATTTGAAAGGTTTTGAGTACTTCTGCGAAGAAATTTTTGGCTTACATAGAATACTCTATGTTCTATGCTTGTTTGAAATGGTAACAAATTGACCTTTCCTGACCCATGACCGCGTAAGAAAAAGACTGGGTCGATTCTTGATCTTACGTCATCTAATTCTTTCCACTTTGCAATAATTTGAATAAATATTTAGCTGCTTTCGGTCAAGACCTAAACCAACCTAAAGATTTAGAAGTGACACCATAGATTTTAAGTTTTTCTAATAGAATATCATGGTCTATGGTGTCAAAAGCTTTTTTAAGTCTAAAAATATCACACCATTCTAAAGGTTGTTATCGATATTCCAAAACCATTCATTTGTCGCCTCTAATAAAGCAGTTGTTGTAGAGAACATAGGCCTAAAGCCAGACTGAGATTCCGTTAATAAGTTATTATCATTTAAGTACTTATAAAATTTATTACAAACTACTCTTTCAATTAGCTTGCTCACTATAGGCAAGACTGAGATAGGTCTATAGAGTTATTGGGATCGATCTTGACGCCTTCTTTAAAGATTGGTCAAGTTCAAGTTTATTTTACACTATTTTAAAGAAATTACAAAATAAATAAATAAAAGTACATAATTTAGTGCGAAATACAGAACATAAGTATGTTTAGAAAATAAAGTGTCAGTGTGCAGTGAACGAAGTAGTTAATGCTTTCGAGTTGTTCACTGCTTACATTAAAGTAGAATGGAAAACTGAGCTTAAAAATGTAGAAAAAGATCTAATTTACATTGTATCGATATATAGAATCAATATTTGTGAAGTCGAACTTAAGTTTGTTAAAAAGGACACACCCACAAAAAAAGAAGAGAGAAAAAGAAAGAAATTAGATGGAAGAATTAGATGGAAGAATTAGGAGAGACTTTGTAAGTGAAGGAGGCTTTATACTGTTTTTTTGATTGGATAGACTCTAGCTAGTTTCCAAGTATCGGAATGTTTTGTGGTAATGGAAAGGTTGATTATAAAAGTTAAGCTAGGAAAAACTATCGGGTGCAGCCTCCTTTAGTAAACGAGCCGATATATATTACAAAGCCATGTAACACTGGCTTTGTTACATGGCAGCTTCTGAATTAAACTAGATATTTCCTCACATGATGTTTCAGCATAATTAAAAGTGTGTTCTGTTGGGGTGATATAGTCAGTAAACTTAATAGGTGTATCTGGGATTTCTGAGGCTAGAGAGGGTCCAATTTTGGAAAAAATGTAAATTAAGAGCCCTTTCAAATGTCGGAATTAAACGCGAACTCCTCTCATCCAATCAGAATTGAGAAGTTTGTTGAGTATGTGATAGGCCTTTTGCAAGCAACAGTCACGTGCTGATATATCACTTCAATAACGAATGAATTGAGCTCGTGATCCCATGGGAAATGCTTTACTGGATGGCAAACAATCTTCAAAAATGCAGTTTTAGAAAGCCCAACAATCGATTGGAGGTGGAAAATAGCATTTACAAACCGGTTTTGCTAATAACACTACCGATCAGGTACAAGTGCCTGTAAATGAATGAAGTCAGATAATGTTTGCCACCCAGTACAACCACGTGTTTGTATCCTGCACAAGGCCCATTCACCATATATAACTTGATAGAATACGATTTTATATTAACCAACATAGTTTAGAAAATGTATCGAACGAGGCAATAGCCCACTTCCGCGATATGCTTTACTTGTCACGCACAAAGGTTTCACTACGAGGCACGGAGCCTTGTATTGAAACCTTTGTGCGTGACAAGTAAAGCATATCGCGGAAGTGGGCTATTGAGATTTGTTAAAATACTGTCTCATAATTTAACTTCAAACACAAACTTCCATACAAACTACAGTAAAACTGTGAGCATCTCAACCGATTTGTTTATTGTTCTAATTTGGTATCGAGTGCGCATACGTGATCTTATTAGTGCCAAACTATTAAAATAGGAGAGAACAAGCGGATAATTTACAGTGTAAAGCGAATTTTTAAGCCTTAGAAGAGATATAAGAAACACAGCTAAGCTGGAATTCAGAGTGGATCGAACGTTTTTGAGTTTGACCAATCAAATCGCTGAACGGTATACGACTAATGAGAACTATTAGTATTTTTAAGCGTTCTCTAAGACATAAATTACTACAGAATGTTATTGATTAATATTTTCCATATACATTAGTCCTTTATTGTGTGTACATAATCATTGTATATAGTTTATATAGATATAACATTAGTTAATTAGATATTTAATTGTAATTATCTCTGAAAAGCCCCACTGGGGAGTGGATAATAAATGTATGTATGTATAATGAGATCGAAACACTGGATGAAACACACCGACACATAAACTTTAATAGTATGGATTTTAACTTATAAATCTTTGTGAGAAAAAAATCCTGTTACTAAAAATGCGAAATCCAATAATGATGAAGGCTTTTAAACTAAAAAATTATGTGTCTTTCTATCCGGCTCAATGCCGGATGAATAGGAAATCCTATAAATTTAAAGCACCTGTTACAAGTTTAATTTACCAATTGGCAGCTCCAATGGCTCCAGTTCCTTTGACATAAAATCATATTTTCTAACTTTAAATGATAAAGACAATTCTAAAATTCGTTTAAGTTTACAGCCTGACGATGATCACTCAAGGCGGCAGTAGATTAATTCCAGTATTGCTGTTAGTGTACTTGATGAAATGGAAGCATTAATGTTCAACACAATTAACAAATATTCACTCGAATCCATAAACGTTTTAATGCTTGAAATATTAAAACGGAGCACTCATCCGATAACCGAGTGTGATGTAAGCGCGACCGGATTAAGAATCTACAAATAACGAAGAAGAACAATTGCAACGAAGAAACCGTTTTCCCGGCTACTAAGGCCACTATTTATTTAAAGCGAGCTATAAAAACATATAGCATTACCAAGTAACAGACTATCGGGAAACTCGCAATCTGATTCGCCACTCGACCATCGACTATCGATCAGATAGCTGGTACTGTCGAAGACTCGCCAGACAGTGCGCATGCGCGCAGACAAAATTCACGCAGGAAGTCTCTTATATTGCGCTGGTTTTAAAAGTATTACAATATTAGTCTTTTGGCTAAGTTTGAAATAACTTAACTATGCTAAAACAATTAGATGTAATCTCTCTTTTCGTTTCTATTTATTTTGATAGTTTTCTCGGAATTTCCTGACACCCCCTAACCATCAACCAATCAAACCTCGAGCTCGCAGCCTAATTGTTGATAATAAATAAATGATTTTTTCACAGTGTCGCGGCCTCCACTACTCCAGTTCGAATTTGAATTTAACATTCATCAGTAAGCTTGATTGATTCTTGTGCATTACGGTGGACAAAAGTGTCTCTATGTCTACTACAACACATCGAACTGGAATTTAGAATTAATATTTTCTATATATTTCATTCGTGTTTGTGTCACTACGGTCAACAACTGAACTTTAAGCAGTTGGACGGCAGAGCAATGCTGGAGAATAAAACTCAGTATTCCTGATAGTTTGACTAAAGGCTAATTGGATAAGAAAAGGGAAAAATAGAACAGTTCCATTGATGTTATCTGATTAGTGTTCTTTAAGTCGGCTCAAATCATGCTTTTTAAAAATTACGATAAAGTGAAGGATGACGATTCATCTGGAATCGATAGCGCATCGCCTTAAGTTGGCAATGCAGTATATATATATATATATACATTATATATATACACTGAAACAAAAAAACTCTGCAAAAGACTTACATATATCATATATATATATCCTTTATATTTCCATCAAACTTTCTTGACAGTTGTTGCTTTGGTAGACACAAAGAGACATAATAGGCTTTGTTTTCCTTTGTGTTTGACGGTAACGAAGTAGCAAGTTCAACCGTGATTTTGGCCTGCAATGTTTTGATCACACATTTTCAAGAGCAAAAGCGGTAGCCGGTCAGTCGCCTTTCTTTTGTTGCTCAATAATCTAAGGGCCGGTTTACATGACGCGTTTACTGCTCCCGGGGCAAGATGTGTCACGAGTTGAAAATGAGTTATTTTGTGTATGACTTAATCCCTCATAACATTACACTTTTTACAGGGAATGATCATAATCCAACTATAAAGAAATTTGATAAGAAATATCGCCGCGGGATTAAACGTGCATGTCATGTAAACAGGCCCTTAGATGAGTACCACTGACTAGCATTTCTGCGAGATTAGGACAACTCATTTGATGAACGCCCTTAAATGACGTCATTTCAAGGATATGTAATGCTTTTTAAAGCAATACTACGACCATAAATCGCCTAAAAATGGTTGACCAAGATTTAAGACACTTTACTGCGCCCAAATAAATGATTTCTGGCTAGAGCTTATAGGCACTTTAACTCGAGCCACTTCAAGAATTTAAACAAAATGTCATAACTTTTAAGATTTTTGCCAAATTCTGCTCAAATCTTCACAAACAGCTAGTACACAATTTACAGATCCAACTGATAATGTCACAATTTGACCCGATCACACATACTAATGACGTATTGTGACGTAAGTCAACCCCACTTTTTTGACATTTTGAGCCGGCAGTACTCGAAATGTAGTTGAACGATTTTTTTCAAACAACTGGAAACTGTTCAAACTTATAACACACATATACAGTGCAAATTTTATCGAAATCCCTTGGGCGGAATTGGCCAAAATTTGGGCTCTGAATTTCTCACCTTACTAACGTTGTCAAAATTAAAAGGACCGTAGCTTTCTGTCAACGGAAGTGATTAGAATCCATGCTGGTTAAAAGTATTTCCCAAAGCTTAGTAAATCTTGATAGCAAACAAAAGTGTGTAACAAAAGTGTGCTAGAAAAGTGGAAAAATTGCAAAAAATCTACAAATTTCAGGTTTTCAAAAAAGCCGCTCAAGAGAATTTTTTTAACGTTTCTGAGCTATAAATTCAATCATTCATAAGAGTAATACACCAAATCCTATCGCTGAGAAATATCTACAATTGGATATATAATTTTTCAAAGAGGAGTTTTTCTGGAGTTTTTTTTAGGAAATCTGAAATTTGTAGATTTCGAGGTTTTGCCATTTTTCGACTTTTTTACTCTCGAAACTAGAAATATTCACAACCCTTTTTCTGTTTTCGCTAGTACAATTATATTTGGCATCAAGATTTTGTAAGCTTTGGGGAATACTTTTAATCAGTTTGGATTCTAATCACTTCTATTGACAGAAAGCGACGGTCATTTCAACTTTGATAACGTTTGTAAGGTGGTGAGAAATTCAGAGACCAATTTTGTGTTGTTTTCAAGAAAGAAATCATTCGACCAGATTTCGAGTAATGGCTCAAAATGTCAAAAAAGTGGGGTACACTTACGTCACAATTACGTGAATTGTAGGTCAAGATTTTGACATTATCAGTTGTATCAATAAATTGTGTACTATTTGTGAACATTTGAGCAGAATCAGGCACAAATCTTAAAACTTATGACATTTTGTTTAAATTCGCAAAGTGGCTTCGGAGTTTCAATCGAGAACATTAAACGCTGCACCGTTTTTTAACGAAATAAAAACTAAAATATCCTTCGTTCATTTCTATATTATTAAATTATGGGTAGATGGGTGCAAAAATTTGCATATCAAACAATTGTTGTCGTTCAGAGTAATATTTGGACCTGACTAGATGCTAGTGAGGCATACGCTCATCCTTTTTAAATTTCGCTATCGAATCTTCAAATAACGATTCCATTGTTTTAATCGCACTTCCTGTAGCCTACGTTTTATCCGCCTCTCTTCTGCCGGCTCGCTACACTTCCTGAACGTCTTCTAGTATTCGACGATCCGTCCTGCTTTCCAAATATGGAATATATTGACCATATATGGAATATCACAGGGAGCTCTCAGGAACGACACTTTTCTCAATAAATTGTTTGATATGTGTAGTAGTACTAATAAAAAAAATCAAAACTAATTATTTTGGTTCAACACGGCATCGGGTAGAATCTCATTGTTTTAGGCGACATCGACTCTCGACCACTAATGAGAAGAGAGATATGAATAATTATGATACGCCTTATTAGATATTCAGCCAAGAGCTTGTGATTGGCTGCTAGGGAATCCTTCCGGGAATACCTCATTTCCATGCTGGCTCTTGGACCTGTCAATTACTGTCATCTATCTTGTCATGGGACTAACTGAAATCCCAAAGCTCGTTAAGAGATTTCAATAGACCTTGGGTAAATAGCTAAATCGGTAAAAGTAAAAGATCACCGCAAAATCAATTCGCCGTGGCTACTTGGATAGCCTTCCCCGCAGCTCTTCTTAGTGGGGATGTAGGTAGGAGAGAACTCCTAAGAAGAGCGGGGGATAAGTATTGCCGCGCGAAGTTTGCAAACCTATTTCGTTTGGGTTCGACGTTTGACTTATGTCAAAATTAAAATGAAGTATCATGTATGTCTGCATTTAGAGCTTATTCGAAAAGCCTAAGTGAAATTTAAAAAGCTTTATTTTAGTGCCATAGTTGTGAAACTAGTTAAATAAAAGTGAACCTCAGCATTGTTCGCACGAGCTATCCGAGCGAAAGATTTCAAACTCCATACAAGATAGTAAACGTTTTTTTAACTCTTGAAACTAGCTGCATCGGCGTCGCGAGCAAAAGATTTTGAACTCTAGAGAGAAGCTACACGCCACCGCGCACTGTTTGCTTGCTTTGCCTCCCTTGCAGTCGCTATCGAGTTGAAATGATTCGTAAGATTGGTTTTACACGGCACGAGAGCGTATTTCTTTCACTAAAGACTTTGCTCTTTTATGGCTTTCGGCGTTCGCCGTGGTAGTCGCGAAATCTTGGAAATGAGCAATCCCAAAATTAAATAATGGCTTGCCTGCCTCTTTTGCCGGTTTAGCTTCTTTGAAAAAAAAATTAAATGAAGTAGAGCTTTTTTTGTGAGGTTACAATTTCTAGAGGAGGATTACAAGTCGGGTTTCAGCACAATGGCTCGCCTGCCTCTTTTGATTTCTTTGACAATTTAGTCGCCGGCGTGCCTTTGTCTAATGGGTTTTAGATCCATGCGTTTGCATGTTAATTGAGGTTACATGGAAAATTCAATAGGTAATTAGCGGCATTGTGCCCAGTAGAGAGGAGGCGGAGATACAGCAGTTCAAACGAGCGGCCGCGAATCGCTTGGAACCCAAATATGGCGAGCGCAGTCCAGTCAATAACATGGCTTCTAGAAAAGTTCACTGCGATATGAAACATTATCAACAGAACTCTGCCAAAATATAGACATGGTTTACTGAGACATTAAACAAACTTTTGCCGTTTGTAGCATAAAAATCGAGCGAGATTTGGACGAGAAAATCAAGCTGAAGTCACAGGAATAGCTTTTTCTCATACAAATAAATCTTGAAAACACGGACTTTCGTTGTCGAATGGATATGATTTGCTTTTACCGCAAAGTTCAATTATTGCGCGCAAATTGTTTATTATAATGTCGTCTTTAAAATGCCGTGTGTAGCATACGTATACCGCCAGTGAATTTGACGAAATTTGAGGATTCACTGACACTACTTCAGCTTTTGGGGCCGTTTTCTTTGTTACAATTGACACTCGCTTTCGAATTTGCCGCTGGCAGCTAATTAAAGTGGTATAATAAGTCCCGGATGTGTCGCGTCATTCTGCCCGATGGGGTATTTTGGATCAGTTCAAAAGCCGCAATTTTCTTGCAATAACGATTCGGATATACTTTAAAGTGATTTCTGTATAAAAAGAGACAAAATAACTCATTTTCCTCTCGTGACACATTTTGCCCCGGGATCAGTAAACGCGTCATGTAAACCGGCCTTTAGATTATTGAGCAACAAAAGAAAGGCGACTGACCGGCTACCGCTTTTGCTCTTGAAAATGTGTGATCAAAACATTGCAGGCCAAAATCACGGTTGAACTTGCTACTTCGTTACCGTCAAACACAAAGGAAAACAAAGCCTATTATCTTTCTTTGTGCCTATCAAAGCAACAACTGTCAAGAAAGTTTGATGGAAATATAAAGGATATATATATATGATATATGTAAGTCTTTTGCAGAGTTTTCTTGTTTCAGTGTATATATATATATATATATATTCCCCTCAGTAATGATTTAAGGTAGGGTGTAGCGTACTTACATTCAAATGCTCGTTCACTATGAACACTACCATCCACAGGAAATAGAATAGTTTGACGGTCAGACATGTTTCGATGTTCTCTCGCTGTATAAATGAAAGTTACCGTTCACTGATACAAAGTCCAGGTGGTCTGTTGTGCGTTCTAGCAGGCTCTGGTTCTAGCTAACACACTCATCAACCCATGCCATACTCCACTTGTGTTAAGTTCCACTCAGTCAATTATTTCTGATCGTGCAGGCTGCTTCGAGGGTCCAATACCGCTAACAGACAATGACTGTGCAAGAAAATATTACTAATGTCTTAAGCTAAGTGAAAGTGTCAAAAGATGAGAATATTCCGCCCACTCTCATTCAGTGGTGAAATCTGATTCGTTGCTGTATCTGCCGTACGTTATATTATATAGTGATCTTAAGCCGCCTTGGAGTTCACGGGCTCTAACTGGCTGCTTACGTTCCGAGCAGCTGTCAGTCAGTCATTAGTAAAAAAACATATATACATTAAAAATACAGAGAAGGCGCTGTTATTCTAGCTACGAACGGCTTAAAGACTTAAGATATCGGATTTTATCAAATAAAATTTAAAACCAATATGGAAATCCCCATCACTGAAAGAAGCAAAGTGCAGGTGTGAAGTTTCAACACGGGGTGGGGTGGGGAGGAGGGGGTGCGTACTACCACGTATAATCCATATACTAGGTATATTATATGTGCTGCGGGATAGGATATGGTTAGCCTGCAGAACAGGCGCTTCGAGGAGAGTACTCAAAAGTACGTCTTGCGAGCGAAGCCAGTTCATTCCAACACCGAGGGCCTGTTTCGCAGGCTAGGTATGGTTTTCGAGGTGCCGATCCCTTAAAATAGGCTCTCAGTCTCATATTTTGTATTATCATCCTTAAATAAATATCCGATCCTTAAATAGGGTACGTTTTTTCTTTCCCCTAACTCTTGATTTGCAGTATAATGCATTTGCTCAACGCCCACTAAACGTAACAATCTTCAGTAAACGTAAATCATTGCAGAGTAATTATTTAATCAGTTGTCTCTTAAATTGGGTCTCACATTTCAACTTTAGGTCTTGGCAAGGGTACCAATTTTCCGATTTTTCACTCTTAAATATGGTCAGGGTTTCGATATCTCCGCGGCACACCCCTTTCCTAATTAAATTTCCAGGAGTACGCCGCCTCTCCCCCGGCCCCGCGGATTTCAAACGTTAGCCCTTGCTCAGAGTAACAGAGGGAACGTAATTATCAACATCCAAGGTTTGTTACTGAAATGAAGTTACGCTTCGAGATAAGGCAAGAACGAATTAAACGTTTAATCCTAACCGTCATGAAATGACTTCAGCTAATATGTATAAAGAGCGCGCGGTTCCGGCTATGGTATTTTATAATATAACCCAGATAGTACGAGCATTCTGATTGGCTTATAGACTCAAAAATGTATGGTCTATTGTGCCAGTAAACACATAGAAATCGGCACGCCTGTTGCGTTGTGTCGTAGTTATATCATAAAAGCTAAGCAATAAACCACACCTTTGAATGTGTTTACTGGCGAAATAAAGCACTTGGGATGTTGGGAGAATACCTGAAATGCTTGAAAATCACGCGCCTTTGGCTTGTTTACACTGGTAACTGAACATTAGTCGTATTGTTTTTAGATTTGTCATCTTCCGCTTTAGCAATAAGTCAACATTAAAGAAATTATACCCGCAAGGAAGGAAGAGGAAATATTGGTCGGCGTATGCCTTTTGAGATGGAAATTCTAAGTAAAATCCTACCTTGGCATAATAGAGGTAATATCGAGGAATATGTTTATCCTTCATTTTCAGTCGAAAAGTAAAGGGGCTGTGTCACGGTAATATTGCTGGTTTGCAAGCGACGTCATAGCCGCCATGTTGGTGTACCTTTAACAATAGATTCTTCGTTAGCTTCTTTTGTTAGGTACACCAACATGGCCGCCATGCCCTTTGTCATTTTAATCTCTAGGGATAGAGTGAAAACCAGCAATACTTTACATTCGCGTTCCGGGCCAAAAACGGCTATTTCCACCGATTTTGATATAAACTAACGAACCTTTCGGCCATGTGGGATGCTTAAACTCAAAGCAAATATGCAAAAATGACTAATAAACAGTGTAAATAAACAGTCTCCAGAGAAAATATTGAAAATCCTTTCAATCAAGCATTGAGGGAGGGAGGTTTAACTGTCTGTATCCAATTAACTCCCACCAACCGAACATGCGCAGTATCATGGCATAGCCCCTTTAATGAAAGGAACATTAAGCATTTTGCGTTTACTATTGAGGATATTTTTTCAGTGGTTCCTATTTTCATCACCTGTGCCGGAACCTCCACAATTTTGTGAAAATAAATTTTATTCAGTCGAAAAAGGTGATCAGTATAAATTATAAAGGTGATCAGTATAAATTATAAAGGTGATAGCCCTGCAATGCTTATCACCTTACTAACCTCAGTTTTCGGTCACCCTTTTAATGGAGTCTAAGATCTTTTCATAAATTTCTCAACGTGGCTGTGGATCTCTGAGGTGAAACAAAGTTGTTTGCTGATAAAAAGCAAAATTCAAAAAGATAATTCTGTCTGACTATCCGCCATTACTGTTCTTTCTTATATTCCAGCATGGCTAATTACCAACAAAAACGTGAGATAACTCTCTATAGGATCAATATAAATGGTCACAAACCAACACTCAATACAGTTTGTCAGTGGTCCTCTCTTTAATGGCACTAGTAGTTTATACATGCACCTATTCCAAAAAAGGTTGTCACTAACGGGGAATGCCAGACCGAAATGGCTTGTGGTTATAAATGTTTAGCCATGCTGAACGATAAACGGCGGTGTAATTCGAAAATCAATCAGAAGGAAGCCATTTATGTTCATCTTAAAGCTTTTGGCTCGAAAAGCAAATGAATTCACCAGACTTTCAACAACGACCACAATCCATTTCGGTCTGGGAATGTCGTTTGTCCGGGACAACTTTATTAAAACAGCTGTATCCACCTCAAAGACAGTTATCCGCAGCAGTACTGCATTCCATGGTGGACCCATGGTGTTATACTGAAGACCGACCTACCCTCTGTCAGTTGTATTCGACGTTTAGTAAAGTTGCTTTACCTTTCTTACCTTAATATTAACCTAATCTTAGCATATCCGTATACATGTCCTTATTTGTGTTCTCTTTATACTATTTGCTAATTAGTTTTTCAACATATCAGTTGTACTAATAGTTGTGCTGGCTATGAGTTTGTCCTCTTTTTCTTCTGTACGTACTTTGAGGTGTCAACAATCGGAGACCATCAAACACGACCCTAAAGGAGCCATCTCAGCCTCCATTTCAGTTGATGCCATAGAAAATGGCCGCCAAGCCAAAATTCGGTTTTATAGTTAAACTCTTCAACTCCAGTGAGAATAATTTGAAGAACTACGTTTGATTTTGATTCAGGATTTGAGACATTCGGATCAGAGCCTGATCACAAGAGTACAAACAGTAGGACTAAATTATTAAGGTCCCTTCTAGGCCTGCCTCCGTCAGTGGACCTACGATTTTAAGTCCTTATCCGAGAAGACGTGAAGGTCTAGCCATTTGTAGTTGTTTCACAATGGCGGGCACCTTCTACTCAGTTATTATAAGACCCTGGATGTTGGTCCGGCCAGGGTATGAACCCGCGACCTCCCGCTCAACAGACGCTCGGTAATCAATAGATCCTGAATACGTACGGTAATCAACAGATCCTGAATACGGACGGTACGGTAATCAATAGATCCTAAATACGTACAATAATCAACAGATACTGAATACGTACGGTAATCAACAGATCCTGAATACGTACAGTAATCAACATATCCTGAATACGTACAGTAATCAACATATCCTGAATACGTACAGTAATCAGCAGATCCTGAATACGTACGGTAATCAACAGATTCTGAATACGTACGGTAATCAACAGATTCTGAATACGTACGGTAATCAACAGATTCTGAATACGTACGGTAATCAACAGATTTTGAATACGTACAGTAATCAATAGATCCTGAATACGTACAATAATCAACAGATACTGAATACGTACGGTAATCAACAGATCCTGAATACGTACAGTAATCAACATATCCTGAATACGTACAGTAATCAACATATCCTGAATACGTAGAGTAATCAGCAGATCCTGAATACGTACGGCAATCAACAGATTCTGAATACGTACGGTAATCAACAGATTCTGAATACGTACGGTAATCAACAGATTCTGAATACGTACGGTAATCAACAGATTTTGAATACGTACGGTAAACAACAGATCCTAAATACCTACAGTAATCAACATATCCTGAATACGTACGGTAATCAACAGATCCTGAATACGTACAGTAATCAACATATCCTGAATACGTAAAGGAATCAACAGATCCTCAATACGTACAGTAATCAACAGATCCTGAATACGTACAGTAATCAACATACCCTGAATACGTAAAGTATTCAACAGATCCTGAATACGTACAGTAATCAACAGATCCTGAATACGTAAAGTAATCAACAGATCCTGAATACCTTAATTTGTTTAATTCAGAATTGGATTACAGGAAAGGAAACTGATAGATTGTGAGGTGCGAAGAGGACGGCTAGATGAGGCGGCCCTTGAATTCACGATCATACTCCAGTAGAGATGTAGATTGTTTTCCCAAGGTAACATATTCTTTTGTCCTGGAGCTAATCCAGCCAGTACCCATGACTTCTCGCACGATAACCAGACCGGCGCTTAACCACATGAGCTAATCAGCATGCTGTTTGGATGCTAACAATATAGTACCAGTATAGTACCAGTATAGTACCAGAGTGTAGTACCAGTATAATACCAGTGTAGTACCAGGTAGTACCAGTGTAGTACCAGTGTAGTACCAGTATAGTACCAGTTAGACCCAATACAGTGTGCAGCAATTTAGACAAAATATGGACACTTTCTTACAGACCCCTCCCCCCAAGGGTCAAGAACCGAACTCTGCTGAAGCATGTTAGCTCGAAAACCTTGATTTTTACCAGAATACGATTTATTTGAGATAAACGTGAGAAAATTGAACCCGTCCAGGCCTGAGGAGCCAATTTAGTTACTAATAAATCTTATATTACATTTTTCAGGTGATGCGTGACCTCACTGAGACACAGATGAAGATGCTCGAGGAACAATACATGGAAGAAGATAGCTTACAGTCAGTTTAATGGGCTGCTGACCCATCCCATAAGTTTGGAGTTTGATTATAATAGACTCATCCGGTTGTTCGAAGTAAGGGTAATCGAGCGGGACTATTGTAATAAAGATGGCGCAGATGGAAGTGGGTTTTAAAGTTTCATCAAACTAAGCCTAAGGGAAAAGAAAAACAACGCCTTGCGCAAGCGCATTCGAAATATTGTGAGGGGTCTTTGCGCGCCTCATGTAATATGGACGCCATCTTGGATTAGGCGCGTAAAGACTACTGGGAACGAAGTTGGCACGGCTTCCAGTAGAACCATTAAATCCTAATGACGTCAAACACTTGAAGGGTTCGATCGTAGTGAGCATGCGCAGTAGGTCACACAGTTCCTTCAAGAGGACCTCGCTTTCGTTCAAAAACAGTATACTCCAAGCTTTTATCTTTGCGCCATAAACGTTATGTAGGGTGTGGCTCAGGGCCCTATCTTCACTGTCCCATTATTTTTATTAATAAACAAGTAAAGATTCCAAACAATTAAAAAACACAAAATAATGCCGCTAATAGACCTTGATTCACACGGCGGCCATGTTTAATCCCAGGAAAATAAAAAAAACCTTTGATTTCTCGTCTAAACTCGTTCTGAAACTGCTCATTGCGAGGTTACGCGTGATATATCTATTGTTTACTCCCGTCTAACCTCGTTCTAAAACTGCTCAGTGCGAGGCTACACGTGGTATATCTATTGTTTACTCCCGTCTAACCTCGTTCTGAAACTGCTCAGTGCGAGGCTACACGTGGTATATCTACTGTTTCGAGCCAACATGGCCGCCGTGTGATAAAAGCCCACAAGTACTTTAAACCTTAAAAATAGTTATTCTTTCCATTTCTTTCCAAGTTATCAAGCTAAGCTTAGTGCGTATATGTCGTGGCCATCTGCACGCTCTCGTATTGAAGAAAGGAAACTGACTTAATCTTCTTTCAATTGATAATAATTCTGACTATTGAAAGAACATGCATCCATTTCAAAAATGAATACCATGACTCTTCTCAAAGACTCTTTGAAAATCTTCGAGTTCTTAGGATTCTTCCTTAGAAGAAAGTAGAGTAGTTTGTAAACTCTGTTAGGCGGTTGAACAAGAGAGACAGACTGTAGATTACCCCTCACGTCCTGATTATATGAGACGAGTTGATCTGCTTTGAAGAGATTTCGGGCCGGGTTAGGGTTGTGCAACAAAGCAGAAAATGTATCAGTCTGTTATAACACTCATGCTGATAATTTGCAAAAGGCAATAATACTTTACAAGTCTGTAAATAAATGATCTCGCCATGTGTACTGTAAGCCCGAGGGTAAGCTACTCCAAAGAATTGTTGGGTTGCATGTGACGTCATCGCCGCCATCTTGGTTGACGTTCGTTCGAGATTTCTTTGTTTGATTCAACCAACATGGCCGCCACGTCTTTGTTATTTGGATCTCTTGATTGCAAGCCAGCAATAACTGAAACTTTTTTTTTTAGAAAATTGGTGCAAGGAATGGAAATGGAATAGCAAGCTCGTTCACAAAGTCTCAGCTCAGAGAATATCTAGTAATATCACTGCGATAAATAATCTAAGAGCTACGACACTCAAGTGTAAGATCATTGGATCTAGACTTGCCACAAGTCGCCTACTTTGAAAACTACTTAGTTTTCGGCGAAGCGACGAATGGATCGTGCGTACTGTATATACGCAATGTCGGCTCGAGGGTCGGCCGGCTGCATACGGTAATATGAACATATAACTAGTCTTCTTTGAAGACTAGTTATATTCATAACTATCATGGAAAGCAGATTTTTAAGTTTTGCATATTTGTTTATTTAGTGCTTAGATAGAAATTTCATAGTATTCTAGTTTTTAAAATTTTATAAATAACAATAAATAAAATAAATGGTTTATTTCACGTCGAAGATACAGCGGAAAGCCGTTACTGGGCATCCCACGCCAGAGGCTTATATCTTATATTAAGTATTACGACGAACTCCAGTTTTGAGGAGGGAGGAAATATGTGACCTATTTTCCAACCCACCCAACTACCCGATAATTATTGCACGGACTCTTATTAAACGGCTTCTACAAGATGATAATTTTCAGAAATTTTGATGAAAAGCGAAGAATTACTTATTTATAGCTATGTCGTGCGTCACTGACATGCGCAGTTGGAACACAGAGCAAAACTACTGGTCTCGGTTGTTGGAAGCAATGGTGACTTTATCCTCAGGATAGCGCTAACTCTGTAATTGTATTCTGTACAGTTTACCCTCGGGTTAGTGATTTAACCCTTGGATAGCGCTAACTCTGTAATTGTATTCTGTTCAGTTTACCCTCGGGTTACCCTCGGGTTACCCTCGGGTTACCCTCGGGTTAGTGATTTAACCCCGGGGTAGCGCTTACCCTTGCTTCGAACAACCAGGCCCAGTTCCCATAATGGTGGGCCGGTCGCGTAGGAATAACAGTGAGCCTTAGAGTCTTTGTGATTGTTCTTTGCTTGCATGGGAGAAAGACCCTGCGTCTTGTCTTATTGAGCTGAGGTTCTCCACATAGGTCTTTATACCGATTTTCACTGTACGAGTGAGGGCCTTTATAAGGATTCATGGTGAAGCCCTTGGTTTTATAAGGAATGACTGGGAGGGTCATTTGAGTGAGAGGCCCAGTGCATAGTGTCCGGTTCATGTGACCAATTATACTCCTTGTTATTTTGTCATTCACACGACGGTACCAAGTATATCAGGCCGTATTTCCGGTAGTTACACTCGAATGGCTTTCATCACCATCTATGGTAAATCCCATTTCTCGAGTGAGCACGCTGGATTTTAGGATATTGTGGAAAGAAAATTTCGCTTTGCAGAATTTATACAATAAACAACTTATTAGTCGGCTAAACATCTGATACAGCTGTGTATTTTTACTAGTCATACGCTGTGCATTTTTACGAGTTATTCGTATTTTGGCTCGCCAAAATGTGAATGACTCGTAAAAATACCGCCATATTAGATGCTTAGCGGTCTAATAACCTGCATTAATCATATACCGCCATATTAGATGCTTAGCGGTCTAATAACCTCCATTAATCATATACTCAACAAAATTACTCGATTCTGATTGGCTGAGAGCAGCCCATGCCAATTTCCGGTTAATTCAGGTCAGTGCAGGAAGTTGACATTCAGTGTTACCATATCAACTTCTTTTTTTAGAAATTCTGTTTCCTGATTCAATGTAATAAACGGCTGCTTTGTCAGCACTTGTATGGTTTCCTTGACTACGTGCGCGTCTTTGCTGTTGTAAATTCATTAGTCAAGAAATGTTTTTAGGTAAATAATTAACAAATAATCGTGTTGTTTTTGTGCAATTAACGGTAGTACGGCTCGTAATATTTCAAAATTTTGAAATACCACTCAGGGCATTTATCGTTAATTGCAACAAAACGAACAGACGATTCTTTGTTAATTATTTACCTGAAAACATTTCTTGACTAATGAATTTACGACAGCAAAGACGCGCACGTAGTCAAGGAAACCATACAAGTGATGTATTGGTCAGTTCTCTCGTGATTTATTAATGAGTTCTTGAATCAAGTTTAAAACCATTATTTTTATAAACTGAACAGCCCTAAATATTCAAATTTGTCTCCAAAGGAAAACCAAATAATGATTTAAAGGTTTTCTTTTGACCGTTCATTATGTTTTGTGAGGTGTTATGCTAAGAACACTGACCAGAAAGAGTGCTATATGTTACTGTTGTGCTCGAATAATTCGTTGCAGCGGCGCTAGGCATCATGATCGACAAAGACCCCCTTGGTAATCATTATATCACATGGTTAGAAAAATAACAGGAGAAATGAAAAAAAGTGCGATTCGTATTTTGTTGTGACGCCGTTGAGTAACAGCAAAACAGATTAAATAACTCGCAGTTTTTTCCTACATGCATACACCTTTTGGTTATAGCAATATTCACTGCACGTCATCCATTGTCCAACCAGAGATCCATGGTTCCTTACACGAAGTGGCGTTGGAACATTAGCATAACAATTGTAATGTTTATAAACACGAGACATCGCTATTAGAGACACCGAAATAAGAGTAATTTAAAGGGGCTATGTCATGGTACTGCGCATGTATCGAGTAATCGCTAGGTTGGTGGCTGTTAATTGGATACAAACAGGTAAACGTCCCTCCCTCAATGCTTGTTTGAAAGGATTTTCAAAATTTTCCCTGGCGACTGTATATATACACTGTCTGTTAGTAATTTTTGCATATTTGCTTTGAGTTTGAGCATCCCACATGGCCGAGAGGTTCGTTAGTTCATATCAAAATCGGTGGAAAAGCTGTTCCCGGCCCGGAACGCGAATGTAAAGTCTATTACCGTGATCCACTGTCCTTTTAGCACCCCTCCCGGGATTCAACATAGCCGCCATATGAGAACAGTCAATAGCCCACTTTCGATCACACCGCGGCAAAACGTCACGCGCATGCGTATTTGCTATTTCTTGTCGGCGTGCGGCCGCCCCAGTTTCCCGCGAAAACTGAAATGAAACAACAGCCACATACCGTGATTTTAAAATTTCTGCTTAAAAGTATCCATTTGTGAATTGTTTTGTCAAAAAAATAAGAAAACTACTTAAAATATAAGCCTAAGACTTTAACAGGTTGAAGTTTTCTTAATTTGTAATTCACTGTGAGTTTACTAAGTTATCAAATTATTTACTAAAAAAGTTGAAACCCTCGGTAATCTGTATATGATAGCAAAGCCTTCGTTATTTTGGCCAGAGGAGCATACCGTTTTGCCGCGGTGCACACAGCGGTCAAACGTCTGCGCATGCGTCAAAAGTCTTGCAACAACAACCTGTTCACACACCCATTTTCAAACCTTGAGAACTTTTTTGGTAAATTACGAAAAAAATTGGTAAACTCACGGTTTGAAGTTTGTTCAATTTTCCGTCGACTGTGAAAATAAAAAGCTTAACTTTCACGTATTTTCTTAACTTTTGGGGTAGAAGTTCACTGTGATATGTTTTAAGGTAAATTTTGCGCGGGAAATTCGCGCGGCCCCCACCAGACTGACCGTAATACGCACGCGCAGACGTTTGACCGCTGTGTGGCTGCGGTGTGACTTTCGATACATGCTTCACTTGTCACGTACAAAGGTTTCAATATGAGCGTCTGAGGAATAATGCTCAGTGATCCACAAAACTGGAGGAGAAAATAATAAATTTAATTCACCCCGGAGCCTCATATTGAAACCTTTGTGCGTAACAAATGAAGCATATATGGAAAGTGGACTATTAAACTCACACAGCTTTAAGCAAGAAATGAAGAAAGAATACTTCATCCAAAGAATTCTAAATAATTGCTGGAACACGAATTTACTGAAGTGGATTAGAGTGAAGGGTATAAAGCGATCCTTTGGTCGAGAGTCCAGTGCTGCAGATGTTCTCCTCGAGTAACACATTTTCTTTCATATTAAACCAAAGGACCATAAAACCTTACATTAGTACTTTACAAGTCCGGCCTTTAACAATTAGACCCGCAGCCCGAATGGCCGGCTACGAGGCCGATAGCTATTTAACTCGTAGCCTACGAGGGCGAGAGATATAATCGTTTTAGTATAAACTAACTAGTCGGACAGTAGAAAATAATAGAAAGAAACAAATTGAAGTTGAACATTTTTTATTATTTCGTGAAAATGCGTGCGGTTTTTCTCTACCATGAGCTATCACAAATAGACCTATATTAGGGTAGCCAATCAGAATGCAGGATTTGTAATAGTCCACTAGTTATATTAGTGTATACTAATGTAGGCATTGATTGCATTTGCCTCATTAGCATACATACAGAAACAGAGTCCAGTAAATCGAAAGAGTGTCATACTCGCATGGTAATCACCGAATATGCGAGAGTAATTTAATGAATAGCTTTTGAGAACACGGCTTTTCAAAACTGCAAAAGTTACAAAAATTACAAAGAAGGCATAGCTGGGTGGGAATGACGTCATCTGAAAACCACCAATGACGTCACAAACGTTTCTTTTTTTAAATTTCCAAATGAAATAAATTGTTTTTGAGCTTGAAGAGAGATCAAAACTACATCTCAGGGTAAATTTTTGAAGCAGAAGAGCATTTCGTTTCTGAGTTTCTGTGCGAATAAATCTTAAATCTTAAATATAAAGCGAACATTTCATCCATTTCGTTCAGTTTCACTATGAGTCCCATTAAATTGAACTTCTAAACATTTCAAACACGTGGGACATACTTCAAACCTCAGTAACTCGTGAGCAAAACATCGTATTGATCTGAAATGTCGTCTGAGGACTTAAACCACGGACATCTACAAAATGTTAAAGAAACAGCTTGATACGATGTATAGTTTAGAATTTAGGTTTTTTGATGACGTCACGTGCAAATAGGAAGAATAGGTTTAGAAGCAAATTGACTCCATGCTTTCTGTGGATAAGCTGAGCTTCACTTGTGACGCACAAAGTTTTCGATATAAAGGCTTAGAAAATAGAATACATTTAAGATATCCCGGAGCCTGATATTTAAATCTTTGTGCGCGACAAGTGAAACATATATCATAAGTTTGCTAGTTATTAAACTAACTACTAGACTAGTTCATAATGATTGTTACAGATGACTTGTACTTATTACCTTATCAATCTAGTCACCTTATTTGTGTCAGTATTTTGAAGTACAAATAAAGTGTTGTTGCTGTTGTTGTTGTTAAAAGTGCAACTTAAAGAATATAGCGCAACCGTGATGCTTAGCGGCCTTTTGTCTATTTCCGTTTCGTGAAACTATCAAGCTAAACAGGAAAACTACAAAAGAAACTTTCCAAAACAGATTCAAACAAATAACACAAAATGACATGATTGTAACGATTTTCAAAAGCTTGGAAAACAGCTCGAACAAAACCGACTTTTCAACTGTGACAAAATGACCGCCATAGCGCGCAAAGCATGACGGTTGGTCTATATTCTTTAACGTTTTACGATAATGTATCTTTAATTAAAGGCGTAGTTTCTTAAATGTTCAATTCGTAAGTGGACCTTTCTCCTGAGGTGAGCTACGCCACATTTGATCTACGTGTAAATACATACCCTAATATGGTGGTTATACCATATATGGTGGGATCAGTCAAATTTGAGAAATGGCAAATACCAGAATACTTATAGCGTGATTGTTAACATCACTCCATCACATGTAAATATTCCACTTTCCATATTGACCTTTAGGAAACATATCAGGGTTTGTAATTAGTAATTAGTCACAGAGCATTTCAGTGTCACAAAGGTCTGTGGGTAACTTCTACAACCGCCATTTTACGATGCTTGATTTTGTTTGCGTCAGACTCGTGAGACGTGTTATCATACGATCGCACTCATTGTAACGCGTTCAAACCACCTGTACTACAGTGTAGCGTAACGTTTTCAACCCATTTCTTCAGAAAATGCAACCCTTGTTCTCATCAACTGCATGCAGGAAATACGATGTATATCCAGTAAGCAGCGACAATAGCAGATAAACAGGCGATACTCGCACTTCAAACCATCATTCTCCCTTTCATGCATTGTCACCTCCCGGATACTTAGTTAAATTTTAGTTTCTAAGAATTCATGATCGTCCGAATCACCAATTGACGTTCGGCTTTGACTACATCGATGAGTTGATGTTCTTGAACGAGGCAAGAAGTCTTTCGAGTTTTTGGAAATCGCTCCGTTACTTATGAACTCCTTTGATCTCGTGGATGGTGAATAGTGTCGGCCATTAGGCAAGCGCTCGACTACTGACTCATTCATCGGTACCTTGCTCGTGTCCGACTCACTTCGTATTCTATGTGTTTCTAAGCCGATGTGGTCCGTATGGCCATTTGACTGTGGCATGATGCTCAATTTCGAGTCAGACAAGGATATTTTTCTGCTTGAAGTTAACGACGGAGGAGAAACACGTTTGTCAGTTCCATTTCTCAGCTCATTTTCTCCAGTGCAGTCCCCGTCAAGCTGTGATTTTCCATTCAAATCATCTGCGTCAGGATTGCTAATCTTGGGCGCTATACGAGCCACTGGCTTAACATCAGAGGAGTCCTTAGTATCCTTCTGAAAATCACCTGGTTTGATCAATAAATCATTTTTTGCTCCATTAATATGTTCTTCAAATGGATTACAAGTTCCATTCGCCACACACTCTGGCCCAGAGACACACAGAGTTGGAGTTGAATCATACTTTAGATGATCGTCATGCAAACTATGACTTTCTAAAATAATTCTGCCGTCCCTTTCTTCCTTTAACTGTGCAATTGGCAGTATGTTCCCGGCTGTTCTACGAGGGCGTCGCCGTTGAGTAGTTAAATCGCTGGCTCCGTCAGTGGGGCATTCTTGACGCTTCTCCTGTGGACTCGGTTCTAGCAAAGGAACCAAGGCGCTCTTCTTTTGATCCTCGGCATACGGTAAATCGTCGGGATTCAATAGATGTCGTGTTCTTCTCGGTATTATCTCGGGACTGTTCGAACCAGTCGAAGCTTCGAAGCTTGTATCGCCGTCAATAAGATTCGTTGGTCTTTTTTTCCTTCTCGAACTCAGCTCTTGTTGTTTGGATAGGAGGCCCGGGACGCCTCCAAGCACTAACCGATGTTGTTTCATCGGTAGCTTTAGTCTCGCTTGCGCATGCGAATAGTACAAATTGAAATTGCTTCCAATGACAGAAATCGGAAGGGCAACGATAAGTACACCGCATATTGCGCATGCGCCGCCGACGACCTTTCCCGGCCACGTTTGAGGAGTCATGTCGCCATAGCCAACGGTTGTCATGGTGATAAGACACCACCAAAAGGAATCAGGGACCGAAGTGAATATTGCCTTCTCCTTTTGTATAATGACTTCCAGGTAGTACACTATACTTGAGAACATAACGACAGGGATTAGGAGCATGAGAAGGAGGAGGACGAGCTCGTGGAAGCTGGCTTTGAGAGTCTGTACCATGATCTGTAGTCCATAAGAGAGCTTGATAAAACGGAATAACCTCATGATCCGAATGACTACGAACATCTTGACGATAGGAGTTTGATAGATCATATATCCGAAGAAAGGCACTATGGCAATGAAGTCGATCCAGTTCATCAGTCCTCTGATGAAGAGCAGCTTCGAAGGGCAGAAGATGAAGCGCATCAAAAACTCGATGCTGAAGACGATGCTGCAAATCATCTCGATGTGATCTAACCCTACATTCGTTCCCACGATCTCCCCTTTGTTACGGATACCTGGCATGGTTGTGGCGCAGAAGATTGCTATGGAGAAGGTGATAAATAGGCACGACATGTACGATACTACCTGTGAGATACAAACACAAAAAACAATTACCGTTAGCCATCTTATGCGCTCGTGTCGTGACCTTCATAACTGCATAGCTAAACTTTTAGGTGTACATGCAGTCACATAACATTTTGTATTTTGATAAATAATCGCAAAACAAGGTTTCAATATTTGAATTTATTATATGGCAAGCTGGTCTCGCGGCAAATGGAGAAATCTGATTGGTTCTTCAACGGTCCGGTAAATCGTCAGAAAACAATAGCTTTTGTCGTATAACAATAGACCGCCAAAAAACGTAATCAGAACCAAGATGGCGGCACCCATGGCTCACATTCATGACTATATTTTTCAAAAACTAAAATATATATTTCAATTTGTTCAACATATTTTCAAATTGACCATATTGCCAACAATTTAACGGCAACTTGTTCCAACAGCCAGGGATTCCTTTAATATCATCAGTTAGGGAATTTCATAATGTTAAAGTAAAGTAAAGGCACTATATTTATAGAGCTAGCGTAACAACACGTTTACCGATAACATGTAGCTCAGTAGCCTTCCACATGGCCCTCTTTTGACTTAGTCCTACGATTTGACGTCCTTATCCGAGAAGACGTTAAAGTTTAACCGTTTACTGTTGGATTATGTAAAGGCAGCACCTTCTACTCAGTTATTTTAAGACCCTGAGTGTTTGTCCGGCCGGGGTTTGAACCCGCGACTTCCCGCACGAAAAACATATTCTTACGCGTATACGTTCATGCTATATAGCTCCAAACGACTCTCCGAATTACGATCCCGATATTTTCTCGAACTTAAAAAAAATAATATCAACTCACTTTAGAGAGAGGGTTCATTACCATAGCAGGTGACACGAATGCTCGTACTGGTACTAATAACGATTTCATAGATGCAGATAATTCAAATTATTATACATTTTACTCACATCTCGATTCTGATTGGCTGAGAACACGCAACGAATTCTCTATAGCACTAAGTGCGCATGCGTACAATATTATCTACTAGCAGATTTAGCGTTCGATGATAAGCAAATACGACGGTTTTACGCTAGAGAGCATGCAGGGCAATTATTTCGTTATTTTGAGCCATGTTGCTATTTTAAGCGCTCAGCTATGTTTCTAGTCATTCATTTCTCCTAAACTCGTAAAATAAATGCAATTTTTAGCTCGAATAAGAAAGAAAACATCTTGAATCAGAAATTAAATCGTAAACAAACCAATTTTATACGGCTTTTCATTTAGCTACGTTTTCGATAGCTTTTCGTTTTTCTAAAACTTGAGCTAAAAAATGTATAATAAAACAATACTGAATTATTGAATTCGGTTTTCGCTCGATAGCGAAAATTATCAAAACATAGCCATGGTCTGTGTTATCTCAGCCTTTGGCTTCGGCTGATAACACAGACCTCTGTCTTGATAATCTTCGCTATCATGCCCAACCTCATCCAATAATTGCTTAATATATTCCTGGAGACTACCTTACTATAAATAAGAGAATACCTCTTAGAAATTGATTTGATAGGCACGTAAATAGTCATGGAAATATGCAAGTCCTTAGACTTACGAATCTTAAATAGAAGACTTAAAGGTGACCCTTTTGGCAGAATAACTTTTCATGGAAACAAAGGGATTATTACAGTAGATTACATCATAACAAGTCGTGAATTGTTCAATACATTTGACAGCTTCATAGTCCGACAACCTGCACCTTTATTAGATCATTCACAGTTAATCGGTTGGTTGAGAACTTCTTCCCCTTCACCACTTCCTTTCAACGAAAAGCATAAAGTAAAGCTATTTGGTCTCCCCGGCACGACAGTTCAAATGGAATTGAGTCCAGACTCGAAAGATAAGTTCATCGAATCCTTACAATCTTCTCGTGTAAAACAAATGATTCGAAAATAAAGCAGTTTCTCAGTTCAGTAACATCCTAGAAACTGCTGCCAGAACTTCTTTACAACTGTTCCGCGTTAAAAATAATAAAACATGACATTCTCAGATTTGGTTCGATAAAAAATGTAAAGATCTCCGATTAAAACACAAAAATACATCTAACTGATTACACAAAAATCCTTTAGACATTGAAATACGAAAATAATAGACAATACAAGACCTTACTACGTCATAAAAAACAGCATGTTATTAATGATAAAATTGCCTCACTAAAGAGAAATTTTTTGGTGTACTAGCACTCAGTGATCAGCAAATGAGGTAAATAATAATATTCCTGATCAATCCATTCCAGTAAATAATTTACATAATCACTTTAGTAACCTACATTCAACCGTAGATGAGAAATGTTGTACAAAAACACAAAAAAACATAATTGATGCTTTAAAAAATCCCAACGTACTCAGGCAATAAATATAATAAAAATAATGATCTTGATAAATCATTAATAATACTGAAATTAGGAAAGCTGTTAAAAAGTTGAAAAATAAAAAAGCAGCTGGTTCTGACAAAATTCGCAATGAGATTTTAAAGTGTGGAATAAATGTCCTAATAAATTCGTTATCAAAATTATGTAACCTTAAACTGGAATTTATCCCGACCTATGGACCAAAGGTTTAATTAGTGCAATTTTCAAATTGTGCGATAAATCGGACCCTTCTAATAGAGGTAATCGGCTAACTCTGTTGCCACCCAATTCAGGTCATGTGATGTAAACACACATTACTCTGGAGAATTGACTCTTTGAAAATTATTTTTTATTCAGATAGGCATGACTGCATTATGATTAGAATGAAAAAGGAATAATTCTCCAAAGTAGCATCTGTTTACATCACATGATCTGAATTGGGTGGCAACTAGCGTTAGCCGATTACCTCAATTACAGGGGAATTTGTGTTACCGGTTGCTTAGGGAAACTGTTTTGATTAATTCTCCATAATAGACTACACATTTTCAACAAAACACACTGAAACTCGTATTACATCCCTCGCAAATTGGTTTCTTCCAGGTATTCGAACTTCTCTCTAAAAACATTAATAGATAAATACGTGATCAATTCACATAAAGGAAAACTATTTTGTTGCTTTGTAGATTTTCGTAAAGCTTTTGATTCAATATGGCATCCGGGCTTATTGAAGAAAACTGCTCAATTATATAAGATAGGAGGTCAGTTCTACAATCCTATTTCAGACATGGACTCAAAAACGGAACGTAGCATTAAATCAAGAAATCAAAGAACTGAGTTGATTTAAACCAAATAGAGGAGTTCGACAGGGATGTGTCCTGTCTCCTCTTCTATTGAATTTATATTTGAATGACTTTCCTCATATCCTAAAAAACAATAATGACACTAACCCAGTTATTCTGCCAAATGGATCCTCTCTGAATAGCTATTATACGCAGATGATTTAGACCTAATATCCATGCAGTAGTGGAGTGGGCCTTCAAAAGACTACTAACACACTGTATTCAAGAACATTGCATGTCAACATTGCATGGATGTTAGCCATTAATATGAAAAAGACTATTAAAAAAAGTAATGACGTAAATCTACTCTTGAGAAATATTCTTTCTTTTTCAATGGCTCACGAATTACAAATTCTCCCGAATATACTTACTTAGGTTCAACAATGCCCTGTAATGGTAGCTTCGCAAAATCAAAACAAACTTCAGCTGAGAAAACAAGGCGTTCCATTTTCGCAACAAAAAACACCTTGATTTTCCTAAACTTTCTATAAACATATGTAACAAATGATTTGACACCCTATTCATCCCTATCTTATTGTATAATCAGAAGTTTGCAGTGGGAGGCTTACGACCGCATCAATGTCAACTGAATGGGATTAAGATCCTATTAAAGCCTACGCACCTAGTTTAAAAAAATATTATCTTGGACTAAATAGAAGAGCACCCAACCGCATAGTATCCCGCAACGAGACTGGAGGCTTTCCCTAAAATCACTAATTTATCGCAATATAATACAATAATTCTGGTTACACCTCAAACAGCTTCCCGAAGACAGTATTGCAAAACAATGTCTTCATATTTAAAAAGACTTAGCATCTTCCAAAAAAGGTTTTTGTCCTCGATATATGAAAAAAGGGTTTTTGTCCTCGATAAATGAGCTCGTAAACTGACCTATTTGAACCAATTAATCACGACTCCCGACATACAAACGAATATCTAACATAACGCAAAACATCGTAAATGAATCGAAATTACACCAATTAAAGCTCATAGAATAAAAGAGAAAACTTGTTTTTCATTCATTTTTTAACACATGATACAAGGTGAGAGGTTTCTTGTCCAAATTTTCACGAGTCGTAGAAAACAGCTGTCCGTTTCTCAAGTACTGGGTCGGGGAATTTTCAAATTATTTTTCGTTTAGGTTTATGACCTTGTTTGTATCAAAATGGGATGAAAAACTACTTTTTCAACTTTGAAAAGTGATAAAATCTGTAATACGCAACATATAAAATCTCAACTTAGTTGGGATTCGAAAGGGTTAATTAAGATTTTTTTTCAAAGCCTAAAGGACTGAACCAGAAGTGGTACTGAACTCATTCTGGCCGAGGGAATCATTTCGCGTTGACAAATATACAACATCTACGCTATTAAACATCTATACGGATTAAACATATATACTTTCTTCAATTCAAGACCTTTATCGAGACATTCAGTTAAATTTTTCAGCTGGGAAATACAAAAAAAGTTCACGAGCTTTAGGCTGGCTGGCACTTCAGAATAGCTGTTCGTCTGCCAGCTGAAAAAGGTTTTCTTAAATATGTTAAAACACATGTAATCTGTTATAAAAACATCAGAATATTCGTTTTTATGACGTTTTACTATTGGGTGCCCATGCCGTAAGCAGGAGCTAAGCTGTTAAAGATGTTATAAATAAACACACAAGAACGTCAATTTACAATCTGGTGAAAGGGTAACCAGTGTAAATAGTTGAAATGGTTGAAATATTCAAATGCGCTTCACGAGAGAGCCGGTCTTGAGATATGTACTGCATACATAAGAGTGACTATAATCGATGAAATGAAACGAACATCTGTAACTTATGTATTTCTCTAGTTTCAAGATAAATGTATATTAAGCCTGTTACTAGATAGCGTGATAACAGAGAGCTTAAGCATCAACGACGGCGACGGCAGCGAGGACGGGACCTAGAAAAATGTTTTCTCCCGAAATATGATGTTTACTATTTCCTTCGTTCGCCTTTAATTACTTTTCACATTCATATCTTCGAAAAATATGATAAACATAGAGTTCCGTTCACGCCGAACGAAAAACGGCGTGATTTACTTTCTTACGTTGGCGTTCTCTTGCAGACGTTATGGTTTTCCAGAGAACGGTCGAAATGTAGGCGACTGCGTGCATTTTCACGTGCAGTTATTGTATTTTGTAATTAAGGCTATTGTTTTATGCCGTCTTTCTAGACGTTGCCGTCGTGGTTGCTTTAGCTCTCTATTAGCGGAGCTCCGCGAGAATACACACAGTGTGCGATCGAAAAAATTGCTTGGACTGTCCGTCCGACCGAATCCCAAATCCCGAATCCCAAATCCCTAATATTTGTAGCAATTTCAATCTAATGGCCTGTGGACTAATACAAACCCTACCTACATAAAAAAAAACCTAACCGTCAACAAAGGGTTCAATACTATATGTGTACGTTACACGAAATACCTAGGCTCGTAAGGTATCTCGGCGCTGGCCAAAAGGTTGCGGTTTCTAGGAACGAGATTATAGTATATTTTTCTTCCATCATACAATAGCACACTCAGTCCTCTTTTGTTTTAACTGGCCAACATTTCTTTTAGCTATCCTTTCCCCGTTCTGGTATATTTCTTCCTTTCCAAATTAACATTTTAATAATAATAATAACTAAAAGTATCGTAGCCTTTCAAAAGCGATCGAGCGAAAAACTTGCGGCTTAAAAACCCTCTCTTCGAAATATCTATCAGCTGGCCAATAAACCAGAATTCCGAGAAATCAGCCATCATATGTACAGCAAAGTGCAAACACTTGCGGGTCAGGCCAATCAGAAAATATATTTTGTACAACATCCCATAATTGTAAGTATTGATATTAGCATTATTCCATGGAAAGGCACAGTATATACTTATATTAATATGTTTGTCAACGACAACCTTTTTGGCATTGACTGCATTGTATATATAAGCTTTGACTGTATATTTAAGCTTTGTATCCATTTTAACTGATGAAGGCCGAAGGCCGAAACGTTTTAGTAAGTTTTTAATAACAGTCCTGAGTTGCCCTTGTTCGCATTTTTATTCAATTTTATAACAACTACTGTGGACAAGAACTTGGAATCAATTTTTATTGATCCTCTTGGCTGGACTAGCCGTTGGCTGAAGACATTTGGACATTATATACATACATACTATATATATATATAATAATAATTATTATTATTACCAAGAGTGCAGTGTAGAGCGGTTTTCAATTGAGTGCCGAAAAATAATTCCTTTTGAATTGGATTGGTTAGTTATCCATGATTGCGATTACTTTGCCTCGTGATTGGTTGAAGTAAAACCAATTGTGAATGACTTCAGTTCGTGATTGGTTCATTGATGTTGTTACTTGCTCGTGATTGGCTCAATGGTTTTGTTTTCACGACATTCAATCGAAAACCACTCAAGAAGATAAACCAGTTCTGAAGCCTGGTCCTCACTAGCAGTATAATAATTTATGTGAGAAGTCGATTAGGCGCGTAAAGACCTCTGGAAACGAGGTTGCCGCCATCTTGGTTCATCCATGTATAAAAAAGTCCTTTGGAGGTTTACAGAGCCCCTATAGGCCTTCAAACACTTTTTCTGTTAAAATTTGCGATTGATACAGAGGTAGGTTTAATACATAAATGTTACCATTTTTGTTTCATTCCGTTGATTACAATTTTTTGTTTTGTTTCGTCGATTATAGTTAACAAATAAAGAAGTCATGTTTTATGTACTGTTTAATAAACGAGCAGCAGTGTTTTATCAGGTTTAAAACTCGAGGGCGCAGCCCGAGAGTTTTAGACCTGATAAAACACGTGCTGCAAGTTTATTAAACGGCTTCAAAAACTCATAATGGTTACTTAATGAACCATTGAACCTTTGTATTCACAACGCCATGCAACATATTCGAGTAATCACCGCCTGCAATTACGAATATCTCAAGGGATTGACATGAAGAAATTACCATGCTATGTTGTTTGAACCGGCGTTTCGCAATGCTGAAAGCATTGCGTGGCAAGGAACAAGCTAGGGCAAGAATAATCTGCACTTGAAGGATTTGGTGTCGTGGTTGACATCGATAAAGTTCAAGACTTGGAAAGCGATGTGACTGACATGACGGCAGACTCTAAATTTTTGACTCCGGCACAAAATATTAAGAGGATGTGTGTAAGTTTAATGCACGTTTATATTATTTTACGGCTTTGAGTTTGGTTTAATAATTGGAACTAAACTGTGGCTCGGTAAACAAGTAATGGTAGTTCGATAACTTCATTTTAAAAATATTCTCTGTGTATCTCGGTATAGTCTGCTGATATTAGTAAATTTAGTGCAAAATTTATTATCTAGGTACCTTATGTTCCGTGTACTTTTTGCTATCTTTGGGTCTTTATCAGTGAATTCTTAATTAGGATGAAACTTTATATAAAATTTCATGTTCATTAGTATTCTTTATATAAAACGTTCATCCTAATTAGCATTTCAATGAGAAAGCTAAAACATCAATAGAAATTCCAAGAGTTGCAAGGTGCTTATCCATTGTCTCAATCATTAATCCCGTTTCCCCCTGGGACAGAATTCAAATCCCTCCGCGGGCTTTTTAGAATGATGAGATTTTATCAGGTATATAGGAGCATGCACGTGACTGATTTGCTTCATCTGATTGGACAAAATGCTCATTAATTATTCATGAGTTTTTGAAACTATCTTCAAAAACTCATGAATAATTAATGAGCATTTTGTCCAATCAGATGAAGCAAATCAGTCACGTGCATGCTCCTATATACCTGATAAAATCTCATCATTCTAAAAAGCCCGCGGAGGGATTTGAATTCTGTCCCAGGGGGAAACGGGATTAATGATTGAGACAATGGATAAGCACCTTGCAACTCTTGGAATTTCTATTGATGTTTTAGCTTTCTCATTGAAATGCTAATTAGGATGAACGTTTTATATAAAGAATACTAATGAACATGAAATTTTATATAAAGTTTCATCCTAATTAAGAATTCACTGATAAAGACCCAAAGATAGCAAAAAGTACACGGAACATAAGGTACCTAGATAATAAATTTTGCACTAAATTTACTAATATCAGCAGACTATACCGAGATACACAGAGAATATTTTTAAAATGAAGTTATCGAACTACCATTACTTGTTTACCGAGCCACAGTTTAGTTCCAATTATTAAACCAAACTCAAAGCCGTAAAATAATATAAACGTGCATTAAACTTACACACATCCTCTTAATATTTTGTGCCGGAGTCAAAAATTTAGAGTCTGCCGTCATGTCAGTCACATCGCTTTCCAAGTCTTGAACTTTATCGATGTCAACCACGACACCAAATCCTTCAAGTGCAGATTATTCTTGCCCTAGCTTGTTCCTTGCCACGCAATGCTTTCAGCATTGCGAAACGCCGGTTCAAACAACATAGCATGGTAATTTCTTCATGTCAATCCCTTGAGATATTCGTAATTGCAGGCGGTGATTACTCGAATATGTTGCATGGCGTTGTGAATACAAAGGTTCAATGGTTCATTAAGTAACCATTATGAGTTTTTGAAGCCGTTTAATAAACTTGCAGCACGTGTTTTATCAGGTCTAAAACTCTCGGGCTGCGCCCTCGAGTTTTAAACCTGATAAAACACTGCTGCTCGTTTATTAAACAGTACATAAAACACGATGGCCATCAGTGAGAACATGAGAGAAATGTTAAAGCACAAGCGGAAGGCGCGTGCTTTCAACATTTCTCGAGTGTTCTCAACTGACCAGAGTGTTTCATGATAGTATAAAACATGGATTTAAGGCTTCTTTATCTGCTTTATAATATAGATTTACACGCGCGATGAAAGGAAACCGCCAGTTGAAAACAATAAAACACGGCAAACCATGTTATATACTCTGATAAAACATGGCTTTTTAGCCCGGCAATTAGAGCTCACCATCACCACCGTGGTCGTCATTAGTTACTATTATTATGAATAATAATCATAGGCCCTAGTAAATAACGGGAAAATACAGGTCACATCACATTTTCTACAGTCACACAAAAGAACAGAATCTCAACGTGGCGATCCCTTTTTATGTGCCTTAATAGTAACAACATCACCCAGGCAGAAATGAAGTAAATCATACGTTTTCTCGTAAAGTCCATCCAAATGGCCACTAATATATCAAATCATTTATCTTTCCGAATCCCTACGACTCAATAAACATCAATAGAAAATAGTTCTAGATCTCTCTGAATTAAAACAAGAAACGATTACGATGTATTCTCATGTCTTTTAGCCAAAATCGATTAAACGTTGAATTTGAATGCCGCAAATTGAATGTACTTTTCGTCGAGATCGGTCTTTCAATGATTAATGAGTTGTAATTTAACCTCACTGCCTAAACCCCCATTAAGTTAAGCCTTGAAAATGTTTCTCGTAAATATCATGAATCTTTACAATGATCTTCCAAGTTGAAAATATCGAACTCGGCACATCAATAAACGCATCAAGATATCCATGTATTTTCTCTTACACTTTTGAATGGCTGGCTTGGGAAGGAATAACAATTCCAAACACTCGTCATCCGATGTTAGATTGTGAATAATTTGTTTCCTCGCCACCAGAGCACCTGTGTGTATTATTGAAGGTGGGAGTGATTTAACTTTGTTTTAAGTCTTCTCTCTTAGCCCTGTCTCCTTTGAAATCCAGGAAAGTAAAGTTTTGGACAGAAATACAGTCAATTAGCACTCGAAACTGTTGAAGATCAGTCTCCAAATAAAACCACAGGAAAATCTTAAATGAGTATTATTTTCTCTTTATTTCTCTCTCGGTTTTCCGTCTCGACTTTCGCGGTTTCATTTCTTTAGTTTTACCTTGATAATCGAATGTGTCAGTTTTCCCCTCCCACTTCAGCCGTAGTTCCAATTCCACATTCGTTCAATGAAACGGAAAAAAATAAAGGCACATCTAGACTCAAAGAGAACTCAAACAAATCACATTTGGCGTCGATACAGATTCTCTAAAGATTGTGTCTAAAATGGAAGTTGTTTCCAGTCAATAGCTTGAGCTCTGAATCGTTGATGTATTTTTGCAGTGGAATCTAAGTCTGATTATAGTATTTTCTGAAGGGTGCGAGACAAACATCAAACGATCTGCGCTAGCTTTCCATTAATGTTTACAACTCAACATATATAAAGACATGGTATACATTGTTTGTAATATCGTGTGTTTACCTTGGCTAGCTGCGATGAATGTGGTTCGTCTAATATCGCCCAGATCTTCGGCTGCAACCTGCGCCAGCAGTGTTGCTCGTCCATACTTTCTAGCGAGGAAGAACGGTTCGAGTGTTTGTAATCAGATGATTTAAGATCCTCAAACCCTGGGCCTACAAACGCCCTCAGGTTCTCCTCCGCCTCTCGGTGCTGTGTGTAGTTTCCCCAGCAGCACGGCTCCATTTGCTTTTCGTCTATTCCCCAAAACATTAGCTCCTCCTCAAACATTGGACCGCACATTCCTGTTGGACAATGCAGTTTGCCGGTACGATAGAAGTTTATTACTTGAGAGAAAGCTGTCGGGTGCCTATCAAAGAAGTACTCCTTGCTTTCCACCTCATAGACTGCCGAGTTCTCTGCGATCCAAGCAAGCCTAGTATCGGGGATATTCTGAAGTGTTGTGACGCTTGTTTCGTGGCGGAATCCACCAACGTTGATAATTATACGCAATTTGTCCGTGGTCTGTGTTTGACAATCCGTTGCGGCGAAATCCATGATTGTTTGCTTGATCAACTTTCGCTCGTTTCAGACGTGTATCGTTGAATCCTGGTAAACTTCGTCTCCCAAAAATGTTCTGTAACCTGAGGGAAACCCAAGGAAAATACAAGATAAACACTAAAGGCTATATACTGGTTCATTTTTGCATAATAACAATTATGTAGTTGCAGCTCTTTTTGCTCAGGGTAACTCTTAGCTTAATTCAATTTCGTCAACAGCCGGCCTTTACTAATATCACGTAGTGGCCGGCTTTCCATTTACCACCTGAAATTCTGAAAGACTGGAGTGCTTTAAGCGGTAGTTATTTATCTGGGAAGTACCGTGGCAGGGTAAAAAAAATACGCGGCTTGTCAAAATCCAAACCAATTCCCTCGAAGCAAGATGTCATAATAGAATATTTAAGACTGTAATTTCAGAAAATACCCCCAAAATAATCTGGTTGACTGCTCGGCGGGTTGGATGAAGCTGGCGTCAGGTTTTGTTTACTTGTTTCAGTGATAAGACTCCTCACTTGGACTTGCAAATAGCTCTCTCGGGCAAAACATGTCTTTAGTAACCACTCATCTTAAATTTTTGTTGCATAAATTTTGTTTTCCTATCGTGCAACATTATAGGTTTTCAGTTCAGTAGACGTCAGTGAATAGTCCTGATAAACAACGTAAACACAAGACAACTACCATAAAGTACGTAAAAGGCGGAAATTGACAGTCAAATTGGTCAGTTTGCTTTCCTGCCAAAGGTGTTATCGTGTTCTCGATTGGAAGAATTAGCATCACAAAAAGAGATCCAGTCGAGCCAATAGTACACACTTTGAAATACCACCACCGATATTTGAATGCTATTATAACGAGGAATGGGAAATGAGAATTGAGAATTGGTATTTGAGAACTGATAATTATTAATTAAGAATTGGTAATTGGGAAATGAGAATTGAGAATTGGGAAATGAGAATTGGGAAATGAGAATTGGGAAATGAGACTTGGGAAAGAGAATGCGGAATGGGAATTGAGAAATGAGGAATGGGAAATGAGAATCGAGAAATAAGAACTGGGAAAGAGAATGCGAAATGGGAATAGGGATATGAGATTTAGGAATGGGAATTGAGAAATGAGAATTGGGACTGGAAATTAAAATAAAATCTGCTATATTATGGAAATATAAGAATGAGGATAACCGGATTGAGCGAATTATTTGTCTTCGCAATTTTACTTTTCAATATGTAACTGATACCATCGAGCAGGCCGATTCAGGACTCGAAACCCTCACGTGTTCCGGCACGTGACTGTTTCCTGCAAAAGCCCTATTTGTAGTGACGTCATCAGTCTGACATCGTCCCCGTGTAGCGATATGTTTACCGTGTTTTTGTAACGTTTTGGGACGTGATGGCGGGCAATACTCTCAATATCGAAAACGTTTTCATGTAAACATGAAAACAGATATAATTATAATATAGGTACGATAGTACGCGCGCTCTGATTGGCTAAAATGTTTTATCAGAGTATATAACATGGTTTGCCGTGTTTTATTGTTTTCAACTGGCGGTTTCCTTTCATCGCGCGTGTAAATCTATATTATAAAACAGATAAAGAAGCCTTAAGTCCATGTTTTATACTATCATGAAACACTGGTCATTTGAGAACACTCGAGAAATGTTGAAAGCACGCGCCTTCCGCTTGTGCTTTAACATTTCTCTCATGTTCTCACTGATGGCCATCGTGTTTTATGTACTGTTTAATAAACGAGCAGCAGTGTTTTATCAGGTTTAAAACTCGAGGGCGCAGCCCGAGAGTTTTAGACCTGATAAAACACGTGCTGCAAGTTTATTAAACGGCTTCAAAAACTCATAATGGTTACTTAATGAACCATTGAACCTTTGTATTCACAACGCCATGCAACATATTCGAGTAATCACCGCCTGCAATTACGAATATCTCAAGGGATTGACATGAAGAAATTACCATGCTATGTTGTTTGAACCGGCGTTTCGCAATGCTGAAAGCATTGCGTGGCAAGGAACAAGCTAGGGCAAGAATAATCTGCACTTGAAGGATTTGGTGTCGTGGTTGACATCGATAAAGTTCAAGACTTGGAAAGCGATGTGACTGACATGACGGCAGACTCTAAATTTTTGACTCCGGCACAAAATATTAAGAGGATGTGTGTAAGTTTAATGCACGTTTATATTATTTTACGGCTTTGAGTTTGGTTTAATAATTGGAACTAAACTGTGGCTCGGTAAACAAGTAATGGTAGTTCGATAACTTCATTTTAAAAATATTCTCTGTGTATCTCGGTATAGTCTGCTGATATTAGTAAATTTAGTGCAAAATTTATTATCTAGGTACCTTATGTTCCGTGTACTTTTTGCTATCTTTGGGTCTTTATCAGTGAATTCTTAATTAGGATGAAACTTTATATAAAATTTCATGTTCATTAGTATTCTTTATATAAAACGTTCATCCTAATTAGCATTTCAATGAGAAAGCTAAAACATCAATAGAAATTCCAAGAGTTGCAAGGTGCTTATCCATTGTCTCAATCATTAATCCCGTTTCCCCCTGGGACAGAATTCAAATCCCTCCGCGGGCTTTTTAGAATGATGAGATTTTATCAGGTATATAGGAGCATGCACGTGACTGATTTGCTTCATCTGATTGGACAAAATGCTCATTAATTATTCATGAGTTTTTGAAGATAGTATAAAACATGGCTAAGGCTTCTTTATTTGTTAAATACAAAATTTGTGTCTGAAGTCTGTAGACGTTCACTTTGTACATTTATCAAATAACGATTAGCAAACCACAGCCCATAACAAGAATTACAGAAATCGACTAAACCACATAAACATATGTGTATAAACTATGAAGTGAAACAAATTTATTTTATTAAATTTTAGTCTTCTCTTAGTCATCTTGTGTAATTAAACTTTAGTCTTCTCTTAGTCATTATGTGAAATTAAAAATAAAATTGGAGAGCGCGAACATAACTTTTTTCGTGTCAAAGTCAGGTATAATTGTCAATTTTTATGCCGTTAAGGGACCGGCCATTTATTAGAGGGGGGGGGGTGGGCTGGTGCATTTTCATTTTCCTTAACATAATTTCAAGTGGCCCTGCTCATGTCACTGCATAAAATAATGTGGCCCCCCAAGAGAGTGCACATGAAATGACATGACCCACCCTAAATCACAATAACATTTATGATAGAGTGAAGGACTGTTATACACCAGATTTTGTTGTTTTGTTATATCATTTTTGATAATAAATTTGATTGTGGTTGATCCCTTCAGGACCGTTTTCTTTAGTAGAAAGGAAAATGGAATGCACAAAATTACATGGCCCCTCAGAAATGGTTGCAGAATTTTGTGCAGCCCCCCATTATTTGGTGCACAAAAAGGTATGACCCCCTCCCCATTTGCACCAGCCCACCCCCCCCTCTAATAAATGGCCGGTCCCTAAATACATGCTAATCACATGTGTGACGTCAGTTGGTTTGCACATTTATATTCACCACAGTAAAAATATGGCCCACAGCAGGGCTTCTTTGAGAAAAAATGTGACAGATGGCAAGGCCCCTCAAGTAAGACATATTTAGAATGGGAATTAGACAAAAAACGCACTGTATTTTGCATTATTCACGAAGACGAATATAGATGTGAAAACCAACCGACGTCACGCATGTGATTAGCAATCTTTATCGGCATAAACATTGTCATGATTTTGACAATTATGCATAACTTCGACAAGGAGAAACATAAAGTTCACGCTTTCCGGATTATTTTTAATTGCACAAAATGACTAAGGGACACTAAAATTTACTAAAACAAAATTAAACCGGTGTAGATTTTGACACTTCATAGGCAATATAATGGCTGGCTTCTTGTGCAAATCATTAGTATAATAGAACATGACATACGGTAGAAAGCGGGTTTTCACCCGTCGTGAACACTTGAATGGCTTTTTAAGCGAGCCAAAACATATCACATTTTTTCATTTATAGGCCTGTCAGCTTTGACTGCAGGTTACATTTTATGAGCAGTGACAGCTCACAGCTATCTGAGAATTCAAATGAAAGAGATGTTTAAAGGCAACTTAGTCAGGCGAAAATATACAATTTACCCCAGCTTCACGGTATGGTTTGTCATATCATAAACAGCTTCTTATGCACTTATTAATTGAAATCCCGATTCCCCTCCGGGACTAGGTGATTATAGACATAGACATTTTTTTATTTGGAGTCTTACACAGAGAGTATATAGACTAACGTCCAAATAACCTTAAATTAATTGAATATGTGGGGCATTTGATGGTAATTGACCAGTTTTTGTGGCACCAGGGGGTCGGGCATTTTACTCGATTTGCTTCACGTACATGAACTTTCAATGTTCGTGAGAATTTGACTGGAGCCTCTTCTTCATTCCATGTCGCCATGTGGCCGTGACGCCGTAGTGGTGATCGTCAGGTAATATTTTAGCCGTTGTTGTTTTTGTTTATATACAAAAAATTCATATACCATTGGGAAATACAGTATTTTTATTCAGCAACTTCCAGCGTGGCTCGTTCAAAATTCCAACTGTTTGTGTCAGAAACCATATGAAGTACGTGCAGTGATTGCATGTGACAATCCAGGATGCAAAATAGAGTGGTTCCGGCCACTTTCAGTATGTTGGACTTACAGGAGGGAGAGCAGCCTGAGGGGAAGTGGTTCTGTCCCACCTGCAAGCAAACTAGTTCAACAGTCTTTCAAATGGCCATCCACACCAGTATTTTGTGTTATGTTGTGTTTCTTAAACACGAGAACTTTCAACAATGAAGCTGCAGCATATTCACTTTAGTTTTAGTTGATTTAGTGCTATGAAAATAAGACAAGAAAGAAAATTGTACATGAGGTGGAGATTTGGTTCCATTTGACTGCAGAAAGTGCCGCGCCCAGGGGGTGGGTGTTTTCTTTCATTGGAGCATTTTTCAAACAAATCCCCACCTAGTCCCGGAGGGGGGAGGGAGTCGGGATTTCAGTTGATAAGTGCATTACTGACTCGTAAAAATATACCCGACCGTTTCACTGACAAAACTTTCCGTGCAATAACGTACGGATGCAGTCTTAAGGTTATCAAATATGCTAAGATAGATGAACGACTAAAGAAGCAAAAGTTACCAAACTAGAGGATTCATGACATCTTTAAGTTTTGTGTAAATGGGAAAAATACCAACTCATTTACATAACAATAATGTTTCCCAGTTCCATTTGGTAATTTAAAAAATGTTATCAAATTTAATTTAATATTTGTGAGATAACATCTTTGAAGATATATACGCCGTTAGAAAATTTGTTTCCGAGAATTTTAGTCTTGTTCGGTTTAGCTGTTGTTTCCCTAATTGAATCTCCGCGACCTTATTCTAAGAAATGAGGTTATTGTAATTAGAATAATTATAATAGTAATTATTTTTACCTAACTACTCTACGCTACTGATGGTCTCGTTCTAAAGCGTTACGTCATAAATAAACTCTCTATCTCATCTTCTTGCTATACAAGTGATATATATGAAGCCGCATACAGTTAATAAACTGCCTCTCACAAAGACATATACATGCTCTAGGCATGATATATACATTTTTACCAAAACAAACAGTTTAAAACAATTGTGGTAAATTCAGTTCCTTGTAAGCCCTTCAGAGTATATTACATTTCGGGCATTGCTCTTTAAAAAATAACCTTTTTAAAAATGACATTATATACGTACTCAGTATTGCATTCAAATCCCTTAAGACTGAAAAGTACATTTAAGAAAATAAAAACGAGTTTACTTTAGGGATTATTGTATAGTGCATCGCGAGGAGCGACATGCTGTAGAACATCTCCACATAAGGGAAACCCAATGGTATACATGGCATTTCTATGGAATACTAGCTGCTGCGGTGGGAAGATCGATGAAAACCTTAATCAATTCCAGCAGAGATAATGTGTGTTGGGAAGTGTTATATATTCAAACAATACTTAGTTTAATCCCGTAAATGAAGTGATCTAAAGGAGAATTAAATGATTACTTGTGTTTATTTACAAGCTTAAATATCACAGTTTTAGCATATCGTTTACCATGAGCTATATACTTCCGAAGTTTGTTTCAACAGTTAGCCATGGCCAGAGGAAGCGGGAAGATCTCATTATTCGGTACAGCTTAGCCGAGCTAACGTTCCGTGCAGTGTTCTTAACACAGAAATAGAATGTATTACTTGATGCCAATAGCTTCAGGAGAAGATATTTAATGTTTTATAGTATTCCCTTTATGTGCTTATTGAATGTATTCCGTATTTAAGAGAGCGTTAATTCGGCAAGACGATGCCAAAAGAAACCTAAATCTAAAACAAAACTGCTTTTCGCTTTTTAGGTTAACTATTCTTACCACAATATCGTGCCAATTTGATCTTACAGAAATATTAATATTAATCGGATTATATTTTCTAAAATAGTATAATAAAAACGGTTTTGTGGAACGAACATTGCTCCCTGCTAAAATGTAATAATACGACCTCGAGTTAAAATATATAACTAAAGTATTTTTTTGGTAAAAACGGCGAATTTATAATTACTAACTTAAGTGAGTTCAATTAAAATGAAATTGTTTTCTACAATTCTTGTTATCTTCAAACCGCGAAACGAATTCAAAAAATGGAAAAGAAATAATTTAAAAGGTTGTTTTATGAAAGCATCTTTACTGTAATGTTATCTTCTTAAGAAAAATCAAGCATCATACTTGACCGAATATAGGGAGAGATAAATACAATGAATTATGACCGGAGGCGATTCATCTCCTATTGCACAAGGAAAACAGGATTGATCAGCCAAAAGGATAATACATGCACGCATTGTAGATATTTCTTTTTAAATACCCACCCACTTCATGAGACTAGCGTAGGCTTCTTCTCTTAGATGTCGAAGTAAAACTAGCCAGTGTAAGATTGGTTGGCAGCGGTATATAACTCTTCCCTGACTAGCTCGCTGTCGTTTGTCAAGTATTCCAGTAGCACTGAATAATCCATTAAATATAATGATAATACAGCAAGTGAAAGCAGCTCGACTGGCTTCCGTTTGTAACAATTAGCCTATGATGAATCGCCATGGTTACGTATTCTAGTTATTCACTTCAATAACTGTTCCTTGACACGCTGTCAACAGAACTCCCACGTCAAACAATATAGCGATTGTTGAGGCTGAGAAAAGAAATTTAGGTTTATTATACGTTTTATTGCCCTTCTTATACGTAAGCGAAAATTACCATTGGCATATAACACGGAAACGTGCTCACGACACTGATCTCAGTTCCATATCGAACTGTATGTCGCCTAGCAACTCAGTGAAGCTTAACATGTATTCTGTATCCTTTATCAATACTCGATCTTTATCGCCTCTGATCCTCCACATTAGATATTTTACAATAGGGTCAACTGACGAAGCAAATGATAGATTGTTGTTTTGTGTCGGCGAATTAGTTCGATTTTTACTTATACCATATCAAAGATAATACGTATTACATAACGTATAACAATACGTATATATACATATATTTTACAGATGTTGATAAACATTACAATTATTATGCTAATGTCAACCATGATTTCAAATTAAAGGCCACTTTGTGCCAAGAACCAATGACTGTCTGGTTGAGCCATTAACAACAGATGCCTTGGCATGAAACATCGCTTTAAAGAAAAGGAGATACACAAGTAGCATTGGACATGAATAGACTTTAGGTACCAAACTTGGCATTTGAAATAAAACATAGCGTCCCAATGGAGAACTTGTGGATACAACTGTAGTACCAAGTATCTGGATATTTTTAGCTTATTGATTATCTATTCTCGGGCACTTGAAAATACTGTTTTTCAATGGATGTCATAAATGTTGTGCTTCTGTTAAACGTCTTTCGCCACGTTATTAATAGTCCTATTGATAGTTCTCGGACCGCACGTTATATCTGGAAAACTTATGGCTATTATTATTATAATTTCTATTGCGCCCTTTCGCATAAAATGATCAAAAGCGCATTACATTACAATTACTACAAAAGGAATAATAATAAATATTAAATTACAACAAGTTAATTAAATACATTAAAATATCTCAATAAAAATTATTATGAAAAGACTATAAGTTAAAAGCTAATTTAAAAGTATACGTTTTAAGTGAAGATTTAAAAAGACAAAGCGACTTAATATTGCACAGATATTGTGGTAGAGCGTCCATAGAGTCGGAGCCGCCACACTAAAAGATCTATCACCGAATGAACGCAAAAACTTCCCACTAGGGATCTTCAGTATAACACCATTATTTGAGCGTAGTTGATAGCACGGCTGCGTATTAATTATAATAAGGTCTCTAATGTACTGTGGAGACTGGCCAGCTAATACTATATAACAATCACGATTACAGCCCTATTAATCAGTAAATATTTAAAAAATCAAACAGACTTCTGATGAAATGCGGAACACAAATACGTATATCAATTTTGGCTTGAAAAAATAAGATAGCATCTGTACACAATATTTAAGCGATTCGCAACTAAATTGGCGAGGTCAATTAACCGACTGTGAAACAGTAAGCACTGCGATGAGCACACAGCAGAGTTAACGAATTTTATAACGGATTTAAAGTTTTTTCGCGCGGAAAGGATTGTGGGTAAAAGTACCAGCCGCTATCTTTATTGGTACGGTGGATTTCTTGAACAACCGGGTGGAGGTACTTTATTCACTGAATATACTTGTTATTATATCCTGTTTCTATAAAGAATGGTTCTGCCAACTTGATCAGTGAAACTCTACTTAAGGTGGCTCGCCTGGATTTTCCTGGATTTTCCTGGGACGCACCATACCCACTTTGAACGGCTGCAGAAGCCCATTACCAGGAGCGTCCATATCTCCTATATAGCTGTCACAGTGCTTTTCACCTGAAATTCAACAGGTACTACCCTGTCCCTGTAAATTTCAAGAGCATTGAATCATTTTAAGGGCGCGGAATAAAAACAAAGGGAACTTTACATTCGTCCACGCCAGTTTCTTTATTGTATCATTTTGTTGATAGCTTGTGTCTTTCAGAAATTTCTCTTTTGTCTAGATTCTACATACTTGTGTGCTAATGAACTAACAAGTTTACCATGCACGCTTGCTACGCTTTGCTACTGCCGGGACGCTCGTGCAAATTATGTTCTCAGTACAATGACATGCAAATTAGTTAAACCATGAAGCTAGGCAGTGCGGGATGATAATGTTGAATAAGTGTATTTTTAGTAACTAGATCGGGAAAAAGTGTCCGTGACGTCTAGACCACACCTTTAGACAGAAGAATACCCGAAAACACATTTTCTAAATATTAATTAAAAACGAGATTTTGTATTAGTGATATTATAAAACGTTTTGTAAATAAATATTATAAGTTATATTATAATAGCTTTACAACTGGCAGCGTGACTATGATAATTACAAAACAGAATTTGTACGAGCGTTTCAGCAGTAGCGAAGCGGCGTAGCAAGCGTGTATGGTAAACTTGTTAGTTCAAAAGCACACAAGTATGTAGAATCTAGACAAATTTCGGAAAGACACAAGCTATCAACAAAATGCTACAGCAATGAAGCTTGCGTGGATGAATGTAAAAGTTCCCTATGTTTTTGTTTTTATTCCGCGCCCTTAAAATGATTCAATGCTCTTGAAATTTACAGGGACAGGGTAGTACATGTTGAATTTCAGGTGAAAAGATTGAAACAAAATTTTATCGACTTGTTTCGAATTACAGCTTCCTTAGCAAATACGTTATTGTTTTGAGTAAAATGACCAAATTTATGACATTACTTATGATCCCATAAACGGAAATTGATTACAGCAAATGGAATAAAATTTTCATGGGAAGTAGTCCTATGCCACAGGTATGAAATATGCTAAAAACATCGGTTGAATCGGTCCCGAAAGCACAGTTCTCGACGACTAAACGAGAAGTAAGGCGAATTGTTTATTTTTTAAACGAAAATGTTCAACCCAATTTTTTTCGAAAACGCTCTCATACAATTTTTTTAAACTTTGCAGTCTTGAAGGCCTAAATTTAGACTAAAAGGGATACTAGGTCGTTTTGAAAGTTTAGGTCTAGATTTCGAGAAAAGTTATGATATGTAAAATACATGACGTCAACGCTGTGTTGCTATGGTAATACCGAAGTCAAACAAACCTACATTTATGGAATGTTTATTCTATATTTAGTAAATGGGTGAAGTGACTAGCCCGACCGAGCTCTGACAGTGGAGAATCAGCCGTTCAAAGTGGGTATGGTACGTCCCAGGAAAATCCAGGCGAGCCACCTTAAAGGAATCCCTGGCTGTTGGAACAAGTTGCCGTTAAATTGTTGGCAATATGGTCTAAGTTGAAAATATGTTGACAAAATTGTAAAATATATTTTAGTTTTTGAAGAAATTGGACATGAGTACGAGCCATTTTGGGCACGGGCGCCGCCATCTTGGATCTGATGACGTTTTTTGGCGGTCCCTATTGTTAAAAAAACAATAGGTTTTGTCGTGTAACTTGAGATTACTGATACCCTTAAGATGGCAATTGATAAGAAGAAAATTACTTGTGGAATATTCCTTGATTTTGCCAAAGCTTTTGATACTGTTAACCATGAGATTTTACTTAAAAAAACTATATCATTATGGTATCAGAGGTACTCCACTCAATTGGTTTGCTAGCTATCTTAAAAATCGTACCCAGTATGTTAAAATAGACGACATATCATCAGGCACTATGATTACTAAGTGTGGTGTCCCTCATAGGTCTACACTTGGCCCCTATTGTTCCTACTTTATATAAATGATTTACCAAACTCCTCGAGCAAACTGTCATTTAGAATATTTGCTGATGATACAAATATATTTTATTCTGATAAAGACCCTTAACAACTTGAAACCATTATGAATGAAGAAATGAAAAATGTCTTTAAATATTGTGCTATAAATAAATTGTCGATAAATTTTAAGAAAACAAATTATATGATTATTAGCATTAAAGACTTGGAGCAAGATAGCAAAGAACATTGGCACAATCATACACTACGTCATTACCTTGATTTACATATGTTAAAACAATTGTACTATACCCTGATCTACCCTTGTTAAATTATGGTTTAGTTAGCTGGGGTAATACTTATACCTCTCGACTGACCAAACTGTCAACTAAACAGAATAAATGTATTGGAAGTATTTTTTATGTTCCAAACCGGGAAAGCTCTACACCTTATTATAATTTACTGGGGATATTGAAACTTAACAACATAGTTAAGTTAAAAACTGCAGTTCTAGCTCATAAAACCCTCTATGATAAACAGAATATTCCATTGATTTTACAAAATGTTCTTGTCCCAGCTTCTCAAATACACAGTTATAATATTAGATATTCCTCAGGTGATAATTTATATAAACCGCAAATAAGAACTAATTATGGATTATTCTCATTTCGATATTTCGTTACTCGAGTATGGGAAGAAATACCACTTAATATAAAACAATAAGGGATCTGGAGCTTCAAGAAAGAATACAAAAACCATTTGTTGTTGAAGCAAGCATAGAATTCCTTTATATAATAATTATAACAAAATTGTAATGTTTTAAGCTTATAGCTTAAAATACCTTAGTAGTATGTACTTGCCTTGATTTGATTTATTAATATTATTTTAAACTTAATTTCACATAATTTGTAAAAGCATTGCCCTTTTTATGGCAGCGGCCAACTCGAAAGCTCTGCTACTTTGGCCTCTGCACACTTATATATGTAACTGTTTTTTCATATTCTTTTCTTATTTTTCCTCTTGATTTATTATCTTCTATTCTAACATTGTAACTTTCTCTATCGATAAGTGTAAAATAAAATTGAATTGAATCGAGCTGTCCGCCGCTTACGAGAGTGTCAGCACAGAGAGCTTCGACTGTATTACTATTAAACAAACATCTCTCTCGAATGTATCCGGACTTCTAAAACTCATTAATATTCAATTAGTGCGAGAGCCAATCTGGTGCATTAGAATATACCACGTGATGACCTCTATAAACGACAACACACAACTCTTTATTATCGAACTCGAACACTTATATAACTACATTACGTCACCAGTTCTATAAGTCATTACGTCACCAGTGCCATTTGAATAACCTAGTGTTGTAAGTGACCAGTTGAATAACCTAGTGTTGTAAGTGTTCTAGTTGAATAACCTAGTGTTGTAAGTGTTCCAGTTGAGTAACCTAGTGTTGTAAGTGCTCCAGTTGAATAACCTAGTGTTGTAAGTGTTCCAGTTGAATAACCTAGTGTTGTAAGTGTTCCAGTTGAATAACCTAGTGTTGTAAGTGATCCAGTTGAATAACCTAGTGTTGTAAGTGTTCCAGTTGAATAACCTAGTGTTGTAAGTGATCCAGTTGAATAACCTAGTGTTGTAAGTGTTCCAGTTGAGTAACCTAGTATTGTTCAATAATCAAGTGTTGTAAGTGTTCTAGTTCAGTAGCCACTAATCAGCTCCGCACTCCCCTGAAATATTCCAAACCAACTCCCAACTTTTAGCCTTCATATGTGAAAAAAATATTTATGTACTTGAATAAGATAATTAATTATTTGATATACTAAAATGACTTTTACCTTGCTTATATTATTTTTTTACCTTTCAGTATATATAGCCAGTAGTTACGACTCCCAAGTTTTAGCGGCCGGGTATTCTAAAGTTGCGCCTTCATTCTAGTAGATTGCCAGCCATGGATTTATTATCTTCTATTCTAACATTGTAACTTTCTCTATCGATAAGTGTAAAATAAAATTGAATTGAATTGAGCTGTCCGCCGCTTACGAGAGTGTCAGCACAGAGAGCTTCGACTGTATTACTATTAAACAAACATCTCTCTCGAATGTATCCGGACTTCTAAAACTCATTAATATTCAATTAGTGCGAGAGCCAATCTGGTGCGATAGAATATACCACGTGATGACCTCTATAAACGACAACACACAACTCTTTATTATCGAACTCGAACACTTATATAACTACATTACGTCACCAGTTCTATAAGTCATTACGTCACCAGTTCCAGTTGAATAACCTAGTGTTGTAAGTGACCAGTTGAATAACCTAGTGTTGTAAGTGTTCCAGTTGAATAACCTAGTGTTGTAAGTGTTCCAGTTGAGTAACCTAGTGTTGTAAGTGCTCCAGTTGAGTAACCTAGTGTTGTAAGTGTTCCAGTTGAATAACCTAGTGTTGTAAGTGTTCCAGTTGAATAACCTAGTGTTGTAAGTGTTCCAGTTGAATAACCTAGTGTTGTAAGTGATCCAGTTGAATAACCTAGTATTGTTCAATAATCAAGTGTTGTAAGTGTTCTAGTTCAGTAGCCACTAATCAGCTCCGCACTCCCCTGAAATATTCCAAACCAACTCCCAACTTTTAGCCTTCATATGTGAAAAAAAATATTTATGTACTTGAATAAGATAATTAATTATTTGATTTACTAAAATGACTTTTACCTTGCTTATATTATTTTTTTACCTTTCAGTATATATAGCCAGTAGTTACGACTCCCAAGTTTTAGCGGCCGGGTATTCTAAAGTTGCGCCTTCATTCTAGTAGATTGCCAGCCATGGAACGCCCTGGGATATGTTTACACTCCATTTCATCGTCGAGTGAAGTATACTAGGGCCACGTTATACGGAATGGTAAATTCGAGCATTGGCGAGCAGGCGAGCATCTTGTTTTTAGGGCGATCACGAGCAATTTTATTTTATTACAGCTGCGAACAACGTTTTATACAAAAAAACGAGCAAACGAACACCTTTGGAAAAAGCAAGTACGAGCAATTCGAGTACACACAATCTTTTTTGCGAGCATTCGAGCAAAGGCCTAAAACGACGAGCGCTTCCAAATTTTGACTGACCATTCGGTAGCCCTTTTACTGGCTGGAATACTAGATTTAGGCAACTCTTGTTTCTCCTTTGATGTTTTTGGCTTTCGAAATCGCGCCATCTCAGGTTAGAAGAGACCGGCAAACCTCATCCCGCAATCTCAACTACATGCATGTAAGCAAGGACATGCAACTGGCTGAACTAGTGAAATTTGAAATTTGAAATGCAAATTTGTTTTGAGCTAGAAATCATAGATAAAAACACTGGTGTTTTAAAGTACAAAGAAATTCTTATTATTATTCCGTGAAATAAATATTGCACTCAACTAGAACACAAGAAGCCTCGATAAATTTATAGAAATGTTACTCTTTTTAAAGTAAAAATTGTCTTATTTTGGTTATATTGCGATTGAATAGTTATGTTTGCGTTTTAGAGGTCATGTTCGAGTCCATGCGGCTCGGATCTGTATTTACCGATACAACACGGTTTCTCACTTTGTAAATAGTAAGTACTTAAAAACTGTTACATAAATCATGTATGGTGTAGGTTTGTCAACAATTGACTTCTTCAGTCGACTTTCAGGGACAATATTGAAATCCAAAAGGCATCAGGTCATGTAAATTTAGTCACAACTTCTAAAGATCACGAAGCTAAAGAAGAGAAACATTCGCAATAGGCCTCTTCGTAATACGACTGGAAGCGATCAAGGTACAATTCAGGGAATAAGGTACCGTCCTAGGCCCACTTCATCTTGATGCGAGAAAGGTATAAAAAACACTCTCGAAGTCAGAATTTTAGCTATCGGAAGGGTTGTGCAGAGATCGCTGTCCCTTTCAAAATTAACTGTCACCGCCGCAAACCGCCGGGTAGAATTCCCTGCTCCCCTCCCCACTCGTTATTATTTTTTTGCAGCCAAAAGCAAACTTACCAGGGTCAACACAGTATAATTTTTCACTAAATCTTGTTTACATTTCCCGGTGTTCCGAACTATAGCTACGGACGAGATTTTAGCGGCAAAAAATAGCCAAACAGTGAAAGAGATACATTTGAAGGGCAAATTATCCTTTCACGTTCACTCTAGTTCATAATTTTCAATCAAGAGATATCACGATGGACCAGTTTATACAGCGCGCAAGATCGTATATTTCAATTTTGAAGTTTTTGATCAGTTTGAACCTACATGAAGAATACGAAACCCAAACTACATTATTTGATACGAACACATGCAAGTACACATTTAAAGTATAAAATAAAATAAAGGTACTAGCTCAGTTTGTCATGGCTGTTCATCTTCCGCTTCTTCTGAGAAACTGAAGAACTAAAACTAAAGTCTAAAGAACGATCCATGAGAGAGGTCGAGAGTATCGTAGGATTAAGAATTTGGCACTATTGGAAAGCAAATATTTGACTGATTCTCTTTCGTGTAAATCCTGTCACGATTAACTAGAAAACTATTTTCCCGCTAAAATCTCGCCCGTAGCTACTTAAAACTCCGTAAAACATAAACAAGACTTAGAGAAAAATTCTACTGTGTTGACCCTGGTGAGTTTGCATTTGGCTGCAAAAAAATAGTGAGTGGAAGGGGAGGGGGAGGTAAATTCTACCCGGCGGTGACCGTTAAATTTTGAAAGGGACAAAGATTTCTGCAGGACCCCTTCCGACAGCTAAAATTCTGACTTCGAGAGTATTTTTATACCTTTCTCTCGCATCAATTGACCTCAAACTTGGTCAGGATGTCCATGGCTAATCGTTCTTCCATATTTCCAAAGTAGACTAGCAAGCGATTAGAACATTGGCGAGTAATCGAGTGGTGGCTGGCGGTTTGGCGGCCTCTAGTTGCATGACTCGACTCAGTATACTGTAGCATCTTTAAAACGACAAGAAGACACACATAACTGGTAAATATAATAAGTACAGTGGCGGATCCAGGATTTGAAAAAGGGGGGTGACTATTTTGACCGGTACAGTTTCTGGTGCGAAATTTCTTACAAAATTTGAACAAATGTATTTTATTTTTACGAATTCTTATACAGAATTTGTTTTTGGCCCATAAGGGGGGGGGGGGGGGGGTGTGACATGTCACCCCCGTAACCACCCCTGGATCCGCCACTGAAGTATATATTTTTGGACACAAGTTTAAATATTTCGACTTTAGAATTAACGCTATATTCATCCTGAAAATTTGAGGTAAACAAGGCAAAATAAGTACTAACGTAGCTACAGGAAGCCCAAAACCAATTTTGAGATTGGTAAGCCTGTGCTATATGTATGGTGCTCCGCTCGCCCCGCTAAAACAAAATAATGCCCGCTCGAGGTCTTGAAAAAACTGTGGATGCACGAGCGGAACGCGAGTGCATTAGCAGCTTTTAAGACCTCGAAAGTGCATTATTTTGTTAAGTTTGGTTCGCAAGGATCATAAACATAATCATAAGCTCCTCATGTTCGTTGTTTTTAATGCTATTTAAGTGCCTCTAACCCTTCTTGAACGTTTTCTACCTATGAACCTTCGAAAGGTTTTGAGTACTTCTGCGAAAAAAAATTGGCTTTATAGATCAGTCCTACTCTTTATTATACATTTTACTCACATCTCGATTCTGATTGGCTGAGAACATGCTATAGCACTAAGTGCGCATGCGTACAACATTATCTGCAAGCAGATCATACTTAGCGCTCGATGGTAAGCAAATAGAACAATTTTACGCTAGAAAGCAGGGCACTTATTTCGTTATTTTGATCCACTTTAGCGCTCAGCTATGTTTCTAGTCATTCTTTTCTCCTAAACTCGTAAAATAAATTCAATTTTTAGCTCGAATATGCCGAAAGAAAACATATTGAATCAGAAATCCAATCGTAAACAAACCAATTTTATGCGGAGTTTCATTTAGCTTCGTTTACGATAGCTTTCTCTATCATGCTAAAACTTGAGCTTAAAGTGCCAATGAAATGAAAAATTCGATCCCGTTTTTATTTTATTTTATTAAATTCTAGGCTTCTCTTATTCATTTTGTGCAATTAAAAATCAATTTGGAGAGCGCGAACATATTTTGTTTTCGAATCGAAGTCAGGTAGAATTGCCCAAATCAGGCGACAATTTTTCTGCTGTTAAAGATATGGTAATCACATGCGTGACGTCACTAGGTCTGCGCATTTATATTCGTCTCCATAAATACTACAAAATAAGTGCATTTTTGGCCAGTTTTCAATTTAAATATGCAATACTTTTAGAAACCTTGACGATGGCCACAATTGTTCTAATAGAATCCTTGCAGTCAGCCATATTTTTACTTTTGTGAATATTAATGTCGGACCTAGTGACGTCACGCATGTGATTAGCATATCTTTAACGGCATAAAAATTGTCGCCTAATTTTGGCAATTATGCCTGACTTCGATACGAAATAAAATTATGTTCGCGCTCTCCAAATTGATTGATCATTGCACAAAATGGCTAAGGGAAGCCTATAATTTAATAAAATGAAATAAAAATGGGATCGATTTGTTCATGTCATTGGCACTTTAAAATGTAAAATAAAACAATTATTGAATTCGGTTTTCGCATGATAGCGAAAATTATCAAGACCTCGGTCTGTGTTATCAGCCTCAGCCTTCGGCTTCAGCATATAACACAGACCTCTGTCTTAATAATTTTCGCTATCCCAATAATTGCGTAATGTTCTACGCTTGTTAGAAAAAGACTGGGTCGATTACCGGGGTGACGTCATCTCATTAATGCATTATCCTCCATGGCGCCTTTCTATCACAACAACATCGATTTATAGAAAATATACATAGTTTGTGAGTTGTTAGTAAAGAAAAAAGTCATTTTAGACAAAATCCTAAGTATTTATTCAAATTATTGTAAATATAATTAATTAGATGACGTCTACTCTGGAATCGCCGACCCAGGCATTTTCTAACGCGGTCATGGGTCAGGAAAGGTCAGTGTTAGTGCGAAACAAGCTTTGCAGGACATAGGGGAACCATCTTCTATTTGTTTTATAATATAAAATTTGATCTACGCGGAAAGAAATTCTCGAGCGTGCATTATAAAAAATCCAAAATCATTAATACTTCATGATATTCATCCAATGAAGGGACTGTATTTGGTCACATGCATGGGTCTTGATACCGGGTGAAACCCTTGTTCGAAGCTTCGTCAGATGGTGCATCTTGATATCCAATGAAACACCAGTTCCAAGCGTTTGCAATTGATGCAATAGACCGATTTAGCTCCCAATTTAGGTCAGTCGTCTTTTCCTGTATCCCAAGAGGAAATGTACAAATTTCTCTAATTGGAAAACAAAGCACTGAATCCTCTGGAGAGCTGTCACATGATCTGAATTCGGACAACAAATCGGTCTATTTCTAACATTAGTGATAAATATTTAAGTAGTTAGAACCACTAACTACTTAAATAATATATAATTATATACTGATAAACTTCAAGTAAGGAGTGAAGAAGTAAAGAACGAAATAGAAAGAAAAAGGGTGCCTCCACTGGAGTTCGAACCTCGACTTTCCGACTGCTCGTACTAATTCTTGGTCACTACACTACTGAGTACGCTAGTTGAAATCTCTGCTAGCCAAAAAAAAGAATAATAAGCCATCTATGGAATAATTAAATACAGCAGTTAAACGGTAAACAATACTTGCTAATGATGTTTGAAAAGAAGCTTATGTAAATGTTCGGTTTAGCCATTCGCATGAGAAGAATTTCAAACAATTCATTGTTCGTATTTCATCAGGGGTCAATTTGTGTTTGAATTAGTTCATCAAGCACGCTGAGCAGCCAATGAAATCACGCGTTCTTAGGATGCTCTCATAATTTATATCATAATCTACAATAGAGCACCTGGTGATATTTTCGACAAAAAGGTGTCTCCTACGCTGGCCTACACTCGATCTTAGACGACACATCTCACTACTAATTAATATAACATCAACATAAGACATCACTCAAGCAGTCCACTTTCCTCCAGCTTAAAAGTTCCATATCGAGAAGAATAGGAAATAATATCATAGAACTAAGTTTAGACAGTTGTTTAGAATAGTATTATTATTACCTTACTGTTTACGAATTGCAAGAGTCTACTAACCATTGCATGGTTCTCAGCCTGATTTTTCTCTTCAGCTAACGTTGCCTGATTTGCAAATAGGCTACAATTGAAAACATTGCCGACCCGTATAATCAGGCGATCATCCTAGATTGAATATTTTGTCAAAGCATACGCATATATACCAAAATATGACGGACAATTTCGTCTTAGTAGTGCATGGTCGTTGAAAATGCAATCAATTACTTTGTTTGGTCGTTCTAGGCGTTGTATAAACAAAGTAAAGCTGTAAGACTTCTTAACCAACCTAACAAGTATTGTAAATAAATAAAAACTTTTAATGAAGAAGTACATGTAATCTCACATCGCATAATTGGGCGATATGATACCTTCCTAGGGATGGGTTTACAACTTTTTAGACGGAATTATGACTATATGGTGAAATTGACCAATAAAACAATATATTCACCCTGCATTAACTTTTGCTAATTCTGATATCAATCCTCCCTTCTCGTGTTGAAAAAACCCGACAAATACCGAAGGATTTTACATGTAATAAGGGGCCAACCGTTTCTTCGGGAGGGGGGGGGGGGTCTGGAGGGAAGCAGCTTTGGGCAAGAAAAACTGAAGGGGCGAATGAGTAAAATAAGCATGCACAAGTTTTACCTTGGGGGGAAAATTCGTACCATTCGAGGGGTGAACAAGTAAATTACATGTACAAACTAGATGCCCCACCCCTCCCCTAAGAAGTTAAATGGTTGATCCCTAACAATAACCGGAGTATATTGGAAAGACGGGAGCAGTTCTGGTGTCAACTTAAATTAATGCGATTTGTTACTGGGCCAATATACCGACGTTAACACTGAGAACTGGCCAACTAATGACGGACGACGTAATATAATATATATGACATATGTTTCACTGAATCGGAGATTGTTAGTCATTGTATCGGATATTCTGGAGTAGGCAAAGTCGAGCTGCCGCCATGAATACCTTGAGATCATGTTCTTGTTCATAACAGGAAAAAAAACACATCCGCTCTCAAACCGTATTAACTCAATTATATGATGCATGATTCTCAGCTGAGAGCTATATCCCCACCCTACTCTACTGCTGATTAGGGGGATAGGGGGGGGGGGAGACTTGTACAATACTATGCCGCGTCGGCTCCAGAACCGGATCAGGAGCAAAAAGGTAGCTCCAAAACTCAGATTTCCAAGTTATTGTAAACGAACCCTGATTTTCACGCTGGTTGATTATTATGAGTCGTCTATATAACCCGGATTATCACATATTGTTACGAAAAATTCGGACCCTGAAGTCTACAGCTCGGTTTGCACGACTTACATTTTGGGCACGGTACTCCTAAATTTTGTTGTACAGATGGAAATATCCTGGGTACGCATGCGCGAATATCTAGGGTTACTGAGACCCTGTGAAAAGGTAGTCTCAACCCAACCTCGTTCCCAGGGGTCTTTACGCGCCTAATCAAAGATGGCGTCGAAAGTACCCCTGGTACAGGCTGGTCATGTGACCCAAAAATATGCCCAATATGTGGGCATATTTTGATGAGCATCCGCCATCTTGGATTCATCATCGCTGAAAAACGGTTAGCGGTTAAAGTGTGATCCCAATGAATTCCAACCGTACATTATTCTACTTGTACCCAGTTGCGAAGTGAGTATAATAAAAGGCAAAAACGCTAAGTTCTGATGAATTTGTAGTTGTTTTCAACGAATTTTGAACGCGAAATGAGAAAGACGACATCACCAGTTTATTTTTCAAAGCAAAAATGCACGCGCTATTTGAAATTCTCCAATCAGCGCGCGCTTAACGTCTAGCCAATCGGTGGCCGAATCCAACCAGCCTGTACCAGGGGTACTTTTGACGCCATTTTTGATTAGGCGCGTAAAGACCCCTGGGAACGAGGTTGGTCTCAACCCACACCGCGGCAAAACGGTATGCTCCGCTGGCCAAAAGAACGAAGGTTCTGCTATCAAATACAAATTACCGAGGGTTTCAACTTTTTAAGTAAATAATTTTATAACTTAGTAAACTCACAGTGAATTACAAATTAAGAAAACTTCAACCTGTTAAAGTCTTAGGCTTAGCTTTTAAGTAGTTTTCTAATTTTTTGACAAAACAGTTCACAAATGGATACTTTTAAGCAGAAATTTTAAAATCACGGGTATGTGCCTGTTGTTTCATTTCAGTTTTCGCGGGAAACTGGGGGCGGCCGCGCGCCGACAAGAAATAGCAAATACGCATGCGCGTAACGTTTTGCCTTGGTGTGGTCTCAACCACCTGTTAGGAGTACCGTGTCCAAAACACTTGTCGAATAATAATCCGGCCTAAAATAGGTTCAAACCCGAAGCAAGAACCGCCGCACATCCCTAGCGGCGTAATAAACATGAGTGTCCCTGGGGCTATATCAATGCATCTTAATAACAATAAATATAATAATAATAATTTTAAATTAATAAGGGGCATTCATTTTTGAGTTTTACACGAGGTACCGATCATTAGCATACTGTAAAATATTCAGTGTAATGTATCCTTCCATCCAAATTCACTCAATTTTAAATATCATACTTTCGGGCTGTAATCCAGTCGTCTCAAAGCATGAAAGTCAGAAAGTGGTTAAATAGTTGTTATGAAAAGAATGGATCTATATACTGTGGTGAGTACCGTTCATCAGTAAACCAATCAGAAATTTTTAGGTCTAGTTCGTAAACTGACAGCAATATTTAATTCTTTTAAACAAAAAATTTCAGGAATACATTCCACGAAATTCAAATAACAATATAATTGTGGCCACAAAACGTCTTGCGGATTAAATCACTTGTTTAACTTATGATTATTAAACACTAGAATCGTGTGACAGTGTAGCCCCTTGCACAACTTACTTTGACACTTTACGAGGATTTCCAAGGAAACTGGTATCAGTCGTCACGAAATTGATCGATATAGTTCCGACAGCCCCAAAATTGGCTCCTCTCCGTTTAAACAGTAGACTTTAACCCGAGAAAATTCTAATTAATATGGAAAAAAAGGTTGAGTTCGGTAATAGTGTATAGTCTTCGTAACAGTCCAAATGATTTCTTGATTCCTACCTTTTGCTGCATTACTTGAATCTTTGTGAAGAAATCAAGCCTTGTGTTTTCAAATCTTTGAAGACCTTGTGGGACAAGATGGCGGCCGTATTTTCGCAGGGGAACATTGCATTCTGATTGGTCTAAACTGTTTTTATAATTGATAGGCTCGTTACTATGAATTTATACCCGCTCATGGTTTGGCTATGGACCCTTTGCACGTGACGTGGGGATTGAGTGCAAACCATTTATCAGCAGCAACTGTTCTAAAGTCTGAAGATTGCTACATAAAACATAGCTAATGAATGCCACACAGTGTCCACTGTCTAAAAAGTTGTGACACTTCCCATTTTCTCGTTCTGAAAAAAATTACTCCTCCCTCAGCTTAGTCTAAAAAAGTATGATCCAACTCCTTTTTGGATATGAATAAAAAAAGTAAAAATGCTTTTCCATGATGACAAAAATCGTAAACTTGTGCCAGGGAATTTCAAATAATATATATTTTAAATAAAAAATAAGATAGAAAACGTGAACCTCTCTCTGAATACACGATTACAAATAAACTAGCGCCAAAAAAATAGTGGCCCTCCCCCCTCGCTAAATAATGACAGGTCCCTAAGACTATACTTTTAGAAGCTGTATCCAGTTGACAGCTCATGCTCGAAGCAGGAAGTTACGAAATAAAGACCGATGGAAAATGACAAAAAACAGTGATATTGAATAGACATTATAATACATTGATTTAAGTTCTCATAATTTTATATTTCTGTATCGCTAATTAAGTATATAGCCATCAGTAATACCCTAAGGCTGCTGGCATAAATTGATTGAGTTTGTCTAACTTTCAGTGACTGGCCAAATATTGAATTTTTCATTAAATTCATAACACATGACACTGACTGAGTGCGATGTGGAGTGGAGCCGGTTTTGCCTTTTCTTTTTATCCCTGGATAGGGGAGGTCATGTACTATGTTCGACAACTCTTACTCAAAAGAAACACTGACATACATTGTATCCATGAATCAAACAACGTCTTGCCGAGTATATTTTGTCAGTACCTAAATTCTTTTCAGTGGTTTCAGTTGCTGTGGAAGTTCTATTCATGATTCATACCTGTCAGTTAGAAAGGTGTTCTTTTTCATATGCAATCTATCATGCAAGTATCTGATTTGCATTTCTAACGAAAACAGCGCCTCTGGTGATTTGTAAAACAACTTATTCAATGCTATATTTTCTAGATTTAGAACTTAAACAACTCGTAACTTCCGAAAGAAAGTGAATAGTTATTATCATTTTATGAAGGTCTGTATTCACCTGAGTAGCATGATATCACTGACGGCTCCAACGGTAGCAACGGCTTTTCTAGATACGGCAGTGCGGATAAAGTGATGCAGTTCTGGGTTATAGGGAGATCTGACTACAACCAAAACTTAAAGCATACGGCCCGTAAATTCTGACTATTTCATGCGGTATGCAAATGTCATTATATGCTTAAAGACATTTCATCTGGACATTAACACCATTTCCAGATTCTTATTGAGTACGAACCTTTGATTGGCAAGAACAGTCAATTAAGAAGCTTCCGACCTGTTTTGTTTTTCTCAAAGCTAATAGACCATCAGCAGAACTTGTGGCAAAAACGAGAAGCCTTCGGGTCTGATTGATTCATTAACATGTCACTAAAAACATGTAGCATTTTAGGACAGTAGAATTAATAACTCAATGCTTTCTCTATTTACTGTATTCAGTCGGCTGTGTTTTCCATAACTACCTCCCACGTAACGAATACACGAAGCTTCTTTCTTGTCTTCAAACTTGGTTGATAATTTGTTATACATATTCTAACTTTTCCTTTCTTACTAAGTATTTGGAATAACTACAGCAATACTGGTAAATAAAAATTTCAAATCTAGGTTGAGATGAAGCCAGATTCGACAGAATTCTGATTTGAATATCCTATAACAAATTGAACGCAATGAACTGACACCATAAACGATCTTGATAAAGCCATTGACTTGTTCAGATGGATATCGATTTTGCACACGAGTAGATATTTTAAATGAGACATGGAGAATACACAAGTTATGTGAAATGTGGATCGCTTACAAGTACATAATATATCTTCCTGCCGGAGAACATTTACAAATAACAAGAGAAAGCCGGAGTCTGTTAGAACAATCGTGGAGGCATAGAAATATCCTAGCTACCAAAACTCCTGTTTAACTCGCGTTTTGTTTTCTTAAATTTCATTGCAAACATTAATTATGGAATTCAAAGAAAATTTAGCTGGCTTTTTGCAGTACAGGAATGTATTTTGAGCGCGTGAAAGTGAAAGTTCCATCAAGGAGTTGTTTTCACTCCTCTTCAATTTTGATTGCCTTCAAATCGTAAACGGGAAGTGCTAACACCATACCTTATAATAACAGAGTTCTTTACAGTAGAAATCAAAGAGCCGCGGTGGGAACCATGTTCGGCCAGTGATGGTAGGATATGTTGGCATCGTCTCCTGTAGAGCCTGCATATGTAAGTCGTGCGCATGCGTACAAGATGAACACCAATTGTAGCATATTATCTACTTGAGCTGCATGGAGTTACAACTCCCTTTATAATGACAGAAAAGTGAATATTGATCATATCTTTTGCTAAAAGTCTGCCGACTACTACACTTTCTATGTGATTATTAATTTAAGCGATAGCAAGAACTTCGCATCCAGTATTTTCTTTTCTTTATATCTTTCAGTTCACGATATGAAAATAATAAGCTTTCTGCCTGCTACTGAGAAATAAACTCAAGGCTTTATTATCTGTTGCGAAATCCCAGCAAAGTGTCTTCGCGATTCTATATAATTTCCGAAATCTATTTATTTTTCAAGTTATGAATAAGCTTAAAAAGTGTGAATATTCGATTACTAACAGTTGCTTAGTAACAGTCTTTCTGGTCGTTAAAATTGTCGCCGTTAAAATTGTCGCAGTAACCATACTGAATGGCAAGGCGCTGTCGATTAGCTGCGAAAGATGTATGCAATTAAAACGATCACCAACTTTATACCTGTTTCAAATTATCTGTAATTTTAAGATAAACGATGAGAGTTGAATTCATACAACGCTCTTTCAATCTTCCGTGGATATATGTGAACGGCTAACCGCTTGACCTTATCAACTGCATATCATTTCAAATGTGAGATTACTTTTCGCCTTATCTCCTGATTCATTTCTGCCTGTCAAAAGATCAAGGCGCCTAAAAGACCAGCAATCTTCTTCAACCGATGTCTTATCACACGGCCAGTATCAGTCTTATTTCATTTAAAGAACTAGTCTGGGTTTATCTTTTCAAAATTGAATACATATAGTTTGCCTAGCGGTTGCTCTTTTAGGCTTTTAGGTAGAGCAAGTATTCTTTATCTTCCAAGAAGATTAAAGATTTCTCTAATTTCTGATCTACGTATTGTAAGGGATAATATTTTCTAGTCGGCTCGCTGTGAGTTAATATTACCGATAGTATTCTCGATTGAAAGGTTGAAACCTTACCAGATGGGAAGGACGATGGTATCGAAGCAGGTTCTATTGCTATGTAAACATCAAAGGTTTGTCCGAGATGTGTCTACGGCTGTTGTTTAGTTGTAGAGTATACTGTAGGCGTTTCAACACTCTAATCCCGGGACTCAATATATATGAAAACTTCCGAAAACTGTCACAATAATTAGACACGTGCTTCCTTTGGACTGCCAATGATAAACTACTGTTGCTGTTTAGAAGCTAGTGAGAAGCTTGCACGTACACAACGTACGTAGTGCGACTGGCCTCAAATAATCAATCAGACTATTTAAGGTTCTTATAACTGATACGGACTGACAAATGTATTGAAACTCATGAAGTGAGCACCCCGCCGGCAATGAAAATACGACTGCAGTAGAATTGCAAACACAAAACTGAATTGAAATACTTCACCAGCTTGCCGGCAGCACTTAAGTGATAGTACGTCTTACACTGAACTTACTTTACCCAAATATTAAGGGACGGAATTAACTTTATTTATGGCATTTACTGGTTTCATTACTTCTCCGCTGAGTCTTATATGTCAACCGTCACGCATATTTAAAAATAGAAGAGAAGAAAGAAAAGAAATCAATACGAATGTATTAGGTAGAAGAAAAAAACAGATCACACCTTCAAGCTCGTAAATGTCGCTACAAGATCGATGTTATTCTCAAGAAAGCGCAAAGCAAATTCTGTTAATTTCACCCAGAATTTAACGAGCAAAACGAAGGATTTGGTAAATTAGTGTTCCATTTGATGTAAATTATACAAAGCCGGTCTTGCCAGCCAACTCAGTGGATGTTTTAAGCGGAGCCAGAGTGCAAAATATAGTCCGATAAAGACTAAAGAAACTGCTTCACGGGAGATATTAGATAGACAGATAGAGTTTGTATATGGCAATATATAGCTATGTGTTTATTGGTAACATATACAAACTTGTACATTGGTCTCAGACCTGCTGAGAAAGCTAACAAAAGTAAGATACAGGTATAGAAGTATCTGTGTTCAATGTACTTCTTTTGAGCTATTATTTTTGCGTTTATTTGAAGCAGTCATGTATATATTTACAAACTTCTTTTTGTAATTTTAAAGGCGGATCTATTAGTAAATTGAAAAGTAAATTTTCATCTTGATATTTCGGTTTCTGTAAATTTATTTTTCTATTCATAGCATTGATTACGTTCTTAAGTCACTGTACAGGGGGCATCTCAGCACTAAATGTAGTTCGTTTTCTACTTTTTGTTTGTCACATTTTGGGCAGATTCGTTCTTCTGGCTTTCGGTAGGGCCTAGAATGTCGACCTTTTTCAATTTCGAGATCGTGGTTACTTATTCTTAGATGAGTTAGAGCTTCTCGATGATCAAATGAATGTTGTTAACATTAGAGAGGTATGGGTCAAGCGAATAGTTCATTTTAAAAGTACGATACGTACAAAGTTTATTGCGTTGCCCTTCATTCTCTCATCGTCGTAGATTTGGCTTCAGTTAGCCAGCATTGGTATTCGATATCTTCCTATCTTTGTTTCAATAATTTTTCATAATGCTTTTGAATTATTGGGTTGACCAGAGCCAGAGGATCATTCCAGATGTCTCCGAGACCAACCGTACATATCAATAGTTTTCATTTTCTGATACCAAGCAGTTTTGTTATTACCGTCTGTGCTGTCTATGTATGTGTCCTGCAATAAACGTGTACGTTTGGGTTATTCAGCTCAGTAAGCCAGAACTTATAATTATAACTCCTTGTTTTTGCTTCCACTGAAAGATGAATATATCTTCCAAGCTCTGCCCGGCTCAGCAAGCATTATTAGTTGCGCTTTTGCTTACTCGCAGTAGAAGTTTACAGAATTGTGTATGCACTATTTCTATTAAGTCTCTCTCTTGAGACTTCGGTGTATTAAAAAATATCTGAATGAAGTAAGTGTACTTTGAAAGGAGTTGTGCTTACCTCATTTGCAAATTAAACGAATCAAAAGTCAAAACTGTTTTACCTCTTTTATTAGGCAGACAATTGATAATATAATTTACGGAGCTGTGTGATGTGTTTCTACCAAACTTGACGGATTTTCTACTTTCTTATGTTACTATTGACAGCCAAGTTAAAGCAGATGTCTAAAATTCAAGATTAAGTTATTTCATGTTTCCGAGGGTCATTCTTAGCTTGTTTCGTTAAATTACTCCGGTCCACTTCGGCCGATTCTAAAACCAGGACTGGGCTGGACTGGACTCAGAAAACTCGGACTGGGATCGGAAAACCAGACTGGGCTCATAAAATCCAGAAATCACATCAAAAACTTATTTTAAAGAATATAGACCAACCGTGATGCTTTGCGCGCTATGGCCGACATTTTGCAACAGTTGAAAAGTCGGTTTTATACGAGTTGTCTTCCAATAGTTTGAAAATCATTGCAATCCTGTTGTTTTGTATGAAAGTTTCAATTTAAATCTCTTTTTGAAAAGTTCCTTTTGTAGTTTTCCTGTTTAATTTGATAGTTTCACGAAGCGGAAATAAACAAAACAAAATAAAAGACCGCTAAGCATCATGATTGGGCCATGCGCATGAAAGTACGAAGAGCACTGTCAGCTCAACATTGCGGTGGGAGAAAGGAGTGTTCCACTGATTGTCAGAAATCCATCCCGCGCGTGCGCACACGACACCAAATTAGAACAATAAACACATGTTGAGATGCTCAACATTTTACTTTAGTTTGTATGGAAGTTTGTGTTTGAAGTTAAATTATTTTAACAAATCTCAATTGCCTCGTTCGATTCATTTTTTAAACTATGCTGGTTACTATAAAATCGTACTAATTATCAAACTCATTAATAATTCATGAAGCAAAAACAAAGGAAATCACCGACCGATAAGTGATCTTTAAATCTGATACAGATTTCGTCCTGATTTACATAAACTTTGGCTTCGATTTTCTCGGCCAGAATAAGTCGTATCGCCAAAATAACCGGAAACATGACTCTCTACAACTAGACGTTTGATAAATGCTTTAAAGAATTCGTTAAAGAATTCGCGTCCGATCTTTATGGGATTTACAAACTCTTGCTTTCAGCTCGAGTTTGTAAATCCCATAAAGATCGTCCGCTAATTCTTTATCTAGTACCTAGAGGCTGCGAGCGCAGCCTGTACTCGGGCCGTATGAAACCAAAATAGCATAAGTAAGAGCCAGAGGGAATCTCGTAGTGTGTGGCGTGCGATGATAATCAGTCAAATAAAAAATATTTTTAGTAACCGCAAGCAGTCGAAACAAAGTCGGCGCGCGCGCGACAACTAAAAAAAATGCCGCGAAAATATTGGCCGTCAAAAGCTGGCAAAAATATTTTCACGCCATTTTTTTAGTTGTCGTGCGCGCCCGCCCACTTTGCTTCAACTGCTTCCGGTTACTAAAAATAGATTTTATTCGACATTATCATCGTACAAGAACGTATTGGAGATTCACTCTCTTACTTACGCCCTCTTGATGAAACTGATTACAGTTTTTCATAGAATATGTTTAAACAGACCGAAATAAAACATTTTCATTTTATCCATATCCCTTGCGAAGACAATTTGTTTCCTATGCGGAATATTAATCCTTGGAGCCGAGCCACTCCCATGACATACCGATGTTACATCTGTTGCAAAATATCCTCGACTATAGTCACATTAGATTATTCCTATTACTTCTGAATCAAGGTATTTTATAACTCTAATAACTCCCGCAGCGATTACTTTATTAATCATCTAAAGAATTTGCCCGAAATAGAAAATAAAACAGAGTTTGCAATAACGATTTGTTAGAGATATATACAGCTATTTAAAAACACGTTTTTGATAAAAACTTAAAGTGCCAATAAGCCCATTTGTTATCATTAATGTCGATTCTACATCAAGTGAATAGGTGAATAGGAAAACATTTCTTGATTTCAGTGTTGTATCTATGAGTTATAAAAGTTGATATTCCGAATATAGAGCTTATCTCTTATACTATTTTGCTACTTCAAATTTTAGTCTACGTCATTTACCGTTTCCGCAATTTCTATTGCGAAATTTACAACATTTATAGATCTTCTTACCTTAGAGTTCTTCACTTGTAACATTTAGTACCTGAAGAAGGCTGGTAATTTGGCCAGCCGAAATATTGTAATATTCAATATAAAATCCTACGTTGTGTCAGCTTTGCCGTAGTCCTTGGACTTCGTATTCATTTTCATTTTGGCTGATTAGATCTGACTTAGATCCAACGTAGCAACCAGCAGGATTTTCGTCCACGGTTCTTTGCCGTTTCTCAAGTTTATATTTTAAAGCCCACTCTAAAGTGACAGAAGAAATCTTGGCCCATCCTACGAGTGAGAAATGAAACTCCATCTCTGTCACAATAACATGCACCGACTCAGTTTTTCGAGGCTTTCATCAGATTTAGTTATGTCTTCCAGCACTCATTGGCGATTAGCCTGATTTTCAGACGGTACGAGGACGTCGTCCGCTCACTTCCTTCCCCTCCCCGTCTGATGGACTTCATAGACTTTCATGTTCCTGGGACTTTCTCCGGATTAATACAAAATAAGCAAAAACAAAAAATAGAAAAAAATTCGAATTCAATCTGTGCTTTAGCAAATTCCTGACTTTGATGAGTTTCAGCGGGTCGCGGCTGCGTGTGCTTTCCCATCTTTGATGAGTTTCAGCGGGTCGCGGCTGCGTGTGCTTTCCCATCAGTGCAAACAACTCGATGATTGGCTGCGTTTTGAGTCATCATATAAGCGAGTTTTGATTGGCTGCTGCATGTGGAATCCTCCGACCGAGATTTTTGCTAGATTATGAGTGTACACGCGAAGTACTTAGGAACGCTTGCCATTTTATACCCCGGGGGGGGGGGGGGGGGGGGGGGACTATACGGGGATGATCCGCTGGGGACAGGGTATGGTTTTTCGAGGTTCTGATCTTAGACAGGGTATCCATTTTCACATCGACAGATCTTGAACAGGATATGGTATTTATCTAGTGCCGTTATTTAGTCTAGTGCTTGATGAAGACTTATTTAGTTATGAAACTCATTATACAAGATCACAATAAACACTGACATCCAAGTATATATAATTTGTCATTTGTCTTATAGAGGGAACATTTTAACACTTTGTCTTGAACAGGGTATGGAAAGTTTTTTTTTTTTTGTCTTAAACAGGGTGAGGGTTTCAGAGCCCCAGCGGCAAACCCCAACCCAACTTTTGTTAGAGTACCCCCCCCCCCCCCCCCCCCCCCCCCATCCCCCCTGGATTTTATAGAGCGGTTAGTGAAACCAAACGCAAATTACCCACAGCCAACCAATCATAGGAGCGAGTAATCACAAGTAACCCATAAATGGCTTCCCTGTGAGCCAATGACAATTTGCGTTTGGTTTTACTTTGGATCCTGATTGGTTGGTTTACTTTTTCAGCCAATAGGAAAGCTTAGTAAACGCAAAACCAAAACACTTCCGACACTCAATTGAAATCTGCTCTAACTCGGGGATTTATATTTTTATCATTCAATGATAAAACAAATTAAATGAATTTTATAACCAAAAAAACTAAATAATTTAGGATAAAGATGAACTCATTCATACATGATTGTGCTCTGAGTTTTGTTGTGTACAAGTACAATTATTCCATCAAGATTTCATTAATATTTAATGGCATAATACGGATTATATAGAGAGCAGAATTGACGAAAGAAGACTCATGTCTGACGTATCGCGTGATGTAATCAAATGAATTCTTTATGTCAAATATTGGAATGCGTTTCCATCACATACACAAACGGAAACGCGGAATGTTCATTAAATAAGGCTGAAGGAAGACTTGCATTTAAGCAGTGTATTAACTACAAACGTTTTCACTGCAAGCTCGCTTGATGGCGAATACACAGTACACATAAATAAATTCCACTTCAGTTGTAACTGTTTTATGTCCTGTGGCTCATTGGTACAAAATTAGGAAATGTGATTATTGGCAATATAGGTATCTAGTTTCAATGACATCAAGCGAGCTCGGAGACAATACGTTGCCCGCGTGCGTTCTAGTCAGTCATATGCTTGATATCAAGCACTGTGACCCAACCCTCCTAACCCATAAGGACTGGAGTATATGGATTCAGTTTCTTTCTTACAGGCACTTCCAATTAAGGAGATCGAATCTGACTCAGTAAACTTCCAAACCTACTGTTGTGTGTTGTTGATAGGACATGATTACAACAAATTCGTGATTGCCATAGTAATTTCACGGTTGAAGACAATCTCGAAAAGAACCCTAGGGTGTCTTAGAGATTGTTGTGTTTCTAGTCCTTTCTTTTCGGAAGTCCCGTTGTGCCTTAATAATATACATGAATACGACTAGAAATGTTATGTTAATGAATTTCAAAATAACAGAGCAATATGATGTACTTAACAAAATGAAGGACCAAAGAATATAGACGGAGAGCATACTTTGAGACTTGTTTTTATCGAAAACTTCGATTAATTTATATTAAATCAACTAAATTCAATTGAGGTATGCTAACCGCCGTGGAAAGCGAGTAGCAGCTAACGTTTCGAGCGCTAGCCCTTCGTCAGAGCGAAAGAGCAGATGATGTAGTATATTGGCCTTTCATCTCAGAGTAGATAACTCAGTAGGCCTGCTTGTACATGCCATTTTATGCAGGCTAAGTACTATTTGTATTGATATTTAACAAAAGATTATGATAAACTGACTGATGTAGCATTGGGAGTCCAATGTATTTGTTGAACAAGTGCTGTGAATTATGAAAAACTGATTCGGGATTTCATTCTGCATGCAGGTTAAAGAAGATCGCGGAAATGTTTTGATAAGAAGTTCAACTGAATAAAAACGTAAGTAAAATTATCGATCAGCAATAAAAAGCGCAATGATGTTTATTGTAAATTAATCTCGGGATCTAAAGGCAAAAAGGAAAACATGTGTCCGTTTTAGGCATTTGAGGATTACAATTAAAAGAAACCCCAAACAGCTATTTCACGAATATTGATGCTATACCCGGCAGTTCGCATAATCTAAATTCATTCCTTGGACAATACTATGTACTATTTTTCACAAAAGTGTGTTTTATGAAACCAAAAGAAAGCATTCGATTCCTGCCGAGCTAAGAGCTAGCGTCTGTTGTCTTTTTTTTTGTCAAGAAAAAGGCGACGGAGGAAATTTGACTGTAGACTGCAGGTGCAGTTGATTGCTATGACAACTTTATTTGAACTTTACGAACATGCTTCTCCAGCAAGTAAGTACACTGTTACACTTGGTTGAACGTAAACAAAGCAGCCTAGAGAGCCAGGGAAACGGCTTTTACAAATAACAAGCTTAAACGTTTTAAAATGACATAAAATATATAGATCTTGGATCTGCTTGGGCGAATTTATTTTCACCCTTTTTTCAATTGACGCTGAAGATGTATTAGAATATGCATGCAGGGAAGGTTTCTTTTTCTTTGAATTCAATTATCGATTACTTCAAAATGTACTTGACTGACCTTCTGTAAATGACTCGTAGCTCGTATTCAGTCGGTCGTTTGTATTTCACACTTTTTCTACCTGCAAAAGAAAAACATTAACTTAAATATAAACAAAATCAGAGTTTTGTATGGATGAAAAATGAGCGCTTTGAAAGCAAACTGAACCGTTCGTACCAAATATTTTAGGGCGGTTTATTGAAAAGCGATTGCTCGGATATTTGGCGAGTCTATAAAATCTCGATTCTGTCTTTGAGTAAGTTATTTGTGCAGTAATGACGCACCGAAATACAATAACAGGGAACTTCAGTATACACGCATTATCTGATCACAAGACTCCTGCGATATGTTAATATGTTGTTGCATTAAAGCCAAGGGGATTTCCTTAAGAGGTAAGATGATAGAACTTTGCTGGGTAAGAGTCGGCGGATGTCAACACAGTTTGAAACGGAAGACTATTTTTAAAGAGGTTTATAACCAGCAGACTGATCCTGTTATTCTAAAAGCCAGATACTCAATATTTTTGCTCCAACGCGCCAAAATGACAGGTATACGCCTTGTGCTATTTACACCACCAGACGCTGTGTACACTTGGAAAAACTGCTTTAATATAGACATCTGCTTATCAATAAGTGTAATAATATTCTTAGAGCTCAGGGTGGAAACAATCCTCTAAACTGATGATTAAATTTAAAATGAGCAAAGGGAAATTGAAAAAGTTTTCAGCAAGCGGGCTTTCCTAGTTTGTAAATGTATTAGGCAATAGAGTCGGAACCGTTTGCTTGAAATACATTTTCATGTATTAAGCTCAGAAACAACCTAAATTAGATCGTATTTGCTTTGATTGATAGGTTGAAACCAATTGACAGTATATCTAAATTTAAAGCACTTTCTTTGTGTTAAAAGACAGCGAAACGAAATTATACTTTTATCGAAGACCAATTAGTAATACGTCAGCCTCCAAGTCTACTTACAAAACAGCGTATGTGCAATGCGGTATCCGCGATATACTAAAAGCAAGCTTCGTGATTCCTGAAGCTTAGCAACAGTTGCGGGTGCGTAGTAAAAGCCCGGGGGGTGGGGGAACGAGCCTCCAAGCTTCCTCTTAGAATTTTGGGTGGGTTGGCCACCCGGGTCTCAAAACTCTGACCCTAATTCAGACCAAAATTTTCCATAACCTTTTTCAGACCTCTACTTTATTTCATAACAAGAGAATATATGCGGTCTCTTATACTTTCCTGTCAAGATTATACCTATTCCAGACTAAAAATGCGAAATTTATTACCCTATTTCAGACTAAACAGCTCGAAACCATTCCCTTTGGGGCGGCACATACCCGTATAGCTTATATGGGAGTACCCCCCCCCCCCCCGGGTAAAGTGAATGGCCAATTTGTTTTGTTTTTACGGCGAGCATGAACTAAATATATTAAACTTATATTTTAACCACCGCTGCGAACACCGAGTATTAGCAGATCTTAGCACGAGCGTTCGAGTACACGAAAGAGTTTGCAAATATCCAAGCAAAGGCTAAACTGCCACAAGCCTTTTAAAATAGTTTAAAGATTGTTAGCTGTTCAGTTCAAAGCGCCAGCCACGGTGCAGTCCCTACTTTTTGTAAACACGAACCCTGATTGCCCTACTTTATGTAAAACCGAACCCTGTCCAAATTACAATCTCTCTTTCCGAGAACTGAGAACCATGCATAGTAACTTCAAATGATCAGTTGTAACCCTGACTGCCAATTAAGAAAAAGAACCCTGACTGGCTAAAGACTGAAAACCCAAATTAGGCTCAAATACTTACCCCGAATACCCAATCCAAATCCTGACCCACCCCCGCCGCACATACAGTCATATTACAGGTGTACCCCCTTTGAATAAATTAACTTGACCGTCCTGTGATCGTCATGCGTAGAAGAAGCTGTTTATCGACTTGGATATTCTGTCTTTTGATAGCTGTTTTTTTCTAGAAAGCATATAAGCAAATACCGTGAACAAAAATTCTGCAAATAATACGCTAGCGCTGGATCCGATATAGCCAAAAGATAACCGATACTGAAGAATGGAAAGTCCGAGGACTATAGCGCAGCTTATATACAGCGTAATATTCTAACACAAGGCACTACCGTTTATCTCACATCGGCGAAATATTGTCAAAAGATTCTATGAAGTGCACGTACTGACACCAACAGACACCAATATCGAGTAATTCCTGAACAAACTATTAAGTAATGGTCCGCGTAAGAACTAGGCAAAGAACAATAGGCTTGCGGCAATGAGCATATCCCACATACGAGTTTGCTTGAATATGCCTTAAGTGCTGTATGAGATGTCCACAATAGAAATTACACCCAGAAAATAAACTATTTGTTATGCTCTTGGCCATTTTTGCTGTAAAAACTCAAAGCAACTACCGTCCAGCCAATCCGAAAGGGAGAAAATAAAAGATCTTTCAATCACAAATTTGAGATCTTTCCCCACGTGCAATATTCTTCGAAATTAAATCCTAGTTAATTTGATCAAATATAAATTAAAACTTCAAAAATTATCGAATGAAAATGTATTTTTTCGATGGGTTTCTATTGAATTTATGAGTATCAACCAATGAATTTACGAGAAATAAGAATAGGAAATTAGCACCTTTCTACATTCCTTGCCGTTGGACTGCCTAGTTCTTAGCTGGACTATTACTTAAAGAATGGCCAAGTCGCATTTTGAGTGACATTTTGTTAATACAACAGATTTAAACACTATTTTCATTAACAAGTCAATACCGACTCGTGCCGACCAGTTCCGTTAGAGTGTGTTCAAAGTGATCGTAAATAACTAGATTAAATTGAATCACTAGGGCCCGGTTGTTCGAAGCCAGGGGAAGCGCTTTCCCGGGGTTATCGCTAACCCGAGGTTAAACTACATACAGATTACAATATTACAGATTTAGCTCTATCCTAGGGGTAAAGGTATCCTTGCTTCGAACCACCGGTACCTGACCCCTCCAGTAGAACAAAGAAATTGCCGCTGCACCTACGAGCTTGTGACAGAGTTTTGGTTGCCCTCGTGACGCGAGTCGTCAGACGTTTCTTTTTCCATTGAATGAATAGAATATTCTAGAGGCTATCTAGGCTCTCGCACTAACACAAAGGCCACGAAAGGAACGAGTTAAACAATGCAAAGCAATTTTTAAATGACAACGCGAACAAGTTTCTTTGTGAGTTAACGACCATGTTTATCTTATCCATTGATAACCTTTTTAATTAAATTTAAAAGATAGTTAAACTTTTTAAAATCAATTAAGGCGAGGATGTTTCTTCCTGTCTTTGAACTTCCGTGAATGATACGTCCGGTCATGTAGACAGAGGAACGTTTCATATTTCTTTTGAAACTGATCTGGGTGGAAGCCAAGCTAAGAAACGATAACTGAATAATTTGACGAAAAACCTTTTTTCGCGTGGTATTGTTACAGCTGTTATCGTTGTGGTTTTTGTAAAGTCGCCTGGTCCGAGGTGAGGTTGTGGTCGATATCTCATATTCTTAAAATCTGTTCAAGCTGAATTCTAAATATACGCCTACAGCTCTAAAACTGCTCAAATTCGCCAGTCCTCGAAAATGAATCATACGTTAATGTTCTTGAGGTGCCAGTCAGATACAACAACTCTTGAATTCATCCACATATTGATCTTCCTGGATGATAACTTAAACCTTATGATAAGCCGTGTTGTTCTAATCCAGTAAAGAAGCCATAAAGTATAGCTTATCAGTTTAAAAAACTGACGAGCAAAAGCAACAATACCAGCACCACCAACAAAAATACATTGTCTCATAGCTCACACCTGTAACCCAAGAAAGGTATAGCAGCAAGCTAGTATAGGCATCATTTTCTCAGAGAGCAGTCTGTTGTCTACCAGATTTGTGAGCGCGAAAGCCACCAGCTGGCGACGAGATCGAGAGACATCGTGGCTTCGTACTGCGTGATGGCCTATTTCTATTATTATGACTGCCTGGATCACGTATTGATGTATTGATGCCTTGGGGGCCGGGATACGCAATGTCAAAATGTTCCCATTTACTAGCTTCGTCCCCATGCTTTTCTTTGACGCGCGGCTGGATATTGTGACGTCAGTGCTTCGGTCGCCTTGCGATTGCATGATGAGACGACTGATTTACTACGTTGTTGCATTATCTTCTTCTTGTGAATCGAATTGTGCTGTTATTGTTGCTTTTGCTCGTCAGTTTTTAAAAATAATTTATTATATATTATTATATTAATGACATAGATCAAAACAAATCTCGATTCTGGTTGGCCAAGAGCAGCGATGTTCAAGCGTAGGGAAACCACAAAACTGAAGTGAAACTGGAATAAAACTTGTTCTTAGTATCCTGTGTGAAGTGATAACTAGAATAAAACGTGCTTTACGACTGAATATATAAGCTAAGCAAAAATAAAGCTTTATTTGTTTCTTCACAGATTATTATCAAGAAATCATAAAGTTTCTCATTCCGAATTAATCCACACTCGTGTGTTTTTCAATGAGCTCACATTTGAGTTCACCCCAATTGTTATAAAACTATGAAATTACTAAGCTTACTATAAATAACAACTTCAACTGAATTTATTTGCTTCAATTTTGAGTTTCGGCATATTTATTAGTTACACCTCAGTTTCATAACGGGTCGGGAGGTGGGAGAACCATCTCCTACTTTTTAATCAAAAAATGAATGAACCGAATTCATTTACTTGCCGCAAACTTAAAAGCGAAAGTTTCATTTTAATCAACAAGTCCACGTACGGGTTGAAAACGTTTTTATCGAGTATGGGCTGAAAACCATATTGAACTGATACTAAATAAAGACTGACTACTCAGGCCGGCATATGATAACTACCTGGATTTTTTGGGATATTGAAAGTGTCACTCCAACACCCTAATGTACTAAAATATGCTTCAGGTAACGAAGAACATGGATTGCGCAGTGACACTCGACTTACCAAAATGGGCACGTTTCCTGAACGTCCGATCAATCTTTAGTTCGATTTGCTAACTCGTGGATTACTGATTTTGGATTTTGAAAATATTGTTTGACGAGGAAAAAGTAGTGCCTATCTACTTGTAATTCTAGAATAAATAAACACACCTTTTACCAAGATAACTAAAATCCCCGGGAAAACATTATGCAGGATGAACGCTAATCGGCTTTCGAGGAACTCAGGCCTGGCGTTCGTACTCAGTTTGCCAAGAGGAACTTTGAACAATTTTCTATTTACGTGTGAGATGCAATTAGCTGGTATGGCGGGAAGAATTAGTTGGAGAATATGACGGATTTAAAGGCGGGAAAAACCTTTGTCTTGGTGTGCGGTTTTCATTTGCATTAAATATTAAAGGAAATATCACTAGCGTCGTCGCTGGCCGAGAATCGCATTCCCCTGTACAAAATATGCCATTATAATCTGTCAATCTTAAGTGAAATTGGTTTTTGAACTAGGTTATATATTACTATATCTATTTATCACACTCTCTTAGAGTTTACACTCAGTTGGAGAAAACATGTAGTACAATAAAATCAGTATGTTTGGTGGCCACGGGCACCTGGTGTATATATACATTGTACACTCGACAAAACTGAAATATTCTTATCTTTTTTCCTGAACCATTTACCATTACCATTTTACCATTTTTTTATATTTCACACTATTTACAGGATATATTTACAAAGCATGAGTTACAAGTAAATAATGGAGAAGAAAATAAGGGAAGAAAAAAAAAGGGAGCTTTACAGGAATTGTGTGTAGTGGTCAAAGGAGCAAAGCTTTCGGGTTGACCACTACCTATGAAGTGTATAGAGAGGACAAGCTCATGTGGAAATAATTAGTAATAGTACAATAGCTTAAATATATTTACATGTGTTACTTTATGAAATGAAGTGTAGAATGAGTGAATAACTAATCATTGCAGCGAGGAACTGAATAAATTGAGGGGACTTTAAGTTTGTTTATCCAATAAACCGTTTTACTATTCGGCTAACTAAAATAATTTCAGGTAGCCAAATATGGCCGTAACACGATTAAATATTTTGCTTTAGTTGTGCCTGATGAAAGCCGTCCGTTGGGAGCCAAACGCTGTGACTATCAGGTCGATTGCCGCCATCTTATATTACCGTTTATGTTTCTTGTCGCCACGGCTTTGTCATTTTGAAACTCTAGGGATTGTTTAAAAACCAGCAGTAATAACAGTTCTATGTTTGTGCTAGGAGAAACAGAGAAATGGGAAAGACAACAAAGGCTAAAACTAGTCATATATAACTACGAAAGCTTCACCCAACTTTACATACCATCGACTAGCGTAAGCGTCCTTCAGGTGCAGATCAGGTATTGACTAACATTAGGTCTCGAATATGTTCGTCATAGCAAGTAGTGCATGGATGAAACACAACTTCGTTTTCAATTACCAATTGACATCCGTTCGTTTTAATACATGACCCTTCATGATCCAACATAAATAGAGCATGTATTTTGTTACAAAAAACCTCATTACCGGAGAATAGAATAGATGCGGAGAATATGAAAGGCGTGACCCCAAAACACCACTAATTGTGTTAATGAAAACCACAAAACCTGAAGAGTTCATCATTTTAACCGCAATCCAATTGACGAATGTTAAGTGTTATAGTATAATTGCACGTTTCTTTGAATTCCTGAAAAAATATATAACGATTTTTTGATAGGTACATTCACGAAAGAACGTGTTGAAACTGTTGCATAAAAATAAGACTAAAATATAATAGACCCTACTCCAATGTGGCGAATATTGTATGAAAAGTGTAGGTGTAGAAAATACGTTATTAATAAACCAAGTGGAAGAGTATTCTGCAGTAACTCCTAGAGTCCATTATTGCTAAATGAGTTCCGCATCATACGTTTTCATTTGAAAACGCAAGCATTTTATTGTTTTCATGATCTCCCGTCCACACGAAAACGATGAAAATGGACGGGCAACGATCTGAACTGGTGATCATGTGGGCGCAATACTTTCATTGCGTTTTCAGTGAAATGAAAACATTTGAAAACGTATTCGTGTGGGCGGGGCAAGAGTCTTACTGCCATCTGCTTAGATTCCATAGAGTGAAATACATGCCTTTTTTTCTTGTAACATTACATGCAAACATTAATTTGAAGAGTCCTATCTTTGTTACATTTGGTTAGTGAAAATTCTTTTTGGAAAAATTACCATGCAAATATTTTTTCTTACTCTCCAGACCAATTCCTCTTCGGCACCGCAACAGTGTCTTAAAAAAAACGGACACGGATTTTGGGCACGGCACGCCATAACCCTTAGTTTTGCCGTGTAAATGGAACGTTCCGGGTTACCGTGCCCGAATATCTAGGGGTGCCGAGACCATGTGGAAAGGTAGCCTACCGCTTTGCCCAAAACGCGTATCGTGTGAAGCGGGCTTTATCTGTACTGTTTCGCATCATAATCATAAACAGGGACAGGCTAATAATATACTAAAAATGTCCAAATGAGTAAAGGTACCGGTCACTATGATCACTAACCGTCTGCCGGTTAGCTCAGTGGTTAAGCTCCGGTCTGTTGAGCGGGAGATCACGGGTTCAAACCCCGGCCGGACGAACACTCAGGGTCTTAAAATAACTTCCTTTGTGAAACAACTGCAAATGGCTAGACCTTAACGTCTTCTCGGATAAGGACGTACAATCGTAAGACTCCCGTCGGCCTCAAGTTTATCAGTCTCACCAGACTGTCACGAGTTACAGACGTTAAATAAAGTTACTTTACTTTTTATGCGATGTAATCAGCAAAATTGTATAATAAATTAGACGGCAAAAACAAAGCTGAACTATATTAATATAGCCACGGAGTTTGGCACCAGTCGTTCTCCTTGTGGGTTTGCAGGAACATCATGTTCCGGCGGTCTTGATCATTTTGTCGAAATAGGAATTCGTTTCTAAAACATTAATTTCAACCTGTGTTACGAAGGTAATTTAAATGAGTTTTTCGCCTCAAAGGTTTCTTTTGAATCCAGGATTTCAACTCAAGTATATTAAATAAAAGCAAAAGTCCAGATGGTCTGATAAACACCACAAATTAATCCTAAGCTGGGTTGTTGTGTCGTAAAGTTGATGTATTCATTCACCAAATAGATCTCGCCGCTGGCACACGAAGCATTAATAATCCCATTTATACCAACTAAACCTGTTTAATTAAACTGGAATAAGTTTAGTTACAGTCATCTGCAAAAATGTTGAGACAGTCGAGAAAAATATGTAATACACGAGAAGAAAAAATACTGGACACAAAGTTAAAGCAGTTGAGGCTTCCCAACCCCCTTCCCCAATTTCAATGTTGGTTGTGAATAAATTCTAGATTGAAAGTGCACTTAATTTAAAGAATGGTCTCTAAAAGCGAGCGTTGTCTCAAATTAATTTGCAGATGATTGTAGCTATCCTCTATCTTGAATGTGTTTAGTTACACATGCTAGTTAACCACCGACCAGGCTCTCCTTTTCTTTGAAAAAAAAAAATGTAGGAAAGAAAGACTGTTACTTAAAGTCGCTTTCCGTCCCTTTCTCGGTTTATATAAATCAATATTTACCAGTAGCACGTCGCCCGTGAAGTCGCCAGCAGAGATGTCGGATAAGCACACAACTTAATACACATACCGTAATAGTTCTCTTTTTTTAACCCACTGACAAACACCAGTACCATCTTAAAACGTCTTGTCACCCCGGTCACACTAAATACTCTATCCCGTATAGCCTTTCACTTCGCCTTCGCCGCATTTGCTCTTCGGACGATAGCTTTAAGAAACGCACTAATGAATTAATAACATACCTTAACAAACGCGGCTATAATCTTACTTTCCTTAAGACACAAATACATTACCTTGCCAAAGTTGTACATATCTAAAACATGTTGTACAATATATATTTCAAACATGTTTCAAACATGTTTTAAATATATATTTGGGATATGTTTTGTTTATGTTTGAAACATAGAAAAAATACTATAATTTTCGGACATAAATATGTTTTAAATACACATTTTTGCATATGTTTTAAACATGATAAGCCAGATCAACATATTTTAAACATATACAGAATCAAATCACGAAAATAAAATAAAAATTATTTAATTATTATGCATATGCAGGAGTACCCAACGACATTTAAAACAAAATTGATTTGATATTGCCCCAAATGATATTTCAGCAATGGGAAAGTCAGTTTAAGTTAATAATTAACTATCGTGGGAAAAAAATATCCGCTCCCCAATGCCAGCTAGCTATATATTCTGAAATGTAGTTGCCAGCAAGGATATGGTTCTGATATTTTTTCCCAGCCAGGGGACGAATTTGGACTTGGTTTTCCCAGCATTTTTCTCCTATCGTTTTCTTGCCAGCCAGGATAGTAATTCTCGGGCTTTTTCCCAGCAAGTAAACTGAAAAATACTTCCTCTCTTCTCTGCAACCAAATATCATTTCCGAGCCATTTCTGTTTCACATTTTTATTTATTGGTATGGCAATGAACCAGCATTGTCAATAGACACATATAGTTCATAAATTCATTGTACCTCAATCATTTCACTTACCACATTATCAGAACTAGCGCAGCTCAATCTGTAACATATGGCATGTAGGCTTCAGTAAAGACACCTTTTTAGGGAAAACTTTTCTTTGTTTGTGGTTACTGAATATTTTTAATATTATTTTGTAATTATAATTAGTTTAGAATTAGGTTTAATCCAACCACACACAATGTAACAGCACCAGACCCTGTGGGATGCTCTCAATTGCAATATCTTAATAATAATAATTACTATTATTATTATTATTATTATTATTACTAGTGGATACCGCTAACGATAATCCAACACGTGTGTTGACGCTAGCTAGGTCATAGCGCGTTTTGGGTAGTGCCATGCAACTTGCATGGTAGTGATCCTAGGTGTAGGGCTATTGTCCACCTACTAAGGCTCAAGTGGAATTTTGGAGCACTTCCCGTGGAAATAAGTGGCCTAAACATCCGTCGAAAAAGTTTCTCCTTGAAACGATTGTTATTTTGCATCCAAGTGCATGGAATGTCATCACAAGCTCGCAAACCGACAGTCATCCGCAGTTCATGCCGCATGGCAGTTGTCGCGTCGAGTACAGAAACCATGGTTTTAACTCTGCCACATCACTCCATGCATTGTGATTTGAAGCTGCAACCTCATTCTAGCCACTTCTAAATGGGGGAGGGTTCCATTATTAACAGCAAAGGCATAGGATTTTCCACCCCTCCCCCCTCAGTTTTGCAAGGTTCGCAATTCTAACCCCAAATTTCTAGCAATATGTTGTGTTCATCGCGTTTAATAACAAAAGCATTATTTTTAAGCTGCAACTTCATTCTAGCCACTTCTAATGGGGGAGGGTATCGTTATTACCAGGAAATGCATATGTTTTTCCACCCCTCCCCCCTCAGTTTTGCAAGGTTCGCATATCTTACCCCAAATTTCCAAGCAATATGTTGTGTTCGTCGTGTTTACTACCAAAACTATGATTTTAACGCTGCAACGTTATTTAATCCAGTTCTGGACTCGGAAATAGCAAATGAAACTGTCCCAGCATGCTTTGCGGCCACAACGGAAAGGGCGATGGATTTTTACAGGTAGAAAGCATCATCGTAGAGTCATGGGGTTTTCACCAAAATGTTACGCATAGGAAGAGCATTATTGTAATGAATGGTGCTGTTCTAATAAAGTTATTTAATTGTTATTATTAATATTATTATTATTTTATCGCAAACGGGACTCCTGGTGAAATAATTCAACGGTTCGCATGGAGTTGTTTCCGATGTTTCTAATCACAAGTTATCGTCAAAAAATAAAATGAAAATGCATGAATATACCCATTTAAAAACTACACGTCTTCAAACATAGATTGTTTCTTTTGTATTGCCCAACACGGTGCACAAAAAAAATGTAAAGAATCACAATACAGGTATCAAAACTGAAAACAAATTCCATTATGGAAACTGAGATAAAGATTGAGATTGTGTATTAAAGAACTTTACAATTGGTTTCTTTCTTCATAAACAATGATATGATTTTTATAGGTGTTTTTAACTTAAAGGTCTCTCTTTTTCTTTCTGACACATTAACCTAAATGTTGTCAATGAAATTACATTCCCATGTTTAAATATAAAATGTCGCTAATATAGCAGAGCTCGCTGAGTCAGTGGTTGAAACAGCATGACTATTTTGCTTTTAGCTTTTAATTTCTATACCGCTAATCGTTTGTCATTACTATAACAAGTTTACCTGTTGTATTGATTACGCTAATACCGTAACATGTTTAAACTGGCTGATGTTCGGCAGGGCATTGTATTAATTACTTGGCCGCGCAAGCACGTCCCAGTTTTACAATTAATTTGTTCTGTATTTTCATATTCTTATTCTTATATTCTATTGGTGTCATAAGTGGCAAACAAATAAAACAAATCCATCACCATGCTATCGACGGGGAGAAAGTAAACAGGATAGACAAATCTTTTCAGAATCGTTTTGCTATGTATCTTGGTTTATAAAGAACAACACTCGACGAGCTTAAACAGTGACATTACAAGTCAGAAAAAGTATATTATCTGATAAAGACAGGAGCCGAGAAAGTGTTCTTTACTCGATTAATTAACTACAGATAACTGAAAATTATCGCTTTTTGAACTGCAAAAATCTGAAGAGCGCAGTAAGCACGTCACCACACATTCGAATATCAAAGACGACAATCGGACGTCCGTGCGTTTTGTCATCAATACGCCCCTTTACCAGACCGAGTACAGGCTGCGCGCAGCTTCTTGTTACTGGATTTGAAATGTGAAAAAATATTTTTCCAACCAATCAAGAATCAAATATAGGGAAAAAACAGTGAATTGCCAGCCAACAATTGATGGTGATCATATACACGGAGGTGATACAGTAGTCAAATGCCAGAAAGGCACATGTAGTCAGTTGTTCATGATGATTTCGTATACAGAGGCGCACCAAAAAAAAATCTCGCTGATATTCATCATCTTCATTGCAAAAATGCGCCAGATGCTGCTTCTGTGCATAAAAGGGCTGCAGAAAAAATGAAAGACAAGAAAGGCATAGCATGATGTTGATGTATCTTAAATATGCACGGAGGCGCGTAAAACAAAAGAAACAAATTCCACAAAGGTTGATACAGATTATCTCCTGAGGCCACGAAAGGAAGAAAACAATTAATTGTTGATGGTCAACTCATACATGGAAGCGACCGTACGAATAATCAAATGCCAGAAGAACACACTCTGCTGTTGATGGTGATCATATACATGGAGGCGAGGCAAGGAGAACCAAAATGCCAGAAAGGGACAATCTATCGTTGATGGTGATCATATCCATTGATGCTACCACAGGAATAATCAAAATGCCAGAAGAACACACTCTGCTGTTGATGGTGATCATATACATGGAGGCGAAACAAGTACAATCAAATGCCAAAAAGGCACAATTTATCGTTGATGGTGATCATATCCATTGAGGCTACCACAGGAAGTAATAATCAAATGCCAGAAGCGAAAAGCTACATTCTATCGTTGATGGTGGTCATATCCATTGAGGCTACCACAGGAATAATCAAAGCATGGAGGCGAGGCAAGGATAATCAAATGCCAGTTACACGAAGGCGAGTCAAGGAGAATCAGATGCCAGAAAGGCACAGTCTATCGTTGATGGTGATTATATACATGGAGGCGAGTCAAGGAGAATCAAATGCCAGAAAGGCACACTATATCGTTGATAGTGCTTATATATATGGAGGCGAGTCAAGGAGAATCAAATAGCCAGTTACATGAAGGCGAGGCTAGGAGAGTCAAATAGCGATCATATACATGGAGGCGAGGCAAGGAGAATCAAATGCCAGTTACACGAAGACGAGTCAAGGAGAATCAAATGCCAGAAATAAGGCACAGTCTATCGTTGATGGTGATTATATACATGGAGGCGAGGAAAGGAGAATCAAATGCCAGTTACACGAAGGCGAGGCAAGGAGAATCAAATGCCAGTTACACGAAGGCGAGGCAAGGAGAATCAAATGCCAGAAAGGCACAGTCTATCGTTGATGGTGATTATATAGATGGAGGCAAGGAAAGGAGAATCAAACGCCGATCAAATACATGAAGGCGAGGCAAGGAGAATCAAATGCCAGAAAGGCACAGTCTATCGTTGATGGTGATTATACACATGGAGGCGAGGCAAGGAGAATCAAATTCCAGAAAGGCACAGTCTATCATTGATGGTGATTATATACATGGAGGCAAGGAAAGGAGAATCAAATGGAGATCATATACATGGAGGCGAGGCAAAGAGAATCAAATTGCCAGTTACACGAAGGCGAGGCAAGGAGAATCAAATGCCAGAAAGGCACAGTCTATCGTTGATGGTAATTATATACATGGAGGCGAGGAAAGGAGAATCAAATGCCAGAAAGGCACAGTCTATCGTTGATGGTAATTATATACATGAAGGCGAAGCAAGGAGAATCAAATGCCAGAAAGGCACAGTCTATCGTTGATGGTGATTATATACATGGAGGCGAGGCAAGGAGAATCAAATGCCAGAAAGACACAGTCTATCGTTGATGGTGATTATACACATGGAGGCGAGGCAAGGAGAATCAAATACCAGAAAGGAACAGTCTATCATTGATGGTGATTATATACATGGAGGCAAGGAAAGGAGAATCAAATGGCGATCATATACATGGAGGCGAGGCAAGGAGAATCAAATTGCCAGTTACACGAAGGCGAGGCAAGGAGAATCAAATGCCAGAAAGGCACAGTCTATCGTTGATGGTAATTATATACATGGAGGCGAGGAAAGGAGAATCAAATGCCAGAAAGGCACAGTCTATCGTTGATGGTAATTATATACATGAAGGCGAAGCAAGGAGAATCAAATGCCAGTTACACGAAGGCGAAGCAAGGAGAATCAAATGCCAGAAAGGCACAGTCTATCGTTGATGGTAATTATATACATGGAGGCGAGGAAAGGAGAATCAAATGCCAGAAAGGCACAGTCTATCGTTGATGGTGATTATATACATGGAGGCAAGGAAAGGAGAATCAAATGTCGATCATATACATGGAGGCGAGGCAAGGAGAATCAAATGCCAGAAAGGCACAGTCTATCGTTGATGGTGATTATAAACATGGAGGAGAGGCAAGGAGAATCGAATGCCAGAAAGGAACAGTCTATCATTGATGGTGATTATATACATGGAGGCAAGGAAAGGAGAATCAAATGGCGATCATATACATGGAGGCGAGGCAAGGAGAATCAAATTGCCAGTTACAGGAAGGCGAGGCAAGGAGAATCAAATGCCAGAAAGGCACAGTCTATCGTTGATGGTGATTATATACATGGAGGCAAGGAATGGAGAATCAAATGGCGATCATATACACGAAGGTGAGGCAAGGAGAATCAAATGCCAGAAAGGCACAGTCTATCGTTGATGGTGATTATATACATGGATGCGAGGCAAGGAGAATCAAATGCCAGAAAGGCACAGTCTATCATTGATGGTGATTATATACATGAAGGCGAGGCAAGGATAATCAAATGCCAGAATGGAACAGTCTATCATTGATGGTAATTATATACATGGAGACGAGGCGAGGAGAATCAAATGGCGATCATATACACGAAGGCGAGGCAAGGAGAATCAAATGCCAGAAAGGCACAGTCTATCGTTGATGGTGATTATATACATGGAGACGAGGCAAGGAGAATCAAATAGCGATCATAGACATGGAGGCGAGGCAAGGAGAATCAAATGCCAGAAAGGCACAGTCTATCGTTGATGGTGATTATATACAGGGAGACGAGGCAAGGAGAATCAAATAGCGATCATAGACATGGAGGCGAGGCAAGGACAATGAAATGCCAGAAAGGCACAGTCTATCGTTGATGGTGATTATATAGATGGAGGCAAGGAAAGGAGAATCAAATGCCAGAAAGGCACAGTCTATCGTTGATGGTGATTATATATATGGAGGCGAGGCAAGGAGAATCAAATGCCAGAAAGGCACAGTCTATCATTGATGGTGATTATATACATGGAGACGAGGCGAGGAGAATCAAATTGTCGGTTACTTGAAGGCGAGGCAAGGACAATCAAATAGCGATCATATACATGGAGGCGAGGCAAGGACAATCAAATGCCAGAAAGGCACAGTCTCGTTGATGGTGATTATATACATGGAGGCGAGGCAAGGAGAATCAAATGGCGATCATATACACGAAGGCGAGGCAAGAAGAATCATATGCCAGAAAGGCACAGTCTATCGTTGATGGTGATTATATATACATGGAGGCGAGGCAAGGAGAATCAAATGCCAGAAAGGCACAGTCTATCGTTGATGGTGATTATATACATGGAGGCGAGGCAAGGAGAATCAAATGGCGATCATATACACGAAGGCGAGGCAAGGAGAATCAAATGCCAGAAAGGCACAGTCTATCGTTGATGTGATTATATATACATGGAGGCGAGGCAAGGAGAATCAAATGCCAGAAAGACACAGTCTATCGTTGATGGTGATTATATAGATGGAGGCGAGGCAAGGAGAATCAAATGCCAGAAAGGCACAGTCTATCGTTGATGGTGATTATATACATGGAGACGAGGCAAGGAGAATCAAATGGCGATCATATACACGAAGGCGAGACAAGGAGAATCAAATGCAAGAAAGGCACAGTCTATCGTTGATGGTGATTATACACATGGAGGCGAGGCAAGGAGAATCAAATGCCAGAAAGGAACAGTCTATCATTGATGGTGATTATATACATGGAGGCAAGGAAAGGAGAATCAAATGGCGATCATATACATGGAGGCGAGGCAAGGAGAATCAAATTGCCAGTTACACGAAGGCGAGGCAAGGAGAATCAAATGCCAGAAAGGCACAGTCTATCGTTGATGGTAATTATATACATGGAGGCGAGGCAAGGAGAATCAAATGCCAGAAAGGCACAGTCTATCGTTGATGGTGATTATACACATGGAGGCGAGGCAAGGAGAATCAAATGCCAGAAAGGAACAGTCTATCATTGATGGTGATTATATACATGGAGGCAAGGAAAGGAGAATCAAATGGCGATCATATACATGGAGGCGAGGCAAGGAGAATCAAATTGCCAGTTACACGAAGGCGAGTCAAGGAGAATCAAATGCCAGAAAGGCACAGTCTATCGTTGATGGTAATTATATACATGGAGGCGAGGAAAGGAGAATCAAATGCCAGAAAGGCACAGTCTATCGTTGATGGTAATTATATACATGAAGGCGAAGCAAGGAGAATCAAATGCCAGAAAGGCAAAGTCTATCGTTGATGGTAATTATATACATGGAGGCGAGGAAAGGAGAATCAAATGCCAGAAAGGCACAGTCTATCGTTGATGGTGATTATATACATGGATGCGAGGCAAGGAGAATCAAATACCAGAAAGGCACAGTCTATCGTTGATGGTGATTATATACATGAAGGCGAGGCAAGGATAATCAAATGCCAGAATGGAACAGTCTATCATTGATGGTAATTATATACATGGAGACGAGGCGAGGAGAATCAAATGGCGATCATATACACGAAGGCGAGGCAAGGAGAATCAAATGCCAGAAAGGCACAGTCTATCGTTGATGGTGATTATATACATGGAGACGAGACAAGGAGAATCAAATAGCGATCATAGACATGGAGGCGAGGCAAGGAGAATCAAATGCCAGAAAGGCACAGTCTATCGTTGATGGTGATTATATAGATGGAGGCAAGGAAAGGAGAATCAAATGCCAGAAAGGCACAGTCTATCGTTGATGGTGATTATATACATGGAGGCGAGGCAAGGAGAATCAAATGCCAGAAAGGCACAGTCTATCATTGATGGTGATTATATACATGGAGACGAGGCGAGGAGAATCAAATTGTCGGTTACTTGAAGGCGAGGCAAGGACAATCAAATAGCTATCATATACATGGAGGCGAGGCAAGGACAATCAAATGCCAGAAAGGCACAGTCTCGTTGATGGTGATTATATACATGGAGGCGAGGCAAGGAGAATCAAATGGCGATCATATACACGAAGGCGAGGCAAGAAGAATCAAATGCCAGAAAGGCACAGTCTATCGTTGATGGTGATTATATATACATGGAGGCGAGGCAAGGAGAATCAAATGCCAGAAAGGCACAGTCTATCGTTGATGGTGATTATATACATGGAGGCGAGGCAAGGAGAATCAAATGGCGATCATATACACGAAGGCGAGGCAAGGAGAATCAAATGCCAGAAAGGCACAGTCTATCGTTGATGTGATTATATACATGGAGGCGATGCAAGGAGAATCAAATGCCAGAAAGACACAGTCTATCGTTGATGGTGATTATACACACACATGGAGGCGAGGCAAGGAGAATCAAATGCCAGAAAGGCACATTCTATCGTTGATGGTGATTATATAGATGGAGGCAAGGAAAGGAGAATCAAATGCCAGAAAGGCACAGTCTATCGTTGATGGTGATTATATACATGGAGACGAGGCGAGGAGAATCAAATTGCCGGTTACTTGAAGGCGAGGCAAGGACAATCAAATAGCGATCATATACATGGAGGCGAGGCAAGGACAATCAAATGCCAGAAAGGCACAGTCTCGTTGATGGTGATTATATACATGGAGGCGAGGCAAGGAGAATCAAATGGCGATCATATACACGAAGGCGAGGCAAGGAGAATCAAATGCCAGAAAGGCACAGTCTATCGTTGATGTGATTATATATACATGGAGGCGTGGCAAGGAGAATCAAATGCCAGAAAGGCACAGTCTATGGTTGATGGTGATTATATACATGGAGAGGTGGCAAGAAGAATCAAATGCCAGAAAGGCACAGTCTATCGTTGATGGTGATTATATACATGGAGGAGAGGCAAGGAGAATCAAATGCCAGTTATATGAAAGCGAGGCAAGGAGAATCAAATGCCAGAAAGGAACAATCTATCATTGATTGTGGTGATCGATTCACACGTGATGAGGGCAATGCAAAATGAAGCAAATGCCACGAAACACTGGCTGCCATTTTAGCTTGAGAATAAGCAGGAAGACGCCAATTGCAGAAAAAGTTTCACAAACTGAATTTGTAAAGTTTGGCAGCATAAGCCATTGTTATGTTAATAGACAATCCCCGCAAAAGTTTAACAAACATAATTACCACCTTTCGCCACAAAAGCCATTATTATGTTAATCGACAATCGCCGCAAAAGTTTCACAAACTCAATTGCAAAGTTTCGCAGCAAAAGCCATTATGATGTTAATCCACAATTCCCGCCAAAGTTTCACAAACATAATTACCACCTTTCGCCACAAAAGCCATTGTTATGTTAATCGACAATCGCCGCAAAAGTTTCACAAACTTAATTGCAAAGTTTCGCAGCAAAAGCCAATGCATTATGATGTTAATCGACAATCGCCGCAAAAGTTTCACAAACTTAATTGCGAAGTTTCGCAGCAAAAGCCATTATGATGTTAATCGACAATCGCCGCAAAAGTTTCACAAACGCAATTGCAAAGTTTCGCAGCAAAAGCCATTGTTATGTTAATCGACAATCGCCGCAAAAGTTTCACAAACTTAATTGCAAAGTTTCGCAGCAAAAGCCATTATGATGTTAATCGACAATCGCCGCAAAAGTTTCACAAACTTAATTGCAAAGTTTCGCAGCAAAAGCCAATGCATTATGATGTTAATCGACAATCGCCGCAAAAGTTTCACAAACTTAATTGCAAAGTTTCGCAGCAAAAGCCATTATGATGTTAATCGACAATCGCCGCAAAAGTTTCACAAACTTAATTGCAAAGTTTCGCAGCAAAAGCCAATGCATTATGATGTTAATCGACAATCGCCGCAAAAGTTTCACAAACTCAATTGCAAAGTTTCGCAGCAAAAGCCATTGTTATATTAATAGACAATCGCCGCAAAAGTTCCACAAACATAATTACCACGTTTTACCACAAAAGCCATTATGTTAATCGACAATCGCCGCAAAAGTTTCACAAACTTAATTGCAAAGTTTCGCAGCAAAAGCCATTATGATGTTAATCGACAATCGCCGCAAAAGTTTCACAAACTTAATTGCAAAGTTTCGCAGCAAAAGCCATTATGATTTTAATCGACAATCGCCGCAAAAGTTTCACAAACTCAATTGCAAAGTTTCGCAGCAAAAGCCATTGTTATGTTAATCGACAATCGCCGCAAAAGTTTCACAAACTTAATTGCAAAGTTTCGCAGCAAAAGCCATTATGATGTTAATCGACAATCGCCGCAAAAGTTTCACAAACTTAATTGCAAAGTTTCGCAGGAAAAGCCATTGTGATGTTAATCGACAATCGCCGCAAAAGTTTCACAAACTCAATTGCAAAGTTTCGCAGCAAAAGCCATTGTGATGTTAATCGACAATCGCCGCAAAAGTTCCACAAACATAATTACCACGTTTCACCACAAAAGCCATTGTTATGTTAATCGACAATCGCCGCAAAAGTTTCACAAACTTAATTGCAAAGTTTCGCAGCAAAAGCCATTATGATGTTAATCGACAATCGCCGCAAAATTTTCACAAACTTAATTCCAAAGTTTCGCAGCAAAAGCCATTGCTATGTTAATCTACAATCGCCGCAAATGTTTCAAACATGCATGATTGCAAAGTTTCACAGGAAAATGATTGTAAACCCGTGATGTCCATCTTCTCTGTCGCAGTCCACGACGTATGCGAAATTCCTCGTCCTCGTCGCTAACGGTTTAGACGGCTGTCATCAACTACGTGTCTTAATTCTGAAAAAATGAGATGTCTTTATGTACGATAACATATTTCACTTTAACACAATCATAATACGTTTCCTGTAATCTGTATATGAGAATGCAATTCAGGTTTTGAGGAATAAAAAGTGCGCCTTGTGCCTACATGTAATAGCTGACGCAAATACAGGATTAAACGTCTGTAAATTGATGTCAAAGTTGATTGTTTTAGTGTGTGTGAAACACTTGAAAACTTATAGGTTATCCGAGTTATCTCGGTACATTGAAAATGCATTCAGCGAATATTGGAAATTTTGATCTTATCGCTTCGATTAACCTCAGAATTTGCGACGATGCCTACATGCAGATAATCCGGATCTTCACTGGACACTGGGTCATTTTTGTAGCATATCACATTCCTTTAAACATTTCTCTACAGACATACTTATACTAGAATAACGTAGATAACGTGCTTGGCTGTTTTTACTGTGAACTTTAACATGTTAAGGACTAACTCTGCGGTATTTATGGGAAGATGAACTACTTAAAGGGAATTTCTTCAAAATTTGCTATTAACGTCAATTCAAATAAGTAGCTACAGTGAAAAGGAATAGCTTAGTGTAAATAGTGGACCATTGTATTTGTGAGGGGGGGGGGGGGGGGGGTTGGGGGTTCTGCAACTACAAAAAATATTGCAGAGGATTAGAAGAGAAAATAATTATCATTTACAATAAACCAAACAATATTTTGCAAATACCATTATTATTGGGTACGTTTTTTTATTTTGTTTAGATGCCACCTTAGAGCATGGTTCTCAGTAGAAGTAAGCATTTCTAGTGTATGTTTTTCGAGATTTTACGCTCGCTTCACTCGGAAACTCCTGGGGTTTTTTCGGTGTTGTTGGTACCTCGCCCTTGCTCCGAATGTTCTTCTCCCGGTTCTCAAGTTTTCCTCCCTCCAAAAAAAAAACACGTTAAATTCCAATTCGATCTCTCAGGTTTGGTCGGGCTCTGGGGTTCATAAGCTGATTCAGTGCCGTTAGAAATTCAGAGTTTTTTTTTGGAATTTCTCTAAGATGTTAGTATGAAACTGGTCGATAAAAATACTAGACTCATATGATAAGTCTGTTTCCATTTCCTGTATCGGGTCGACATATTATGTCGGAAGATTTTTTTATCACTTTTTTTGCAGAAACAAGTAAAAAAAAAACCTTCTACTGCACCTAAAAATCTCATTCGATGAGCAATGTATAAGCAAAGCGAATTTTAGAGTTTTTGCGACTTTGTATGGCAATAATGGCTGCACAGAAACGAAAATCTGCTCAAATCTGAACAGTTAGAACTTTCGCGTTTTTTTAAAGAATGACTATTACCTACTGGATATTTCAAGATAGGAAATGGAAAATAGAAATAGTCGGCTTGAGAGATACCGAACTTTTATCTTAGGCGGTTCTCAGTTCACCGTCACAAAAACGCCTCTTGAATGATTGAGTGAGTGAAAAAATGTAGTATGTACTAGCTAGCGCCACGTTTTTGTGCCGCAAAAATATATAATGCTTACTCCTTAGCACTCGTCGGTTTTGAAAATATACCGGTCCAGCCCTTACTGCCGGTACTGTGATCAGAAGTCTGTGTCTTACAGTGTGAAAAGGGTAAACATGGTCCATTTTGCCGAGCATGTTCACAGGTTGCTGCTTTGCTATTAGGCGAGAGGAAACTCAGTAATAAGATATTAAATTTGATGTCCCACAAAAAAAAAGGAAATGGTAATCGTTGCTGCCGGTTACGACACATGTCAGTTTAGACCAAATCGGTCGCAATAATGCTACTTGATATTCGTAGCAAGAAACATATTACTCAAGAAATTTATTACCATATGATCTTGCCGGGAAAAAAAACCCTTTTGTTTCTCTAACTCTAATGGCGGTTCTTGTTCCAGTGCAGTGCGGGAGTTGTCTACGAGAAAAACGATTATTTAGCCTGCGTATACGTAACGGAAGTCGCGTAACGGCCCTAGTTTTGTTGAAGCACGATCGTGAAGGTCTCGGGTAGCCTCCTCCGCAGCCATCTCTAAGTATCGGAACTGACCGCGGAAAAATCGTGAATTGGGTTACCTGTGACTTCGGGAGAGAAGAGGAGGACTGCTCTCAAGTTAGAAATTGAAAATTCGTCGGTTTTGGGATCCACTCACTTTGAAATTTAATCATTAAACAGAATAGGCCTGCTTCAAGCAAAAGAACTGTCACTTTTAAAATGTACCGGTCCGGTACTGTGATCAGAAGTTTTTGTGTTCTACAGTGATGGTCCACCGCAAAACTGCTAATCTGTTTAATTCGCGCCATTTTGCCGGAACATGTTCACCGGTTGCTGCTTTGTTATTAGGCCAGAGGAAACTGATAAGATTTTAGATTTCATGTCCCACAAAAAAAAAAGAAGTAAATCGTAATAATCGTTGCTGTTACAACACTTTCAACCCGGCAAAATTCGCTAGTTGTATAGCAAGTTTCATTCACATTGTTTCCATTTCCTGTACGTGTTCGATACCTTATGTCGGATGTACTAAGTGTCAAAGTAAGATACCGGCGCAGAAAAAAGGCGCAAAAAGACTTCTACTGCACCTAAAAAGCTCATTCGAAGATGGAAACAGATGAGCAATGTATAAGCAAAGCGAATTCTAGAGTTTTTGCGTCGCGTCATATTCACAGATATGAAAATAGAAAAACATTTACCCGGCTATGGCTAATGACACGCCAGAAATGTGAACAATTTAACACCGTGTTGGAGCCAAATAAATCTGCTTGTTTGACTCATCTAACTATCTGAAATACTCCTGGTACTTTTCGTATGGTTTTCGATCACATTTTTCTCAATTCAGCCAGATCGATCGCAATAGTCCACTTTATATGCCAATAATGACTGCACAGAGCCGGAAATCTGCTCATATCTGGACAGTTAGAACTTTCGCGTTTCTTTAAACAACGACTCATTACCTACTGGATATTTCAAGAGTGGAAATGGAAATTGAAGATTACTCCTTAGCATTCGTCGTTTTTGGAATCCACTCACTTTGAAATTATAATATACTCATTAAACAGAAAAGGCCTGCGTCAAGCAAAAGAACTGTCACTTTTAAAATATACCGGTCCGGTACTGTGATCAGAAGTTTATGTGTTCTACAGTGATGGTCCACCGCAAAACTGCTAATCTGTTTAATTCGCGCCATTTTGCCGGAGCATGTTCACCGGTTGCTGCTTTGTTATTAGGCCAGAGGAAACTGATAAGATTTTAGATTTCATGTCCCACAAAAAATGAAGTAAATCCTAATCGTTGCTGTTACAACACTTTCAACCAAAATTCGCTGTTGTATAGCAAGTTTCGTTCACATTGTTTCCATTTCCTGTACGTGTTCGATACCTTATGTCGGATGTCCTAAGTATAGAAGAGTTCTTTTATCACTTTGTTTAGTGTCAAAGTAAGATACCGGCGCAGAAAAAAGTCGCAAAAAGACTTCTACTGCACCTAAAAAGCTCATTCGAAGATTCAAACAGATGAGCAATGTATAAGCAAAGCGAATTCTAGAGTTTTTGCGTCGCGTCATATTCACAGATAAGAAAATGGAAATAACTGACCCGGATATGGCTAAATGACAGGCCAGAAATGTGAAAAAATTAACACCGTGTTGGAGAAAAATAAATCTGATGGCTGCAGTTGACTCATCTAACTACCTCACTACTCCTGGTACTTTTCGTATGGTTTTCGATCACATTTTTCTCAATTCAGCCAGATCGATCGCAATAGTCCACTTTATATGCCAATAATGACTGCACAGAGCCGGAAATCTGCTCATATCTGGACAGTTAGAACTTTCGCGTTTCTTTAAACAACGACTCATTACCTACTGGATATTTCAAGATAGGAAATGGAAATTGAAGATTACTCCTTAGCATTCGTCGTTTTTGGAATCCACTCACTTTGAAATTATAATATACTCATTAAACAGAAAAGGCCTGCGTCAAGCAAAAGAACTGTCACTTTTAAAATATACCGGTCCGGTACTGTGATCAGAAGTTTATGTGTTCTACAGTGATGGTCCACCGCAAAACTGCTAATCTGTTTAATTCGCGCCATTTTGCCGGAGCATGTTCACCGGTTGCTCCTTTGTTATTAGGCCAGAGGAAACTGATAAGATTTTAGATTTCATGTCCCACAAAAAATGAAGTAAATCCTAATCGTTGCTGTTACAACACTTTCAACCAAAATTCGCTGTTGTATAGCAAGTTTCGTTCACATTGTTTCCATTTCCTGTACGTGTTCGATACCTTATGTCGGATGTCCTAAGTTTAGAAGAGTTCTTTTATCACTTTGTTTAGTGTCAAAGTAAGATACCGGCGAAGAAAAAAGTCGCAAAAAGACTTCTACTGCACCTAAAAAGCTCATTCGAAGATTCAAACAGATGAGCAATGTATAAGCAAAGCGAATTCTAGAGTTTTTGCGTCGCGTCATATTCACAGATAAGAAAATGGAAATAACTGACCCGGATATGGCTAAATGACAGGCCTGAAATGTGAAAAAATTAACACCGTGTTGGAGAAAAATAAATCTGATGGCTGCAGTTGACTCATCTAACTACCTCACTACTCCTGGTACTTTTCGTATGGTTTTCGATCACATTTTTCTCAATTCAGCCAGATCGATCGCAATAGTCCACTTTATATGCCAATAATGACTGCACAGAGCCGGAAATCTGCTCATATCTGGACAGTTAGAACTTTCGCGTTTCTTTAAACAACGACTCATTACCTACTGGATATTTCAAGATAGGAAATGGAAATTGAAGATTACTCCTTAGCATTCGTCGTTTTTGGAATCCACTCACTTTGAAATTATAATATACTCATTAAACAGAAAAGGCCTGCGTCAAGCAAAAGAACTGTCACTTTTAAAATATACCGGTCCGGTACTGTGATCAGAAGTTTATGTGTTCTACAGTGATGGTCCACCGCAAAACTGCTAATCTGTTTAATTCGCGCCATTTTGCCGGAGCATGTTCACCGGTTGCTCCTTTGTTATTAGGCCAGAGGAAACTGATAAGATTTTAGATTTCATGTCCCACAAAAAATGAAGTAAATCCTAATCGTTGCTGTTACAACACTTTCAACCAAAATTCGCTGTTGTATAGCAAGTTTCGTTCACATTGTTTCCATTTCCTGTACGTGTTCGATACCTTATGTCGGATGTCCTAAGTTTAGAAGAGTTCTTTTATCACTTTGTTTAGTGTCAAAGTAAGATACCGGCGCAGAAAAAAGTCGCAAAAAGACTTCTACTGCACCTAAAAAGCTCATTCGAAGATTCAAACAGATGAGCAATGTATAAGCAAAGCGAATTCTAGAATAATTGAAAAGAATAACGTATATAAACCAACTAACAATGATCATCTTAGAATTGAGAAAAAGAGCCAACATATTTTAATCAAGAATGAGCTTAAAATTATAATTAAGTAACCAAGAAAGTGGAAAGTGGAGCATTACTTGGGTGTAACTAAAAATGATTGCTCTTGCATATACAAAGGGAAAAGGCTCTGCTCGCAGGGTAAATGTTAACTCCATAGTGATTGACAATATTAAGTTAGGATATAATATTGCATGACCATGCCGATAGTATAAAACGTCAATAAAGCCTACTGCTACTTCAACATAAAATAGTTCTTACCTTCGATTACTGCACTTGGGGAGCGATGATGTTCGAGTTTTTAGTCGACCAAGATACACATGCACTCTGCACACGTGGTTTGAATTATTCTAGCCCTAAAGGGCGCTATGAGAGATTGAATGTTACAGAAATCAATCAATTTTTACGGCAATTCGTTCGAAATGATCTTCGCTTATCTTCAATTTCATTGTACATAAATTACTTACCGAGAATATCTTTAGCCGGTATCCTGTGCGCAGTTTTTCGGCAGTACAAAAATATATTTCGTCTGTTAAGTTTCAGTTTAACTGCTCCTATTCAACTGGTAATGACGGTCAGAGAGTGAAGTGTAATCTGAGTAACAGTATTATATCTACGATACGATAAGACGCTGATCGGTTTTTTAAATGACAGCAGGACAAAAGACAACACAATAACAATAAACTTATATTTTTAATATGTTACAAGGGTATTACGAGGTAATAAGCCCGTCCCTATTGGCCTAGCACTCGTAGCCTAGCCGCATGGCATCCGGCTCTCGGCTCGGTCACTCTAAACGCAGGAGAACTGGATACGGGGAATTCAATAGTTTCTTTTCGCACAGGAAGCCCAAAGTAAGATATGCCTGTGAAGCCGGCTAGACTAACTTGCCAGTACTGCCAGTATACATAACTGCCAGTATACGTAATACCGACTTCAAAATTCAGCAAACAGCCAGAAGTCAAACATTCAAATTATTGGCCAGCCAGAATCACTCTATGTATACAAAATCTCAGCAAGTAACGTGTTTAGAATAAATCCCAGCCAGGGCTCCTCTCTCAAACTGAAATTCCCAGCCAGCTCAAGTTTAGTCTGAGGAGCGGATATTTTGTGGAGCGGCTCCGTTGGGTACTCCTACATATGGTGCAATTCAAGTACTAGGGGCCGGAAGTGAATAGTGTTTGACTGCCTATGAATACATTGCGTCTCCCTGTCCCCAAAACGAACCCTAACCGTCACAAAACGAGTTCTCAAGTATTTAGTGCTAGGGTTCACAAGTAAACGGTGAAATAGTACTGAATGATTGCAGTATTTTTGTTATCACAACCCGACACATGACTTCCGGCCCCGAGTATTTGAATCAAGCCGGGTCGTCTTCTCCACTCTTTCTCTATTGCTTCCTTGCCCTACAAGAAAACAACAACAAACAAGAATATAGTCACTTTCGTGTATACATACTGCCAAGTAATTAGAAAAAAATAACCTATTAAAAGCAAAGAGGAAAAAACCTTTGGCCATGGGGAAATTAAAGGGCGATCGAGATACATATACAACGACTGGAAAATATTAAAACTGGCCATGCAACCACGAAAAGCGGTCAAAGAATGGGTACTTTCAAAGAGTGAATACGCGCGTGTATAAGGGCAATGACGGCAATCATTTGACGTACTTATTTGATACATACATGCTCTCACTTGTTTATCATGGTTTTGAGGTACTGAATCAAATAATTTAGTGTTCTTTCGTATTCCAAATACTGCAGACTTCGAGAACTTGTGTTCCCGATCAGAAGTGGCTAAATTTGTATGTAAATTTGCGCGGTGCACGTACACTGAAAGCGGTTGTAACGTCGTAATCGACATACTTTTCTGAGCGAAATTGACTTACTTTCGCACTTACCTTCGATTCTTGAGGAATCCTGAAAATTGTTATTAAAGAAATAGAGTTTGATAATGCTAAAAACCATAGCAGTAGACAGAGAATTTGTAGCAAACACTGAAACAATCCAACTTCACGTGTAGAAGACGGTTGATGAGAAATATTATACGTATGTACTTTGAGCGCCAAATTAATTGAAAGCGATTGGTTACCGAACATGATACCTGGTATTTTCCGCGACGTGATTGGTTGAAAGTAATTACAATACCCGAATATTGCGAAAGGTTTATAATACGTAAGTTATAAACAACTCAGGTCACGTTCGCATCCGCCATATTAACGCGATGGAGAAAGCGGGTCCATTTGCGTTGCTTTCTTATAAAAACTTGGCTTCAAGATGCATGGCGATCAGTTGAAACCCAAAGCTACTAAATGGTGAAAAAAAGGCAGAAATCTCCAAACAAAACTTCCCAGAGTCGAAGGATTGTGAGCTAGGACTAGGAGCTTGAAGTTCTCTTTATAGGAGATCGACGAACAGTTCCTGTACTACTCTGTAGTCATATTAGGTTGACGTTCCTGATAAAGCGAATCCTTTGAACAATAATAATAATCTTTAATCCATAAAACACCGATAATGGTACATAGGATACACTACAAGATAACTTCAAGAATTACTAGTACAACTACTAAATACAATCAAAATACGATGGCAATATTCTGCAACTAATTTCATAGAAGAATCGTCATGCATATTCAGAAGATATAAAAACAGATCTCTTGTGTTAAGCAAACGAAACGAGGTATTTCGGTTATGCAAATTATCCAAGAACTCATTCCTTAATTTCACAAACTCTTCATGGGTACATGACATCAAATAATGACATTCATCGCCGACCTCATTCAGGTTACATAATGTACATTTACGATCTTCATAAGGAACCTTAGTATAACGACCAGATTCAACCGGTAGTCTGTGCGCTGATATTCTCAATCGTGTTACAGCCTGTCGATAATTAACGTTTCGAATTTCTGTCAAATATCTTTCAAACCCGAAGTTAGTCTTGACATGGCTGAAAGTTCGGAGTTTACCACAAGTACGACCTTGTTGAATCTGGTCTTTCCAAAATTTAGTAAAAAGGTTGTGTAACTTCGCTTTCAGATATCTGCCTAAAATTGGTAGCTGATTCAGTGGTATGTTAAGGTCAGTTAATGACCTGAGTTCACACCAATTTAATAGATAATTTGTAAATACCACAGCCTGATGGTTAGAGCGAATACAAACTCGTGCAGCTTCACCAACGAGTGTGGTATCATAAGAACTGTCTGTAATGCGTACCCAATACTTTGCCACTAGGGAGGAAACTTGTGCAATTAAGGGAACTCTGCCTAATTCACCATAAATTGCCAAATTGGTAGCTTTAGAATGGACCCCCAAAATACGCTTGAAGAATTTTAGTTGTAATTTTTCTAAATTACTTACAATCTTAAATAATTTTTGCTTAAAGGCTTCGAAAGACGACATTTTCCCCAGCAAATACACGCCCCATATTTCACATCCGTATAACAGAACTGGGACAACCATCGAAGAGAAAAGTTTTAGTAACACTTTAACAGGAACATTCTCCACGTTTGACATTTTCTTCAAGATCCCATTATATGCTCGTAACGCCTTATTATAAAGCGTTTTCATGGCAAGTTTAAAATTACCTCTGAAGTGAAAAGTTATCCCAAGATATGTATATTCTTCTACACACCCTAGTTCAGCGTCCCCAAAAAACCACTTGGACGTTAGATATACCCGTCTTTGAGCCTGTGTCCCAAATATCAAAATGTTTGATTTTTTCAAATTGACCTTTAGCTTCCATTTCCGAGTATATGACTCCAACTTCCTAAGACAGCATTGCAATCCTGACTCAGACTCCGATAAGAGTATCAAATCATCAGCATATAAAAGACAACTTAGTTTAGTATCACCAAGACTCACCGGATTACATATGGATGTGAACAAATTTGGTATATCATTGATGAAAATATTAAAAAGCGAAGGACTAAGATTACATCCTTGTTTAACACCGATATGCGACTGAAAAAAGGGTGTGATGCCCTGTTCTAGCTTTACTGCTGATTTAACCGATGAATACATACTTAAAAGAATACCAACAAATTTCCTACTACAACCATATTTAATCAATTTAAAAAATAACCCCTCCCTCCAGACACTATCATAAGCCTTTCGAAAGTCAATAAAACAAGCAAATAATGGTTTATTCCTAGATTTATAGAAATCTATCAAAGTTTTCAAAACTAGCAAATGATCCGATGTTCTAAAGCCATGCCTAAAACCTATCTGAAACTTATTCAAAATGTTATTTTCCGCCAGGAAGAGGTTAAAACGTTCATTAAGAATTAATGTGAAAAATTTCCCCAAACAACTACTAAGGCAAATGCCCCTATAATTACTGGGGTCACCTTTACTCCCGGACTTATGGAGAGGCACTATAAAACCTTCCGACCATGCACTCGGGAAGACACCGCTAGATAAAACCATATTAAAAAGTTTAACGAAATAAGGTGCTAAAGTTGCAATCGAAGATTTAATTATCTCATTAGTCACAGAGTCACTAGCACATGCCTTGTTATTTTTGAGTTTCTTAGATAATTCACAGACCTCTTCCACTGAAATCGATTGATCAAGAATTTCATTACCTTTGACGGCCCAAAAGTGAAAATCCTTAACGAAAAGAGCCTCGTTGCTAATGTTCTCAGAAGAAAAATTAACTTTGTTCAGATCCTTGAAATAGTTAAACCACTCAGCAGATGAAATATCTCCGGAAACACCATTAGAATGATTCTGTTTGATAGAGTTTACGAGATTCCAAAACTCTTTCGGATTAGATTCTGACAAAATTTGGATTTTATCCAAAATTTCACTATGAAAATTTCTCTTTTGCCTCCTTATCAACCTTTTATACTCCTTTTTTGTTGCAAAGAATTTGTGCCTCAAAAAGGGATCATTAGGGTATTTCGAGAGTAAGTTACCTAAATTTTGTAGCTCCTTTTTAAGATCATGACAACTTTTGTCAAACCACTTTTGTTTTTGTATCCGATTCGATTTTGATTTACCTGTCCGTTTCCGTTTCTCAGGTATCACTTTTCTAGCTACGTCAATTATTACTCCTGTAAATTTGTTTACAACAGAATCAATGTCCAAACTATTTTCATCTGATGAAGAAGAAAACAAAACGTCCAACTTATGAGAAACCTCATTAGAGTTAAGAGACTCATGTAACGCTCCCTTAATATCTTCACTCCATCGAAAAGACAAAGGATGCGGTTGCAATTTAACCGTATTATCCAAAACATTCGGAATTTTAATCTTCATAACAAATGATAAAAAGCAATGATGAGAAAATTCTGTGAGGGAGGAAACTGAAAAATGACTTATAAACGGAAAAAGATTTTGAGACACAACGGCATAGTCAACCACACTAGCACCATTGTAAGTTTGGCACGTGAATTGACCAGTGAAATCTCCCTTTGACCTTCCGTTTAAAGCGATCAACTCATTTCCACAACACAGTTCTGACAGAGATCTCCCATATGCATTCACTTGTGTATCTTTGGAGTTCCGTCGATCAAGTATAAACGGCGTATTCGGCAAGTTCAAATCATCATCAATATAGTCATTCAAATTGCCCATTCTGGCATTAAAATCGCCACATAAAATCACTTCGCCTAAACTAGAAAATTTATAAATGCTATTTTGGAGAACTTCAAAGTGGTCCAAATCCAAACGTTTCTCCCTGGAGGAGTTTTGAGGTGGAATATACACAGTGCAAATAAAAATATCATGCGGTAGAAGGAAAAAACTCTTGTCTAATTTCCACCAGACAAACTCATCACAACTTTCTTGATCCAAGAATTTAATTCCCTTACGGAGGGACGACTTGACCAAAATTGTGATACCCCCTGAGTTTCTGCGAGCATTCCTCGGTATTTTCCTGCATTTAGAAAAAGAAACGTATCCGTCTATATTAACTTCACTACCATCAGTCAACCACGTTTCGACTAGCGACACACAATCAAACTTTTCAATTGTTGATAAGAAATCAGAGTCATTAAGCTTTCCGGACAAACCCTCGATGTTCCAGGAACAGAACCTTAGAAAATTCTTGTTGACAGGCATAATAAGAGAGACAATTCAAACTTCCTTGCAGCAGTGAACTCGTCAGAGCATAGGCAAACCACAATAATGAAGTGTAAGCTATAATAAAACGTGTTTACATGTTGTTTGTGAAGTGAAAACGAGAATAAAACGTGTTTTACGTACTTTTTGTGATTTTGTCATTTTTTACCCTCCCTCCCCTCCCCCCTACTTTTAAGACTGTTCAATTCAAATTATAACTATAACGGATATCCCGGTAGAAATGGCAAACCACTCGTGGGCTGTCTTTCGTCTCGGGGAAGAAATCCGGCTCGCTAGTTATTTCACTGTACGACCCATGACCTTTACGGAGCCAGTCATCTTTCATTTGGGACTGTTTCTTGAGCTGTTGGAGCCGCTTTTCCCTAAGATCTTCAAGCTCGTCACCTGTCATCTTTTCCATCCGATCGAGTTCAGCATCCACTTGCTCTTCGACTACTTTCGCTGCCTTCAGTACGGAGTGCTCTATAGCTGCCTCCATTGTGATCACTTAATGACTCCTTAACAATTATCTGAGGATAGTTCAGCAAATTTGTGGCTTTACACGTTATTGTTCGACAAATTTTGACGACAAAACCTCTGAAATGGCGGCAAAACAGAAAACGAAATCGTCAATATCGGAAACTAAATAAAACTCAAACACAATTTCAACACCACACAAAGATAAACCAATGACCAAACTACCTTCGTGGCGTAAATTTTAAGTCGAATATCAGAAGAAGCGATTGTTTTGGACGACGTTTCCAAGTACAGAACGGCTTCGCGGTTGTGACTTGAGTTAAGGTTCAACCAGCGCGGTTACTGCGAGTCCTGGGCACGAGACCAAAGGCTCTCCCTACCCTACAGCGAAGAAAAACGAGTCGACAAACAAATAAACAGACCTCAGTCCTCAAGGGATGCAGTTATGTGTTAAAACGTTAAAAGAGTTGGAGACTCCATGGCTAGGAAGCGACTTACCTAAATCTAGAGCGAGAGCCATGACTGAACTAGGACAGTGAGAAAACATGGGAGGAGGTAAATCGCTGGTTGGCAAGACGAGTTGACACACCGGCGGCATCGCCGAACAAAGTAACTCTGGTAAAGCTGACGGGGCAGAGTATTGTGTGCAACTGCAGATCGACTTTTTAGAGAGGTCCTTCGTGGTAAGTGGTGGAGCAAACAACTGAGTTATCTAAATTTTACGTCGATTTGCAGTTCGATGAAAGTGACACTCAGATAAACATCAACTACTTGGAACTTATAATTGTACATACGATTATCTAAACAGTTTTGGAATTTGTAGTGTCAGGCTTTCAGTTAGTCTCCTTCGCAGCCGTTATGGACTCTGGAGCTCGGAGCTTTGCGTGACAGAGTCCATAACGGCTGCGAAGGAGACTAGCTTTCAGTTTGATCCAGCTAATCTTCCCACTCTTATGGTTTTCGATCGTAAGAAACTTTTCAACACATAACTGCATCCCTTGAAGACTGAGGTCTGTTTATTTGTTTGTCGACTCGTTTTTCTTCCCTGTAGGGTTGGGAGAGCGTTTGGTCTCGTGCCCAGGACTCGCAGTAACCGCGCTGGTTGAACCTTGACTCCGATTGCAAGTCACAACCGCGAAGCCGTTCTGTACTTGGAAACGTCGTCCAAAACAATCGCTTCTTCTGATATTCGACTTAAAATTTACGCTACGAAGGTAGTTTGGTCATTGGTTTATCTTTGTGTGGTGTTGAAATTGTGTTTGAGTTTTATTTAGTTTCCGATATTGACGATTTCGTTTTCTGTTTTGCCACCAGACTGGCTTGAAGTTGCCGACCTTGTTATCCGTTATAGTTATAATTCGAATTGAGCAGTCTTAAAAGTAGGGGGGAGGGGAGGGAGGGTAAAAAATGACAAAATCACAAAAAGTACGTAAAACACGTTTTATTCTCGTTTTCACTTCACAAACAACATGTAAACACGTTTTATTATAGCTTACACTTCATTATTGTGGTTTGCCTATGGTCAGAGCTGTAAAATCACCGAAACAACACGGTTACATGCAGTTCCTGAGCACTGAGCAGTGTCCCAGCTGAGTCCAGTTGAACTGCAGTGAACTCAGACGAAGAGGTACGAATAAGAACGTAATTAAAAGGGTATTTGTACCTTTGCATAAAAGTTGGGTTTAGTATAAATCAACTCAATTCAAAGTTGAACTACATGTACATGTACATAAAATGCACAAGGCACGTGTATGATATCAGCAGTCTTGTATGATTGTCACGTACATACTTTTAAATGTATTACACTGATGTGTACTGCAGTGTAATGCTAGCCTGTTTGCAGGCTCTGGTAAATTTGGGGTTCCTGTGATGGGAGAGAGGAGGGGGAAGGAGGATATAGAGAAAAGAGAGCCTGCGACAAGACCTTGTGTTTTTGAAATTCGCCCCCCATGATGTCACACGTTGCAAGTTATACGTTGCACAAAGAATTCTAAAATCAACATTTTCGACGAGATTCTGTTATAAATGTACCCTAGCATTGAACCTCTTGTATTTCTACTGCATGTTTGATAATAAAAACCTGAGAAAATGAGAGAAAACAGCAGAAAAATGATTTGATCATGAGTGAAAAGTTTTCAATTTTAGCTCGCGCGTGCTGCTTATGCGGGTATCAGCGGCCATCCCGAGGGGGCGGCCCCCGGGCAACCCACGGGCAACCCAGGGGCTTAGCAGGGGATTTGTAGCAAAAACATGCCGCATACGCGGGCATTAGAGCGCTTTTGCGTTTTCGTCAAAATACCCCGGGGACATACCCACGGGGTTTGCACGTAATCTGCTGTCTCATCGTTCAGCGGTTTTCGCCACAGGACTCGCTCGATCGATCGACGTTCTTCGATTTCTTTGTCCTTGAGGTAAGTCATATCATTATCATTCAAATTAAGAGATTAAATTAAGCCATCCACTGTCGGAAGCCAGAACAAAGAAATAAAGGATAATATTTGTATAAAACTATTAAGATGTTTGACACTTCTAAAACGTTTAGCTTCTAATACTTATAATATGTTGCCCAGGTTGCCCCAGGGGTGGGGTTTTTTGTCACAATTTTCTGCCCCACCCGAAGGGTTTTAGCATGTATTTGTCATGGCTGCTGTGACAAATGCGCCTGGGTGCCCGGGGGCCACCCCCTCGGGATGGCCGCTGATACCCGCATTACACCATAATACACGCCATTTTCGAACAAAGTGCGCGCGCCTCTTCTAGGTTCAGCCAATCGGATAATCCCGTTCGTGGACGAACGGAAAATTTCAAAAACACAGGGTCTTGTTGCAGGCTCTCCTTTCTCTTTCGCCTCCTTCCCCCTCCTCTCCCCCACCACAGGAACCCCAAATCAACCAGAGCCTGCAAGCAGGCTAGCGTAATGCAGGCTGGGCCACTTTTCAACGTTTTCATCCCAGAAATGCAACTTTTTTTTCTCAGACATAGTGGGAAATGTACATCTTTCACTAAGCAAATCGTTGCGCCATACGTCAGGCAAAGTTGTTTTTTCGCGAAAATTTTTGAACTACTCCGATCCCCACCCCTCACCACCCACATAAAATACCTAGAGATCAATTATGGGATAGAAAGGCCAGAAAAGTCGGCTTAAACTACCATTTTCCCTTTCAAGAAAACGGCAAGAACACGAGTAACTGGCTTTTGAAGCTAAAGGTACACAAGATCTAGGTACCATGTTAGGTCCTAAGGGTCCGTTTGTGATGGTAGATATTTAATATCCGTATTTGTATCATTTACAGATAGGTTCGTTCGGTTAGGTTTGCTTTCTTGAAGATAGGTTTTAGATAGGCTAGTTTTTTTACTATCCGTATTTTTTTATTATTTTCAGATAGTTTTCGGATAGCCTAGTTTTCTACTATCTTACATGCAGATAGTTTTCGGATAGGTTTGTGTTCTTGCAGATAAGTTTTAGATAGGCTAGTTTTTTTACTATCTGTATTTTTTGATGTACAATTAACTAATGGTCAAAATAAATAAAAATGGCATTGTAAATAAATTGATGGTATTTTATTGTAATTAGTATACACTGATACATGTATGTTTAAAATATGTTTTAGGTTTCGTTTTAGTTAAGCAATATGTTTTAAACACAGAAACATAAAATTGATTCAAGGAACATGTTTAAAATATATTTGCGGAATATGTTTCAAATATGTCCAACCTTGTGCTCACATAGGACAACATGTTTCAAATATGTTTCCACTCTAACTCTGAATATTGAAACATGTTTTAAACAAACGTGCATCTAACATTTCTCGCACTGATGCTTTACAAAACAAACCCAAGCCAGATGCAGACCGTATTCCTTTTATCATTACATATAATCCAGCACTACCTAACATCTCATCAATAATTCATAAACACTCTAACATTCTCTATTCATCTAAACGTTCCGAAATAATTTCCAAAAATCTTCCCTTGGTAAGCCCACCGCCGCTGTAATAACATAAGTGACATTTTAGTAAGAGCTCAGTTACCTAACAATACTAACACCTCTCCACTGCCACCCGGCTCTTATCGCTGCGGTAAAAACTGCATTACCTGCCCTTACATCGAACATGGCCTCAAACAATACACTTTTTCCTCCACTGGCGAAACTCACCATATCAAATCTCACATTACATGTAATACTAAAAACGTAATTTACATGGTTCAATGTCACTACTGTAATTCACAATACATCGAAGAAACAAAACGATGCCTCAAAGACCGTTTTAACGAACACAGACGACCTGTAGATAAATCCAATATCAAATCTAAACCTACAGCCGTTTCTGAACATTTTCTCAGCCCTAACCATTCTAGTACTGACATGCTCCTTATTCCTTTGGAAGTCATCTATTCTAAACGCGATTCCGTGAGAAAAGCACGTCGTGAATCATCAGTCTCATCTATAAAGCTAAAACCCTCGAACCACTCGGAATGAATAGACATGATGAAGTTTGACCTTTATTGTCGGCTGTTACTCTATCCCGGGTGGGGGGGGGGGGGGGGTACTCTTGTTTGTGACGTATTATGTATGTGCCGCCCGGGTGGGTCAGGGTTTTGAGCTCAGTTTGGGCAGGTAGGGTCAGGGTTTTGACCTGATTTGGGCAGATCAGGGTAAGTATTTGAGTATAATTTGGGTGCAGTCAGGGTCGGGGTTCAGTATTTTTTAGGCAGTTCATTTTTTTTAGCTACTATGTCAAAAAAAGCCATTCTGTTGCTGCATTTTGATCGCCTGCCCACATGCAAGCACTGAGGTTCCCATACATCGTGACGCCGCTAATTCGTACTTCAGTACAAGTTTATCTATGTACTTCATCTGCTGATTTGTTTACCCAATGCCACGGCCGACTTGAAATGTTCCGTATTTTGCAGTATACCGGCCAGGATATATATCCGACCGTGTTTTGAAAACAATTTAAAGAAGGGGCAATCAGGGTTTTTTTTTCCCCAAAAGGGGGCAATCAGGGTTTTGGAGCTCGGATTGGGTCAAACAGGGTCAGGGTTTGAGCCTCTTGGCCTCACATACATACCCATTTTTCATGTAAGTACCCCCCCCCCCCCCCCCCCCCCCCCCCTCGGGTACTCTATCTGTACTATCTTTTCAAACCTATTTGGTAATTTCCTTTTATGTGTTACTATTGTATAAAACATATGTCATCGATTTTGTAATTTCCGCTCATAGTTACGTAATTAACAATTTATATAAGCTTGTATCCATTTGTGACCTCCACTGTAAAATAATAATGATAATAATAATAATAACACATTTATATAGCGCCATATACACTAACTGCCCTATGGCGCTTTACAATTCCTATATATTAAAAACTACTAAAAAGTTAAAATACTAAAAAGTTAAAAACACATTACTAAGAAATATACAACCATGTGATTAAAAATAAGTTTTCTTAAAAAGGTATGTCTTTAAACGAGATTTAAAAACAGAAACCGAGTCACTTAGTCTTATTTCTAAAGGAAGATTGTTCCAAAGTTTTGGGGCGGCCACCGAGAACATCCTATCGCCATAACTCTTCAAGCTCGATTTTGGTACTATAAGAAAGTGCTGACTACATGACCTAAGATTCCTTCTCGGAGAGTAAATATGAAGAAGATCACTAATGTATGACGGTGCTAGAATATTTAAAGACTTATAGGTTAAGAGGAGAATCTTAAATATAATACGCTGCTCTATGGGAAGCCAGTGAAGTTCCCGAAGCACAGGCGTAATATGTGCGAACTTAAACGTACGAGTGACAAGACGTGCTGCACAATTTTGGACCGATTGCAGCCTCTGAACGAGATATTTAGGCAGCCCGTAGAGCAACGCATTACAATTGTCCAATCTGCAAGTTACGAAAGCATGGACTAATGTTTCTACACAATCATTAGATAGATAATCCCTAATTTTAGTTAACTTTCTAAGGTGGAAATATGCAGATTTACATATCGACATAACGTGTTGTTCAAAAGATAAGCCATCATCAAATACTACACCAATATTCCTTGCTTTAGATGATTGCAAAACATCATGATCGCCTACTGAAATAGAATTCAGGCATGGCCGAGGACGATACGTTGAGCTGATTACAAGAAGCTCAGTTTTGTCTCTATTAAGCTTTAACTTATTTAACAACATCCACTTGTCTATATCGCGAACGCATGCTTCGATTCTAGCAGTAGATAACGCTTGGTCTTCGACATCTTGGGAATCGAAAGACAAATACAGTTGTGTGTCATCAGCGTAAAAATGAAATCCCATACTGTATTGTCTCACGATGTCCCCGAGTGGCGAAGTATAAAGAAGATATAAAATTGGTCCTAATACGGAACATGGGGTACTCCGCAGGTCAGTGGACGATTTGTAGACTTTTCGCCCCTAATGGCGACAAATTGATATCTATTACTTAGATATGATTTAAACCAAGCAAGAGCAGAATCTGTTACACCGAAACGGGATGCTAACCTATCGAGCAAGATACCATGGTCGACAGTGTCGAAGGCCGCAGATAAATCTAGTAAAAGTAGAATAACACTGCGGTGATTATCAAGCATACTAAGAATGTCATTATTCACCCTCACAAGGGCAGTCTCTGTACTATAAAATTGTTTATATGCCGATTGAAACATTTCATCAAGATCATTGTTTACGATATAATCAATTAATTGTAAAGCTACCACTTTTTCAGTGAGCTTGGCCATGAACATTAAATTAGAGATGGGCCTAAAATTGGCATAAACCTCGAAATCAAGATGTGACTTCTTGAGGAGTGGATTTAAGAGAGCTAACTTAAAATTGTCTGGCATTATAGCCGAATAAATCGAGCTGTTAATAATATCAGTCATGACCTCTAATAAAACAGGTAAACATTCCTTAAGAACCAACACAGGAACTGGGTCGAGTGGGCAGGATTTGACTTTAGAGGCAGTAATAATGTCAGATACTTGCTGTAAGGATACGTTTTGAAACTTCGTTAGAGTACTGTGGCATGCAGCAGAAACAGTGACAACATCTGAAGTGCTGCTAAAATCAGCATCCAGATTGCTACGCAGAATAAATATTTTCTGACTGAAAAAATCCGCAAAGTTTTCTGCCAAATCCTTATCAGAGCTTGATGTAGGATATCGTACATCAGATTTGTTATGCAGCAATTTATCAACGGTTTGAAATAAAATTCTTTGATCACAGCAGTTACTTTGAATAATGTCAGAGTAAAATTGAACCTTAGCATATCTCACTAGATCATTAACGACATCACATTGCGACACATACTTGTGTTTATCACTAACCAGCCCTGAAGATCTCCGTTTTCTCTTCTCTTCGCCAATTTGTTCATTGTACCATGGAGAGGAAGGACGAACCGTAATAGATCTGTTTTTCGTAGGTGCATGCTTATTCAGCAAAGATTCAAGGGTGTCGTAGTATTGCTTAACCAATGTATGCAGATCGCTAGGAGTGTCTATAATTAAGTCGGACATTTGCAAATCATAGCGAAATTGCACAAAATCAATAGACCGTATTTTACGGAAAATAACTTCCTTCTTCTCAAACAATGGTTTCGCTAATCGAAGATTGACATGCACCGCATGATGATCAGACATTGAAGGATGATGAACGTAACAGTCACTAATGACATCCTCACTAGTTCTTGAGATGACTAGGTCCAGTATATGGCCGCTACGATGAGTAGATTCGACAGAAGGCTGGTACTGGCCAGCCGAAATATCGTATAAACCTCGACAAGCGTTGTATTTGATCAGCATTGCAGTAGTCTTCGGACACTTTATCATTATCTTTTTTAACACAGAAGCCCACTTTAGCGATATGCTTTACTTGCCACGCACAAAGGTTTCAATACGAGGCCCGGTATTAATTAACATTAATTATTTTCTCTTTGAAATGAATAAATTTAATTTAGTACGGGGCTTCGTATTGAAACCTTTGTGCGTGACAAGTAAAGCATATCGCGGAAGTGGGCTATTCACTTGAAAATCGCTGCATCAAACCACGGGAAGCCCAAGCTCTGATTATGTAAATTTCATTTATAAGGGTTTGTATGGGAATTTTTTAAACTGGCTTTTCGATAAATATACTGTAATAAAATGAATAAAACTTACCTGGTGTCTAGAATATGTGTCTTGGCTGTGTCTGTACTTAGTTTAAGCGAATTTGGGCGAATTTTACATCCCTTACTCTACATACTAGAACAAGGAACATAGCGGCAAGAGCTGTTTTCAGTACAGCAGATCTTAGTGGAGTTACTACATGTAGTTGAAAGCCACAGATGGAACTGGATTTGTTAGAGTTTTACTTTTTTGAATTTAGAAAGGCTTTCGATCTAATCGATGATACACTGACTTTGGTCACTAAGCTGACGTCTAGTTATGACAATAACCCTAGGATTATAAATTGGATATATGTTATTTCCTTAGTGATTGATATCAGCGCGTTAAATTAGCAGCAGGTTGCTATTCAAAATGGGATCAGTACCACCTGGAGTCCCTCATAGGACGAAACTAGGCCCATGGCTTTTTATCCTATGATCAATGTTCTCGAAATCCCTTATGCGCATGGCACGTACATTGAAGTACACTGTCATTATCGGCTATTGGATTCAGACGTCTCTTTCTGGAGGAACGAACCAGAGGAGACGGCTGAAATTCAGGCTATGTTTGTCTCTATTAAACAAAATAATTTATTTTGAGCCACTCACTCACAATGTCTACACTATTCCAAACCTTCTGATATGCCCACAATAGAACAATAGTATTTGGCAAAGGAGAAATTACAAAATATATTTTTCTCACTGAGGGAGTCTGGAACCTAGAGTGTTTCCATGGCAACATCAGAATTTGCCTAATTATGTGTAATCTCATTAGTACCATGCATGTGCAAAGTTCCAATTGTTTTTACCCACTATTTGCAGATATATTCTTCATTTTGTGATTGGTCATCAAGGCTGTGTCAACCTTATGACGTCACATTTCATCTAATTTGCATATTCCAAAAACTTCAATATGTCTGGAACGAGATGAGATATTGACAAACAGAAAACGCCATTCTTCCTCATTTCGTAAGGATTTTAATGACGACAATTTCGCTTCATAGGCACTTTATGAACATGATTGCTGTCGATGTCGACAACTAACTACGGTTTTAACCTTGCCGGGAATTCGAAGTGTATTGCTGGCTTTCACTTGACGTCATAGCCGCCATGTTGGTACTCTTAAACAATATATTCTTCGTTAGCTTCTTTTGTTGGGCACCAACATGGCCGCCATTAGGCATGAATAGATTGTGCTAGCAAATCCAGCCAAAGTTGCTCCAAAAAAAGGCTAAAAGTTGCTCAAAAGTTGCCAAAAATTGAAAAAGTTGCCACCAAAATTTGAAAAAGTTGCTCACTTTGGCGAGCCATTTTATTCTAGATAACAACTTAAAACATGGAATGTTGGATGTGTAATTCAATATAATCTTAAAGTTCAACATAACTACCAATAGTAGTACTTTCTAATGTGATATTGACCATGGAGCGAATAACCGCTGGATAATTCGCGGGCGATATTAAATAGATAGCTGCTGTCCAGTTTGTGTGGGCGCGCGTAAAGCCAGTTTTATTTTATTTGTATATCATTTATCAATTAACTATCCTTAGTTTTGACCAATTTTAATAAAAACCTTCTAAATAAAGACCTTTTTGATAGTTTGGATCAGTTTTATACCGATTTGTTGCTCAAAAGTTGCCAAGGAAGGCAAAAGTTGCTCTAGGTTGCTCGCACTACAAAAAGTTGCTCAAAACGCTAAAAGTTGCTCAAAAGTTGCCGAGCACAATCTATTTATGCCTAGCCGCCATGCCCTTTGTCATTTGAATCTCTGGGGATTGAGTGAAAACCAGCAATAGCGAAGTTAGACAGCGTACTATAAATCTTGTTAGGAATAACCTGTTGCTAATCAAATAAGATGTCAAATAGTTTAGGGACCGTTCATTAATTATACGTAGGGGTGGGCTGGAGGAAAATTAAACAATACCATGAAAAATATCCCTGCCTCCCCTCCCCCCATGAACTCTGAATCTTCTTTCAAGACCCCCCTTTTTTCTCTTTTATTTTACAGATTATACACTTATTTTTAAAAGACCCCCCCCCCCCCCCCCCCCCCCCCCACATCAGTCCAAACACTTTTTTGGGATTCCCCCCTTCTTGTTGCAGGTTTTTTTTAAAGGCCCCTCCTAATTTTCCTCCAGCCCTCCTCTACGTATACTTAATGGACGGTCCCTTATGGCTGACTAGGCCTCTTGCAAGATATGCTAATGTATCCGAGACTCATTCTACACTAACTCTTTACTACAAATTGACAAACTGATCAACTCACAGATGACGCGTGGAAGCAAGCGGTTTTACACGCAGCGCTCCCCAGCTCCCTAGATTTTTTGACAGGAACAAGTTCTGCAAGGAGTAGGTCGTTGACTCACAGCAATGTTAAAACTCATATGGATCGCTTGTTGCCGAGTGTGAATGACATACCATATCCTATCAGGGTTATAGGTCATATATATATATAACAATTCTACCGAAAACTATGGTGGCCCATAAGGGACACCACTTCTTTATGAAATATAGCTGTTCCGTACAAAGTCATGTCACCTTTCTTTAAAAAATATAGTGGTGTTCTGTATAAACCGAGCTTTTCTCTACAAGAATGAAAGGTCGTTGTTTAGAAATGACCGACTGTTCAAATGCTGTTCCGAAGAAACAGAGTTTATTTGATTCAAAGAGAGAAGATACTCTCTTCTCTCTCTTTGAATCAAATTATGTTTTCCCCAATTCTGAAGTTATGTTTCTTCGTCCCCACAGAAGATTCATGATTCTTAAGATGTAATTATTATTCTGAAGGAAATACTTATTGTTCGCGAGAGAGGAGTTTTAAAATTCTATACAGCATCATTACCGTGATTCTTCCAAGGCAAGAAAGTACGAAGAATGGAATTTAAGAGTGTGACTCGGGGCTTGGCCCCTCGCCAATTCAATTAACTATCAAACTGACCCTCATTGTTAAATATCAAGTTCCCGAAAACATTGAAAAACATACTTACCATTAACTTTAAACTGGCCGCAGCTGGAACAAATCTTCCATGGTGTGTCATGTTGGTTAGTAACCCTGAACATTTAGCAGGAGTAGTCAATGCCATATATAGACTGTAAAACAATCCCTTTTCAGTATCGCGAAAATCCGCCGAGAAACAGGGCAACGATCCGAGTGCGCAAATGATAACAGCGAGAGGTCACGCGGCCAGAGGAAAGGGAGTTGGGGAGAGACTATTTTTAGCGATTTTTGAAGACTTTTTTACAGTCTATAAATGCCATATGATATATTGGATCATTATCTAAGTGCTAGTATCCAGTACTCTATCAGCAAAATGCGCGCGCAGCAGTTGGAACTTTTTTTTTAGATTTTAGAGGTATAGATTTTATTTCTACCTTTTATTTCTAGCTACGTTTTTTACATTATGCCACAAGAAAAAGAACAGAAAAGTAATTACAATCAACGTCAGGAACAAGGTACACGTTAAGTAGAAACATAATTATATGGGTATTTTCAGTATTAAATGAATACTATGGAGAACCTAAGCTGGGAAGAGGAAATAGTTTAGACCACTGGGTATAGTAAGCACTCGTATGCGAATCAACGGCATTTTGGAACTTCACTTTCTTAATAAATATATCATTTTGGAACTTCACTTTCTTAATAAATATATCATTTTGGAACTTCACTTTCTTAATAAATATATCATTTTGGAACTTCACTTTCTTAATAAATATATCATTTTGGAACTTCACTTTCTTAATAAATATATCATTTTGGAACTTCACTTGCTTAATAAATATATCAAAAGAGGCTTCAGAGGTTCGTTCTGCAGAGGAACTAAGGCTGTAAATATATTTTTTCGCTAAGAGGATTAAGTAATTTAAGAAAAAGTAATTCGAATTCTCAGGTTTATAACCATACAATATATCGACATCTCTCAACATAGTTAAGGAGCCACAGGCGCTACTATACCAATTCCAAAATTGTTCCCAGAATCTAAGACATGTAGGGCATAACCGCTGGTACGTCCAACTTTGATGAGGGTATGCACGTTACAGATATTTTAGCGAGAGTAATAATAATAATATTAATAATAATGATGATAATAATAAAAATAATAATTTAATAATTTCTATAGCACCAATATCCATTAATTGCCCAATGGCGCTTTAAAATGCTAACTGACATACATTAACATTATATATTCATTAAAAAAAACATTTAAAGAAAAGACTATAAAAATAAATAAATAAACTCTATAGATGGTATTAAAAATCTATAAATATTTTAAAAAAATCACTAAATTAAGTTGATATCTAATTATATGTTTGGTTAAAATGTAATGTCTTAATCTTACTCTTAAATATATTTACAGATGGACTATCCCTGATCATGATATGAAGCATCCAAATCGTATTAGTACCTAGCCAAATAGGAGAGAAAAAGCGGGTAATTTACAGTGTAAAGCGGATTTTGAAGCCTTAGAAGAGAGATAAGAAACACAGCTAAGCTGGAATTCAGAGTTGGATCGAAACGTTTTTGAGTTTCTTTGACCAATCAGATCGCTGAACGGCGCACATTATTCGACCAATTAGATCGCTGAACGGCGGACATTATTCGACCAATCAGATCGCTGAACGGCGGACATTATTCGACCAATCAGATCGCTGGAACAAGCACACACACAGACAGACAAGAAATTTAATAGTATAGGTTACAAATTCAAATATACAAATATATATGACTAATATAGAGCGGATTTCGTATGAGTGTGCAGTGTTATATCCATGTTGTATTTGTGCCTTATATAAGTGATTTTACCAAATATTTTGTATAAATCAGAAATAGTTTAATTCACAAGGAGAAAGCCAAATGACCTTCTGTTGGCCTCCTGTGACATCACATAATTAGCAAATTGGAAATATAAACCTCTTTAACGGAGCGAGAAAGCTTTTTATGGCATTGACGTTATAAGAAAAAAATATGGAAATGTCTAACCTTGTATAATATACTTCTTAGGTCACACATCATGGCGACGGTTCTCTAAGAAATTAAAGTTACTATATTAGTTCTGCTGTTCTTAATGTGGATAGACATAGACCACCAGTTCGCGGTTTCCCCCCGATATTTTGAAATGGGTACAAAAGTGTTCGATTCGTAGCAAACAAGTGGAATTAGTGATTATTTAAACACAAGAGCATCAAATTTTCAGAATAATGAGATGTGTCAATAACATACTGAAATCTGAGCTGGATTGAGTTTCTCTTCCAAACTAAAACAAATGTTAGTTTTCTGTATAATTATGACGACTTAATTACTAAGAAAGAGGGAAGATTATGAAAAGTAGGGATGCAATTACCTTTAAACTTTATACACCTCTCCTAAATGTCGGAATAAACCGCGAACTGATCTATTATTATATTTCATATATACCCATAGTTGAGATGAGCTATGATAACTTCTCGTTCAGCTTACGACAGCAACCCTTGCTGTACTTACGCCGGATATGAAGTCTTTTTTGACTTAGCCGGTTTAATTTATCCCACTGTATTAAAAAAAGGCGAGTCTCGTATATGCGTAGTTAAGTTAGAACGTTTTGAATGAGAACACACTATGATAAAATATAGTTAGCAGAGTTTAATTTTGATACAGAGTCCCTATCATAAGTATATATACGACTTGTAACTTCGTACCGTCCTTCTGGCGGATTATAATCACCATTAGCACCGGTTAACATATGGTATAATCACAAGTTCTCTCATTACTTAGTGTACCAAATGCAAACCGAAAATAAAGAGACTGAGAGAGAGAGATGAAGGGACTGAGAAGCTAACTGTTGGCATTGTTTATGGTGATACCGGCCAATTCAAGGTGGGGCGAATGGCTCCGTTTAGTTATAGAGCAGCTGCTCGGATAGCTCATACAGTTTTACTCTTGCAGCAATTTGGTCATGTTTCGCTAGAGTAAATTACTAATAATCGATCGATCACTGCAAAGACATAAATGTTTTCAATTCTAAACAAATCATGAAGGTCTTGTTATTGAATGCATGGGCTTAAGTGACCTGGAGGGACATAGATAGGCTAGGTAAATTCGGCGAAAGCCAGCTAGGGATTGCTTTTCGAAAAACCTTTCTGCCAAATTGATTTCTCAAATGGTAATTTCTTCTTTGTTCAATTATCAAGAATCACAGGCTACCTTAGGCACAACCGCTATACATTTGTGCCTCAATTAGAAACCACAGAGAAATATTTTTTGTTATATACAGTATCACCACTAACATCGATCATTCATTTTTTCCTCAGAAGAAGTAGCTCGATATTTGAGTTTATAATTTATTCAGTGCTGCTAATGCTGTTGTTTAAAGCCACACTGAGTTTCCCGTGTTTTAAATTCTGAATCATTAAGGTCATTTCCTCAAGTTTTTGAAATGTTCTCTTTTATCTTTCTTTTCAATATTACAACTTACAGCTTTGAAGATGAGAAATATGAATTGGAGAATTGGAGTCAGTAATCAGTGACTTTGTGGTTGTAATCGGCATATATTAACCTACCTTTAGTCGATATGGATGGGATTATCATAAGATAACCAGCGAGCCATGCCACATATATTCGCTCTCCCCTCTTTAATAATCTGTACTAGGTTTACATATAACTTAGGTATACGGAAACAAAAGTGAGTTAAATACGAGTTGAAATCAATTGTCCCATGTGATTGATTTAAATTTGAATGAGTTATGCTATAATTTGGTACTAAAGTTTCCATTTTCTTCGTTCATCGGTTGAAAATATCTTAACTGACAGAGCTGGGAAATCCTCTAGCAGCTGTTTAGGTTATACGCAGACAACTAAGCAACGCTATGATTCGGAAGTGAAATTTGAAACGGGCCGAAACGTCGGCGCTTTTTTGGTTGTTCACCGCTCTCTCTCAAGCGACTGTCAAAAACAAATCTACAAAAGGTACCGGTGCAGACACAATACCAATTATTTTGCTATTTGCACCGAAATGTCTTGAAAAAGTAATCTTCAACGCCAGGCCAGTAGATATGATGATGTAAAAGTTGTCAGTTTGCATTGCGCCATTTACACACTATACGATCAACACAGCACCTCACCGTGTGTGTCTGACTTGCTCGTCGCTAGTGACTGCATGGGAAGTCTGATAAGGCGTAAATCCTAATCCCACGTATACGAAATATCCATGGATCACTTTTTTGTTTTAAAATGCTCTTCATCTGCTAAACTAATTAACGGAAGGATTTATTTCAGCAGAAAGCAATATTACAAATTCAAATCCTTCTACAAAGTGGTAAATCTGCCCATCAGGCCAATTGATATTCTCCCGTAAGGTAACGTTATGACTGATGAAGTCCAATTTTTATGTTGACCAACACGGTTACCTTTGAAAAATATTCTTCAGTTAAATAAAGCAAAGTAGTTAATTCCACGCCAATTTAAAGCCGCAATAATTGTATTCAATAATCAGATATCCAGTTTTGACGAATAGAGGGCATCTAGTAGGGCAGGTTTCAATAGACACGATTTAAGAAGACTTAGCCACGGTGAACACACTAAAAGCCACATAAAGTAATACCGCTATGCATCTATTTTGTGTCGACAGATGGCTTTGTCAATATCGCTTTGTCCTCAGTTAACTTAGTTGAATGTAATTTAGAGTGCACTACTGCGTTTCCATGCATGAGAGAAACAACGTTACAAAACCAATTTAAACAGTCGAGATTGTTTATTGATAACAGAATTTAGAAAATTTATTAAAGATAGTGAAAAATAATGAAATCGTTTTCCAGATTGCCGTAAGATGCAAAAGCGGTGTTTTCTCTTTCATTTTTTTTTCATTTCTGTCAGCAGATAATTTGTATGGGGACAAATTGACCGCATTAATTTATTATAAGCCGACCAGCGAAATTGAGCAAGGTTTAGAAAATTAGGCCGCGTTAAGTAAACATTAACTAGGTTATGGTGGGATATTTTGTCTTTTTTTGTTAACTCGACAGAATGTGTTAGATATGAAGTTCAGTTACCAATTTTTTTGTTTCGATGAATTACATACTTTCATTCAATGAGTGTTCACTGTAATTGTCGAAAAATATTTAGATTAATTTTCTAAAAATCTATTTTCAAACATATTTGTTTTGGTAACGCGATTGACCGGTTGATGTTATATTATAACTACCACACTCAATTTTCGCATTGTTTGGGCAAACGCGGCGTATAAAACACATTAAAAATACAAAGAGACTCGATTTGACGTCCTAGCCGGATTGAACACTCCTCGGGGGTCGCAATTCTAACAGTTTTCCAGTTTTCTTTATCGCGTTCGTAGAATGCAACCCTATATTAGTCAGTCGATTTGGTGTCACGTGATTGTGTACTGCAATTTGCCCCCCCCCCCCAAATCATTTTGCAGGGGCAAGGCTTGGACCATTGTTTCGTAGCCAATCAGCATAAGCTTACAGCGAAGGCAAACTGCGGCAAACTGCGGCAAACTGCAGCAAATCCGCGTTCTTCAAACTCAAAGACAGAGGATTCTGTGCGCTCGGTAAGTACATTTTTTTCTCGTTCAGATGTAATGCTGCCTCGAAATCTTCTACGTAACATTTATCGAAGTCTTCAGGAGGTGTGCTATCCCAATCTCTCAGCTCTACCTTCCCTTACGAACGCGCTTTTTTTAATCTGTGATTACTACTAGTTTTATGTATTCTTATAGGCAGCCTGATTTTTGTCAGAAATCCATCCCGCGCATGCGCACTCGACACCAAAATAAAGCAATGAAACAAATGTTGAGATGCTCACAATTTTACTGTAGTTTCATATCAAAATCATTGCTCACAGAAGAGGACATTTGGTATTGGTCATTGCTTTGAAGTAAATGCGATTATATTTGAGAGAGACTTCAGTCGCATTACAAGTTTATAATGTGGCAGTGTGGCTTACCTGTTGATACCGGAACTATACGAAGAATGATTTTCTGCTTTTTTTTTACCGCTCCAAAATCTATCCTACTGCAGCTCCCGCCATTACAAAGGTCACACAAGAAAAAATAGCACGAAATGGAACTTTAACAGCGATTTGTAGCACTCTAAACTCAAGAAACCTCGATGTTCTATACAGCTAAACCCAGTTTTCCTCTGCTTGGTCGTCCATAAACGAGTAACGCCTTGTAAAAATTCACTTCACTCACGAAAGCAAATAATTCAAATTTGTTCAGTCGAAATCTTGAAGTGCCTATGAACAATTTATTTTATATATCAATTCTAAATCAAGTGAATAGTAGAATGGTAAAATATATTTTGCTTTGAATGCTGTGCCGCTGAGTTAGGAGGTTTTAATATCCAAAATGCTAATTACATGACGTCAGGGGAGGTATCTGCAATCACTTCTTAGTGGTTGTGAATGGGCGTTTCTACTGATATAGGAAAACATATTTCTAACATCATTTTATTTCAACCATGGGTATAACACTGATAATTTGAAAAAAATTGTTTAATTGTAACAAAACTTTTTATATCACGTAAATGTATCCAAATGTGGCTTCACATTTTCCTCACGCTTTCCAGCAAGGATAAATATGAGTGATTTTGAGGTTTCTGTACAGCCGCAACTTATATGAACAGCACTATGATAATCATGAATCCCGTAAACACATACATGTATGCCTTCCGGCTTCCCCTCTGCCAGAGCCCCTCACTCGATTTGCCTGTAAAAGCCTGGTAACTTGTAGATTCTTAGCAGCTTTATTATTGGATGTGTTGATTTTCAATATAAGAACTCTCTTTCTTGGAGTAAAAAAAATTCGCGAGAATCAGTCATTGCATAAATTATGTTAAAAATCTACATGATTGTTTACCTCTAAGACGTCACGGTTCTCGCTAAAATGATGATTTACGAAGAGATTTATAGCTGGATTATTCCATAATGACAACACTTCTGGATTATTTGCCTAAATTTGTAGTGAATTATGATTTTTTTACCCTAAATATCAGTGTTAAGAAAGGGGCCGCAACAACTGAGAAATCTGAGTACTTCGAGTTTACCATGTTTAATGGCTTACCGTCGAACACACAGTCTTTATGCTATATAGACTGAGACTACGTATACATGACTGTTAATATGGGGAAAGCTGAAGAAGATCAATTTGACGGCAGAAACCCTCATTGAGCTTTTAAATGAAGGAATACCAAGCGGAAGATTAACAGTGAATAACAATGTTAGAAGAGAAGAAGAGCGCATGACCCAAGCTGCATGTCGACTAGCTTGACAGGCGGTATTGCATAATTTAACGCGCCGCCCGCAACTAGATTTCTGAATATCGAAGATATTAGCTTATTTCAGCTACTCTGTAAATTCGAGGATAAATAAAGTGTATGTATGTATGTATGTATGTATGACAATGAGACATATCGATATTTCAGTCAACCTACAGTAACTTGTTATTATGAGGACGAGATAAACACATTTCAGGCGATTTTCTCCTGTATTTTTTAACACCGGCTAACTGGTAAAGATAAAAATTAAGTTCATAGTATCCGAGTGAAAAGATCTATAGCCAGACTCCCAGGTCCATGCACTTCATATTTATGCAACTTAAGCATTTCTTTAAGTTTCAGAATGATGCATGAACAGACTGCGGACCTAACGCTATGTTAAATAGCAAATAATTAAACCTTTATCTGGCTCAGTTATAGCTTATTTTAATTAGTTATGGCAGTCATGGATTTACCTTAAAAGAACTCTTCCACGATACTCAATTTGTTAATCACGGTCCCCTATGCATGAGAGTTGTGTGAATCACCCATTGCTTGTCAATTGCCTCGATTTGCGGTGAAGCATTCGTGGGAAGTGGAATTAAGGCAGCTATCAAGTTAGCTTGACTTATAAATATGTTCATGTCCCTGAAAACTGAGAAAGATTTTCCGAAACCAATCAAGACTGGTTTTTGTAGCTCGTTAAATTCTTAAATAAATTATGAATCAATTTGACAAATCCATCCATGTTATGATGTAACCAAGGCACGCAAGATCAGAAAAACAAGTGCATCAAAAAGGAATCATAAAAGAAATAGCGAAACAATGGTTGAACAATAGTAGGAAAATGTTAGATAGATAGATAGATAACCTTTATTTAAACACGATTAATGTAAAAGCTGAAAGCTTGTCGTGTAAAAGAAATGTATATAAAATTAAATAAAAACTATCAAATTGAGACGTATGTATATACATATATATACTATTTACAATATCAATATCAATAACGCTTAGGGCCAACGCCGGACTCCCCACGCGACGAACACCGTCCAAACAAAGGCGGTGGAAGAAGCGACCTCGCTATCTTGTGTCCTAACGGCGCCCACCCCATGAAAAGCCCAACGCCTGCTCAAAGCTCAGATTAATAAAATATTTCTGTATAATTTACAATCTATATAGTTAATAATAAGTAATACAACTTTTATATTTGATCTCTAAAGTTAGTAATATATAAATCCTTCAACTCTAAAGTTCGTAGTAGTAGCTGAAGTGATATCAAAACTAAAATTCCCAAATGATTTCGAGCAGCTAAGACGGGATATTGTTTCTTTTAAGACCAGTACTTTTAACGTCATAGTCTCTACAGATAGTGTTCATAGCACCGCACCTCGATATGTTAATGAATCCTTCATGTATCTAGTGTTAAATCGAGGTGTCGGGAGCGAATCGCGTGCCCTTAAGGCATAACCCTTTTTCCGTTTCAATACAATCGCCTTAATTAAAGTATTCGGTAGACGTTCATCGTAAGCCTTCTAAAACAGTTTAAAGATATCTAATTTATATTGAAAGAAAAGAGTGGACCATTGGGCGTGCTCTAAAACATAAGTAGAAGGCATGTCCTTTGGTAAATTAAATATAATCCTAGCCGCTCTACAATGCATCCTTTCTATAGAGTTAAGAACTTCCTTATTACAACACGCGCCCCACAAGATTATGCCATATTTACGGTTTACGGTTCAGGTACGATTACAGAAAACCACAGTTTTAACTTGTGGATGCGCGCATGCACAGTAACGAGTAGACTTTCTCAAAGTCCTTCTTAGCCCCCCGCTCCAGTTATCGCTTACCCAGCGACTCAGCGAGTTCGACTTGGAGCAAGTCTAAGTAACGAGTTACTGAGAGTAGTCCTCATATCCCATAATATTACGACAGCCGAAGGAAGCACGAGCGACAAGCGATATTGAGACGATCATATGTATCGTCTTTAGAAAGTGTTTCGTGGGAAAATGTTGTCAGAAAACACACTTTTTAATTAATGGAAAAGTCTACTACAAAGAAATATGAACTCGTTTACAAGGCTCTACGAGCACAGTACTTCAAGCTTTCAAAATAATGCGGTCATACTGGCCTTCGTCGTATTTACGACCGCCGTTTCCGAAGTTTCAATCACATGACTTCTAGAATGTACTCAGTTTTAACCCTCTAAGCCCTGAGTTTTTGAAACTCATTTTTAGCTAAGTGAGGTTAGCTGGCGATGTGGACGGACATTATGGCATTTTATCATCTCAGTCTGCTGGCATTAGTTCGAGTCAAATTATCCAGCTAAAGAGAGCAACCTACTTCGAACGTCTTTGATGTGCCGATGCCGAAGTTCACTGATATGAATTATTTTGGGTTCCTCGACCTACATTGTACCTCTTTATCATTTCATCGGAGCAGAGAACTGGTAACTACAATCCGTGCTTTCGGTTCATTATGTCATTGGCCCTTCGCCATTTTGAATAGCGAATGAGACCTCAACTATACCCACAATAATCCCCGCTTCTATCGCTTTAGGTAAGTAGGATATTGCACAAAAAGTTATTGAAACATTCTATCAAAACATTAGGATGCTGTTTACTGCTTTGGGTTGTGAAAGAAAACCCTGTTTCCTCGGTGAATGCGGCTTGTATCCGAGCAGAGTTTCTGTGTTTGATTCTTTTCACACCAGAGTAACACTGAGACGATACAATCAGATGCTGTGGGAAGGCTTGTCTGACGGATGTTCCTTGCTTTAACGAACTGAAGAACGGCTGCTTGACCCATTGTGTTTACGCATTTAATGCAAATGATCAAACTGAAACAATCACAAAATAATGAACTGGGTCGTCGCACACGCTGTGACGTCCTCTGTACATATATGACAACAAACAAACGGGAAAATATAATCTATTTGTTTTAATTATAACAATTGCCAAGCTTTTTTAATGAGAGAAACACTGAAAAAACAAACTGAATGCACGCTGTCGATGATAGCGATCCCTCACTACATTTCGATGTACGGATTTGCTGCGATCTCGTATAAACATCATACACTATTCAATGCACCACGGACGTTCAGCGGATTATAACTTAAGAAGTCAAATACATTATCGATAATTAAGCAACTAAAGGTTTTGAGAAATGGTTGCCTCCCTAAGTGTCGATGGCAGATTCAGGCAATTTATTTACGTGTGCTCTAATATTACACGGCTCTAGCTAGGAGTCAGATTATTAAACTACAATTTCATATACTCTACTGCTTGCAGCACTTCACTTTTGTTAGAAACCTCTAGTCTATCTCATATCCACATTTTAACGCACTGCGGCTTATCAGACGATCCCAGCAAAATGAGTGCACTACTGCGTTTCCATGCATGCGAAAAACAGCGTTACAAAACCAATTTGAACAGTTGAGATTGTTTATTGACAACAGAATTTAGAGAGATTGGCGTAAGATACAAAATCGGTGTTTTATCTTTCCGTTTTTCCATTTCTGTCAGCAGATAATTTGTTTGAGGATAAATTGACACATTATGTTATTATAAGCCGACCAGCGAAATTGAGGAAGTCAGCAAATTAGTCCGCGTTAAATAAACATTAACTTGGTTATGGCGGGCTATTTTGACTTTTTTTTGTTAACTCGACAGAATGTGCTAGATATGAAGTTCAGTTACCAATTTTTGTTCCGATGAATTACGTACTTTCATTCAATGAGTGTTCACTGTAATTGTCGAAAAAAGATTTAGTTTCATTTTCTAAAAAAAACTTACAAAAACACATTAAAAATACATTCTAAAAATCTATTTTCAAACATATTTGTTTTGGTAACGCGATTGACCGGTTGATGTTATATTATAACTACCACACTCACTTTTCGCATTGTTTGGGCAAACGCGGCGTATAAAACACATTAAAAATACAAAGAGACTCAATTTGACGTCCTAGCCGGATTGAACACTCCTCGGGGGTCGCAACCCTAACCATGCAGCCTGATTTAGACATGTTGATATTTCAGTCGACCTACATTAACTTGTTATTCAGTATGAGCTAGCTAGCTATGAGCTTTAGTATAAACCAACTAGTGGACTATTACAAATCCTGCATTCTGATTGGCTACGCTACTATAGTTCTAGACAAATCGCACGCATTTTCAAGAAATAAAAAAAAATTCAACTTCAATTTGTTACTTTCTATTATTTTCCACTATCCGACTAGTTAGTTTATACTAAAACAATTAGACCTCTCGCCCTCATGGCTAACTTAGAGAGTAGCCTCTGATGTGGCACAGAATCAAAGGCTTTTGAGAAATCTAGTAGTATGAGGTCAGTTTGAATTTTGCGTTCGAAGTTTCTAGCTAGTCGTGTATAGTAATGTTACGCGACAATAATCACGCAACTTATATTCTTATTATTTTTATCATTGAAGTCATTCCTAAATTTAATCTACTATATATGAATATCATGTTAATTAATTGCAGACAGTCTTCAAGTGCTAGTGTCTCAAAATCAGCAACCATTGGAACTTAGGAGAAAACTTGCTGAATATGCTTAGGTTGTACTTAGGGAAGAGGTCAAAACAATGGTACTCTGGCGGGACCCAATTTTGATGGAAGGGGGGTTATACCCGGAACCTACCACCTATTTTGGCAAAATCTAGATTTTTGACCACAAATATCTTCTTGAATAAAACACTTATTGAAGAAGTAACCATATTTCTAGTTTCTACAGGCAGAGAAGAACGTGTATCTACATTAAAATTAGGTATCCCTATTTTACAACGCGAGAAAATCACTATCGAAAAAAGGGGTAGGGGGTATTACCCGCCACCCACCACCTCCTCTCACAAAATTGGGTCCCATTCGAAATCCATTGTTTTGACCTCTTCCCTTAATTTACACTTTTGGCTACGCAGTTATAATGTTGATTTTTAGCGCTTCGATGAGCTTTTATAATTAAGTGAGTCCATTTTGGGATACCATGAATTACTAGGAACGTTTATGAATTAGTTGCCTATTCTTAGTTACGCTTTTTATGTCTATATGAAACACAATATGAAAAAGTTGGGAATCTCATGATTAGTTAAACAAATGAATGATTGACACTTGGGCTTGTGGCCTCGATATCAGGATTGTAGCCTTGGCTGTGTCAGGAACAGGTAGTATCACACCAGCGTGCGTACCTACATTAAATTGGCATCGTTGACAACTTTATCAAAACATCAAAACTATGCAACCTTATTTGGTACAAAATTATGAAAAGAAAAGGAGATAGCTCCTCAAACGTTACCTAAGCTAAGAACTCCCGCGGGCATACTGTCGGGTCCGAGAACGTAAAAGAAAGCCAAACAGTTCTGTAAAATATAGTTAGTATATCGTTAGTCTGTAGTTAGTTCGTAGTAGCAGTGTAATGTCATGTGCAAGAAGAAAGTAAAAAGAAGCCAGAAGTGAAGATCCCGGGTCGTAATACTTCTCGTAACAGTAAAAAATTAAGTATCAGTTGCGACTCGCAAGAGAGCCCTTTCGAAAGCCATTCTGCAGGGGAGAAAGAAGTGAGTGTTCTTCTAAGTGGCTCATTATGTTAGAAAATATGACGTGTTCTAGAGTTTTACAAAGGACACATGTTAATGACGGATCGGTCGGTAGTTTGTGGGTTCCGAGCGGGAACCCTTCTTGAAGATAGGAGAGACAAGAGCGTGTTTCCAGTCTGAATTGAAGGCATGACACCAGTATCAAGAGATATCTGGTATATGACTTGGAGGACAGGTGCAATGACATTGCTGGAATTTTTTAGTAGGTAAAGAGAGATTTGATCTGGTCCAGAGGCTTTGGAAGGGTTTAGTTTGGCGAGTAGTTTAGAAATGCCTTCAGCAGAGACACTAATATTGCCTATAGAAGGGACGGGCCTTGATTGCACCGTTGGGACGTCTTCAGAGGTTTTCACTTGTGAAAATAGAGTGGAAATAATTATGTAATGTATTAGCCTTATCAATACTGGAACTAAAATAGTGCCCGTCATGTACCTTAACAAGAGACCATCACCTAAGAGAACCGATCCCCCATACTAGCCTCTCTCCCCATGATAGTCTGCGCCGATTTATTTTTAGCTTGCATAAATTAGTTGGACTATTTTTACCATTCTATCCGATTGGTTGTGGGAGTCACGTGTCCGAATGGCCCGGCGGGCGGCGAGAGCAGAAGAATGCATTCAGTGTTTTACTCAGTAATCAAAGCATTCACAATTTTCTACTTTCACGACAGTTACTCTACAGATTCATATTGATTACGGTGTTGCAAAAGCATGTGCGATTATTTACGATATTATAGGTTCTATTTCTAATTTCTTTAGCGAATTGTAAGCGTCTGTTTACGATAATTCCAAACTCAGTCAGTCAGTGTTTCAGATTAACTGGATTTATAATTTCGCAAAATTGTGGTCAAAAGTCGATGCGTGCTTGCTTGCTATAAACTGAACGTTTCTACAATTATTAGCCTGATGAAATAGAGCAAATAATCCGGTCAGTTCCCTAGGTATATTATCTAGCTATACATGATTGAATATGAACTACAGGGAACGAGTATTTATAAGGTAAGCGAAGTTTCAATAACAATGATACGGGATTGTTAATTTATTCTAATTTTTGGAAGACTTTCCATGCTCGCCGATCCGGCTACAAACTGAATGGCTTCATTTCCTTTGATAGTTTCACGAAATTCAGGTCACTCTAGTTTCTTTTCACGGCTTCCAGGTCACATCCGAATTTCTTACGGGTCTGGCTTAATACAGCCACAGGCTTCCCAGACTCGACGTATATTTCCCGCTTATTAGTCTGTTGGGTTACCTGTGGTTTATCGATTAGTTTCATAACGATCTCAGAAGAGTTTAAATAATTGCTTCGTGTGAATTCTCTTTTCCGATTCCTACGAAATGAATCTTCAATAATAAAAGATTGATACTTAATGAAGTTGTGTGAGTGTTTTTTTTTGGCGATTTGGGGCCTTCTAAAGCAGTTTATAAGGATTCGAAATTTTGACCGTTAGCCGAGGCTCTAACACAATTTACAAGGTAGGCAAGTCGACCTCGCCAAAGCACAGACTTACCTCAAAGATCACCCAAAAATCGGCACTTTTCTTCCTCGCTCGCTATACAGCTTTCGGCACAGGAGGGAATAGTTATCAAGCAACATCTGACCAGAGATTTAGGAAAATCCATCAAATTATCATCGCCAAACGGCCTCCTCGAGACCCAAAAAGCGCGACCTTCCAATGATCTGTAAGAACCAGAATGACCAAAGCGGTCCAAAATTTACCCGACCCTACCCAAAACGATGCAAATCGCCTTTCTTCATGGGGGGACCCCCAAGCGTGAAATTATACGAAACTGGCGGTTACAGACTAATTTGGAATTTGGAACTCGCCAATCAGAGGACCAAGACAGTGGGCTGGGGTCTTCACCTATGGCGTACCATCCCCGCCAAAATTCATGGTTTGAATTCGAAGTTTTTCACATGAATTTTACACTCAAGTAGAATATTTCATATTGTTATTTTGTATTTTATAAGCTTTATCAAGGTTTCAACATACGTGTTTTATATTTGTCGTTCAAGTTTTACATTCGAGATTGTCACTGTTCATTCTAAACTCCACGTCATGCATTCGTGGTTCGAGTTTCACATTACAAAGTCGACGACTTTTATTTTCAACTCGACGTTTTGAATTGAACTTCACGCTTCAGTAACTTTCCGGTTGACCTTGGGAACCGCTGACATAAACAACGCAGGCGCAACAGTCAGTCGATCACAAACTGATGGCGGCAGAGTTTGTATTCTCCGGCGTAGTTCAAGAATAATTCAACGACTCGATAACTGCCAACAGGAGAATTATTATAGTAGCATAATGCATCGTTTAGAGACAATGTTTTGTCAGAACTCGATATTGAAGAACTTGTGGACATGCAAACAAACTTCGAGTGCAAAGTACACAGGTAAAGGTTGTGATCGTCAACCCTAACGAGAAGAGTAGAAACGAGAAGCTCAGTCTTTCTCTGAGGAGTCGAAGTCCATCCGCTTAGTGAATGTTTGCCGAAAGAAATGGACGACCGTTGCATAAATGTATTGAGGCGAATTTCTGATTTTAAGTTCAACGGCCGTGAAGTCAATAGCCGGATTGCATCTCTGCAATTTGGTCGACAATAGTACTTTTCAGTGGCGAATTAAATCACGGTTTGTTGTCGAGTTCTCTTTACCGTAAATATCATACTCTTTCCAAAGCCTGTCGAAAGCACAGCCAGAACATCTTTACCTAGAAGCCTAGGCTCTGTACGAGCTTCCTCCTGCTCCGTTTTCAAAGTACCTTTACCCAGCCGCGGAGAAAGAAGCGAGCAGCTGTGTTCTCTCTAGAAAACCTTTGGAACCAAGGTAAAGGCGAAGGAGGGTAAAGGCGAAGGCGAACTTTGAAAACGGAGCAGGAGGAAGCTATAGCAGAGCCTACTTCTAAGTAAAGATCTTCTGGCGCTATGGAAAGAACATGATATTTACGGTTTACGAACTTGCAAAAGAGAACTCGACAACAAACCTCTCGCAGTTCGCCGCTTTCTCCGCTAAAAGCAGGCTATCTGCAACACGGCGAAGGGCAGCTTTCGTATTCTTAACGGGTACCATAGTCAGTAGAACACAGAGATCAAGCACGTGTGTTGTTCCTTTCACATCTGCGCCTGCGTAGCGCCTGCGTTTATTACCAGACCTAACAACTCCAAGGATGACTACCGAGGAGTTCTGGGTACGAGGTTCCCAAGGTCAACCGGGAAGTTACTGAAGCGTGAAGTTCAATTCAAAACGTCGAGTTGAAAATAAAAGTCGTCGACTTTGTAATGTGAAACTCGAACGACGAATGCATGACGTGGAGTTTAGAATGAACAGTGACAATCTCGAATGTAAAACTTGAACGACAAATATAAAACACGTATGTTGAAACCTTGATAAAGCTTATAAAATACAAAATAACAATATGAAATATTCTACTTGAGTGTAAAATTCATGTGAAGAACTTCGAATTCAAACCATGAATTTTGGCGGGGATGGTACGCCATATTCACCGAGTGTTATGACAGTTCCACGTGAGAAATTTTCGCGAGTTCCAAATTCAAAATTAGTCTGTAACCGCCAGTTTCGTTAAAAGGCCTAGTAATGGTCTCTCTGATTGGCGATATATTTGTTTCCGTTCCTCGAGCGGAAGTATAATTTCACGCTTGAGGGTCCCCCCATGAAGAAAGGCGATTTGCATCGTTTTGGGTAGGGTCGGGAAATTTTGGACCGCTTTGGTCATTCTGGTTCTTACAGATCATTGGAAGGTCGCGCTTTTTGGGTCTCGAGGAGGCCGTTTGGCGATGATAAATTTGATGGATTTTCCTAAATCTCTGGTCAGATGTTGCTTGATAACTATTCCCTCCTGTGCCGAAAGCTGAATAGCGAGCGAGGAAGAAAAGTGCCGATTTTTGGGTGATCTTTGAGGTAAGTCTGTGCTTTGGCGAGGTCGACTTGCCTACCTTGTAATTTTTGTTAGAGCCTCGGCCAACGGTCAAAATTTCGAATCCTAATAAACTGCTTTAGAAGGCCCCAAATCGCCAAAAAACCACTCACACAACTTCATTAAGTATCAATCTTTTATTATTGAAGATTCATTTCGTAGGAATCGGAAAAGAGAATTCACACGAAGCAATTATTTAAACTCTTCTGAGATCGTTATGAAACTAATCGATAAACCACAGGTAACCCAACAGACTAATAAGCGGGAAATATACGTCGAGTCTGGGAAGCCTGTGATACAGCCTACAGTTTCCCAGTCAAATCCAAACGGCAATATTTTTAACGGGTTTTCAAATTACACTCCGTAGCTTATATTAATTAAATTCAAAGTTGATTTAGTCGAGTCTTCAAGTCAGATCAGGTCAGATCCGTCCCATACCAGTCCGGGTAGTAAGTAAAAAGGCAACCTAAAGTAATAAGTCTTTGGCTTCCATTTAGGTTGTCTTCCACTGTAATTTATTATATATTTATTGTATTTTTATGTGTGTACATGGTGGTTTGTGTGTAATAAAGATGATGATTTATGGAGCAACACATAATTCAGAGCCATAATTCAGAGTTTTGAAGCTTCGCATCCATCGCCCCTCTTTCTTCGTTGAAATCAAGGTTGAATTCATGAGATGGAGCAATGAAAATCCGTGAGGAGCTGGAACCGAATCTTAAAATAGCATCGTGACGTCCACTGAGCCAAAAATAGATTGCCGCAGACTATCATAGGGTACGGAGATCAGTTCTCTTATGTGATGGTCTCTTGACCTTAAATGTAGGCACAACTACATTATCTTGACGTTGTGATTTAACATATACTTTGATGTTTATTAGACAAAATAGTCGAGACATAGTTATTCCTAGCATAACCATGCATAACTAACCTAGCATAACTAACCTAGCATAACCATGCATAACCATGCATAACTAACCTAGCATAACCATGCATAACTAAATAAACATGCATAACTAACCTAGCATAGCCATGCATAACTAAATAAACATGCATAACTAACCTAGCATAACCATGCATAACTAAATAAACATGCATAACTAACCTAGCATAACCATGCATAACTAAATAAACATGCATAACTAACCTAGCATAACCATGCATAACTAAATAAACATGCATAACTAACCTAGCATAACCATGCATAACTAAATAAACATGCATAACTAACCTAGCATAACCATGCATAACTAACCTAGCATAACTAACCTAGCATAACCATGCATAACTAACCTAGCATAACTAACCTAGCATAACCATGCATAACTAACCTAGCATAACTAACCTAGCATAACCATGCATAACTAACCTAGCATAACCATGCATAACTAAATAAACATGCATAACTCAAGGGCACCCAACGAGTACTTTTTGAAATTCGTTTGAAACCAGTTGTATGCAGCTCATCATCGGCTAGCCATGTTAAGGCGCGTACTATGTCTTTTGACGTATTCTAGAAAGGTATTAGCTGTTCGGATTTTCTAGGTGGAAATCGCGTCAACCGAAAATACTATGGCAAAATATTCCCGGCCTACGAATTTGTTAGTAGTCTAGAACAGAAACAATAATTTTCTAGCCCAAGTAACTTCATGTTGCAAAGTTTTGTGGAGGTACGAATTTTTTAGGGATTCTTTTTTCCTTTAGGCAATTCTTAGGGAATGAAAAAGTGTTGTTCTGACTCTATTGATCAGACGAATTGGGACGTACGAATATTTTAGGGGAAACCTTTTAGTCTCCCCTTTCTTCTATAATTTTCTAGGGATTGAAAATAAATTTTCTAGCTAGTATTTCAGAAAACAATTTTCTAGGGACAATTTTTTCAAATCCGAAAGTTTTAGGCTAACTAACTCTCCCGAACAGCTTTTTAACCGAAAACTTCGTTGGGTGCCCTTGATAACTAACCTAGCATAACCATGCATAACTAAATAAACATGCATAACTAACCTAGCATAACTATGCATAACTAAATAAACATGCATAACTAACCTACATGTAGCATAACCATGCATAACTAACCTAGCATAACTAACCTAGCATAACCATGCATAACTAACCTAGCATAACTAACCTAGCATAACCATGCATAACTAACCTAGCATAACTAACCTAGCATAACCATGCATAACTAACCTAGCATAACCATGCATAACCATGCATAACTAACCTAGCATAACCATGCATAACTAACCTAGCATAACCATGCATAACTAAATAAACATGCATAACTAACCTAGCATAACCATGCATAACTAACCTAGCATAACCATGCATAACTAAATAAACATGCATAGCTAACCTAGCATAACCATGCATAACTAACCTAGCATAACCATGCATAACTAACCTAGCATAACAATGCATAACTAACCTAGCATAGCCATGCATAACTAACCTAGCATAACCATGCATAACTAAATAAACATGCATAACTAACCTAGCATAACTAAACCATGGATTTAAGTTTGAGGACTTAGTGAATTTAGATGGAAAGTGTGTGCATTACGCATGATCATACATTTAACAAATAAAGAAGCCTTAGCCATGTTTTATACTATCTTCAAAAACTCATGAATAATTCATGAGCATTTTGTCCAATCAGATGAAGCGAAACACTCACGTGCATGCTCCTTTATACCCGATAAAACGCAAGGGTCTTTATATAACTTTTCACTGTTAAGTTTTATTAAATAAAACTTAATGGTTGAGGCCTTGTTCCTTTGGTCAACAAAGGAAAAAGGCCTCAACCATTGAGTTTTATATAGGGCCACACTCGTACAGTGAAAATCGTATAAAGACCCTCCTAGTCAATCCTCATGAAACCAAGGGCTTAATCGTGAATCTTTATAAAGACCCTCCACTCGTTCAGTGAAAGTCCTTAAAAAGACCCTTACGGGAAATCTCAGTTCATAAGATGAGACTCGGCGTTGCTCAACCAACGGTCTGAGTGCAACGACGCGAGGAGCTCGAAGACAAAGGCCCCTTGGCTCACAGTTATTCATACGCAACCGGCCTAATATTATGGACCCAAATTTTCGCTCCATATACCAACTGCGTATGTCAGTGACGCACAACGTAGCTATAAACAAATAATTATTCGCTTTTCATCTAAATTTCTGAAAATTATTATCTTTTAGAAGTAATGTTTTTGAAGCCGTTTAATAAACTATACATAAAACACGATGGGCATTTGAGAACATGAGAGAAATGTTAAAGCACAAGCCGAAGGCGCGTGCTTTCGACATTTCTCGAGTGTTCTCAAATGACCAGGACCCGGTTCCTGAAAGCCCGATTAGCGCTAATTCAGAGTTTATTACTATGACAACTAATATGTTTTGTTGAGAGTTAATCCAGGATTAGCGCTAATCGGGCTTTCAGGAACCGGGCCCAGAGTGTTATATGATAGTATAAAACATGGATTCAAGGCCTCTTTATCTGTTTTATAATATAGATCAGCGCGCGCGTACTATCGTATCTATATTATAATTATGATTAGACCACATTGATTGGACTGAGGTGTTCTGAGGGTTTCAGGCAGAGAAATCCTTGCAGTCACATTCAAGATATTGAAGAAACTTATCAGGATCGCCATGTTTGTAGATGTTGAACACTAATTCCTGAGCTTGCATTTATTACGAGACACACGATGGATCAACTTTGCAGGTTCGGAAGTGAATAGCAGATCTGGGATGTTTGCCGTAGTGTTGGTAGTGCGAGTGAGTTATTTCACTAGCTGTTTTAAGTGGTAGTCTTGCATTAAATATCAAGTAAAAGCTGGCAGTGGTGAGAATCACGGGCACCTGGGTTAACTGAATAGAGTTCCCAATTAATGCCTGGTAGGTTGAAGTCACCGGTGAGGATAACTGTTTGGTTTTTCTCAGATTGCACAATTTTCTCTAGTGATTTATCGAGCTCATATAACACGGATATATCTTAACCAGCGGGACGGTAGAAGCAACCAATGAACATCGAGTTATGGCCATGAATTTGAGACCAAATGATCTCACAATCAGCTGAATCATGATATTGAGTAGATGTGCTATTTGATTTAGTAGCAATCAGAACACCACCACCATGGCTGTTCCGGTCTTTGGGAATCACATTATACATTTGGGGAAAAGCTCACAATCCGGCCTTAATGTCAGGCTGGAGATGAGTTTCAGTACCAAGGATAATATCTGGTTTATGTTCTTCAATGAAAGTATGCATATGTAAAGAAGCTAAGTTGCTTCTAATCACACAGAAGTTGATAACACAAATGTTTAATTTTGGTATGTCCTTAGGTGGACTAGAGCGTGCAGTCGAATGGTGCACCTCCCTGACCATATGACACGGAACGGTAGCAGACATTGGGCGTAGGGGCAGATGGAGGGAAAATTGTATCGTCATGTCATCCCCTAATTGACTGAAAGAGTTTTTGCTTACGAATGATGTTTCACAGGAAAATAATGATGAGAAGTTCGGCATTACAAAAGTGCAGCAAATCCATGATGTAAATTAATTGTTAAAGCCATTATAAACGTAACCTACAACGGCGGCATCTCTAAGCAGCGAACATGATACCATGTGTCGCAGTCATCACAACACAATCCAATTTGATTTGACTGGTTTCAGACAGAAGCCACAAGGAAATCGTACAGGACCGGGATTTAGTTCGATGGTTCCACAAAGAAGTAAGATTGAGATGAAGGTTTGATATCTGGAGTGTTGTCCAAGAGTTATGTTTTGAGTAAATATGGCGATATAAGTGATCGATAGATGAAACGCTTCCAGGCCAACTTTACAAGGAACTTTATCAGCAAAAGTACAATTTAGTCCAAACTTGGAGTGGTCTTCTACAAACTTTAGGTGTAGTAGCTTGCTATTGTAGAAATTTTAGGCCAAAACAAGCATGCAACAGAAGTCAGTGGAGGCCAGAAAAATGTGGCGGCCATGTTTCAAAGCCAGTTTGTCCCACTCATACGAAATCTGCTCTACTAACCCGCATATAGTGATGTGATTAATAGAATGATCAGGAAGATTAAAGTGGCAAGCTATTGGTTTTGTGAGATCCTTGCTGTTAGTTCTAACATCTAGCAAGTGGTCGCGGAATCGTTCTCTATTCTTCGCCCTGTTCGACCATGGAGTTCGTCGGAATACTTAAACTTAAGCCTCTGGTTTGGGAGACCCGGTAACGGCTCCCTGTATCTTCGAAGAAAAATTAACCATTTGGCATTTGTATTGGCATTTTAACCAGCACACTTTGTCGCAAGTTTATTCCTATCTGCATGCAATCTGGTAAAAAACGGAATTGTTTTGGCTTCGCACGTCTTGTATTTGGAGAAGTCTTATTTTCTTATTTTCTTATTTTCTTTCGTTTTATCCGTTGTATCAAAAGTTCTAGAAAGAATTGTCTACGACCAGGTTTACCAGTACCTTATTTCAAACAACTTGTTATCAAAATACCAATCTGGCTTTCGCTCGTTGCACTCCACCGTTACAGCTCTTCTAGACGTAACCAATGATTGGTTCATTAACATGGACAAAGGCCTCGCTAATTGTGTTGTTTTTCTTGACATAAAGAAAGCATTCGACACAGTTGATCACGAAATTATCTTGAAAAAGTTAGCCTTATATGGTTTTAATAACCAAGTCGTCAGCTGGTTCGAATCTTATCTTTATAAAAGACGACAGGTCTGTGTGATTGGCGATACCTCCTCGATAGAAGGGCTGCTGATCAGTGGCGTGCCACATGGTCCATCGTTGGGCCCTTGTTGTTTCTAATTTACATAAATGACCTAAATAATACAACACTTTACTCCAAATGCAAAATGTATGCCGACGACACTAGTCTGTGTGTATCCGGGAGAGACAGCGCAGAAATCGAATCTAAGATTAACGATGACCTCAATAACATGAACGACTGGTTTATTGCAAACAAGTTAAACCTAAATACGGTGAAAAGCGAATTCATGATTATCACAAATTCCCAACGTCACAAGGATCCTAACTTGATGCCAGCCGTTAAAATTGGGGATTCACAACTAAAAAGGGTGCCTAACTCGAAATATCTAGGAGTCGAAATCGACGACAGGCTCTCCTGGTCTAACCACATAGACAAAATCTGTAAAAAAGTATCGTCTGGCATAGGAATGATTAAGAGGGTGAGACCTTGCGTCAATGTCGATACCCTTAATACGGTCTATAAATCCCTAGTATACAGTGCCATTTTGATTACTGTAGTCCTGTATGGGATAACGCTGGCACAACTCTGTCAAGCAAGTTACAAAAACTGCAGAACAGAGCTGCTAGGGTTATTACGTACGGTCTCACTCTCTTCGTCAAGAGCTTAATTGGAACGACTTACAAACGAGACGAAAAAAACATATTTCTACCATGATGTACACAATTCATCATGTAATGTGAGTAGTATAGTAATTGGCGGTTCTGGCGCACGTTGTATTTTTTGTTTGTTTTTTCATCTAATGGACATCCTCACTTCGTTCAGCCCTCACTTCGTTCGGGGTCCATTAGATGAAAAAACAACAAAAAAATACAACGTGCGCCAGAACACGCCAGTTACGATACTACTATAGTTCATTTATTGTATTTATACATTATATTAAATAATCGGTTTCTACCGCTTTTTTCCGGATTGGAGCAGTTTTGTTGTACTATTTTTTTTCGTTGTATTTTTTACATTTTAACACCCTATTAGAGAAGTGATTACTATGCAGTATATCGATCTCTTCCACTATGGATAGCATATCGTGCCTTCCCATAGAAATCTTAGTCAAGATAGTAGAGCATGCAGGCCCAGAATCATTCGCAAGCATCGCAAGGACATCGAAACACCTAAACGGTGCCGCATCTCTCGTGAGCTACAAAATCGTAGACCAAGAGTTCCGTAAACGAGTACTCACTTTCGGTCTTAGGTCTACTCATAATGACAACGATCGAGACAATTTGGCTGGGACTTTCGGTATTTCCGCAAACTACATCGATGATAGCTTTCCTCTTGTCTACGCCAGTGAATATGGTAATCTTAACGTTATTAAGTGGCTCATTAAGCACTTATGGTTCTATAAAATGGATGGACACACCGATTACGTTCTATGCGCTGCCTGTAAGGATGGCCGTCTTGATATCGTTAAGTGGCTCACTAAGCACTTCCAGTTCACCAAAGAGGATAAAGCCGTCGGGTTTGCTATACTAGATGCCTGTAGGAATGACCATCTCAATACCGTTAAGTGGCTCATTCGACGCTTTCAGATAACTATAGAGTATAAATACGTTCATCATGCTCTACTATGCGCCTGTAGCAACGATCATCTTAATACCGCTAAATGGATCATTGAGTGGCTCATTAAGCGCTCCCAGCTCACCATAGAGGACGAAAACGCTCTACTAGATTACTACATAAATGCTTATGCTGCCACATAGGATCTCTCGCAACGTCCAAATTGTCCCTAGGCATTCTTGCACCTAAAGATCCAAACTTGAGCAACTGTTAGAGATATCATTAGTATACCGTATATCGCCACCTATGGTATTAGTATACATTCTCTACTCCACGATATTAGCTTACGTTGTTATATCCATCTATGGTACTAACATACATTCTCTACTTCACGATATTAACGTATGCTGTTATCTTAGTACGTATTAATACCACACAGATTAGACAAGTGTGTATAATTGAAGAACCTCAACGTAGACGTCACAACTAAGATACCAATTAGACATATAACATATATAGGTATATTGCACGATGATTGAGACAAGAACTTGTGATTGGTTGATGCGAGGAAAGACCACGAAATGTATAAGTAAGTGTTCAAAGACGTCAGAGTATTGCTCTCAACATAACTTCCAGATAGGAAGAGGATGTGCTATATTCGTTCCATGTTTGACGTGTGGTCGAGGCTGTCGTACTACTAACGAACTTTGTTCAAAATGTGGTGCACCTCAACGCCGTACCATTCGCAATAAGAAGAACCTTGATAAGAAGCGAGCTAACGAGTCAGCGAATATCACGTGTTCAAATGTAGTAGAATCGGAGAAAGATCTAAATGTAGTGGAATCGGAAAAAGATCAAAATGTGGTGGACATTCACGATCTCGATAATGCATTGGATGACCTCTCCATCAGTGAGAAAGATCTAAATGTGGTAGGATCGGAGGATAAGTAGAAATCACGATACGAAAAAAGAAAAAAAAGAATGAAGAGAAATTGTTATGCGACCTCTCTTCATTTTTTTTTTTTTTTTTTTTTTTTTTTAAAACAAACGAACAATTGAACAATTGACAGGCATATGGTATACAACTAGTATGGATGATCTTATCAGATTACTTGGTCCAGAAATTTGTGCAAGCCTACATATCAAACCATTGTCGCATATCAAACCATTGTCGCATATTAACACTGGTGAAACATGTTCCGAATGTCTATGCCCGATGGAAATGCAAGGAACGGAATTCATATGTCCCACCTGTGGTCTTGTTTCCGAGACTGAATCATGTGAAGAAACAACTATCGATCTTACTACTAGGTTACGCATAGTAGGGTCGGATAGCTTTCGGTATCAACATGATCTAGACCGCACAATCCCAAAGCAAAGCGACAACAAAGAATTGCAACCACGAACGATAATGCGAGAACTACTGGCATACGACACTATTTATAAACGAAATTACAACCTCTCGTTTCCCACAAATGTATTAGTAATCGTATCCTACGCATTCCTTCAAGTACGGAAGGTTTGTATCAAACGTAGCTATGCGAAACGAACTATTTTAGCTGCTATACTTTATCAAGCATGTATACAATGTGGGTTCATTAGATCTAAAGGAGAGGTCGCTCGTTTTATGCAACTAAACGATAAAAGCATATGTCGTGGAAATGTCTTTATACGTTCTCTACATGATGACGGTAAGATCGATATAGATTTGAATACCGATCGAATAGCTCCCCACATTACAACGACTTTTGCTAAACTCGACCCCCAAGGAGTACCTAAGAACGTCCAACTACCTCGAATAACGTATGTGCGATTACTTAACCAAAAGTTTAACGACTCATTTCCTATTTAACCAAAACGGCTAATTCGTGAGAACGACATCCGTTGATATGTACTCATTCAAGAATTTAGTCCTAGAGAGGTTTTTATTCTTGCCGGGCCCGGCTTTTCACTGTATTCGTTCTACTGTAGTTCAGCTTCTGACCACATTTGGTTCTCACACAGGTATCTTGTACTCTGGCCGCTGATTTCTACTGTATTACTTTAACTTACTTTAACTTCTGCCACATCGGCAGACGCGCTACGACTTGTGTTGGGCTGGGAGCTTCTTACCCAACACAAGCCGATCTACCACACATAGTCCGCCAAGGTTTGAACACCAGAACTCGTGAACGGCTCCCATCTCGATCACAAGTCCCAGCGACAAACCCGTGGGGCCATGTGTGCTAGACGAAGTATTCAGTGATAAAATATCATGCTTATGTTTTAAGCAGTTGACGTATGTTAATTAGCGTCACCCACGCGTTGTCTCGAAATTAGCATATGAACCAAAACAACACGGTAATTTATACGAATTAAGAGCAGTTGTTTTTATCAAAGTTAAAATGAAATCCATGCTGGTTTCTTTCGAAGGAGATATTTATTCTTACCCCACTAGACTGCCAAGTTTTGCTCTCATCTCCTTTCGGATCTCGGATCGAAGTTGTTCTACGTTTTTTTGATCCTCTTTCTTGTTGTCTCGAAATTGTCTCGAAATTAGCATATGAACCAAAACAACACGGTAATTTATACGAATTAAGAGCAGTTGTTTTTATCAAAGTTAAAATGAAATCCATGCTGGTTTCTTTCGAAGGAGATATTTATTCTTACCCCACTAGACTGCCAAGTTTTGCTCTCATCTCCTTTCGGATTTCGGATCGAAGTTCTTCTACGTTTTTTAATCCACCTTCTTGCCTGTTTTTTTGCCGTATTTCTAGTTTAAGCGTCTCATATTTCCTTTTCTCATCAATAACGCTTCCGAACTCGGCTTCTGAAATGTTACAATCGGCTAGAGCTTTTGAGACTTTGACTTCCACGGAATTCGCCTTAGCTTTTGCTAACATAACAGTCTTTTCATGCTTCGAGACGCGAACGCCAAGTTTCTTACTAACAACAGCCATCGAAGCCGATATGACGGCACACAGGAACCCCGCTGATCCTAAGGAAATACCCACAGGTATCCCAATCCCCGTAAATGATGAACCTAACGCAGAAGCTGATAAAACGCCACTCAGGCTACCTGTGGCCACAGCAATCCCATGAACGATACCACGCGCTCGAGCATATTTTTTGCGAACAACTTCGTAGTGCTTTGCCTGTTGTTCTAGCTCAGCAAGTGTATCACAGACTTTTTGCAGTCTAAAACTCGATCCATTTATATCGCTAAGTTCCTTTATAGCTCCCGATGGATAGATACCTGGTGCTGTTGGAAACGGTTGAATCGAATCACCATCCATTGTATATACGTATGATTTACTCAAGCTTCAATACGAAACGTAGAGGCTGCTTGTTGAAGTCTATGAGATTGCCTTTCTCATCGCAAACTGTGAGGCGAATGTAGTTCCGTATCGTTCCTAAGGCTCGAATGGGTATGAGGGTTGGTGGAAAGTAAGTTGTTTCACCAAAAACGTGCGATGTCGTTTTAAAAGTATGTAGGATTTTAGATGGCTTCCCATCAAGAAGTGAGAAATCTGAATCCACCACATCACAGTAGATATATATGTGATTAATATCTTTTGGCACCAGGGGGTATTTTCCCACATTGATAGTCACATAGCCTGTTGGACCCCCACCTACTTTGATACCAAGCAAATCGCAGATATTCTTAGTTAACTGGATTGGTTTCTTAACATCGAAAATATAGTATTTCCTAAATGTGTTGTTTATGAATTCCAATAAACCAGCATCAACCGCGGGATCGAATTGGGTCATCAAGCTTCCTATACTATAATGTCCCGCCTTAATTTCGTGTGGAAACATCACACCATCGACATCCCACTTAAAGCTCCCTTTCTCAGCTAGGTTCCACCAATTATGACTAATAGTGACCTCAACTAGCGAAATATTATTGATAAGAATAGGGTTATCGAAGTAGACAGTATGGTCAGCCGTAGGACATGTGACATTTAAGATAACCATTATATATTAAAGGTATAAACTATGGATATGTATAGCTTCAATAGTTACGATGCCTTTTGTTGTGTCAGACGAAGATGATGGTCTATCTGCAGAGGACATAGCAGAGATTGCTAGGGGTGGACCAAGACTGTCGAAATCTGAGCAGATAGCGCTCCTTGCCGATGAAAATAAGAAGGTCGCAACGTTGAATGCCGATCTATTAGCGAAGTTTAAGAAACAATATCCACATGCAGATTTTCACCAGTTCTATGTATCAACGGATATAGACGGCCCTGGCAAATATTCAACTAGTATTTGGTTTCGAGATGGGAATCATGGTTATGTGGTTTATGGCGATGATGTCTCTAAGCTACCTACCACCATTCAAAAACGCATCGATAACGCATTGTGGGATGTGCATGATGGTTTTCCACATACGTTAACGCTAGATAAAAGTGTGAAATATCCTATTACGGCGGTCCCACCTACTGAAAAAGCACAATATATCGATTTAACTAATCTATGGATATACGTCACACCTACGAAAAAGTTCAAAGCAGGTGTTCCGAACATATTCAAGGAGACCGTTATAAAGCATATGACAGCAAATGAGTCCTACCATTGGTTACATGGTCCGGATTTCAAATATTGGCCTCAACAATTGAATTTCGCAACGTGGTGTGCGACTTCTGGATGTGGAGTGTCATTGTTTGATCCTATTTTCAAAACGTATCCTCCTATTGTTCAAGGACTACTACGATTTCACGTTTATTTCACAATACGAAGAATTCTACATGAACTTGGTGGTGCTCATGGGGTTCCTCTACCTTGTGACTCTGCTTTCAAGCAAATGGATAACCTCTATAGCAAATCAGCTCTTGAGAAATTATGCATCGAATTTGGTATATCTCGAACACCAGATTTCCGATGGCACGGAGGTAGGAATAACGGATTAGGAGATGTATTCCTTTTGTACGATGACGGTTTCAAAAACGTCCACGTAATCAGAGGTTACGATAAAGAAGCAGATAATTGGCCAAATCACAATAATTTATTTGCAGACCAAGGAGGTAAGGAGGATCAGGGCGATCTTGTGGCATTCATTCGGAACGATGAACATGAAGGAAAACAATATAATTGGTTTACGCCACCAATCGGTAAGGGATTAACGGATGCTGGATTAGGTAGATTGAATCGATCCGTTGAAGCTTTTGGATATTGCGTTCTAGCTGCTCAAAATGATCTTAACCATTCCATCATAGATAGTTTCAATGTCAAAGAAAAATTTAAGAGATTAGTCGAAGACGCTATTCTCGAAAATGGTTTAGTGGTAAGCTATAAAAACTATCTTACAGCTATACTACACACACATAAGAGATTAACCCTAGCAATAGCTATAGGGGTACGATTACTACCAAGCAACCTCGAGTACTACCTCGGTAAGAAGGATGGTTATAAAAATCCAATCCCGCGCGCCACGGAAGGTATGGTGTTAGGCGTAAACGATATTAATGCAGATATTCTCGAAACCAAGTCCCCACCAGATATGAAGGGGAAGAAACAAAAGAAACAATTACCACATCAAGTTCCACAACAAGTTCCACAACGAGTTTCACATAGTATCTTACCGAATCCTACTCCACAACATGGGATCAATCTAGCGATAGTATCTATTGCAGGAGCTGGAATTGCATGGGCGTTATTTCGTTAACGTCGTTTGTATTGCTCTATTGTGATCACCACTATAGCTACGATGAATAACCAAACGTTCTCTGCTAATACTCCTAGAGCTTTACCGGCCATAGTAAATATGAAATTCGCAATTGATCCAATCATTCCAGGTAGTATCTGTCCAAGTTTCTTTCCCATTTCCTTTAACAAATCACCTGTCGTTTTTAATCCCTTCTTTACTGTATCTGCCACTTTGTCGATACCATCTTTTACTGGTTTCGGTACGGATTTCGATAGCTGGGAAACTATTACACTAACGATAGCACCAATAGCAGTTACCACCGCAAGAACAGTCATTCCATACTTCCTGAAAATGTATTTGACCCTTTCACGTAGCGATATACGTTCTAGTATGGCTTCTTCTTGACGTTCAAGTAATTCTCTTGCCTTATGGATGGATATTAACTCTTTCTTAGCTATTTCTTTCTGCGCGTCGGTCGATTCGGAGTCTTCAAGAATAGATTCGTTATTTGCTTCCCGATCAGCGAGTTGTCGTTCTGCAAATATTACTTCATTAGCAGCCTCTTCATTATTTGGACCTAAAGCATCTTTAAGAGCTTTCCTCATCTGCACACGTAATTTCCTATCATCATCATTACCGACGAATAGACGTTTAAAAGGTTCTTTGCTTCCAAGTTCGCGAACGGTGATGTTTCCATCTACTAAGGAGATTTCTATATTATGCCGAACACCAGCATCCGGATATTGCCCCTTTACTATGTCAACCAGCATTTCTTTTGCCGAATCTCGAATCGTTTGTTCGAATGTGAATCCTCGAAGTGGGTCACCTTCTATAGCGTAGTCATGCAAATTATCCATGGTAATTGTCTCACTACCCCCAGCTTCATCTTGATTGCCACTCAATAAGTAAGCCACGTATCTTTCATTTGCTTCTCGTTCTCGTTGTCGGTCTTCTTCATCTCGTTCTCGTCGGTTTTCTTCATCTCGTTGTCGTTCTTCGTATCTGTCGGTACTATCCTCAGGTCTCACATCGACGTCGACCCTATCTTCCATGTTGAACATAACTATATATCATGGTATATTCAACATGATATCGTCGAAGTTAATTCCTAAGGAAGCACTAAGAGTGCCACTCGCACTCAAAGCTCAACGAACCTTATATAGAAAGACTTTCACTCCATCATCTGCCAATCCAGGTGAGACTCTATATGTGGAAGTACCAACACTAGGAGAAGATATCGTATTAGTACCTGGTAGTTTGGCATTATTGGGTGATATCGTATTGTCTGGTGGACATGTTAATAATCGAGTCGTTGCAAATGTTGGACGTTGCTTAGTTATGCATCGAGTTTGTAAGATAGGAGCTGAAATAGTAGAAGACATTGCTCGATCGGATCTATTACAAACATATTCCGATATCTATCTATCTACACAAGAGAGAGAATCGAGAGTACAACAAGGTATCCAATCAGATAACACAAATAAGCTACGATCTAAGGCTGGTGATGCAGGTACTTCAGAGGTTGGTGAGAATGCATTGTTAGCTGCATATGGTTCAAAATATAGAATTCCGTTAGACGTTGATATTCTTACACAACATGGAGTTCTATATCCACATGCATTAGAAGACACTATTTCATTCGAATTAACTCTAGCCCACTCTATCAATATAATCGTTGGATCAGATTCGACAAAGATAGGTACGTACAAGCTTACCAACATCCAGTTAGAATACGAAGCAATCAAGAATGAAACGCTAGCTAGGAAAGCATTTCGCGCATATGAAAATGCTACTGCATTCCTATACGATCACGCAGTTCACTTCAAGTTAGTACCTATCGCTAAGGCATCGGATACTTTGATATCTCAGAATATAAATGTTCCACGACGATCATTTGCTGGATTACTCTTTCTATTCGTAGATCCTCACACCGCCGGTTCACGAGATAGCGAAGCATTCGTAAATCCTGATATTTCAAAGATAGAGATAGACGTAAATGGAGTTCCAAATAGATTCTTTCCAGGAGGTATGTTAACACCAGATTTTTGGGAGTCCACAAAAGGATGGTTTGGTACATCCGATACCTCTATGACTCCTACCAAATTTTACAATAACAGATTTGCCATCCTAGTCGATTGTCGTACAGCAAAAGATTCCTCTGCTCATGGTGATGGAATGGCACAAACTGGTGGTGGAAAAGATATCGATATTCGTATACATAGAACTTTAAAAGGAAGTGGAAACGTAAACATGCATATCTATGTCCTTGCTGATGCTCAGCTCAAGATATTGAACAGATCTTTAGATAGTATAACATACTGATGGATTCCCTCGTAGAACACATTCCATTCAACTCACTCATAGTAGGTCCAACGAATTGTGGAAAGACTGCATTTCTCATAGAACAACTTCGTGGACCATTTCGTGGTAAGTTCGATTATATAGTATTAATTTGTCCTACGTATGCCCACAACAAGACATATCATGGATTTGCTAATCGAGATACGCATTTTTATGTCATATCACCATCTCAGGATGCTATCGATACCACATTAAATATTTGTGCAACCTTTTGGTCAGGTACCAATACATTATTGATTCTAGATGATTGTGCCGCATCAAAAGATGTAAAACGAAGAACTGACAAACTAGTAGATTTAGCATTCTCTGCTCGACATATAGGACTATCTATTTGGGTACTATCCCAACAATTAACGAGTATATGTAAACCATTTCGTGAGAACGTAGCTATCGTAGTAGCATTTCATACTGCATCGGTTATAGATGGAAAGAGGATATTTGAAGATTACGGAGGCTCACGAGAATGTAATGAGTTACGAACGATACTTCGATCTCATAAGTTTGCTCGCATATGTTTCTGTTTGCGACATCCTTTTGCAGTAGTGTTAGAGATACCCGCACCTATAACATATTATCATGGATGAATACGTTAAAGAACTGGAAGGTGAGGATTTAACAGGTCCACCACCCAAATTGGAATTTTCAACCGAATTGGAGGATATCGAAGAATGGCGGGAAGAACTTAAGACCTTAGCTGTATTAGGTAAAACGAAAGAATGTCTAGGACAGAATTTCTCCCTAACAGATATAACTAAACTATCTGAGAAGGACGTAAAACGTTTACATAGTAGATACCAGGCCGTAGTAGCAAATCAAATAACAGTACACTTAGTAGATGGTGTACTACGTCAAGTTACTCGCGCAGTCTCATACGTAGCTACGCTCTCACACGTAGCTACACTAGACAACCAACAAGCACTGTTTAAGGATCTACAAGAAAACCAATTAGCCCGTCATCAGATATCTATGGCGGCTGGTCGATTAGCACTTAAACACGGTCGATTTGTAGCTCTAGCTAGTGTCTTGTTCAATGTAGCTGATCACATAGTCATTCCTGGTACACCTATTGAACCTTCGCAAGTAACTACTATATCAAATCAAGATGGAGGAACAGACGGATCAGATAACTGCGAATCCACCGAAAACAACACCAACTAAAGTAAAAGATCCAAAGAGGGTTGCTGCTGGGAAAGCATTAGCACCAAGTAATAAACTTGCTAGAGAGGCTCAAAAGAGAGAGATTTCGCGTGAAAGTGAATTATCTAAAGAAACCGACGTAGATGAAAGTTGGACTAGAAACATATCTACTAATACTACTATCGCAGTTATTGGTACGGGTGCTGCATTGTTTGGCGCATACTATCAATACAAAAGATACAGAGACGACACTTCTAAGAACATTAGTCCTATACGACCCGCGAGTCCGATAAAGACTACGGTACCAGATATGGAGTAACAATTAAAGACTAGAGATATACGATATATATTAGGATGGATAAGGAATTGATGAAAACAGCGACCGATGCTGCTATGATAACTGGAATAGCTACTGGTATTGGTTGGATCGTAAAAAAGGCTACCAAGGAATCTATGCTTAGTGATCCTTCTATTTCTTTCATAAATTACGTGAAGTGGACTGCTGTAATAGCTGGTAGCATATATGCAAAACAATATCTCGAGAAACAAAAGATCGTACCATAATGGCGACGTTAGCAGCTATTGGAATGTCTATTTTCGGAGCAGTTTTGAATGCAACGGCATTTACTGGTGGTGGAGTGCTTGCTAAGATGTTTGGTGGGAAAGATGAAACTGCTAATATAGAACGAGAGAGACATGATAGGGAAATGGAAAAATTCGATGCTGATAGGGAGGCTTATATCGAAGAGCGTCAAAAATTGTCCGATTGGACGCATAAACAGGAAGTTGCTGAACGCGATTCTCATAATAATCAACTTGATAGTAACCGAGCTTTCATACAATCCGATAAGTTACGTCAGGCACTGAAACGACTCGAAGCAATGAAAGAACCTCGTTTCTCTGACTACTATCAACCATCTAACGCACAGAAAACTAGTGAGTTGATCTATGTTGGTGGTGGAATGCTAGTCGCTGGATACGCTATTAGTCGATATGCCTTTTAAAAAACGAGAATTTTTACGATCGATGAGATACTAAAAAAGAAAAAAAGAATAAGAACTAGTTGGTTAGATAAGTTCTTATTCCTTTTTTTTCTTTCTTTTTTCTTCTTGTTGAAGGTTAGAATACATAGATATATAATGGATGCTAAACTTGCGAATATCTTCTATGGTCCTATGGGCTATTGGAAAGGTTATGCTGCAATTGGTAAGTTATCGGTGGCTGCAAAGGTATCGGAAGATGTAGCTAAGGGTTGGTTAGAGAAACAAGCCATGTGGCAAATATATCTATGACCACCACACTATATTCCACGACCACATTGGACTGTATCGAAACCTAATGAAGTTCATCAAGCTGATTTGATCTTTCTACCTCACGATCGACCTGGACGTGGAAGGAAACTATATAAGTATGCTTTAGTGGTAATCGATGTAGCTTCTAGATATAAAGAGGCTGAACCTTTAGCATCGAAAGATAGTGGTGAAGTGTCTGCGGCATTTGATCGAATCTACAAACGTAGTCCACTAGAATGGCCAAAAACATTGCAAGTTGATCCTGGTAGAGAATTCATGGGACGTATGTCTGAAACATTAGAACTACATGGTACGAAAGTTCAACGAGGTGAAGCCGGTCATCATAGGGCACAAAGTTTTGTCGAACGAGCAAATAGAACGATAGCTGAAAGATTATTTGGATATCAATATGCAAAAGAGATGGTACTTACATCTGAAGGATCGGATGCGCGTAGTAGAGAATGGGTATTGAGGCTTCCTGATGTTATCAAGGCTATGAACAATGAAGTTACTCGACTAACAGGTAAGGAACCTTCAAATTCTATAGAGGCACAACAAGTAAACATAAAGACTCCTACATATTCTCGAATTATTGGATTGAAAGAAAAGCGACTACCATTCGATGTTTTAGTTCGATATCTATACTCACCGGGAGAATTGGAAGGTGGAGTAAAACGAGCAACTGATCCTGTATGGAGTTTACAGACATATTATATTTCTCGAAGTGTGGTATCATCAAATCAACCTGTTCTATACTATTTAGGAAAAGATGCACCAAAGCGAGGGTTCGTTCGTGAAGAGATACAAGTGATACCACCAGATACAGAACTACCACCAAAAGGTATTCTAAGATAGAAGCAAGTCACGAATAAAGTCGTCCATATCTTCATCCTCTGTAATGACGTTTTTACGATTGTAGGATAGTGTATCGATTGCGTTCGATATTATATTGCTAATAAAATCGGCTACTTCTTCATTATCTGGAAAAAAGTCTCCATGACCGTAGGCTATTGTATCTATTCCGTTTGCTAAAATACATCTCTTACTATCGAATGGTGATAGAGATACTTTGTTCATATGTATACCATACATCTTATGACCTTCACTTCGAAGCATATTCATTCCATGTTTGAATACTTTCTTATCCATCAAGCACTCTTTATATTGTTCATGACGAATACGATGTTTCACTACTGCCTTCTTGGTACCTTTAGCTTTACGAATCTCATCGCCATCTACTCTCAATATAGAATAGAGCTTAGATCGTAGTCCAACATATTCGACTATAGGAATACCTCCACATTCATCTTTCATTTTACCAAGTACTTTCTTGTTGTTGATACTATACAGCGGATGGTCTTTGCTGTAGTTACTAGTATCATATAGATGTTTATGAATTGCCATATCTGCATAGATATCTTCAGTTTTAAAGTGTAGTAATAGACTGTCGGTATCGGTATAAAGTAGATTACATCGTTGCCCATATTGCTTCTTGATCTCGTTGTAGTAGAAGTCATACATCAGATGCTTTGATAGATCTAGAATTGACATTCCAACATATATGGGGCGGTTCAGCAATAGCTTACTTTTGTAGTTATGTACCGCGGCAAGATCATCATCAAAAATTGTGGATCGAGCATAACTAGGTTTATTCAATAGACGTTGTAGTTTGTTTCCTTCTGATGCACGCACTAATTGGATATCTACACGCTTACGTAGATTCTCCATTGTTTTTCCAAATACGCTATTGTTCATCAATTTGTATAGATCCTGCTTGAAGGTGCTCTTCGCTTGTTTTCGTAACTCAGTATTCATTTGTATATATGGTTCCATCCATGGTGATTGGTCAAACCGTAGTGCCTTATGGATCTTTATCAAACGCATACCAAGAGATAGATACAATTGTAGGTTACGGTAGTGGAGCACATATCGTTCTTTGTTATATAGATTAGGTACAAGTTTTTCTACTTTCAAAGATCCATTACCTTGATATAGTTCCTCAAATAGATCGGTCTGATACTATGAGAACAAATCTTTATTCACCTGAATTCTCTCGGGAGCTAGTGGATAGTCGTTGTGCGTATCGTGAAGTTCTCGAGGATATTCGAGATCAACTTCAAGGATATAACCCTTATCTGAATCTATTGCGTGATTGGTTATTTGTTCTTCTGTTGGTGTATACCACTCAAATCCTCCTGTTGGTAAATATTGGCTCATGGCCCATCCATATAAGTTATTCGCGTCTAGATATAATATGTGGCTATTTGGTTTTTCTGGATCGAAATCCTGTACGTTGTTATTATTCGCTTTGGCATAACGTTGTGATACCATGGATATACCACCACGTAGACCTCTCTCGATGAATAGATACATGTCATAGTCAGTTAATAGTTCGAGTTTCACTCCAGTTATCTTTAATAAAGCGTCCCATGAAAGTCCTGGACTCGTATAATAATGTGCAGGATCTAATCCATAGTTTTGCATACATGTTGTACGAAAGTCCTCGAACACATCTGCTAGAAGAAGTACATCAGTTTGTAGATAAAGATCATGATAATCACCTAATGTCTTACAATCAAATACATTCCAAACTCTTATTGCATGTTCGTAATCTTCATCGGATATGTCCTCTAGAGTTAGTTTACTATAGAACGCATCTTTAGGTGGTAGAGAAGTCTCTGCAAATCTATCCCACGCATCCATGTACTCATATGGATATACTCCTTTACGAGTTAATAGATTGGCTTTCTCTTGATTAGATGTATATTTTACAATTTGTTGAAATGTGTCTGATTCTGAACTCGATACCAATGTACTAAGAGATGATGGTAGAAATTGAAAGCTATCAATGAATCGTAGGTTACCAAGTGAGAATGAAATATATTTCTCCATATTGTTTGGAATACAAGATATCTTACCTAATGTTATGGATATGGATTGCATTATTAGGTGAGCATCATATCCACGAAGATTATGGAATACGACTGGGATGGTAGGAAAAGCACGTAATTTTAGATTACAGGTATTGTGTGCGGCACCTCTAAACTCGCCTGTGGTGTGGCAATGATCACGTACTTTATCACCAACCAATGGCTTCTGACAGATATGACAAATTGTTGCGCTATTATAAGCCTTATAGTTTTCCCATGACATGCATAGTGGTTTAGCTTTTTGGGCTTTGATCTTCGCCTCTTCCTCTTGCATACGTTGTAGAAAACGTTCGATAGTATCCCTACCTCTATATAGTACTGGTGGTTCACTATAACCATCAGAACGTACAACTATATAGCAAAATCCACATGGAATATGTTCTTCCGTTTTAAGCGTGTTGCTCTTCTTTGGGCCTTGAGCAGGTCCTTCGATCTTAGTGGTTAATGCCTCGAAATCTGCATAGATAATATAGGTTACTTTGAGCTGCTTGTGTATATTCTGGAATGAGACTTCGTTGTTCTTATTGGTAGGCATTTCAATGCGTATGGCTTTGTCATTGATACCATTACACTCTGTAATATGCTTTTCAAGAAGAGCTTCATTGGAATATCCATGCAGACATCGTTCGCAGAAGTGTTTCCTATGTTCGTGCTTTGTCTGATCGAATAGGAGTTTGTTGAAGTCCTTTATCCAGCAATAGTGTTGTTTACCACTCTTTAGGTCTTCTATAAGTAGTAGATGGATGTACTTCGAAAAAGTCTTCTTTGAGATATGATATATGATTAAGCACTTTTCCTTTGGATCCCATCCATATACGTTAATAGAAATGTTGTTTTGCTTCTCTAGAAGTGGTATTTGTGAGATTGGTGTTGGTGAGTCCACCCCATTGGATTTCACCATATATATTCGATACTTTGATGTCCTTTGAGGATCTTTCTTAACTGGAAACATTGCTGCGCATATCGACCAAAGTGCACAGTGGTTGTCTTTGTTGTTCACATTGATCACGGCTTTCTTATTCGCTATTTCTTCAGGTAGTGGTAAATACGAACCTCCACGTAGTGGTTGGTATCTAGCGATGTTTAACCATAGAATATTGACTCTATCTACGACCCAATTTGATCCACGACTGATCCACTTCTCAATTTGGTCATATATCTGAGCATGTGCTTCTACTATTACCTCACGGATACCAGCATCATCGATCAAAACAGATTGTTTGCTATAAAATGTAGCTGTCTCGTATACGTAACCATCAGGTTTATCAAGTACGAAAGTTATGTTTAAAGCTAATTGGGCCTTAAAGGTGTTGTGGTTTCGTAGTTCTTCCTTAAACTTTTCGGTAGTTTGTTTACGTACACCGGCAAGGAAAACGGCTGGATCCGCTCCCATAGGATTATCATCAGGAATATCCATCTTCCATCCACGTAAATAGTTCTTTAAAGGACGTACTCGAACAAATGTTGGTGTATGCTCAGCCATGGTATGATGTAATAAACTCGTAGCCACACTCCTCTAATAGGACGGTGAAATGTAATACCTTGATCTAATATGGTATAGAAGTATGGTGAATGGACTATAGTAGTAAATAATGATTACGATAATATATGTTATAATACCTAGTAATCACACTCCTCTAATAGGGTTTTGAAATGTAATACCTTGATCTAATATGGTGTAGAAATATGATGGGTGGACTATAATAGTAAATAATGATTATGACAATATACGTTATAATACCTAATAGCACCACTCCTCTAATAGGGTGTTAGAATACAATAAATTCACTATAAACCAAGTGTTCGAACAAATGTTAATATATGCTTAGCCCTGATATAATACCTATAACTACAATCCTTTAATGTAATGCATAAATACGATAAATGAACTATAGTAGTAAATAATACCTTATAAACACGTTTCTCTAATATGATGTTGAAATGTAAAAATATGATTAAAAAATAGTACAACAAAACTGCTTTAATCCGGAAAAAAGCGGTAGAAACCGATTATTTAATATAATGTATAAATACAATAAATGAACTATAGTAGTATCGTAACTGGCGTGTTCTGGCGCACGTTGTATTTTTGTTTTGTTTTTTCATCTAATGGACCCCGAACGAAGTGAGGGCTGAACGAAGTGAGGATGTCCATTAGATGAAAAAACAAAAAAAAATACAACGTGCGCCAGAACCGCCAATTACTATACTACTATGTGTCCCAATTATCTGACAGACATGTTTACGAAGCGTTCCCTAACTACTACATACGGCCTAAGGAGCGTAAGTGAAAATAACTATTTCATGCCACGCCCAAATCGTGAGTATTTAAAAAAGAGCTTTAGCTACAGCGGAGCGCAACTGTGGAATCAACTGCCTAATGGCGTAAAAAATACCCCTCCTTACTCTCCTTCAAGGCTGCCCTTAAGGATTGTTCTTAAACATCGCATCCGTAACTTTTAAATCATAATATTATCTTCATTATTACAATATTTTAAGTAGTAGTAAATTCTTAATTTCTTAAAGTACAATAGTTTTATTATTGATGTAAGTAGGTTAGTTTTTAGCTTTCACGGCTACTTGAAAAGCAGCTAAGCTGAATTTGTACTACCGTGGTTAAATAAAGGTTATTATTATTATATTATTATTATTATTATTATTAGAGTAAAGCTTTCTGAAGTAATGTTACGTTCCGCCTATTGAGTGAAATTTTTTTTTTTCATAGTGCAGTTAATACATCGTTGTTTTTGTTGGTTGTTTGCAGAGCGCGCATCGGATGATTTCTCTATAGTAGCAGTTGGCTTATAGGCCTGGTTCAAGCTAACGACGTAAGTACAAGCAAAAGGACTAGCTTGTACACTCCGCATTAGTTTTGTTGGCGTATATAATGAAGAGTGAACCCACCGTACCGTACCGTACCGTACCGTACTGGAAAAGATGGCGGCTGTACATTTGACCACAATCCCTTGCGATCCTAACAGTCACAATGACACGTATGGATACTCTATTCTCTCCAATGACAGTGTATTGGCAACGGTACTTGTACTGGTTTGTTATTAAGACAACACGTAGTAATCCTCTATTCTCTCCAATGACAGTGTATTGGCAACGGTACTTGTACTGGTTTGTTATTAAGACAACACGTAATCATCCTCTGTTCTCTCCAATGACAGTGTATTGGCAACGGTACTTGTACTGGCTTGTTATTAAGACAACACGTAATAATCCTCTATTCTCTCCAATGACAGTGTATTGGCAACGGTACTTGTACTGGTTTGTTATTAAGACAACACGTAGTAATCCTCTATTCTCTCCAATGACAGTGTATTGGCAACGGTACTTGTACTGGTTTGTTATTAAGACAACACGTAATCATCCTCTGTTCTCTCCAATGACAGTGTATTGGCAACGGTACTTGTACTGGCTTGTTATTAAGACAACACGTAGTAATCCTCTATTCTCTCCAATGACAGTGTATTGGCAACGGTACTTGTACTGGTTTGTTATTAAGACAACACGTAATCATCCTCTGTTCTCTCCAATGACAGTGTGTTGGCAACGATACTTGTACTGGCTTGTTATTAAGACAACACGTAATAATCCTCTATTCTCTCCAATGACAGTGTATTGGCAACGGTACTTGTACTGGCTTGTTATTAAGATAACACGTAATAATCCTCTATTCTCTCCAATGACAGTGTATTGGCAACGGTACTTGTACTGGCTTGTTATTAAGACAACACGTAATAATCCTCTATTCTCTCCAATGACAGTGTATTGGCAACGGTACTTGTACTGGCTTGTTATTAAGACAACACGTAATAATCCTCTATTCTCTCCAATGACAGTGTATTGGCAACGGTACTTGTACTGGCTTGTTATTAAGACAACACGTAATAATCCTCTATTCTCTCCAATGACAGTGTATTGGCAACGGTACTTGTACTGGCTTGTTATTAAGACAACACGTAGAAACCCTCTATTCTCTCCAATGACAGCGTATTGGCAACAGTACTTGTACTGGCTTGTTATTTAGACAACACGTAGTAATCGTCTATTCTCTCCAATGACAGTGTATTGGCAACAGTACTTGTACTGGCTTGTTATTAAGACAACACGTAGTAATCCTCTATTCTCTCCAATGACAGTGTATTGGCAACAGTACTTGTACTGGCTTGTTATTAAGACAACACGTAGTAATCCTCTATTCTCTCCAATGACAGTGTATTGGCAACAGTTCTTGTTTTTGTTTTTAGGATGTAAAAACTCTACCGCGATTTTATAACGGATTTAAATATTTTCGCGCGCAAAGGATTGTGGATAACAGTACATGCCGCCATCTTTTTCTGTCCGGTGGATTGAAATGAACGCATGCGCAGTATTACACTGAACAATAGATCCTATCGCTTTGCCTGTTTGTTGTCCCATCTCAAATCTTCTGGAAAAGGTTATTTCCATGACAATGTATCTTCTCATGCGTTCACAAGAAACAAAAGAAAATACAAGAGAACGGTCCGAATAGTACACGGTGAGCCGGGATCGTCGCAGTATCGAGTGCTTCGCCTCTCACCTCTGATCTGTGGCCTAGGTTCGATTCCCGATCGCGGCGCCACATGTGAGTTGAGTGTTTAATTCGTTGGTATTTCGCTCTTGCCCTTGAGGTTTTTTTTCCGGGTTCTCCGGTTTTCCTCCTCAAAAAGCAACCTAAATTCCAATTAGACCCAAGGAATTCGTCGAATACTTAATTACGAGCCACTGGCTTAGGTGAACGGTAACGGCTTCTTTTATCTCGACGTATTATCAGGAGTCTTTACATACCGCCGCGGAGATATGTGAGGTGATGTTTCTGAAAACTATCGATTTTTCCACGGAGAAACGTCACAGGTCAAACCCCACCCCCAAATTTCTCGTGAAAAGCTTCTCTAAGGTCACTAAGTGTTGTCGCGTGCAGCTTTAGGGTGGTCGGTGCTTGGTTTAACTTGAAGATCGTGACTCAAAAGGTCCAAACGATTAGGACCAGATTAGCCAGATTAGTGCAATTATTGCTATATTACAAGCGATATTTTGAGATTCGAAGCGGTATGAAAATAGTGACAGTATTCAGATCTATTCAGTTCGTATGAATGTGGCTTGTGTTAAATACAATCGGTCTTTGACAGTCTATCAACTTACCAAATCGTTTCCTGCAGCTTCACCACTCGCTTCTCCTTTCCAACTTTACATCTAAATTTGTTTTTCCTTAGGTAGTTTTCCCCACCTTTCCCTCTTCGTGAAAAAAGAGAAACGCAGTCAATTATAGCTTCGGGTCCTTCGGGACTCGCTTGCGTACCTTGCGACATGGCGCGACGCGATGTATGTAGGTTCTGCAATATCTCGCCGAGGCAACGAGGTCGCAACGGGTCCAAAGTTGACATTACAACTCATGAACTTGAAAACGGGTGTTTGTAAAACGCGGATACGGATGGCGGATGACAGATGGCGGATGACGGATGGCGGATGGCGGATGGCGGATGGCGGATGGCGGATGGCGGATGGCGGATATGTTAAAATATATTAAAAAAAAAAATTTGGTTGAGCAGCTCTGGTTTTGATTCTACGCGTTTTGTGTGCTTCACTCGGGATGTATACATAAAAAATATCAGCTAGCGTACCGAATTATGTTATTACGTGTTGATATTTTTGGGCTATATATCTGGTTGCCGCTAATAAAAATATATTTAAATAAAATTATTAATGTTAAAAGCAATTGGTTCGGAAAAGTAAATGATTATACCGTTTGTACACAAGGTGACACAGGTTCTGTCTTGTAGGTATACTCTTGAGGGAGTAACACACAACGAGTGATATATGCCGCAATAATACAAGTTAAATTTTCTTTCGATACCAGAGGGAACCGGCAACAATCCCAACCGACATATAGGCCTCGTATATAAAAAATACATTTACTAATACGCTGTACGGTAATGGAACAAACCAGCAACCGGCCGTATTAAATAAACTGGATGGTCCCAGGTGACGTTCACAATATTTTCGAATCTATATGTCATCGAAATCATTATCAACATGATGACTTATCGGGGAGGAATTTGAAACATCACGTGCAGATTATCACGATAAAAACTTGTCAAAATGCCGGCCGGCGTCATAGACGTTTAATAGTATGGTAAGGTCCTAATGATTTCGACCTTGGAAAAAAAGCGTGCTGTACTGGGCACTTTTGTTAACTTATTATTTATTCACGTTGCGTTTTACTTCCAATGCAATATACCTCTATTGTAACACTGAGTTATATCTCGACGGCCGGACGGCGAAGCATGTGTCGTAGAAATAAAAGGCGTTTATTTCTAAACTAACACTGATATGCAAAACTGAAGGCTGGCTCGCCGACGTTTCTAGAAAAAATCGTAAGGTTTTCTTAACTGGCATTTGCTGTTTTTAACTGCCAAACAGTTTAGTCTGCTTGCCGGCTCTCAATCAAGTTTTTTTGGATTGGGCTACCTGTGACGTGCGGTGAAAATGGGGCGAGACGGAAAAAGAAGGTACAGGTAGCTCAATCATAAAAACCTTGATTGAAAATAATTACAGAAGATCCGGTAAGTAAGCTAGTAAGCTGAATCAAGCTAAAAAACAGTTTTCTTACGCAGTTCAGTGCAAGATTGGTTTTAACGAATGCCGTACGTTCAGAAATATTGCGGCTGTGAACGAATAATACCAAATCAGTACTTATAGACATCAAGTATTTATTTAATTCAAATATCTGAGCACATACAAATACAAGAATCAGTTACTAATGCAAGTAATCAATTGTGGTATTTCTGTACATTTTAAGTTGACCTAGTCAAAGATACGTTGTCCTTGACAACATTTTAAACAAATAGGTTCTCGGAAATATATATATTTAAAACGTTTTTTTAAAGATTGGGTGAACAAAATTGGTGCGTGATTAAAATTTATTCCATCTACTCCGAAATTAGCGATACAGCAAACACCTGAGGTAAGGGGCGTAGAGGGGGTGGTTCCAGGAAATCCCCTTTCCCTGAGGGAAAAAAACATCTCCCTCTTTTTCTTCATTGTTTTCCAGAAGAAAAATTAAATAAATAAAAGAAAAAGCGAGTGTCTTTCTTACCTTACCCTCACAATGCAGGAAATTCAATTTAAGAGACCTTAGATTTTCAAAATTTACCGGGGGTGGCATGCCCCTTAGCAGTTAGGTACTCTGGGCTAGGTAGTGTAGAAAATAGTATGTGTCAAGTTTAGCGCTTTTAGGGAGTGTTCATTATTTATGGCTTTTGGGGGGGGGGGGGGGGGGGGGGGGTGGGCATTTCATCTGCTTCTCTTCTTAAAACTTTTATGACCCCCCTATGAATGAATTAAAACCGGCTTAGATGACCCCCCTATACAATTGCTCAAAACTTTATTGACCCCCCCCCCCCCCCCCCCGCGACAAAAAAGATGGATGTGCAAAAAAGAATGCAGACTGCATATACATGTAATTTATTAAATTTACTATTTTAAATGTTACTATTTTAAATGTTTCTAGATTTATGGTATTTTCCTTTGTTTAGTAGAAAACACATAATATATACATGTATTCTTCTGAAAATCTCTACCTCACCATCCTTCCCGAAATTGTACCGTTAATTTGTGCATTATATTGCATTCTAGTGCATCATATCATATTGCATTGTTCCATAGTCTCAAATAAATAAATAAATGAAAAAGAGCTCAGCATTGGCATTAAGCTAAATAAATCTCCTGAACCCAATGCATTATCTCTCCTATGGGGATGTGCCTTTGATCATGAGCTTAGAGAATACCATCCTGCGTATAAAGGAAACAAAGCACAATACATTTGTAAAATGTTGCCTACATTTTTGAGATTTAACTGCTCTCTAAAACACTGTGTTCTGGAGACTAAACATTGGCTTAGCATTACAACAGCAATTTCATTTTACATGACAGGTATGTCAAAACTTCGATGATCCCCCAAGGAGTAGGTAAAATCTTTTGATGACCCCCCTAAAAAAGCACTTAAAACCTTTTGTGCCCCCCCCCCCCCCCATGAATTAACTTATGATCTATTAAACTGTATAAGATCAATACATAGGGTGTGAAGATACAATGCATGGGTGACTAGTTCCTGTAAACTAGTGTAGGTCTGCGTCGGCGGGGAATATAAGTAAGTAGCATATGAGTGAAAACTGACGAAGGGCTCAAGCTCAAAACCTCACCTTAATCGACTTTTGGTTGATTATGTATACAACAGAGTATTAAAAGGACGAGCGTTCCGGGGCATAAAAAGAGTAGAACTTATAGGAAATATATAGAAAACGCAATCAAACTCTGCATCGGTGTCCGATGAATCTAACATGCAGAAATAAATCAGAGAGCACGTGGCATGACTACAAAGTGTATATATAATTTGTTAAAAAATATACTGTTAAAAATAATCAGAAAGCCGAGAAAATGCAAAGGTTACTTTACCACTTCCAGAAACAACCTCGGCATAGCTTCTCTTGTCCATGTTCTCCATTTTCTCCTCCGATTAGTCTTTCTTGCTTTCGGCACAGCAGTGCAAACCCTGCTAGCAGAGGTTCTTTTCTCTTACCCTCTCTCCAGTTCCACTAACGAGGGAGAAAGTAACCTCTGCCACTATCCGAACGGTTTTCTGTTGAGCATGCGCCACGGTATCTGGATTTCCATTGGCCGAGAAAACGAGACAGTAAACATTGTAGATTTCCTATTGTTAACGGCAAGAGAAGGCGTGGGAAAAATAAAATAAATTTCCTTCGTCGAGAGTGATGTTGCTTTCCTTGAGGTTTGACACAGCTGCTTTTAACGCTACTTCGAACTCGCTCACGCTCATGTTCACTCCAAAAACAGATCTCATGTTCACTCCAAAAACAGATGACATCTTGAAACTGCAGATTCTAGACTGGGCAGTGTTTTAATAGTATCAGCAGGTCATGTGCGTGTGACGTCGATCTCGAGAAACCGGTTCATATATTTTAACATATCCGCCATCCGCCATCCGCTATCCGCCATCCGCCATCCGCCATCCGTCATCCGCCATCCGTATCCGCGTTTTACAAACACCCCCTTGAAAACAGCATTATTATTGGTAACAGACAATTAAGTGAAATATTAAGTGGAATTGTTAAACCGCAATCACCACTACGTCACGTAGAGTTGAATATTAAAGACATTGCGACATCAGACCACATCAATACCGGAAACCTGCAAACCGACCGGGAATTAAAAATCCTTCACCGAAAAACCGCAAGAATAGAGAGATTAAGCACCGCGTTCTACGGGAAACGTCAGCCCGCCGTCAAAATACGAAATATATATATATATAAGAAAAGTGGAAAAGAATTCCAACGTTCACAACAAATGCGGATCTACTCAACTTCACGTAAAACAGAAAATGTCAAGCAGCAAACGCGCGAAAATTGTGGATATGTTTTCATTTCTACCGTTCGCGGGAAGAAAGAACGCGATGCTTAATCTCTCTAATATTAACTGAAATCAGTCTGCAAACTCCCATGTTCCCCTCATTGACGTGCACACCAAGAATATTAAGAGACTTCAGCTACTTCTTCATCTTTTGAGAGTTTATTTTGATACTTATATAAGTCAGCTTGATAGTTTTATGAGTTCTTGGTCCATATTATGCTAAGTGTCTTAAAATCTTTCCCTGAGAAAATGCTAGTGTCATCAGCAATTAGGAATCATTAATATAAAGAAGGAATAGCGGAGGCCGTAGCACTTAAATGGCTAAATCAAGTGGAATTATCAACGAGTATTTTATCTCTGTTAGTCTACCCGTCGATCATTCAGTATTTCATTTCGAGTCTGACTTAGCATATATTTACAACATTGTCTGGCTGACTCATATCCTACAAATCTAGAGAAAATCTTACAACTTTAGAAACGAAGTATTCGAATAATTACTAATGCTGGTTTATTATAGAGATCATACTAAACCTTTGTTCTCTAGATTAAACTGTTAACAGTATATGAGATTAATATTAAATATCAAATAGGATCATTTATGTTTAAATCCTTAATAATTCATAAACATTTCGTCCACCTTTTAAAGACTACTTCAAACCCAAATAAAATAATACTATGAAACAAGAAGTGCCGCCAAAATCCATGTCTACCGTACCGGCAAAGTTACAATGGAACAGCTTTTTGAATTATCTTGACAACACTGTTAATCAATCGGCATCGTTAAAATATCCCAGAGCAAGCTAACATACATCTTCTTGACTCAGTGCACCAATCGTGATCAATTCCAACCTACTTCTTCAACCGATCTAGCCAATCAATATAATCTTCTATCTATTATCAAATTAAGTAAGGGTTAGTAACTCGCTCCTCGGATCTTAGTGATATAGATCTGTATCACTATAGTACCATTTGCCGATGAGGTTTTCTCAGCACAGGGAAGATGGGAAGCCCATTTAGTTGAACAGGTCGTCTATACATATAGACAACCCGCTACGCAGTTGTCTATAAAGTATTTATAGACGATGGATAATTTACTAGTTATGGATACCCAACGAGAGCAAAGAAAACCAAATCAAATGGATAATAAACTGAATAGCCGTCCAGGTGGTCAGTGATTACAAGCTCCTTGGAGTTTTTATACTGATCATCCGCCGTCCATAATTTGATCTCCATGCATCGAAACCGGGGCCTCGAACGATCATTTTTAACTCGTGGCGCGCGCAAGAGTTCACACGGTTGACCGAGTCAAATCCGAGTCCGAGTCAAGTCCGAGTCCGAGTCAAAATGACCGAGTCACTCACTTTTCTTTGTTTTTTCTTTGTTTTCCCTCCTTCTTTCGGCTACACCTCAGTTTGATATTCTTCTCGTGCATGTCGTTTTCGTTTGCAAAGAGAATTCCAACAGCTGCCGCGTTCGGTGAAGAAAAGGCCTGAAATCTCGCCAAGCACGCGCAAAGTTCTATACTATTGATACACTACACATAATATAGGTTGATTATATAAATTGATTTCATATTTCTTTAGGCACACAAATAAATTTTAGTAGATCGAGAAAACTCCCTGCCCAAGGACAGGCCGAGATTCGAACACTCGAGCCGATGAACTGATTCGCACGGCCACGGTTTCCTTTACGTGCGAAAAAAGGCGGGTGTCTCGAAACCTAAGACCCTCGAAAACTAAGACCTAAGACCTAAGACCCCCTCTTAGTTTTTCTAGATCTCGAAAGCTAAGACCCCCTCTTAGTTTTTCTAGATCTCGAAAGCTAAGACCCCCCTCTTAGTTTTCGTAATTCGTAGTTCGAAAACTAAGACCCTAATGTCGTGCCACATCGAAAAGGCTATAGCGCATATTTGAAGTAACGTTTAATGAGAGGCTGAATGGGGTTAACTGACAACTGATAAATGGGCAAAATTTTAACTGACAACTGACATGTACACCCCAATCCCCCCCCCCATCCCCCATTCAGACCCTCGTGTAGTAGTTGATGAAGATCTGGTGGATTCCGAGTTTAATTGAGAAAATACCGGTTTGAATTAACATATTGCCGCGCCGCTTTAGGGACCATTCATTATTTATGCCTGGGGGGGGGCTGGCAAGAATGAGGGGGGGGGGTCATCAAAAATTCAAGAGCATGAGAGGGGGGTCACAGAAAAAAATAAGCATAGAAGGGGGGGGGCTGTCTATATTTTTGGGTGCATTTCAGGCATCTAAGGGGCCGCAATTTTCAAAATTTTCCCCCATGGGAGCATCCCCGGACCCCCCCCCAGAGAAATACCTTGCTTTATTAAATAGTAATCAGCCAATCCAATGAGAAACATACAGAGCACCTAATGCAACCACCATTCAATTGTCTTGCTTAATATTTTGTTTGCCTCATCTAATAAGGGCAGGCGTCTGCTCTCAAAATTATTCTGGAACGATAATGTCTCCATAAAGTTGTAGAATATTTAAATTTACCAGAAACATTAGCCGATATTGGTAACCTGAACCAGAGGCGCTCAACGATAACACTGAAAATTTTGTTGAAGACTTTAATAAGCTGATACATAAAGTTCTTGACAATGCTGGGGCACTAAAAAATACTGACGTCGATAAAACAAAACGTGAAGAAAATAAATGGTTCGATAGTGAATGTAAAATACAAAAAAACAACTTAACTAATTTAGGTAAACTTAGGACTAGACATCCAAACAGGGAGGATATAAGAGAATTGCTAAATAGCAATAAGAAAATGTTTAGGAAACTACTAAAACGGAAAAAACGAAAGTTCTACGATAGTGAATTTGATAAACTATCAAAGCTAAGATCACACAACCCACGGCAGTTTTGGAAAGCACTAAGAAACTTAAACACCGACAACAATAGAGCAGATGATACCAAACATGTTGATCTAAGCAGCTTCATGAATATTTCAAAGATCTTAACAAAGCCGAAAAAGACAACATTGGTGAAACACACGACACAAGTACGCATGCCGAAAACAATGAAGCCGGTCCACTTGACTTCGCATTTACGAAAGAAGAAGTGATAAATGGAATTAAAGCACTTAAAAGCGGCAAAACACCCGGAAGCGATTTTATTAACAACGAATTCCTGAAGGTCAGTTATAAACTACTATCGGAAACAATAACTACGTTATTTAATTCTATTCTAAACTCGAAAATATATCCTAAAATTTGGGCCTTTGGATACATAACTCCTATATATAAAAATGGCACGAAATCAGAGCCAGGAAACTACAGAGGAATTACAATCCTGTCCCACCTAGGAAAACTTTTTGCTCTGCTATTAAATACACGGCTAGTTAGCTACCTAGATTTTCACAATATCCTGCCTCAAGAACAAGCAGGTTTCAGGAAACCATTTAGAGGTACTGACAATCTTTTAGTATTAAAAGCGCTGATCGACAATATATAAAGAACAAGCCAAAACCCAGGAATAATTTCTTGTACACTTGCTTCATCGATTTTAGCAAAGCCTTCGATAACATATCACGCGACAAATTATACACAAAGTTAAACAACATTGGTATAAACGGAAAATTTTCTTGCCATTATTAAAGACATGTACAACAAAGACTCCGCGTGTGTTAAACTTGACGGACACATCTCGGAGGAATTTGCGTGCCATAAAGGAGTCAAGCAAGGGTGCATGTTGTCACCTACCCTTTTCAATATATATTTAAGTGATCTAGCAAACATTCTTAACAAAGACAAAGACGCCCCCGAACTAAACAACAGAACCGTTAGTTGCTTACTATATGCAGACGATTTAGTAATTATCTCAAAGTCTCAGTTGGGATTACAAAACAATTTAAAATGCCTACTGGATTACGGCAAAGCCAACAGTCTCTACATCAACGAAAATAAAACAAAAGTAATAATATTTAACCCTAATGGTAGAAAACTAAATCGTTATTTATTCAACGTTGGACAACACTGATTGAGAACGTAACTAAATATAAGTATTTAGGATTGACTTTAAGTGCCTCTGGATCATTTATTATAGCAAAACAAGAGCTAAAAAAGGTTGCACTAAAAGCTTTTTACTCACTTCCGCAAGAACATGGGAATCTCATTTAGAAGAGACCTGTCACTTACCTTACATCTATTCGATACCCTAATAAAACCCATTCTCACAATATGGCTCTGAAATTTGGGGTCCTTGATACTGTTAAATATAATGAATCACGTGACCCAATAGAACAAGTTCACACAAAGTTCTGTAAACAAATCCTAGGCGTAAGCAAAAGAGCGGTGAACAGAAGCTTGCCGTGCAGAATTAGGCCGTTTCCCCATCATTATTGAAGTAAAATCTAAGGGCATTATCATTCTGGGCCCGCCTTCTAACATTAGACGAAAATAGAATCGCAAAGCAAGCCTACTTAGATATGCTAAGTCACACAAATTCGAAGAACTGGGCAATGCAAATTAAAGCTATATTATTTCAGAATGGCTTTGGCTATTGCTGGGAATCCCAACAAGATGCCGTTATTGATGAAAACGAGATCAAGCGGTTTTATAAATATACCAAACAAAGACTAGAGGATATTGAAACTCAAGACTGGAGATCAAGCATCTTCGATGATGAATCAGATCAGTGGGAGGAAACAAATTAAGAAACATTCGTGAGTTCAAAACAGAATATAAACTCGAAGATTATTTATTGGAAGTTAAAAACATAGATCATCGCAGAGCACTAACTAGTTAAGAATAAGCGACCATATTTTACAAATTGAAAGAGGCCGTTATAACAGAGTTTATGTGAGTCCTGAATTGAGAATATGCCCACATTGTCAAATTATGGAAAATGAAGAACATTTTTTATCTAAATGTCAATTATATTCTGATCTGAGAAACTCTCTTTTTCAAGATATAAACAAAAAAAATAACAAACTATAAAGATTTAATCGCACCAAAAAAACATAAGCCAGAATAGCAAAATACATCTATGAATGTTTTAAAGTTAGGCAAACCATCCTTGTATAGAATATTGGAGAAGCATGCCTATGTACAGTCTGTTGCTTGGCACTCTAATAAAATATGTCTTGTCTTGTCTGTCTTGTCATCTTAATTTTGAAACTCCATTAGTAAAAAAATATCATCTAGATCCATCTGAAATTAATTAAAAGTAGGTTTGGGTGCATTTCCAGCGATCTCAGAAACCTTAATTTCAAAAAAATTTCCCCGGACCCCCTTAGTAGACCCGATCCACATAATGTTCAGTCCGTGTTTAGTCCTCTGTAAATGTAAAACTGTGAACAGTGTGAGGGAGGGAGGGGGAGGGGGGGGGGGGGGGGGGGGGGGGGGGGGGGGGGGGGGGGGGGGGGGGGGGGGGGGGGGGGGGGGGCTCTATATTTTTCAGAATTGTGTGCAGGGGGGGTTATGACATTTTTGTTTTGTTTGGAGGGGGGGTCAAGACATTTTGTTGTTGTTTAGAACTAATCTTGCCAGCCCCCCCCCCCCCCCCCCCCCCAGGCATAAATAATGAATGGTCCCTTAGTGATGAAAGATGTTTGATTTATCTCATTTTAAATGAACACTGTTCAGTTTTGAACACCTTTTTGCTTTATAGGCTTTCCTCTTGTTAGATTTCATGGCTAAAACAACGATACTATCGATCGTTTTGAAGTTTCTTGTATTCAGTAAAAGTACTGGAGAAGCCATTTGAGTGTTACACGCGCGCTGTAGCAATGCAAATAAAAAAACATTTCCCTGCCTTTACCTTTTATTTTAGATTTCAAAATGGCCATATAATAAAACTCTTATTAACCGATATACCTTCGTTATGTTTGGAAAGCTTTATTTAAGGTAATAATTATTGTAGACTTATGCTATAATTCTCAAGGACGACTCTCCAACCAGGCGGACCGAGATAATATGGGTTCGCCGACCCAGAAATGTTCATATGTACACGACAAAAATAGGTGTCGTGCCGAAAACGTTTGGGTCCGCGGACCAAATTTAGGGGTGTAGACACTTGGCCAAAATGCTTGGTACAGGCACCAATCCCATTCACACGACACGTTGTACAATGTAACCAACTTTTGCAAAAAGCTTTGCTATTGATATTTTATACCTGTTAGCTGTTGGCTCATCATCAGTTCAGCCGCGGAATTTATGTCGGTGGCTCGAATTACCATGTGTTTTCAGGGCTAGGGTTTTGGGGTTTTCGTTGCAAATGAATGTGAGAAGGTAAGTATTCAGCTTCCGCCAGTGTGTGCTTTGCTTAATACTGGTTGTCAGTCAACTTGGAGAATGGATTTGATGCGAGTTGAAAAATGCGAGTTGCTAAGCTAGTTTAAAAATGCGAGTTGCAAGAAAAAGTAAGAAAATTGAGATTAGAGTTCCTGCAATGGTAAATGCTTTTTGAGGTGGAAATTTTTTTCCGTATACAGGAACCCGAGTCAGTCGACGAAACGTGGACCCCTGCTTCTGGATCCCTAGAAAAATGAAACGTTTTTATTTTTATACCAGTGTATACCTCGCTGTAAGTTTTATTTTGTTCTCTTTACCCTCACAGTTATTCACAGCTAAGTCCTTTCTATATTATAATTCTAATTTACAATATTTCGATTACAATCACAATTCAGTTCAATCTATTACTTAGTTTCTCTGATCCGCTTCCAGCTACGAACAAAATGTGCATCTTGAGGAAGTCCTACCTCCCCCCTCCACATTTCTAATGTGCTTCCCTTGGACACTGAAAACAATTTCTTTATGGGAGTACCCATTCCTCCATAAAGGTGGGAGATGCAAAATGTCTCCTGATGAATATATAGTGGCCCGAGTGAAAGCCCAGTGGGCTCTTGTTCCAATATACATAACATTCGATATGGCCGCTCTACAATACAATCGACATAGCTGTATGTCAGTGCGTTCCCGAATCCATAGCGCTAAACCCATGAAACGTCAACAGTTCTGTAACACACATGCGACTTCTAAACTAAAACCGTGACAGCCGTTGTTTCCATCGATTTTCCAGCGAGAATCGAAAGAAAGTCACCCTTTGTTGATGTTTCCACAGGGGTCCGGCCAATTTTATAATTTCCTCTCAGAGTTCAGTTTCGCTCGTTTTTCTTGTTCTGTCGTTTTTTTTTCCGGTTTAATATATACTTTTCTTCTTTATCCTACTAGTTTGTTCACGTCATTTGCAGTTCGATAAATTGTTTTTGCAATCCGAAAAGTAGTTTATTCAGTTCTGCACTAATTCGATTCATGTCCGTATTAAAACCATCAGTCTGTTCATCTCTGTTCTGTTTGTTCGGTCTGTTCATCTCGGTTCTGTATCTGGAGAATACTGATCGTCAAAAATGCTTGCTTTTTATCGTTAATCGGAAAGAAAGTCAAATTCGAAATTTCCACACTGCGACTTACAAAGCCATTGAAAAAAACAATTTTATTCCGCCGTTCCGTCAAGCCGTCGAGCCGTCAAGCCGCAAATTACACCATCCGGTAGTCACACACAGTCAGGAGCTGTTTTTATTTCTTCGCTTCGCTTCACATCGCTTTCTTTGGCGGGGTCTTAGTTTTCGAACTACGAATTACGAAAACTAAGAGGGGGTCTTAGCTTTCGAGATCTAGAAAAACTAAGAGGGGTCTTAGGTCTTAGGTCTTAGTTTTCGAGGGTCTTAGGTTTCGAGACACCCGAAAAAAGGCAAGTATCGTATTCTCGTGCGAAACAGCGAGCGCGTGGTTAGACATCGCTCGTTCGGGATTTAGACATCTCATTGGAATCAATCTTTCCTAATGCTAAATAGCTTTCAGCCTCAACTAGTAAATGGAGACAGAAACGGGGGAGGCTCGTTCCAGCTCGTCCGTGAGAACACGAAACTCGATTTTATATGACATCACAGACGAGGTCGCATATTATTGTACATAAAATTAACCGGAAATGTTAAGAAAAACCGTCTCCGAGAGAAGATTAGTGTCAGTAAATGACCAGAGCTCGCTCACCTAGGGCTAGAGTTCACAAGTAAACAACTGCCTTACGTGTACGTGTAAACGACTGTGACTCGGTCATTTGACTCGGACTCGGATCTGACTCGGACTCGGACTTGACTCGGTCTACGGATTTACTCGCGCGCGCAAGCTTGCTAGCAGAGGTTTCTCATCTTTTCTCGGCATTCTCCCCTGGACCGGTTCCCTCTAAAAGAGTTTGTCATACAGCGGAGCAAAGTTGTGGAATGAGCTTCCCACTGCGGTACGTGAAACAAAGTCTCTTATTTTGTTTAAAAAAACAAATCGCAGAAATCACTCTGCTCAACAAATGAGTTATAGTCCAGGCATTTTATGGAAAAAAATCGGTCAACCTGTGACTAATTGCAAAAGAAGGTATTTCAACGGTTTTTTACTCAGAAACATGTCCTCTACGACATATCAAAAGTCCCAGAAAGTCCCATTAGGGAAGTTGCTTAAAAAACGGCTTTTATTAAAACCCCAAAATAGCGCAACATGGAAACGAGGCTGGATGAAGATTATAATCCAAAAACGCATATAAAGGGTCGGATCTATCAAACAGGATGCGAAACTTTACCATTCCTTAAATGACATTATGTGTATTGTCAAAAGCATTATTTTCATGGATATTTTGCATTTTTGTGAGATAATCCCATATATATAAAAGTAGAAAAAAAATGGTGGCCCTGATTAAGTTGGAAGGCCGGCTAAGCTTTTCTGAAGTTTTATTTTATCCGTTCTAATAGTGTTTGGAATTTTACAGAGTATGATAACTTGATCTTGATATCTAAAAAATATATTTCACTTCCCAGACCAGCTGGTCGTCCCGGCTGGTCGTACACTTGTATCCCGAAGTGTCTATTTTTATTTCACAAAGATATGCTAGCTTTATTATTTTTTGGTGACTGATATGATTTAAATGCTTTATGTTAGGTTTAGAAAATCAAAACAATTGTAAACGCGGACTCATTCAACATTTTCTTGGCTCTCTACCAAAGCCGCTCACCACCTCAATTGTTATACCTCAAATTTAAGGGTTCTACAATGTTTGGGAGCAAAGTTACAGGTCGTCAAAGTCGCGATTTTTTTACAGACGTTTGTATGGCGGACGCGCAACGTTGCCCGTTGGTCATACAAATGTCTGTAAAAAAATCCGAATTCGCGGTATTATATCTTCGCTTCTGGGGATTCGTATAGTTTTGATTTGTTTTTTACAGCAGTTTACCGTAAACGGCTTTTTTTAGAATTCAAAGAAATCGACTACTTGAAAAACCGTGATATGGGCGAATTACTCGCATCAGTCAGACAGAAACACACTGGCACCTTTGTTGTTCACGACTCTGGTGTGTTCATTTCATTTCGTCGCGTTTCACTGTCGGATGGTTGTACAAGCAACAAAATTGACTTGAGAGGCCTTGGAGAGTTTTATGCCTTGGTAAGTCCAAGTACTTCCAAGTTATGTACAGTAAATGCTCACAGTAGATTCGTACATCTTCTTTATTTAGCTTTATACATTGTAGTTAGGCAGTATGAATCCTGGGTGAAGATTTGCGGGATTGAACTAGTTGACCCGCTTTGATTACACTGCCAAGCCAAGATAGAACACTTCAAGACTTGAAACATTTGGGAAAGAACCACAATTATCCATTTATGAAACACAGACACTTTTCGACTCTATACTAAAACTGAAAGTCTGTGAATTTTCGTGCGTTGTTTGAGAAGTTGACAGAAAAGAAGGTCCTCAAGAACATTCGAGAATGCGTCAACAACAGGCAGTATCTCCTCATAGCAAGAAGCCGCACTGCCGTGCTATTGCTGCAGTACATGGAAATGGTGATATACTGCGCTCCTTCAACAGAGCCGAGCGTACAGCCAACTGGGAGTTCCACCTTGAAGCGCTGTCGAGAATGCTGCCATATCTCGCTGCGTCAGGCTACATTACCTGTACGTAAAGTTCACTCGGTTATACCTGCAGTCAATAACTGATCTTCAGAGAGATCATCAGAATGTCTACCGCGACTTCATTTGTGGCCTTCACGTGGCGAGGACAAGTGATAGCTTCTGGGCGGGCTTGTCGACAGATTTCATGATTGAGCAGGTGCTGATGAGGAGCCTGAAGACCAGTGGGGTTTGACCTAAGGAAGGGGCTTGACGGAGCAACAACGACTCATCTGGCTGTTATCCGTGCCCGCCATGCAAGAACTGACAGGCGAGGAATTTAACTCAGGTGAGCAAAACAAGGACATGACAAAAGCAAGGCAGGCGCGCGATATGAAGGATACGCTCACCACCTGACAGTGCTGTGAATGTGGATGCGGATGTGGCTTGAGCCATTGGGGAGAAGCTATTATCGTTGCTGAATGGAAAGTCTGCTGCTGAGTACACATTCAAGCGCAGTACATAGGCTGTCACCCTTGCTTCAAAGTCCTCTGTCAAGATTGACAATGACAACGTTCAAGTAAACGAACTGAATGATGTTTCAGATACTTATCATCGCTTGCAAAACAACTCATACCTTGAAGCGTTATTCCGCTACGAGCTGTGCAGCTACCCAACTGCTCTGTTTGATTCCCTGTTGACGCTCAGGCAGCCAAAAAACCAGCCCTTGCAGATGCCCTATGGACAAAGCTGTCGCCTGCGGCCAAGACACAATGAGGAGATGTTCAGTATGTTTTAGATGGCGGAGCTCTTCTCCACCGAATCCCGTTTCCGTGAGGATCTGCAACATACAAATATGTGTGCGATTTGTATTGCACTTACATGTCTAGCAAATATGGGAGACCGATCATTGTATTTGACGGGTATGAAGAGATGTCTACTAAGGAATATGATGCAGCAGAGGCGCGCATCAGGAAAAGTTGGAGGAACCGTGCCTTTTCAGAAAGAATGAAAGTCACGCTTCAGAAGGATGACTTCCTCTCTAATCCAATGAATAAGGAACGCTTTATAAACATGCTGAGCCAGGCACTGTACGATCCATCACGCCAAGAGCGACGCCGATCTTCTTACAGTGAGAACAGCTGTGGAGTTTGCTCGAGGAAAGACCACGGTTCTTGTTGGAGATGATACCGATTTCCTAGGGCTCTTGTGCTATTATACCCGCGAAGCTGGCTGTGATCTCTACTTCAAGCCGGAGCCAAAGGCAAACACGAAGGGCGCGCGCATCTAGAACATGAAGAAAGTGAAAGAACAGGTGGGTGAGGATTTCTTCACGCCATAACCGGATGGGACACCACCTCCCGCCTGTACGGAATAGGTAAGGCGACGGCCCTGAAGAAATTCCTCAATACCCCGTACTTCAAAGACCAAGCCAGGGTGTTCATCTCTCATTCCGCTGTGGGTGATGTTATTACTGCTGGTGAGAATGCACTGAGTCCCTGTTCAATGGAAAGCCAGCAGAAAGGCTCGATACTCTTAGATATCAACGATACTATGAGAATTTGCAGGTAAGAGTCCAGAATCTGCCTCCAACCTCAGCAGCGGCCCGGTATCACAGCCTATGAGTGTACCTTCAAGTCAAGCAATGGGAAGGATACAGACATGTCGTTAGAGGGCTGGGGATAGAAAGTTAGTGGTACTACCAAGTAACGACCGATTTACCTCCTGCACCAGACTCCCTTCTTCATTTGATTACGTGCAACTGTTTATCGGACTGTAGCAGTTTGCGATGCACCTGCCGCAAGAACAGCCTTGAGTGCTCCCCTGCGTACGGTAAATGCAAAGGCTTCGCATATACAAATTCTGCGAACCAGCCCATTGACTATAACAGTGACGAGTCTGATGAGTAATGTATATAGATATTGTAGTATGGAAGAGGGACTGAATGGGGTTAACTGACTATTGACAAACGGCCATAAAAGTAACTGACAACTGACAAATGACGATTTTTTTTACTGACAACTGACAACAGAAAAATAACTGACAACTGACAAATTTGATTTTTGTGGGTCAAACATTGTAAATTTTCTCTAGTAATAATTAACTAGTGCTAACTAACAAATGGCCAATTCAGACCCTCATGGAAAACCCTCACAAGCAAAAGTAAGGACATGAGATATTAACTGTCAGATATGTTTTTGTACGCACGGGAAGCCTGTATTGAGTTTTTCTCTAAAGCCTTGAGCGATAATGTCATTAGTGCTTAGCTTCTTGGTGTAGAACTTTCGTGTCACGCAAAAGTAAGAACGTGGAGTTTTAATTGAAGGATTTATTGCTTTTGTGTTTTGTCTTATATTTTTTTACTAAATGAAAGCTCTGTAGGCGTGTATGAAGAGCATTTTCTTAGTTTTGAGCAAAACGATTCGACTTCTGGCACAAAATGGCGCAATAAAAGCAACTTCCGGTTTAGAGCCTCGTTTTCATGTTGCAGCAGAGAGCGAGTTAGCAGTGGACCCGATTTAGAGGTGTTCCCGTGCTTGGATCGTTTGGGACTTTTAGTATGTTAATTTAGAGGCTAGTTCTAACTGGTTGGTGATGAAAAAGCTTCTTTTGCTATTAGTCTCAGGTCCAACCATAAAATGCCTGGACTATTAGGCCTATGCTTTTATTCCAATAATATATTAATAGAACAGTATTTTATTATTATAGTAGTTATTTTATTAAGATGTTTTAATGAATTCGATGTAATTTTTTAGGAGCATAAATTAGCTTAGTATAGATAACACGGCTTCTGTGGAAATCAGATATAGTCTGTCAGGATTTTTCCGTGTATAAATAAAGTTTGATTTATTGATTGTTCAGCTTTTCATTGTACCGTTCCTGGACACTCGAGGATCGAGCTCGTTTTAATAGCTTTAGTAATTCTGAGTAACTATTACCATAATTTAGTCAGATATATTTATTTATGTAGATTAAGTATTTATAACCTATTGGTAATAAAGATGATGATGATGTTGTTGTTGTTGTTGTTGTTGTTGAACTATGTCGTGTCCAAATTTTACGTTTAAGTTAGTGGTAGACTAAAATCTGCCGGATAGAGATCTGTAGACCCGATACAAAAAGGTTCTCTCATGAAGAATTCATTCGTTAATGGTTTTTTTAACGTTTTGGACTACTTTGATGCTGGCTAATTCAGATTGCTCGATCTGCTAATATTACAGAGTTGGTACTGCGATACTAAAGAGTAATAATCTAAAAAAGACAACGCAAGGCTGATTCAACGGTAGAGAGTTTTTGTTCCAATCATTTCAATTCGATCGGCACGGCCGACCTTCTTCGTGGAAATGTATCTGATAAAAACTATAGAACCTTTACAAGACTGCATGCAGATATTTGAATTATGAATTGCACACTTTTACGATAAAATATATATATAGACCAATGAAAAGAAAGTGGAAAGTGACATACATATACGTAATCGACGAGTGAAATTAGGATAAATTTCACGCGTGTTTGTCAAAATCGAAGTAATTACCGAGCCGTTTATTACAAACACAAGTGAAATTTAACCCTAATTTCACGAGTCACTATTTGATTATTACCATTAATATTATAAGGGTAAATTATGATGCAGAAATTTTTTTTTAAGCGCGCTTAAGCGGCGTTTGAAATTTCACATGTGAAATTACAAATTACGCGTGAAATTTCAAGTTAACTAGGGAGTAATTTGCCCTCCATATTTAAAAAAAAGCTATGGTATAAAATATGAAATTAAAGTGAGATGATGATGGTTGTGAAATGATGATGATGTGTCGCTCTCCACTTTCTTTTCATTGGCCTATATATATTTTACCGTAAGATTGTGCAATTCATAATTCAATATTATCTTGTAAACTCTTTCCCCGAAGGAGGTCGATCGATGACTGATTGGAACAAAAACTCTCTACCGTTGAATCAACCTTGCCTTTTTGTCTTTTTATTAATATAAAGTATATATAGTTTGCTCATTCCACTCTATTAACTATGGTTTGCTGATCAGATCCCTACACGGTAGGAGATCCGGTTGTTTATCATTTCGCCTGTGGCCCCTTCAGTTTAATTACTTACTATATATAACTGTAAACATTTCTTAACTAACCGAACAAAGATCGACTTCACGTACTCAAAAAGAGGTGAAATTTTCCCCAAAATTTAACAGCAAAAAGAGATGATTTAACGTTCATAGATTTCCGTCACATTCCCCAAGGGCTTTTAATTAACTATGAGCACAAGAATGTTGACTTCAAGCGTTCTGTCGAATGTGACTAATTCTTTTGTTTATTCAGCCAAAAGTTTGAATTTCTCGCGGTCTTTACGATTACCATAATACGCAAATGATCTATTAGCGCTTTGAGGTGAAAATGATCACTCATTCCGATGCGATGGTGAAGTCGACAAGAGGAGGTTTATTGGCCAAGTTCGTTTTAGCGTGTTTATAACCGAGACAAATTGGAGCTTGCATGGTCAATAAGGTTTATATTATACAGTGAGCATAAGACTTTTAAGTCCCCTTGTCTCTTGACCTTCCTATTTTTTGGTTGTTTATTTCGAAATGAATTCACGAAACTCGACAACGGCACGATAATCCACCGTACCGAAAAAGATGGCGGTTTGTACTTTTACCCACAATCCTTTGCACGCGAAAAACTTTAAATCCATTATTTAATCGTAGTAGGGAGGTTTTAAATCTTAAAAAACAAGTAAGTATAAATGCTGTTTCCAATACACTGTAATTTAATAGAATAGAGGATTTATACGTGTTATGCTGACTGTTTTAGGTTCGCAAGGGATTGTGGATTCCCCTTGTCTTCAATGTTTTTCAGTTGATGTACTCTTGTTCTTTTGTCTCCATGCGAGAGTTTGTTTGGTTTCTTTCAAAGTGTATGGATTTTATCGCTATTTGTTTACAAAGAGTTGCGAGGGCTTTTGGAAATTGCCTAGCGGGCAAGATGAAAACATCTTATTCGCTGCGCAAACAATCAGAATTATATTGTCCAATGTTTACTTGTGAGTGTATATACATCCAAGAATTTTGAAATATGTTTTAAGTATTCTTCCGAGCTTCAAAGCTTGACATCTGATTGGTGAAAGAAAAATCAATGAGTCTTAGAACCAGGATTTTAAATATGGAAATCAGGATTGTAATTCTTATGAAAAAAAAAACACCATTCATTTATGGACCGTTTATATAACTGTTGTACATGCAGTAGCGACACACTTCGAATTTGAAGTTCACTTTACTTGTTTTATCTCCAAAGGGTTTAGCCTCAAATGCATGTTGAATAATTGACATTTTGATGTTTGGTAATTACAAAAGGCTGGAATGCTGCACTATATATCTATATTTTCTTTGTCGTTAAAATGTATTCTACCAACTGTATTATACAAATGTAAACCGTAATGCTATCATTAAAATGGTCAGAGGCAAAGACCTTGCTATTTTCCAAACTAGTTCAAGTTCCGTTTGTCTCCCAGATACGATCGGCTGCGCATGAACGATTTTTTCCTCAACAGAGGTGGATGAAACTGAACATGTTACGACCTTATGCTTTTCGACATACGAAGTAAGTGATTATTTATTTACATTTTATGTGAATAGAAACATCGAAGTGGCATCGTAAAGGAACAGTATGTATGGGAATGGATATACACTTAAATCTACTGATCATGATGTTTCCTCATGAAGCATGCACGCCTCGATAGTCACGAAAAGCTAGAATGTTTATGAGTATTGGTACTGAATCTTTGTTATGCAAATATACGTTTTCGTTCTGTAGGAAAATAGAGAATACCAGCTAGCAGTTCTTATTGAGGTTCATAACTTTAGTCAGTCAGGAAGGTCTCTGTATTATTACTTAGCTACACTAAAATATTAAAGTTATGGTTGACGGTGTTAAAGCACAAAACTTACCTTATATAACTGACCAAGTACACTCGTATTGCACATTTCAATTTGACTCTGGTAACTAAACCCAATCCATATACCCGTGCAATGGGGAATTAACGACTAAATATAGTCTACCGCCCAACAGTATTATTTCAATAGAAGTCTTAATAATTTATCTGGTGAAAATGAAGTGGCTACAGTCAAGACTAGTTTATTATTTAGGTCCAATTTAGACAATCTGAAAGATAAACATTCAGACAATATGTGCTTCAACTTACTATCATGAACTGAATTATTCCGCAATGTTTATCTAATGTACTGTAATAGCTTTCTTTTTCTTTTCTCACGTTATAATTATCTATCAGTTCTGATGAAGCTCAACTGAATTTTAAAACCACTTATGTTTCATTAAAAAGTCGGCGATTTTTATGAAGGATTTTCAAATCTTTCGAACTAAACAACTTGTGTAACCTAAAGATTATTATTACTCGGGCCAGACACGAGTCAGAAATCGCAAGTGTTAATCGTTTTTTTTTGTGTCGATATTTTGCGGGGGCAACCAATCATATTGCACTGGTCACGTAACACGTTGCGCCAGCCATGTGGCACTTAATTTATTTACATAACTTAACAAAGTTAAAACAAGATGACGGAGATCCGGGAGGAAATTTCTCTCAAACTTGGAGTCCCATCTCTCAAATTTAAGCAGCTTAATGTTTTATTTAACTTCATTCGTGGGGAAGCCTTCCAACAGGGCAGGATATTTCAACTGGCGCCCTTGTCGGAGACGAAGGACGTTTTTTACCCAGATATTGGCAAAAACGCGAAGGGATATTTAATTTTAAATTAGCTATTAGCTACAATAGCACCTGTGCTTGGACATTGAAGGTAGAAATAATATTATCAGTCCATGAATCCTACTGAAAAGTATTGATTTTTTTAAATGTTGAAAAGTATGGGTTGCTAAACCCTGCTAAAAAGAATAGTTTTTTTAGAATACAAAACAACCACATCTCAATTAATATTGTAATATTTTTGAGCAAGTTAAGTTCAGAGACAGTGTTATGTGAAGTTGATTTATTATAATTACTGGAAGCAGTTGAAATAGGCCTTTTGCAGGAAACAGTCATGTGCTGGTGTAATACTTTGTTAACGAATGAATTGAGCTCGTGATCCCCATGGGAAAGGCATTGCCATGGATGCTGGATGGCAAGCTATCTTTAAAAACGCTGTTTTAGAAAGATCGACAATCGATCTCGTACAAGTGCCTTTAAATATATGAATTAAGATTTGTTTGCATCTAGTACAGCCACGTGATTGCATTCCTGCAAAAGGTCATTCCGTTATATATAAATCGAAGGGCTGTGTGCAAAAAGGGCGTAAGTGACTCTTGGTCACATTCTGTTGAACTTCTCCCTTAGAAAACAAAGTAATTGAAGGGAATTTAGAATAGTAATCAAGAGTCACTTACGCCCTTTTTGCACACAGCCCTTCAATTATCACGAGCATCGGTAAATAAATTATCCGGTGTCCCAGGGAATTTATCCCCCCCCCGGGAATTTATCCTCCCCCCTAGGAAATATACCCTTCGGGGATTTTATCCCCCCAACAAACTGGAGAAGATATAAACTTAGATTTCAAGAAATATATCTGAAGTTAGGTAAAGTTATTACCCGGGCTGCCTGTGGAAGGCACGAGTCTAAATCTGCAGGCCGTAATTTTTTTTGTTCCGTGCAGCAAAATTTCTGCGCATGCGTTAAATTATGCAATAATTGTTGGCGCTAATAGATTTCTCTCCAGTCCAGTCGCCAGATTCTGCGGACACTTTGAGGTACGTTTCGTAGGTTTTATGCCACATTTCATTTTACTCTCGGTCATAATACATACCAACGCAAACACCGTGATCGGTAGGCCAACAGTAAAATATTTTCGACCGTGTTTTTGGCTGGTTTACCGATCTCGTATCGAGACCTGTGTACCTTACACAAGTATACTGAATAGCTGATATTTTAATATATCGAAGTATACTGAGCGATTTAGTAGCAAATACGTAATTATACTGTGGTTGAGCAGTTATGGGTTAATTACTATCCTCTACCGAAGTCTGAAGACATCTGAACTCCTGAACTGTGAGAGCAACACTGTCACTCGCCAACACGAAGCCAGAAATACATTAATTTATGATGAGCCCAGCAATATTCAACTCTCGAGGTAAACTTAAACAAGAAACCTCTCACGGCCGAGGTTTTGGTTCGAGAAATAAAAGGCTTCCAACAATTCCCTTTATAGTTCTGTAATATAATGAGCAGACTGAAGTTTTGGGAATGAGGGTAAAGCTTTTAATTAGAGATAACTAACAGGCATTTCAGTTAATAATCTTTAATCCAACAAATACCAAGATGGACTCGTAATGTCTCATCGTGCATAGCAAGAACAGCAAATAAAGTTACATAGAGGCACACAAATTTACATAGCTAGCTCCATCACAGGATGGACAGGATACAGCTTATAATATGGTACAAATATAAACATACATTTGAGACAATCATGTATTAGTACTCGGAACCTCCATGAACTCCATGAACTACATGTATTCACCTATGCCTAGATGGCCTGAGTTAAGGCCACTCAGGGCCTCTTGTTTTTGAACTTTACTAGCATGGCATGAGCATAATACAAACATCGTAATGGAGAGAATCGGCTCAATCCATCTTTCAGCTTTGTCAATTCAACGATAAGATGAGAACTATCGTCATTCGAGAATGTTCCATTTTCTGCATTGTGAAAGGTTCGAATATGTTATCAAAAGTAGGAACTAAGATCTAGCAAAACTTAAAGGTCGATCTTTCATTTTCATTTTTCCCTGTATACATGTATGTCTGATTCAGTGTCATAATTAAAGGCTATGATCAATTTCGCTACAGTGATATATAATATCATAGAATTTCGTGAGGTTCTCTTATCTCTTCATTCAGTCTAGAAAATCCTTAGCTAATGCTTTTAATTTTGACCCTCTGTTTACATCTTCCACTGTGATTTTCCCTAACCTGCCGACATGCACCTTTTCAGTTCAAAAGGCGGCAAGCGTAACATCATACATCTGGAAGTTGAGTGGCGTATTTATATAATTACACGTAAATATTTTTGTTTAGTTTTATTCTCGCGAACAGAGACAAAATATGTGAAGAAATCTCAAGCAAGCTGAAGGGTATTCAAAATGTTAACAGTAGTCAAAGAAAGTAAAAATCCTCTTTCGTCTTTTCCATTTTTGATGTATAAGGAACAAGAGGCCCTGAGTGCCATAACTCGGGCCACCTAGAAATAGGTTAATACATGGAGTTCTATAGCATATTTTTGTGTCATACATGGTTGCTCGTGATAATTTATATATAATGGAATGGATCTTTTGCAGGAATGCAATAACGTGGTTGTATTAGATGGCAAACAAATCTTAATTCATATATTTAAAGGCACTTGTACGAGATCGGTAGTGTTATCAGCAATGCTATTTTCCACCTTCTTCCAATTCTCAACCCCCAAAGGTGGTCACGGTCGCTTACTGGAGCTTCTAATTACAAAGTTTTATTGATAATTAAAACGGGGTTTCATAAGGGTAAAACTATTTCATACCCTGCTAATTTTTGACGACCAGTCCCTAATGTTTAATAAAATATTGTGTGCGTTGATTTCATGCATGTACACCTCTTGGAAAATAAAATTAACTGTAATACTAACTAGTATACACAGAGAAATGCGTGGCCCTCCTTGTAATTAAAAATGTGATTTAGATTAATATCAATTAAATAGACAAGAAAGGAAAGGCTGATTCAACGGTAGAGAGTTTTTTCTTCCAATATTTCGCGATCTTCTTCGGGGAAAGAGGCATTAAAATGTATCCAATAAACTAGAATCTTTACGAAATAATTCATGTATTATTTCGTAATATTGGAAGAAAAAACTGTACCGTTGAATCAGCCTTTCCTTTCTTGTCTATTTATATATATATATTGGTGATCAGATCCCTACACGCTAGGAGATCCGGTTGTTTATCATTTCGCCTGTGGTCCCTTCAATTAAATATGTCACTAATTAAGCTCAATATTGTCTCTTCATGACTGTAATAATAACCCCAGTAAAAATATTCTGTTATCACACTGTGATCACGGTTTTGGGTGTGATCACACATGTGATTGTTATGGACCTCGATGGTTAATAGATATATAGTCCAGGCATTTTATGGAAAAAAATCGGTCAACCTGTGACTAATTGCAAAAGAAGGTATTTCAACGTTTTTTTTACTCAGAAACATGTCCTCTACGACATATCAAAAGTCCCAGAAAGTCCCAGTAGGGGAAGTTGCTTAAAAAACGGCTTTTATTAAAACCCCAAAATAGCGCAACATGAAAACGAGGCTGGATGAAGAACGCATATAAAGGGCAGATCTATCAAACAGGATGTAAAACTTTACCATTCCTTAAATGACATTATGTGTATTGTCAAAAGCATTATTTTCATGGATATTTCGCATTTTTGTGAGATAATCCCATATATATAAAAGTAGAACAAATGGTGGCCCTGATTAAGTGGAAGGCCGGCTAAGCTTTTCTGAAGGTTTATTTACCCAGAACACCTGCTATATTTTTGTTATCCGTTCTAATAGTGTTTGGAATTTTACAGGGTATGATAACTTGATCTTGATATCTAAAAAATATATTTGACTTCCCAGACCAGCTGGTCGTCCCGGCTGGTCGTACACTTGTATCCGGAAGTGTTTATTTTTATTTCACAAAGATATGCTTGCCGCATGTGATTTTATTATGTTTTGGTGACTGATATGATTTAAATGCTTTATGTCAGGGTTAGAAAATCAAAACAATTGTAAACAGCTTGGCGGACTCATTCAATATTTTCTTGGCTCTCTACGAAAGCCGCTCACCACCTCAATTTTATACCCCAAATTTAAGGGTTATACAATGTTTGGGAGCAAAGTTACAGGTCGCCAAAGTCGCGATTTTTTTTACAGACGTTTGTATGGCGGACGTGCAACGTTGCCCGTTGGTCATACAAATGTCTGTAAAAAATTCCGAATTCGCGCTATTATATCTTCGCTCCTGGGGATTTGTCTAGTTTTGAGATGTTTTTACAGCAGTATACCGTAAACGAAATCGACTACTTGAAAAACCGTGATATGGGCGAATTACTCGCATCAGTCAGACAGAAACACACTGGCACCTTTGTTGTTCACGACTCTGATGTATTCATTTAATTTCGTCGCGTTTCACTGTCGGATGGTTGTACAAGCAACATAATTGAATTGAGAGGCCTTGGAGAGTTTTATGCCTTGGTAAGTCCAAGTACTTCCAAATTATGTACAGTAAATGCTCACAGTAGATTCGTACATCTTCTTTATTTAGCTTTATACATTGTAGTTAGGCAGTATAAATCCTGGGTGAAGATTTGCGGGATTGAACTAGTTGACCCGCTTTGATTAGATACTTTATTATGCACAGAATTCAAAAAAGCTAACACTTATTTACATTGAAGCTGTGCGTCTAAGATATAATACAAATACAAACATAACAATAAATACAGAAAAGCAATCATATCTAAGATAAAAAACTAATCTAACTACTAATAAGTAACTATATATAATAATAATAATAATAATAATAATGTTAAACTACTGATAAAATAATAACAATAAACTATAATGATAAACTATAATGATCTGGCAGACGAGTCCAACCAGTAATTGGCGCTGAAAGTTCTGATAGAATGAGAGCTCTTAATGGTTGAACTGAGACTGTTATAAAACTTAGCTGCTGAATAGGCAAAGGATCTATAACCAGATTTAGAGGATATTTTAACCATATGGAGATTAGACCTATTGCGAGTATTGTAATTATGGACATCAGAATTACGAGAAAACAAATTCCTAAGATAAGGTGGACAAAGTCCATTCAAACATTTAAAGACAGTAAGACATTTATGAAAGTGCCATCGATCAAGTAAGGAGACCCAACCAAGCTCTCTGAATAACTGCTCTGTGCGTTCTTCTCGGATTTTCCTCCGGAGTATGATGCGCGCTCCTCTCTTCTGTAACCTCAGGAGTCTATCAAGGTTAATTTTATCCTCATTAGACCAGATTACATCACAGTATTCATACAGCGGCTGAATGAGAGTTCCATGCAGAAGCTTACAAGTGTCGACATTAAGATATTTCCGGATCCTCCCAAGGAGGTTAAGTCTACGAGATACTTTAGAAGCAATGACATCAATATGGTCATGCCAGTTCATTGTAGCATCGAAAGACAAACCTAGATACTTAACAGTCTCTGGTAGTTCTAATAGTGTTCCTGATAATGACAAAGAAGGCTTCTGTGATCTTGCTAAACGTTGATTAGAACCAAATAACATAACTTTAGATTTAGTACAATTTACAATTAATTCGTTATCAGTAAACCATCTACTAAGAGCACTAAGTTCATCCTGAAGTACAGATTGTATAATCTGAACATCCTTATCGGCAAAAAAGAGAGCAGTATCATCGGCATATATTACTACCTTACAATGGTGAACATTATGTGGTAGATCATTATTGAAAATGATAAATAGTAATGGCCCCAAGACCGAGCCTTGAGGTACTCCTAGTGTTATTTCTATAGTATCAGATAGAGTTCCATTAATAATGACAGACTGAGTTCTATTAGAGAGATAGTTATCGAACCAGTCCAAGGCGTGTCCTTTAACACCAATGTTGGCAAGTTTAACCTTAAGAGTGGAATGGTTAATCATGTCAAAGGCCTAGCTAAGGTCTAAGAATACTGTTCCAATGAGGTTTCCGTTATCGATGTTCTTCAGAATATAGTCTGAGACGTCTAGGAGGGCAGTACAGGTGGAATGGCCAGGCCTAAAGCCAGATTGGTATGGTGATAACAGCTTGTTGGTAGACAGATGGTCATAGAGCTGCTTATGAATGGCACGTTCAAAGATCTTCATAACGACTGGGAGAACTGAAATCGGTCTAAAGTTATTAGGATCTGAAAGTGACCCGGACTTATGGAGAGGAGTAATAGTAGCTGATTTCCATGACTTGGGTATTTCACTGTGCTGTAATGATAAGTTGTAGATGTGGGTAAGTGGGGCAGCTAGAACACTGGCACCGGCTTTAAGTATGCGTGAGTGAATATCCTTCAACCCAGAAGATTTATTGGCACGCAATGATGATAGTTCTTTGCGCACAAAATCAACTGGTATGTTTTTGAACGCAAAATCTGGAACCTCTCGAGATGTAGAACAGTTTCTGCGCCCGCTTACATTCGGTATCGAGACAGTGCTATTGAGGCGTGCACCAACTGATGTAAAGAACTTATTAAAGCAGTTAGCTACTCCAGAGTTGTCCGAATAGATCTTGTTGTCAAGCGTAACCTCTTGCACAGAGACCTTGTTCTTCTTAGGTATAAGCTTTCTGATAGCAGACCATAATTTGGAAGCATCATTGGCATGTTCCGTGAGCAAGTCATTATAATAATCACGCTTGGCTAGTTCAATTTGACGAGTGACCGTGTTTCTCAGGTCTTTGTAGCTGACCCAGTCATGATCCAATTTAGACTTGACAGCTTTGCGCTTCATGTTATCTCGTTGTTTCATTGATAATCTGATCTTGTCTGACATCCAGCGGGCTGAGTACCTCGTACACGAAGCGTCCGTAGAGGAGCATGTCTATTACAAACATCCTTCAGAAACACTTCCATACCAAACCAAGCATCTTCAGGGCTGTCAAATAGATAGACAGTATCCCATGGTTGGCTCTGAAGATCAGCAACAAAAGCAGATGGATCAAAACCTTTGAAGCTGTGAACCTTGATCACCTTAGGTTTAGCCCTAATGGTCACTCATTGATAACTCAATAACTCCAGAGTCAGCAACCCGATGACTAGAGTTAGTAAAAATCATATCAATAAGTGTAGTAGAGTGAGGAGTAACACGGGTAGGATCTGTAATTAACTGTTTGAGGCCAATATCATTCATCGACTTTACAAATTCTTTTCCCTTGGATGAGGTTGCATTCCAGTTGAAATCACCCAACAGGAAAAGTTCAGAGCCCTCAAATGATAATTGGTCCAGGTAGTTCATGAAGGTCGAATTGAAATCAGTATCATCCGGCGGACGATAGACGCTACCGATTAGAAGAGGACGAGCGTGTGGACATTTTACACTGCACATAACCAACTCCAGATCTGTGAATTCAGTTGGCAAGGCCAAGCGATCATAAGAGAAACGCTCGCGTAAATAAATGGCTGTACCACCGCCATTTCTGCAACGATCTCGCCGTTCTAATCGAAAGTTTTCGATACCAACTTCCTCGTCTATGATGGAAGAGTCCAGCCAGGTTTCCGATAAAGTTATTACGTCGAGTTTGTTCGCATAAACAAACTGACGCAGTTCTTCAATATTCTTTATCAGACTTCTTATATTCAAATGAGCCATTGTTAAGCCTCTTGCACGCTTGAGTTGAGCTGTACCAGTCGAGGCAGAAAATTCAAATTTAATGTCGGAGGGATTCATATCGTCTGAGTTTGAAGAAATGTTCTCTCCAAAATAAGAATCATTGACAGGTGGTAGGAAGCACTTTATGCAGAACCATTCAGAGTTTGTAGAATAACTAGTAGATTGACGTAACTCAGCTCCCGTCAGTGATACGCATTAAGATGAAAATTATGCATGCAGCCACAGCAGCAAACATGTCGCTGGTTTCTTCTAATAGTAGAATTGCAGCCGCCACACTGAAGTCCTCTGATATTCGGACCAGGATTCAAGTTCACGTCATTAGATAGAAGCAGAATAGTACTCAGTAGATATCTATTCAAGGAGACGCTTCCAGAACTCGGAGAGGAAGAAATTCCGCTTCGCTTGACTCTCGTGTTCGTCGCTTGAATATTAACGCGGGTGAACTTAGCCAAAATATCTTGACCGAACATTAACTTCGGACGACAAAATGACCCATAGGAGTTAAGCTCAAGTTCCACATCGTTTGTAGGATGAAATATGGAGCGTGGAAGAACATTTAGGAGTCGCAATAAGTAAAATAGTTTCAGAGCTAACAAGAACGCTTACACTGCCAAGCCAAGATAGAACACTTCAAGACTTGAAACATTTGGGAAAGAACCACAATTATGCATTTATGAAACACAGAAACTTTTCGACACTATACTAAAACTGAACGTCTGTGAATTTTCGTGCGTTGTTTGAGAAGTTGACAGAAAAGAAGGTCCTCAAGAACATTCGAGAATGCGTCAACAACAGGCAGTATCTCCTCATAGCAAGAAGCCGCACTGCCGTGCTATTGCTGCAGTACATGGAAATGGTGATATACTGCGCTCCTTCAACAGAGCCGAGCGTACAGCCAACTGGGAGTTCCACCTTGAAGCGCTGTCGAGAATGCTGCCATATCTCGCTGCGTCAGGCTACATTACCTGTACGTAAAGTGCACTCGGTTATACCTGCAGTCAATAACTGATCTTCAGAGAGATCATCAGCATGTCTACCGCAACTTCATTTGTGGCCTTCACGTGGCGAGGACAAGTGATAGCTTTTGGGCGGGCTTGTCGACAGATTTCATAATTGAGCAGGTGCTGATGAGGAGCCTGAAGACCAGTGGGGTTTGACCTAAGGAAGGGGCTTGACGAAGCAACAACGACTCATCTGGCTGTTATCCGTGCCCGCCATGCAAGAACTGACAGGCGAGGAATTTATCTCAGGTGAGCAAAACAAGGACATGACAAAAGCAAGGCAGGCGCGCGATATGAAGGATACGCTCACCACCTGACAGTGCTGTGAATGTGGATGTGGCTTGAGCCATTGGGGAGAATATATTATCGTTGCTGAATGGACATTCTGCTGCTGAGTACACATTCAAGCGCAGTACACAGGCTGTCACCCTTGCTTCGAAGTCCTCTGTCATGCAAGATTGACAATGACAACGTTCAAGTAAACGAACTGATGTTTCAGCAACTTATCATCGCTTGCAAAACAACTCATACCTTGAAGCGTTATTCCGCTACGAGCTGTTCAGCTGCCCAACTGCTCTTATCTGTCTAGGAAATATTGGAGGAATGTTGGAGATGCAGATACCGATTTCCTAGGGCTCTTGTGCTATTATACCCGCGAAGATGGCTGTGATCTCTACTTCAAACCGGAGCCAAAGGCAAACACAAAGGGCGCGCGCATCTAGAACATGAAGAAAGTGAAAGAACAGGTGGGTGAGGATGTTTGCAGAAACATCCCATTTCTTCACGCCATAACCGGATGGGACACCACCTCCCGCCTGTACGGAATAGGTAAGGCGACGGCCCTGAAGAAATTCCTCAATACCCCGTACTTCAAAGACCAAGCCAGGGTGTTCATCTCTCATTCCGCTGTGGGTGATGTTATTACTGCTGGTGAGAATGCACTGAGTCCCTGTTCAATGGAAAGCCAGCAGAAAGGCTCGATACTCTTAGATATCAACGATACTATGAGAATTTGCAGGTAAGAGTCCAGAATCTGCCTCCAACCTCAGCAGCGGCCCGGTATCACAGCCTATGAGTGTACCTTCAAGTCAAGCAATGGGAAGGATACAGACATGTCGTTAGAGGGCTGGGGATAGAAAGTTAGTGGTACTACCAAGTAACGACCGATTTACCTCCTGCACCAGACTCCCTTCTTCATTTGATTACGTGCAACTGTTTATCGGACTGTAGCAGTTTGCGATGCACCTGCCGCAAGAACATACTTGAGTGCTCCCCTGCGTACGGTAAATGCAAAGGCTTCGCATGTACAAATTCTGCGAACCAGCCCATTGAATATAACAGTGACGAGTCTGATGAGTAATGTATATAGATATTGTAGCATGGAATAGGATCTGAATGTGGTTAACTGACTACTGACAAACGGCCTTAAAAGTAACTGACAACTGACAAATGACGATTTTTTTACTGACAACTGACAACCGAAAAATAACTGACAACTGACAAATTTGGTTTTTGTGGGTCAAACATTGTAAATTTTCTTAGTTTTGAGCAAAATGATTCGACTTCTGGCACAACATAGCGCAATAAAAGCAACTTCCGGTTTAGAGCCTCGTTTTCATGTTGCAGCAGAGAGCGAGTTAGCAGTGGACCCGATTTCGAGGTGTTCCCGTGCTTGGATCGTTTGGGACTTTTAGTATGTTAATTTAGAGGCTATTTTTAACTGGTTGGTGATGAAAAAACTTCTTTTGCAATTAGTCTCAGGTCCAACCATAAAATGCCTGGACTAATAGTGGATTGGCAAAGATTAAACTTAGAACTCGACTTTATTCACCATCCGGCTCGTGGCCATTTTACCAATAATCCACAGGCGTTCCTCCGCCTGATCGCGTGGGGGACTGGGTCCTAAAACATACGGTGCGTACACTACATCCCTCCCCCTTTTGATAATTAACTGTAGCATTAAAGTCAATAATAATGTGATAACAATAAAACATAACGAGTTAACCTATAAGTAGGTTAGCGTTCAAAAGTGTCTCAAACAGTTCAAGTTATCTGTCATGACCTTGATAATTAAGTGTAGTCCTTTAGGTAACTTGGTTTCACTCTCTGTCTCTCTGATCTTCTGATTGGAGTGTCTGCCTTGGGATCACTTGAGTTCTGCTCTGTACACTTTTCCATGCTCTGCTGGATTGGTTCCTTTGATGCGTCCAGCGGTTTCGTCTCTGCTTCCTCCTTGCTCTCTGCACTGCTGTTCTGCAACAATTTCTTGACATGTGAGGTGTTTCGAGAGTATTGAGCTCCTTCTTGTGACTGTACGACCAGGCTGTTTCCGTGTTTGCTCACTATCGTATATGGAGTTGGGTCGAACGTAGTCGATAGTTTAGTCTGCCTCTCTTGTTGCACAAGTACTTGGTCACCTGGAAGTACCTCTGAGTAGTGCGCATTCCTCTTGGCGTCAGCACATGCCTTGCCCTTACTCTTCTGTTCACTATCCTTGTCACGCACTTCATACTCCACGTGTACATCACTCAGTTCTGGAAGTCGTGTGCGTATCTTTCTCCCGAAGAGTAATTCAGCTGGCCTCACACCAGTCGTTGGGTGGGGTAGGCTTCGATATGCGACTAGGTATGTGTTCAGTTCTTTCTTCCAGTCCTTCTTCTCAGCATGTGCGATTTGAATTCTCTTTAGTAACGAACGGTTTTGGCGTTCCACCTCTCCGTTTGCTTGAGGCCATTTAGCAGTGACTCTGTGGTGTCTGATGCCTTGATGTTCCATGTATGCTGCGAACTCTGTCGCAATGAATTGTGGCCCATTGTCTGATGTCAGACTTTCAGGCAAACCGTGTCGCGAGAACATTTCTTCGAGACTCGAGATAACCTTTGAAGCAACCGTAGACTTCATGATGTCTATCTCGTAATAACGACTATAATAGTCAACAACGACCAGAATGGACTCACCCGTCGGGAGGGGTCCTAACAAATCGACAGCTAAATCTCTCCATAGTCCGGTCGGTAGTGTTGTTGTCCTGATAGGCTCCGGAGGCTCGGGACGACTGACCAGTTGGCATCTGTAGCAAGTTTTGCAGTGTTTCTCTGCATCTCTTTCCATTCCTGGCCACCACACTTTGCTGCGCAGCTTCTGCTTAGTTCCAACTATGCCCAGGTGGCACTCATGGGCAAGGGATAGTATCCTGGGTCTTAAATTCTTCGGGATGACAATCCGTGTCCCCCTGAGCATCAACTGTCCAATGGTACATAATTCACCACTGCATGGAAGGTACTGTTTGTAGACTAGTTGATCCCATGGTTTTCCCTCAATGCACTTCCTAACTTCCGCAAGTTTCTCGTCATCAGCGCATGTTTCCTCGACCTCGCGTGTCGTCATAGCATTAGGTGTTGCTGATACCGCCACAAATCGTACATATTCTTCTGCTTCTGGTGCATGTTTGCTCCTGGCGTCGTTGTCACTTACTAGTCTAGATAGGGAATCAGCAATGTTCTTCGGTCCTGGTGCGTACTTAACTTTGAATTTGTACGGCTGCATCCGCAGGACCCATCTCTCGATGTGTGCACATGGCTTGGATCTTGGTCCGTAGATAACCTCTAGGGGTTTGTGATCAGTAACAAGTTCAAATGGAACTCCATAAACGTAAGGGTGGAACTTCTCGCAGGCCCATATGAGCCCTAGAGCTTCCTTCTCTGTCTGTGAATACCTTCTCTCCGTTTCTGTAAGGCTGCGGCTTGCGTAACTGATGATTCTCGGTCCATCTTTGTGTGTCTGCGTCAGGACAGTCCCTAGTCCGACGGGACTTGCGTCAGCAATTACCTGTGCTGGGGCATCTTTGTCGAAATATCCTAGGGTCTCAGCGCTAGATAGACGCTTCTTCAACTCCTTGAATGCCTCTTTCTGCTCAATGCCAAACACAAATGGTGTCCCTTTCTTTGTTAGATGTCTCAAGGGTTCAGAGACAGTTGCCAAGTCAGGTATAAATCGTCCGCAGTAGTTGACTAGCCCAAGAAAACTACGCGTTTCTGATGCTGTCTGCGGCTCCCTCGCTTCGGTTACAGCTTTCATTTTCTCTGCTGTGCAGCTTATTCCATTTCCAGATAACACCATCCCGAAGAATGTCAGCATGTCCATGTTGAACTGACACTTTGCAGCGTTGAGGGTTAGTCCACGCTCCCCCAGTCTCTTGACCACCTTCTCTAATCGTGAGTCATGCTCTTCCTGGTCCTTTCCGTGCACTATGATGTCGTCCGAGATGTTCTCTTGTCCATCTATACCCGCAAGCACTCTCTGGATCTCGTGCTGGTATTGTTCCGAGGCCGAGTTAACCCCGAACAACAGTCTCTTGTACCTGAATAGCCCACAGTGTGTCACAAATGTTGTGATCTCTCTCAATTCAGGCGTGAATTCCAGTTGGTGGTATCCCCACTTTAAATCAAGTTTAGTAATCACTTTACTGCCATTCATACCCTGTGTAATCTCATCCACCGTAGGGATAGGATGTCTCTCTCTCAGTATTGCCTCGTTGGCCCTGCGTATATCAATACAAAGGCGTATGTCCCCCTGTGACTTCGGTACAACGACCACAGGGTTGACCCATGGAGATGGTCCATCTACTGGTTCTACAATGTCCAGGTCCACAAGCTTTTTAACCTTTTCTTCCACCTTGGATCTCATGCTGAATGGGGTTCTCCGGATCGGTTGTGCTACTGGCTTTACGTCTGGGTCGATGTGAAGATGCACTGCTCGATCTTTCAACTTTCCGACGCTTTTGAACACTTCTGGATATTTCTCCTGTAGAGTATTTCCGATATTCTTCGAGCCTTTGCTTACTGCAGCGACGTCAGCACCCATCTTCAGAACTCCCGAGACTCGTGGCAGTGTCCTTTCCTAGAAGAGATTATCCCTTTCCGGTAATCACGCAGAATTGACACTGTTGCATCCAACAGAAATTTCACAGTGAAATGTTCCAATTACCTCCAAGGGTACTTGCGACGCATATGTGTAGAGCTTTCTGTCTGAGCGAACTGACTTACATTTCACTCTGTTCTTTTTTAGCCACTCCCATGTTTGCTTATCTACAATGTTGACACTTGCTCCAGAATCTATGATCATGTTCAGTCTACATCCTCCAACGGTAGCTTCGATTTTCTCTTGTCTTTTGTTGCCTACTGTAAATGCATAGATGACCTCTTCTTCTTCAGAGTTAACGACGTGGGCAGTGTTTCTACCGGGATTCCTGTGGCGATTGACGCGGGAACGGCTGCCGGGCTGTTCTCGACCCCTCTCGCCTTGATTTGTCTTGCATTGGGCTTGAAAATGGTCTTTCAATCCGCATTCACGGCACGTTTTGCCTTTTGCTGGACAGCCTGGGTCCCTGCCAAAATGTCCAGATTTACCGCATCTGTAACAAGTCTTCTCGTGGTTGTTTCTCATCGCACCGGTCTGTTTTCTCACGCGAGAACCACTCTTTGTTTCTCCAATGCGGTTTACATTCACCCTCTCCTTTTCCATCCAAACTCATTGCCGCCAGTTGTGAGTCAATTTTTTCACAGTCAGTCTGGGCTATTTCGAGCGTCCTAGCTAAGGTTAGCCCTTGACCTTCCTCGAGGAGTTTTCTCTTTATGTAGGTACTCGTACATTTGCACAGGATTTCGTCACGTATTTGATTGTCTGTGTCCTCCCCGTAGGCGCAGTCTTTCGCAACACGTCTGAGTCTAGTTGCAAACTGTTGAACTGTCTCCCCAGGTGCTTGTGTCAACTCTCTGAAGGAGTGTCTTGCATAGGTTGTATCGACTTTCGGGACGAAATATGCATTGAGAGCGTCTATGGCCTTCTTGTAGTCTTTAGCGTCTCCCGTATCCGGTAGGGTCGCAAATATGTCTTGGACATCAGTACCCGCCAGATGAAGCAGTAAGGCACGTCTCCTTTGCTTGTTGTTTGCATTTTCTTCGTTTATTATCAAGCCTTTGCCGTCAGCAAATAGTTCGAAAGCCGTGAGCCAGCGTTTCCATCGTAGCCCGAGCGTGTTGTGGTCCGTGAAACAATCGAAAGTCTTGATATGATTTCTCTCGTTATCATCCACGTTCGCCGTGAATTGTCTTGCAATTCGGTTTCTTTAGTCTTTCTTTTTCCTCGTCGCCAATGTTATGGACCTCGATGGTTAATAGATATAGAGGATTGGCACAGATTAAACTTAGAACTCAACTTTATTCACCATCCGGCTCGTGGCCATTTTACCAATAATCCACAGGCGTTCCTCCGCCTGATCGCGTGGGGGACTGGGTCCTACAACATACGGTGCGTATACACTACAGTGATCACACCTAAAATTGTGATCACGTCTGAGTCATGGTGTGATCTGCAATCAAAGTGTGATCACAGGTGTGATCACACTGAGTAATATGTGATCAAAAAAATAACATGTGATCACAATAACATGTGATCACAATAAACTGTAATCATGCACATTAATGCAATATCATGAGTACATACATTTAATAATTAATTTTCTATTCTTATAATAGTTAATTGTTTTAATGTGTCTAGCTACATTTCTATTGTTAATTCCCTCTAGATTTTATCACCATTTAGCTATTTTACAAGAGCCCTTTGGTGAGCCTGACTACAGCTCTTGGGAAATTGCATTGAATAAATCTGTTCAAATAAAGAAAAGTCGAATGTACATGTAGAGACCAAGAAAGCTAGGCTGCATGCAGTTAAAACAATGTACTCATATCAAGTAAAATCACATGTAAAAAATTAAGTAGCTTGCCTGATCCCATGAAACAGCTATAAGTTATGTTCAACACTATTTGGAAAGTAGGATATAATAACCAGAATAGAATTCAGAACAATCATCGAGTTCACACATCCATTGGCTGACGAATTATTAGCACATTAAATGTTTGACAACTAATCCATTTCATTACGCATTAATACTTTAGGAATACATTTCTAAAGTGTCCATTTTATCTAGAAGAATTAACTAATAAGCTTATAATTACATGTAAGCTTACGATATTTACGTACAAATGTTTTTAAAACAGTTGACTTCTGAAAGCTGGATTCTGGTTGTAGTTTTAAATACGCAACCCACCCAGCCTCAGGTTTTTCTTGCTTTCCCAGACAGAGGAGTAAGTAAACCAGTTCATTAGCGTCTTAGATTCCTCAGAGACATAGCCATCTGGACCATTTTCCAATCCTTAATCCCATTAATATTAGACGAAGACACATGAGAGGACGCAAGTGGGTGTGTACTGTAAGTACGTCGGCTAATTTCTTTGTACCTTATCCTGGATTCCATTCATACTTCCCATTACCCACGCTGTGTTTCAAGTTTCGGGGTGTCTAAATCCCCAATAATCCAATTAGACGATTCTATACACTTTTACGTCAAAGGATAAACCAGATCAAATTGCTGAAACAGGCCATGACCGTCAGTAGATGACAAACAAAACCGGAATACATTTTTCCTCATGGTTTTCCAAATGCTTAGAATTAGATTTTGACTACAAAATGACCAATAATGGTGAGTACATCGGTAGATAGTCATCGATTTAGTTGGAAGCCGGTTGAGATAGAATTGAAAGATACTGGACCGGCACTGGGCTGTATTTTTTCTTCATGTATCCAGTCCTATTCACCAGGATAACCCGGCTTGGCCGACTATAGTCTGCAATTTTATTGTATTTCTCACACAATGAAGGAATTGTTATTTTTTCATTTAGTTTTCTATCACTGAGTGTGTTATAGATATAAATAGAATAGTTGAAGGGGTAAATACTTTGTTTTTCGTTAGATTAGAGTACTTCATGATCAGCCGGAAGGAAATCAATATCAAGTCATTATTTTAAAATTGTTTTTATTGTAACATTTATGAGACAATTTTCTTTTATTCCATTATTTACTGTTCATGATTTCTACGGTTTATCTCTAGCAGTAGCACACTCCGACGAAACATCTGGGTGCAACTGGTCTGACCTAAAGTTACTCCGTACGAAATTTAAAATGTTTACATACAAAAAATACAGTTTATCGATCGCTAGCAGCAGCACGCTCCGACGAAACATCTTGGTGCCACTGGTCTGACCTAAAGTTACAAAAAGTACAGTTTAATGCTAGCAGCAGCACGCTCCGACGAAACATCTGGGTGCCACTGGTCTGACCTAAAGTTACAAAAAGTACAGTTTATCGCTAGCAGCAGCACGCTCCGACGAAACATCTGGGTGCCACTGGTCTGACCTAAAGTTACAAAAAGTACAGTTTATCGCTAGCAGCAGCACGCTCCGACGAAACATCTGGGTGCCACTGGTCTGACCTAAAGTTACAAAAAGTACAGTTTATCGCCAGCAGCACGCTCCGACGAAACATCTGGGTGCCACTGGTCTGACCTAAAGTTACAAAAAATACAGTTTATCGCTAGCAGCAGCACGCTCCGACGAAACATCTGGGTGCCACTGGACTGACCTAAAGTTACTCCGTACGCATTTAAAATGTTTACATAAAAAAAATACAGTTTATCGCTAGCAGCAGCATGCTCCGACGAAACATCTGGGTGCCACTGGTCTGACCTAAAGTTACAAAAAGTACAGTTTATCGCTAGCAGCAGCACGCTCCGACGAAACATCTGGGTGCCATTGGTCTGACCTAAAGTTACAAAAAGTACAGTTTATCGCTAGCAGCAGCACGCTCCGACGAAACATCTGGGTGCCACTGGTCTGACCTAAAGTTACAAAAAGTACAGTTTATCGCTAGCAGCAGCACGCTCCGACGAAACATCTGGGTGCCACTGGACTGACCTAAAATTACTCCGTACGCATTTAAAATGTTTACATACAAAAAATACAGTTTATCGCTAGCAGCAGCACGCTCCGACGAAACATCTGGGTGCCACTGGTCTGACCTAAAGTTACAAAAAGTACAGTTTATCGCTAGCAGCAGCACGCCCCGACGAAACATCTGGGTGCCACTGGTCTGACCTAAAGTTACAAAAAGTACAGTTTATCGCTAGCAGCAGCACGCTCCGACGAAACATCTGGGTGCCACTGGTCTGACCTAAAGTTACAAAAAGTACAGTTTATCGCTAGCAGCAGCACGCTCCGATATGGCCGCCATGAATCGATCCCATGATGCACTGCTTTTTTATAATACTGCTGACCTGAATCGTGCGGGCGGTTTCAGAAACCTCTTGGCGCAATCGTTCAAAAAAGCCGTTAGATGTGTGATCTCTTGTAATATCTGTATAATAGGCCTTCCAAACTTGGCAAAAGAATCTTCAAAACACCTGGAAGTTTAGAAAACTACAAAGGTAAGATATGATAGTAAAATTTTATGGTTTGAAACAAGGAAAAAGGGAATTTCACGCTAATTTAGGTTAAAATTATCATGCACAGTCGTACTACGAGAGTTGAGACTGACTCTTTTTAGAAAAAGAACTCGTATCATGCATTAACCCCATCACTTTTAATGAGCAAATCCGGAATTTTAACAAGTTTTATGTATATAGAATACAATTTAGCGAAGTGATCGATCACAGGAGATAAGGGTTTTTCGGAGTTCTTAAAACTTAAACTTAAAGAATCCTAGTCATCCAAAATGCATTGCGCTCTCATGTTATTGTTTACATACGGGACCTGGACCTTTCAACCGACTCGACTCGATGGAACATTTCATAACGGCCTTTTTCGTGAATAATCCTATATACAGATACAATAAAAAAGTTGTCCTTTCGATAGTCAGATAATACAAATCCATAATATACGAAACCATAAAGGGCCGTTAATTAACGGCCCCTCGATAGTCGGTATGATATACGAAACGATAAAGGGCCGTTAATTAACGGCCCCTCGACAGTCGGTATGATATACGAAACGAGAAAGGGCCGTTAATTAACGGCCCCTCGACAGTCGGTATAATAGTGCCATCCATGCATAAAGGGCCGTTAATTAACGGCCCCTCGACAGTCGGTATGATATACGAAACGATGAAGGGCCTTGACACTCCTATGATAAGGCCACCGATAAAGACCCTCGACAGTCTGTAACATAGTGTATGAATCAATACATAGCCGGCCAGTGCAGTAAATCAATAACTAGTGCAATCGAGCGGGACACACACACAAACCACAAGAGAATAATCATCATAATTCATTGCACATACATTTATTGTGCTACTGCGTACATGGCATACAGATATATACAATAACTGAAGATAAAATGCCAGTCGTGCACCTCAGAATGATGATTTCACACTTGATACATCTGAATGATCGAAAGATTAGAAGTAGTGTGGATTTCGTATGAGTGGGACTGAATCCGGCAAGTCCGTATCATTACGTTACCATAACTATATAATGTGATGGGAATAGAAAGGCTAAAATATTCGGGCAGCCATTTCAGTGCCACATGCCGTACGGTACCCATACCCTTCTAAACCCAGGCCTAAACATGCTGTGAGTTGGTGCCGTAACTTGGTGTCACACATTCGAAATCCACTCTATGGTCAAAAAGCTATTAATGATGGTTCCTCACATCGGCTCATTGTCGGTTTCTAGTTCGCTCAAACAAGTACATGGACATCAGGACTATTCACTGTTGGAATCCAGTCATCCCACTCTTCTATCTCACCACGTTTGTCAAACCGAACCAGATAGCCGTCCCTTCTGTTGTAAGATTTGATTGTACCTGTGAACCATCCAAGGTAATCCATCTGGTCATCTTTACTTTCCTCTTGGTACTCAACTTCAACCTTTATGCCAATAAGCGCTGCTCCTCTCTTTCGTTGTGTCCTTGGATGGATGTTTCTCTTTTTATCTGGCGGACCATGATCTCCTTCATCGCTTCTAGCTAAACTGGACCTTCGCCTCTTCCTTCTTGAGTTTTTATCCGACGGAATTCCCTGTGAATAACTTATACTTATGTTCTTTTTCACTGCAATCGTTCTTGTTTCGTGGAGGCGATATGGTCTTCAAGGTATATATTTTCTAAAAGAACATTTAGATTGCTATACTCCCTTCCTTCAAAGACTGCCTGTTGATAGATTCTACTGGATTGTTAGTGGCAGGTGATTCGTCCCAGTCATCGACATCTCTTTGAGTAAAAGCCTTAGTAAACATTATAAGGTGCCTTTCTCTTGTCCACCATTTAGCCCAGTGTTTCAGCTTTCTCCAATGATCTCAGTGTAGACATTTCCCTACTCAGAGCTACCTGTTGTTCCGATAAAAAACAGGCAGCCTCACTTATTTTTGATTGACCGCATAGAACATTGAACATCTTTAAAACGTCCTCTTTTTTATCTGCCTGTTCAATCTTCCTTCCCAAGGCCTTGAAGACTTCCTCTTCTTCCTTGTTTCGAGTCACAAGTTTTGACACTCTATTTAACGAACGGATCCAGTGAACCGAACAGCCACGAACGACCTTTTCTGTTAACTCTGTTCCAAGCACCGATCTCAATCCATTGTACTCAGCATCACTGAAATCAACCATTATCTGTTTCAATCGATTTCCGTTCGCAAATCTAGGATATTGTGAGCGGGAAACATGATCAAAAATGTGCTTTAGTGCAGTGGCGAACGCTGCACCATCTTGTCGGTCCATCAGAACTCTACCATGCAACTGCATTGTATGCAATCGTTATTTCATTTAAGGAAACAAGATTTAACAAATACGGAAAGTCTTCGTTTCCAGTGTACGTTACATCTAAAAAATATATATTCGGTTTCACTCAATAACTTTTCCTTGTAGGGAGCAAGGAAAATAGCAAATTTTCTGTTGGGCATGAAAATAAATTAATTCCCGTACATTTGGTATGTACCGACAAGTTTGTTCACCTCAGTTGTTATAGCGGCATCTGCGATATCTTGATTACCTTCAACTTTTTTCTAATTTTTTCAAATTCCATAACTTGTAGCATCGGTCTCACACTTATAGCACTGGCACTGGCCTGAGACAGGGCAATGGCTCTTTCCTTCCGAACGCGGTTAGCATTACATGCTGCTGGAGATACCTCGCCTGGTTAACCAATCCCCATACCTTTCTGAAGATCCTTTGTTGTTAATGAACAGTCCTTCCGTACTGCGTCGTGAATTTGTTGTTTCACGCATTGTGATATTGTATGACGTGCCAGCTTTTGGTGGTTATGATGATGGCCCGGAATTATCCCTACCCAACGCCTCCCATCATCCTCTGCGGGCCAAATGTATATCATGTTGACAGGGCATGGACCGGTTGCTGTATAAGTGGAGTGCTTGTCCCATGCTCAGAGCATTTGTTTAATCGTTGCCGATTCGTCACCACGTACGAGCAACCCTCTGATCTGCAGGCTTTAACGCCTTCGCAAGGGGCTCTACGAATGTGGACTTTTGTTTTCTTACAACTGCTACCTACCCAGCTCTTGGACCTGCTCATGCGTATGCCTTCTTGTCATCTGACAATCGTCCCACATGAAATGCTGCCGCTTGGATGATCCCAGTCCCTCAACTGTTTTTATGTCTTGGCAGTAACCAAGCTTCGTACTTGAATCGCCGAAGCCAGGGAACTCGTACTGTTCTCTTTTAGTTATGGAAAACCAACAATCTTCATCTTTTAAAATGGATTTTAGCTTTGGCAGGAGCTGTTTTCCTCGACCTGAATTTCTAGGTTTTTTGGAGATTCTTTGGTGATCGTACCGCAATTAAATACATCTTGTTTGGGTGAGATAACTGACAGCGTTGATGGATTTTTAAGATAATCGTTTCCTTTATCTCAAATCTTGTAATTTCGTGAAGTTTTAGAAAAAATTGGAAACTTTGTGATTTTAAATTCAATCTCCACAAGATGCAAACAAATTAATTGCCTTAAAAAGCGGGTCCACCAGAGCCTGTTTAATTTCTCATCCTTTACGTACGCTCCTTTTCCGAATGACTTCGATTTGCCTATAACTGCCTGTATAAGGTCTTCGGCCAGCCAATCCCGCTTTGAACCCAGCACCCGTGCTGTGACTTTATCTTCGGTAATATTGATATGCTGCTGAAGTTCTTGCAATGCCGTTAACAGAACAACTGCATGTTCTTGAATGTTAATTCTTTCTTCGTTATATAGGTCACAACTTGAACAGCACTCGCTTCTTTTTGAATGTAATAAATCAACGTCAACAGTTTCGTAGTTTTCCAGTAACATTTGTCTTAAGCAGCGTTCTGTTTGTAGTCCGTGGACCCATATCCATGATTGTACGTAATTATATATTTTCTTTTTTTTCTCCTCTTGGTTGAAATTTTGGGTCTAGTATGCTAACCGCTGGTCGTCCTTTTGCTCGTTAATCAACAGGAAGCCGTCTGAGACCTCTCCACTACGTCCCGCTCTTCCAAATTCTTGTACCAAGACACTCATATTCCGCATGCAGCCAACGCGGATTACTATTTGTACGTGAGGACTATGAGTGCCAACCTCATAGGACTCAGTCGCAACCAAAACTTGGAACTCTTTCGCTCGAAAGTCGCTGTCCACCTTTCTCTTTTGCTCACTTGTCAAGCCACCGTGATATGCCTGGACGCTTTCAATACCAGCTTTCTTACATCCCTTTTAGAGTCCGTATATACTATGATGTAGTCGTTCTTTCCCTGCTAGCAGAGGTCTCTCTCCGTCCCAAATGGAAGGCGAGGGAGAGACCTCTGCCGACATCCGACACTTGCCGTCCACATTCATGGACGAGTCAAACCAGTTTCGAAAACACGTTTTACCGGAAATAGCTGTACGCGTCAGTTGTTTGTTACAGTTGTTTCGTGCGCTCATAAGTACACGTGAGATCACATCACTTGTTGCCAAGGAAACTTCACGCATGCGCGATAGAGAAAGCGTCGGATGTCGGCAGAGGTCTCTCCCTCGCCTTCCATTTTACCATGGATCATAAAAAGACTGGATTGGAAACTACAGGTCACGTGGGGTGTTTCCGATTTGCTGATTGGCTGATACTCTACTTCAATCATAGTGGAAAATCGTGACGTGAAGAGTGGCGTAGGTAAAGGTTTTTCGCTGTTTCTTTGCCTTTACTTCTGTTCTTTTGGTCGTGTTTTAGTGCTCTTCTCACTTTTAAGTAACAATATTTTCTTTTTCCGTTGTTTTACGACAATTCCAACCCGCCTAAGCCACACGAGAAACTTCAAGGTAAGCCCATCTTGTTGTTGTTTACTTTCATTTTATTCTGTTTTGGAGAAAATCGCATCCCAAAAACGGGCCTTTTTAGGGCCAAATTTGGAAGAATGTTGCGTATTTTATGACACAAATATTTGTTAGTTTTTCACGTTGTCGTTGTTCAAATTCTCCTTTACTTGATTGTATTTGCATCAAATTGTGGCTTAGACATAGTTTTACGAGTTAGGGTTGTAATTTGAAGCTGCAAATTATGTACCAACTTGGTGACTTTTGAGGATAGTGGTGTAGCTTATGTCAAGGTTGTTATGCGGAACAAAATGTAAATGTTACTTAATTTTATCCACTTAGACATATGTCAAGATGGTTGAGAGAAAGTTAAGGCACCAGGGATGCCCCAGTGAATCTACTGCAGATCGAGATTACCTCCTTGTGGTCTTCCATTGAATTTCAGTTTACTATTCACAATGTTCCTTCATCTGAAATTAGCCTTCTATCTACAACTATTGTTATGTATTCACAGTTCTATATCAAATGATGGTTTACTTATAATAACCAGTGGAACTTAATTGCCAAACATTCATAACTCTTCCTTATGTTCCATATTACATGTACATGCATGTGTTAAAAGACGTAGTCTACATCAGTACATGCAGATTTTACAGGGTACTTGAATGTTTTTATTTTCATATCATGACTCCATGATTCAAAACTTTATATGGACCATTCATTATTTATGGAGGAAGAGGGGCGAGATGAGAAATTATAAAAGTTCTCAAGACATTTCATAATCCCCCATAGGGATGGCATTAAAATTTCGAGATTTACTCCTCATGAAAAAAATCCCCCAAAATTAAGCTATAATACAAGGGTTGTATTTACAGTAACACTGTATACATACTTCGTAACCAATAGTACAAGCAGTCTCCCAGATAACTAAGTTAGCATGTGAACAAGGTTTTATTTTTGGAAAAAAATACTGCACATTTATTATTTAAAAATATCTTTGTTGGTTAATGCCCTGAAGTATTGTGCAGTTTCACAACAACTTTAGACTAGCAAAAAACAAATATTTTTTATCCTCCTGGGAGTCAGTTAATCAACATGGCCAGCACAGTGCTCAACATTAGATTTTAGGCTGGTTGCCTTGAGATCTGGTTGTCTAGGTACAAAAATTACCTGCCCGGTTTAACTTTTTAGTTGTCCTGGGCAAGTGGGCAAGCATTACTGTCAATCGAGTCCTGCATCATGTCAGAAGAGTCAATAAGCAAGGTTTCTGCTATGTAAATTATGCATGTTTAATAGTCTGAGCTAGAGTGATAATTTTCAATGAAACTTGATGGTTCAGATCTATGCTAATTCTAACTGAGTCCCAAATCTTCATTTCTAATAATTTATTTTCAGTTATATTACATCTGACTATAAGATAATTTTGATATGTTTATTGTCAAGGTTACTATGTTGTACAGTACATGAACTATAATTTTATGTACAGTAAGTCTGAGAGTTCAATAAAAATTGTTTTATTGTTTTCGCTGTTCATGTGTATCTTAGTTCACTTCAGATATACAGATTTAAATAGCATATATCATCCATGCAGCTAGCTAGAATGGAATATAAGTTATGATTTGTACAAACTACAAGTATTATCATCTAATTTAATATACTGTACCCAGGGGTCATAATACAAAGTGTACTAACAGTATAACATATTATTGCCTTCACAAATCAATAAACCCAGCAAAAACATGTTACCAAGCTTTCTCCTTTGGGATACTTATTAAATATACCCATTTGGGTTTCAGAACAAAATGAAAGGCCTCAACAATAGACATTTTTTCCCGAAAAATCTTAGATTTTGGACACAATCTAAAAATCACTGAATGTGCTGGGAAAAAAGTATGGGGAAGGGGTGTGACTGTGGGTGGGAAACTTATAGAATACCTCCCACTTTTCTAATCCAATTATAGGCCTTTTGGAGGAATGCAATCATGTGGTTGTACTGGGTTAGTTTTTTAGGGCCACAAGTTTATTAGTGTTCTGCACTATTATGTGTTACCCTCCATAAATAAAGTCTTTATTATTATTATTATTATTAATTTGTTGGTATCGATTGTCCTTGCTCCGAGGATTTTTCTTTGCGTTCTCCGGTTTTCCTCCATCCACAAAAACGACACGCTAAATTCCAATTCTCGGTGATTTAGCCAGGTCCCGACTTTGCATGATTAGACCCTACGGTTGTTTGTGGGAGTTATGGTTATAACGAATGTCGTCGTTATTCCCCTTCTGCTTTTTTCAACTTCATCAACAAGGACCTTTCAAACGAGTTCGTACATAGTCACACGATAGAATGAATAGAGAGAATACTCGTGTTTTCACTTATGGCATTTCGTTTGATGTTCTGACAACTTTTGCTTTTTTCGCGGTTTGATATTAATAGCTCCATATAGCTTCCTACGTGTCTTATCATGAACCAACATTTAGAATGATAGACCTTTCTGCATTCTAAACACTAATATTTCACTCTCACTTTCGGAATTGCTAGAACGACAGCTATCGGCAACTTCGTATTAAATTCATTCTCCTTTAGCTGCGTTTTCTCCTCCGAAAACAAGCCGTTTGAGCACCCCTCGAAGTTTTCTGCGATCTCCATCCTTCAGGGCTTAATCTTTTTCTCTTCGATGTTTATTTTCCAAGCTACTCGCGAAATCGCGCGCGCCGAGAAATTACGAAAATGTTTCTTTACATGTGACGTCACGATTTTCCACTTGGTTGCGGCCATCACGTCAGCGCGTGCCCAATCCAGTCTTTTTATGATCCATGATTTTACCAAGACAGAGAGAGACCTCTGCTAGCAGGGAAAGTCGTTCTGTGCAACGAGCTGCAAAAGTTCTGCCGTTTTTAACCATCTTTCTTCTTTTTCCGACCGATTGTTAAATGAGTAACCTGAAATGTTTAGCTTGATATTTTTTCGGTTTACACTTCCTCTGATTAATACCGGTTTCACTAAAGACTTGGAACATAACTCTTCTATCTGCTTGTCATCTAGCGTTGCAGTAACTGCCATAATTGGAGTTTCTGTAAATTCTTCATGAATCACACTGATAGTATTGTAACATGAACGAAAGTTCTCGTTTCTGTCAAGCATTTTATGGACTTCATCAAGAACGATCAACTTCAGTCTTTCCTTTTCCATGCTAAGTTTATATAGAAGCTTGTTTGCGAAGTATTCTGGAGTAGTATAAATGATTGGAGGCAAAGACTCTGTGTAAATCTCAAAATGGTCATTTGATGTCAACTTAATAGCGGCAATATTATTTCGTTTAAGATCTTCTACCTGAGAATTTATTAGTGATAACGTTGGACATATCACTAGTGTTATTTTGTTCTCCTCAAAAAGGGCTGGAAGTTGATAGCACGACTTTTACCACTGCCTGTCGGCTGTACAACAATGACATCTTTCTTTTTTTCTACTGCTGATATTGCAGTTTTCTGAAAGGGCTTCAATTTGGATAAACCAAACTTAGTCAAATGACCGTTCCAAATAAGTTCGTCTTTTCTGTCAATCTCTTCAAAGTTACCAGGAACCATCCAAAGGTTACTTTCTTTTACTGTGTTCTGATTCTCAACGGACTCAAGTAGTAGCTCATCGTTATCGTCATTCATTAATTCTACAAAACATTCGAAGTCCTCAAAGTGTTCATCAAGTTTCTTTTCTAACATTAATAACGAGTGGCAGCAATTGTCCCAGTTATTAATTGACTGTTTAATTCGCAATCTTATCCACTTTACCAATACACGCACTGCGTCCTTGACATTTTCTTTCTGCCATTCGATAATTCTAATAAGCCCTTTTCCATTTCCTCCACTGAGCTATAGATGAGATTTTGTGGGTATCAATCACTACGAATGACGTGTCTGTTGCGAAAATAACGAAGGCTATTGGAGTGCATGTATAGATTGCGAAGGCGTTTTGATTTGTAATCTTTTTCGTGACTATGCTCTCTAAAGCACAGCACAGGTCACTTTCCTTTTCTTCAGTACTAGAGGCTGCTTGTCTTTCTAATAGCTCTTTTAAATTGTAGTCACCGTCTATCAAACCATTATCTTTCAGAAGAGAATCGACTGAACTGCACATACATTTTAAAGTGGCGTCATTGACAGATGTCAACCGTACCATGCACTTGTCTATTAAAAGTTTGTTCCAGGAATGGAAGTGCTCCCGAAAGTGTTCGTAATATAATATGTCGAAAGAAGGCCTATCTATAGACTAAAGAAACGACACGAATAATTGATGTAATAACTATACCTTAGATAACTAATTGATGTTTAAACCTTGAGCTCAATTAAACTTTTAATGAATGACGAAACGTTTAGTGGCGTAGCTAAAGAATCGAAGGTGTTACAGGATCAGGACCATTCAAGCATACGTAGGCCACTCTCTACTCTAAAGGAAATTGTTAACCTGAAACACTATAGCACTAGGGTTTATTGTTTAGCTCAGTAGACAGACAGTTAAAAATACGACTTATCCTAAATCTTGAACTGTCGGCATGATCTCGTTGTCAATAATAATCTAGCACCACTTGCAATAGGCATGAACCGTCGAGTGACCAGTGACACGTGTTCACTCACTGATTACATCCCATGACAGTATGATTGACAGCGGCAGTCCATAATAACAACTCCCAACCACGCTCCTGACAATCTCACCGAGCAATGTGATTCTGCGCATAAAGATCCGTAAACTAACGGCCCGTCATCGTTTCGTATATCATACCAACTGTCGAGGGGCCGTTAATTAATGGCCCTTTATTGTTTCGTATATCATACCGACTGTCGAGGGGCCGTTAATTAACGGCCCTTTATCGTTCCGTATATCATACGGACTGTCGAGGATGGCACTATTATACCGACTGTCGAGGGGCCGTTAATTAACGGCCCTTTATCGTTTCGTATATCATACCGACTGTCGAGGGGCCGTTAATTAATGGCCCTTTATGGATGGCACTATTATACCGACTGTCGAGGGGCCGTTAATTAACGGCCCTTTATTGGTCGGTATATATTCATGAAATAAATAATACATATAAAGTTAACGACGAAAAATATTTTCTATATATATATAGAAATAGTAACCATTCTCGTTAAAATGATAAGACCCAAATTGATGTAAAATACTTTGACAATCGATCAGGACATTTTCATGCCATCACATACTACAACTACCTCGAATTTGTATCAGTCTTGGAACTCTCAAAGGAATTGATAAATTTCAAAGAGAAAAAAAAATGTCATAATGAAAATGTGCTATTCTCCACCCTAGGTATGTTGTGGTGGGGGGGGGGGGGGGGGGGGGGAGAAGACAGTACTGGTAACTTCTGCATTGGATTTATTAGGCAAGTTTAGTATTCACAGACGAGCTGGATGAGGACTCTGTGGACTTTCCTAAAAGCTATTCAGCAGAGCCTCCATTTATTGCTAGTTCCAGCTCATCTGTGAGAATACAAAACTTATTGAAACCACAGTAGACCTCAGATTCCTTATCCTTGTATTAGAATTAGTTGAACATCAGAAGGCATGCTAGTATGAATGGAAGTTGAGTATAGCACAAACAATATTTTAATGTATTATTGTAATCTCTCAAAACTTTTGTATATAGACAATGGTGGTGGTCCTAGCACTAGGGACAACCTCTCTACTATACCAGGCCCATACATGTATTATGTTCATTTAACCTTGTCTGTAAATGCAATTGGACTTGATATAAATTTTTGTAATCTACTTTTCAATTATTTACTATTACTCTGTTAACAGTGTGACTACTGAAAGCGGGGCCACTTAGACAACGAGAACCAATCACATTGTAGAACGAAAACAAATAATTCCAACTTTGAGTTTATTAACCACACAATAATAAATAAATATTATTATTATGCCTTCAGTCTCAGTCCATACTCAATACCTCTTGCAGTCAATTTTGTTATCAGTACCAACCAACAGACCTACAATCTTGGACAAAATAGGTTGGCACATCCATTTGAGATTGAAACACAATAAAATTATTACCCTTTTCCTTATATACATGTACCCCATCCCCTGGCTCAATGTTGATGATTTCTAGTTATGCACAACTGAGCTGAATATAAAAATTGCCCTTTCAACATTGAATGAACAGGAAGGTCCAGTCAAAGTTTAGTATGACATGTATTTAAAAAAGAAACAATACAATTTATCAGAGCGGAGAGGAACAGTCTATATATGCCAGGGAGACGGAAAGATGTCCAGAGAAAACTAGGGGGAAGGAGAACTTATCATACAGGGAGGAGGAAGAACAATTATGGGATTACATTCACGTTCTTGGGAGAAATGTTTAAAACTCACTAATAGGAAATGAACAATCTGAAATCTACAATGGGAGGAGGGAGAAAAAATCGAAAACTAGGGATGAGTTATCACACCCGAAATTTTAGCTGAGAATGAGATACAAGACTTTCAGACTTTATCAAATATATCTTTCCCACTGAATAAGCTTATAAAATCAAAAGAAACGTTACAACAAGCAATGGCATTCAACACTTACTTGATGTACATGTAATGATGTATTGTAGGCTGTTGCTCGAGCTAGGGTTCCTTGTTGAAACCTTTCGAATTGGCAACTCGGCGATACTCTGGGGGAGTAAAATTTCATCATATTCGCTATTTGAAAGGCCTTTTATCCCAAAACTTTCTTTTCTCTGGTTATATAGCACATACGTGGAGCGATTCCTTTCTCCTCCTTGCACTTTTTCGGCCTCGGGGATGGCGACTAAAGTGCCTGCGGTTCTTCACGTCGTATTTTAGTTGAAAATATAGTCTAACTACGACTAAAACTTTAAAATAATAACATACACACGAAGACTGATAATTCTGAAAAACAACTTGATGTTACAATTGACTTTAACGTAAACACTTAGGCCGATGGAAACAGATTTTCCTCTTATACTGCTAAACTCCCTATATATCCGCCATTTATCCTGGCATACAAAATGGCGGATTCGCGCTTGTGAGCACGCAATGCATTTTGGATGACTTGGATTCTTTAAAGTACACTCCGAGAGTGTCAGTGACTGCCTTTAAAGACAGTCTGCACAGAAAGCCCTATAAATGAGTAATGTCATGATTTGTGAATGCTATTGAGGAGGAAAGAGGAGGTTCAAATTCTTTGAACAAGAAGGTCATCATCTGCTGGCACATCAGGCAACTAAAATTCACTTAAATTAATTAATTAATAATGCAATTAATACTATAAACACCATTGTTGATAAGCATGCTCCTATGAAGAAGGCTACTCAGACAAAACAAAAACAGCTAAATAAACCATGGATCACAACTGGGATTCTAAAGTCAATAAAGAGAAAACAAAAGTTGTATCGAACACATTTTCTTAGTAAAGATATACAAAAAAAAAGTGAATATAAGCAGTATTCGAATACGCTAACGTATTTGAAAAATAAAAGTAAGAGAGACTATTTCAGTACTCAATTTGCAAAATACAAAGATAATCTCAAATCTACTTGGAAACTTATTGGTACTCTTATAAAAAGAAAAACTAAGGGCCAGATCTTTCTTACCAGAATTGTTCATGGAAATAAAACCCTAACTCATCCGGCTGATATAGCTGAACAATTTAATAATTTCTTTGTAAATGTAGGTCCAAATCTGGCAAGTAAATTAAGAAATGTTGACATCAGCCCTACCCAATATATTTCCTATTCTCCATCTTCTAGCTTTTTTTTATCACCTGTATCAGTAACACAAGTTTTTACATTATTTGCTAGTTTAAATGAAAACAAGACATGCATTAATATACCTAATAAACTCATTAAGATTGCTAGTGGACCACTCTCCATCCCTTTTACCAAAATATACAATGAATCTATTTTAACAGGAAGAGTACCTGAAATATTTAAAATTTCAAGAGTTACCCCAATATTCAAAAGTGGTAGTGCTATAGAATTTGGAAATTATAGGCCTATAGCTGTTATCTCCTCATTTAGCAAAGTTTTGGAAAGATTAGTTTATGACCAGCTGATATTTTTTCTTGAAAAACAAAATATATTATTTGATTATCAATTTGGGTTTAGGAAAGGTTATTCAACTGAGCATGCAATCTTAGAAAGTGTGGAAAATTTAAAGACTGCAATAGATGAAAATAAGATAACTTGTGGAATTTTTCTAGACTTTTCAAAAGCATTTGATACTATTAACCATGACATTCTTTTAATGAAAATGTACAAATATGGAATTCGTGGATTACCACATGCATGGTTCTCTAGTTATCTTGACGATCGTAAACAATATGTAAAAATAGGTAGCACTGAATCTGGCTTAAAAAGTATAACATGCGGTGTTCCTCAAGGATCTACCCTAGGGCCCCTTTTGTTTCTATTATATATTAACGATCTTCCAAACTCTTCAAAAAAGCTTCTATTTAGAATATTTGCAGATGACACGAATATTTTCTATTCTTCAACTAGCCCTGCTGAACTAGAAAGAGTCATAAATGATGAGCTTTATAATGTACTAAATTTTTGCTTAGCAAATAAGTTATCAATTAATTTTAAAAAGACAAACTATATGTTAATAACCTCTCCTAGAAAACAAACAAAAATTACAATAACAACTTGCAACATAGAACAAAAAACACAAATAAAATATTTAGGTGTCTTTATTGACGAACATTTAAAATGGGATCCTCAAATCAAGCATGTTAATAATAAAATTGCAAAGAATATAGGGATTTTATATAAACTAAGAAATTATGTTTCCATTACAATGCTAAAACAATTGTACTATACCCTTATTTTTCCTTATCTGAACTATGGCCTGATGAGTTGGGGTACTGCTACCCAATCTAGATTAATTAAGATTAAAACAAAACAAAATAAATGTGTTCGCTGCTTTTTCTTTGCTAATAAATTAGAAAGTGCCACACCTTACTATAGGATTCTAGAAATTCTTAAATTTGACAATATTTTTAAAATGAAAATCTCATCCCTAATTTATAAAATCAAATATGTTAAAAAAGATGTTCCAATTGTCTTCTCTGATCTAGTCTCATCAGCTTCTGATATCCATAATTATAATACCAGATATGCTGCTAATCAAAATTTGTACAGACCAGCTTCCAAAACAAATTATGGGTTATCAAGATTTAAATCCCTGGCCTCAAGAATATGGGAAAAAGTTCCAATTGAGATCAAATGTCAAACCCACAACAACTTCAAATTACAATATAAGTTGTTTCTACTTGAAAACCAGACCTAATTTGCATTGTATTTGTAAATATTAAATGTAAATTTAGATTATCAGTATTACCAAATTTATTGTAAATTAATTCTTAGATTGGGTTTATTGTACAAAGGTTATTATATAAGTAATTTCCTATCTCTCTTATATATATACATATATATATTTTTCTTTCCACTCCATTTTTTTGTTCCTTTTCTCAACCATGTTTAAACTCACTTTCAATCATATATGTATTTAAAAAAATTAAGTGACTGCAACATTTGGTAATTCTCCTCATTTAGTTTCTTCATGGTAGTGGCCAACTCGAAAGCTTTTGCTCCTTTGGCCACTACGCACATTTCCTGGAAATTGTAACCTTGAATACCTATTTTATTTTTTCTCCACTCTTTCCTACTAATTGTTAAAACTGAACTTGTAAATAGTGCAAAATAAAATTGAACTTGAACTTGAACTTAAAGGTGAAAACATTACAGAGATATTTCACAAATCGCAAATTCCTATACATGCAGTTCATAAATACACTAGCCTTATAATTTATGACCACACAAATCGATCCTGGGCTAATCCTGTGCTTCTGCGTGAGTAGATTAGCATCCTCCACATGTACATGATACATTTACAATGTACATTGACATCATCAACAATTGAGGGCATGCTGTCAGTGTTTCAAGAACGAGGAGCAATCAATATTGGAAATCATGACAGTACCGTGGTGTCATTCAGTGTATAAGTGCAGTGCATAATGACCTGCTGGCTGCCCATGACAATTAATATGCATCTAATGGACATTTATAACAGCTAGTACAGCCTACAAATGTAAGTTAATTACCAGTTTTCTTACATGTATTTAATCTTCCATGTTTTGCCAGGTAGAGGTCTGTATAAGAGGTTCAAGTGTAGAGCATGGCCAGGACAACCTTTGACATTACATGTATCTGATTATTTCTTTAAAAAATTGATTCAGTGAAATAATAATTGTAATTAATTGTGTTACGTTATTTAAATATTTACTGGCATATTTACCTCTGTTTATCATTATGTAGTATTACAGTTGGCAATTAAGACATGATTCTGTAACTTACAGAGGTGTTGGGCTATATATTTTATATACATGTACGTTGTTAATGAATCATAATTAAACTTTATTGAATTTGCATCAGATCATATGTGTGATCAAAATTATCATGAAGGAATTTAGTGTACACTTGTAAGCGTGATCACACTTGTAAGCGTGATCACACTTGTGATCACACTTCCTCACTTCCTTCACTCCAGACATTCGTGATCACAGTATCACCGTGATCACACCATGATCACATGTAAAAGTTTTTACACGTGATCACAACTGTGATCACACGTGTGATCACGGTGTGATCACAGCATATTTTCACTGGGGTTCTGTGATCACACCATGATCACATGTAAACGTTTTTACGCGTGATCACACATGTGATCACAGTGTGATCACACTTTACGAAGGATGTGATCACATGTGTGATCACAGCGTGATCACAATATATTTTTACTGGGGAATATTAGTATACAAGTGAATAACGCATATAAATTATGAGCGATCACTTCAATTTGTTATCTGAAAACATAAAAACATAAATTATTTCTGAAATACTATAAAAGCAGATTGGACCACGGATTGGGTTAGGCTTGGAGGATTTAGCAATTATGCTAACCATTCCGACTCTAACCCCTTCCGATGGGCCGGAGAGAGAAATGCTGGAGGAAATCCGATTGTCCCAATTTCAAAACCTAAATTATTCTTATTTTTAGTGTTTACAATTTCTGATGATGTCATACCAATATTTTGCGTTTGTTTTCCTAGTCATTCAGTTTATTCGAGTCAGCTCTAATCCAATTTTCTTTTTTCTTCTTTTGACAGTCCAATGTTTTTCTACTTTCTTCGGTATTTCAAGTTGACTTTTTCCCATGCATTTTTCAGGGCAACCGCGTTCAATTGGTAAATAAATCTCTACACCCAATTCTATTTATGGTTGTTCTAATCAAATCCAGTATCTGTGTTAGCTCTACCAATTCCAAACCTGCCCATCCCCCGGGGGTGGGGGCATAAGTGGGGCATTTGACTGAGTTTTTGTCCCGGGTTTGGGGCATTTGCAAGCAAAGAAAAGTTGGCGGGGTGGGGAATTGTATAAAGAGAGTCAAAATTACGAATTTTATAAGAGTTTTGCATCCGTACCAAAGCCCCACGGTGGAGTATTTGTATAGCTTAGTTGTTCCCACGGTGGGGTATTTGCAACGTTCTGATTCCAAAATGTCAAATGCCCCACAAATTCCCGGGGATGGGGGAGGTTTGGAATTGATAGAGCCATAATTTATATAATTGTACTCTCCAGTTCTGGTTTTACGACAGTTCGGTTTATAGTTAAGGCTTTCCACGACAAATCCTACTATTCTTTTGTCTGACAGTTTCAACAACAACAACTGACATACTTTATTTCATACCAGTAAATTACATAGTACTAACAAGAAAGGTTAATTAAAACTATATTTAGTATACATTGCCCAGAATAACTTTGTGGAGCTAAACTAAGCTGGGCAACGTTATATCAACGTAAATGATATGCTATGGAACAAGAACATAGGCACCCAATGGTGAACTCGTGGATGTAGTGACGAAGTTAGTCATTTACATCAGCCGCACCTTTTCTATGGAATAAATTACCTGCTAGTATTAGGCAAATCAAATCCTATGACTATTTCAAGAAGCAGCTCAAGACTTACTTATTCAGAGAAGTCTTTAGCCTTTAGCTACTATTTACAACTAGTTTTATTATGGTTATTATCGACTAAATTTTATCATTACTCATAGTAATAGCATTTTATTGGACTGTTATTCTTAATGAATTGGTTAGTTAATTATTAGTTTGTTAGTTTATTTTAAAAGTAGAGACTTTGTAAAAGCGCATCTGAACATTTTCCATATGCTAATTTGCGCTATATAAGTGCATTATTATTATTATTATTATTATTATTGCTAAGAAAAGCCTTCATCTGAAAAGTATACAACACTGGTCCATTATGCTTGGAATGAACAGGAGCTATGTAATCTTTAACTTTGTTGTTAGTAGTGAAGTTCATATTGCCATTTAACTTTCATGCTATTTGGTGTAACAATGAGATGTACTGTTGATGATGTGACAACTTTCAGGATAGGTAATGAAAGTTACATGTACCTAGATATCATCCAAACTTCAGAGCTGAAATAAAGCTTGCGCGCTCTTCAGAACAAATGAGATGACCGATCCATTAAAAAAAACTGGTTTGCAGGGGCCCGTTTCTCGAAAGCCCCGATAACTTACCGGACCCGGTAATACCGTTAAAAATGCTAAAAACGTATTGCTTACCGGGCCCGGTAAGTTATCAAGTTATCGGGGCTTTCGAGAAACGGGCCCCTGGCCGTAGCTAGCAGGGAGACAAGCGGGTTATCTGCCCCCCCCCCCCAAAAAAAAATAACCTAGTGAAGAATAATAGAAACGCTTAACCATTTGGGGAGTTTTACATACGTTTTACGCATGTAACCTATCTGAAATAGCTGAAAATGGCATTTCAGAGCTTCTATATTTCAAAATTAAAACAAAAACCTATATGTTCGTTTCTGGCCTTCCCTGAGTTGGCATAACGCCCACTGATTGACATCTTGAGATTGTAATGCCTAGGTCTCATTTCGTTGGCAGAAGGCCCAGTAAAATATAAAGTGATCGACATCTTGGAATTACCGTGGGAAAGGTCTCATTTCATTGGTTAGAAATATTATCTAAAGAACTAGGTTAGGGAAGAACACACACTTGATCAAATACTTGTAAATAAGTGTAAACGGATTCTAATTCTACTTTAGAATTGAGGTACAATTTTAAACTATACATTTATATTTGTTATTTATTACACTCACCGGTATTTTATTCTGCCTTCGAGCCGGAACTCATCCCTTCAAGGACCGTTCAACGCTAGACTTCGGCGTCACAGAGACATGTGGCCAAATATTCCCGGGAAACCAAACCTTCTGTGCAATACAGAACCTTGTAAACAAGTCCATCAATACATAAAGTTGATTTTTCTGCCATCACAGTGTGTAGTCTCCGTGTAAAACACTTCTGCAGCTCTGAATGCCACTCGCCCGACAGCTCACAGTGCCTCAAACTCGTCCCCGAGGCTTCCTCGCTCGTATTCCGAACAGCATACGATTTGATATTGATTGATTTTTTGCTAACGGCTGGCTAGCTAGCTAGCGACGGACATTACAAAAAGGGAAAAACAAACAAACTAGACAAAAACAAGTAATTAACGAAGAGAACCAGACTATATATATGCAAATTTATGTAGATCTATATATAGATATACGAATACATGAACACATATATACATATACGTATACATGTACATATCAAAATCATTGCACACAGAAGACTGAGGACATTTGGTATTGGTCGTCGCTTTGAAGTAAATGCCATTTTATTTGAGAGAGATAACAATTTCAGTCGCATTACAAGTGTATAATGTGGCTAACCTATTGATACCGGAACTATACGAAGGAGAATTCTCTACTTTCGTTTTGACTCCTCCAAAATCTCTCCTACTGCAGCTCCAGCCATACCAAAGGTCACACCAGAAAACATAGTACGAAATGGAACTTTAACAGCGATTTGTACCACTCTAAACTCAAGAAACCTCACTGAATGATCCATGCATCAAAATGCTGGACATATATTGTTCTATCTGAATTCAGCGGTAGAAAGTCAGTTAAGACATGCGCCCAGTTCATCTCTGCTTGGTAGTTCCTAAACCAGTAACGCCAAATTTGTTCAGTTGAAATCTTAACATAATCACTCTAATCAATTACCAATTGCAGATTAGATATTACTTAACTTTGATTTGAAGGTAGAACATTTTCATCAATCATTATATTTGTTTTAGAAGGCAAAATAGCTCCCAAAACCATGTATTTTAGAGTGATTTGACTGGGTCGATACCGGAAGTGAGTCACCGGATATCGATATGTAGACTTTTGTACGCAATGACTTTGATATGATGCACACACATATCCAAATTAGGCAAACAAAAAATCAGTATGATGATATAAAATTATTCTTAAATTTTTTCTTGAATAGCTGTTGGGAGCAAAGTTTTATTTTTTCATCAATAGACCCTTTCAGCTTGCCTGTTCGTCACGTCCCATTTCAGACCACGTGACTTTTCCCTTGAGTAATGCGCTTTCCCAAGAGGAAATGTACCAATTTCTATAATTGGAAAACAAAGCACTGAATCCTCTGGAGAACTGTCACATGGTATGAAATGGGGCAACAAACAGGCAAGCTGAAAGGGTCTATTCCATTCTAAATTATATTTGTACGACTAAACTTCCCATAATTAGTTCTAACAGGAGGATGACTTGGTAACCAGTCTGGTGGGCCGTCCCTTCATGTAGGACGACACGAATTGCTACCAAATTGTATCCTATAATTGGATTGTGTTGCGTTCTATCGTTGTATTGAATTGTATTGTGTTGTATTCAGTATTGTATTTTGGGTAAAAATTCGTGTCGTCCTACATAAAAGCATTGCCGTCTGGTGCCATATTGGTGTATAGAAGACACCGACTGAAATAAATTGGTGAAGGCTTTTGGTAGTGATTTGTTGTAAAATTGGTGCATAAATAATGAATTGTATGTAAAGATAACATCATTGAATTTCAGAATATTAAGTTCCTTGAAAACTGGAGAGGTGTGTTGATCTCGTTAAGAAAATGTAATGATTCTCACAGCTTTCTTCTGAAGGATTGGGATTGGTCTAAATGTTGAATCATAAGTATTTCCCCACACAACTAAACCATATACCATAAAAGAGTAGATGAAGGAATAGTATAATTGAACTAATATTCATAGTTCAAAGTCCTTGGATTTCAAAGTACTGTGAGAGTAGTTTGACGGGGTTTCAAAGTACGTCACGTTGTACAAATCGAGACCTCTGGTTGGCTACTTACTTCATGAATTATTAAGTAGTTTTTGAATGAACCTTAGCTAATTCTTCATTAACCTTAGTTCTAACTTCTAAGCCAGTTTCTAACTAGCTCAGTTTCCTTAGTCACATCCACTTCAATTTTAATACGGTATTCTCGGTTTGTTTAGTCATATCCAGTTCTGTTTACGGATATAATTCGTGGTCAATTCGGATGCCACTGTGTATCTTCTGAGTTCTGTTATTCTTTTGACGATTTCATCTTTTTCTTCGTGGTCTCTATAAAGTCGCATACAGTCGATTTCATTTCCAATTCGAATTACAGTCACCATTACACTTAGGGATCGGAGTACAGTGGTCATTACTTATGGGTAGGGGGGGGGGGGGGGGTTGGCAAATGGGAGGGGGGACTTTAAAAGTGTCATCCACCTTTTTAGGGGGTCAAGAAAGTTTGAATAACAAGGACAGGGGAGTCCAAAACGTTTTTATCCATATTTCACTGATAATATTAATTCCAATACCGTAGAGTTCCGAAGTAATGATCCCCTGAAAGTGGCGACCTTCTTACTCGCGCCTGGACGCTAGGTAATATTTTGTCATTCTTGTTTGTTTTCCTATAGACGTCAAACCCACCCACTTGGAGAGCCTGGATCCAACATACTTGTAATAGTAGTTTTTCTTACATCATCCAACAACAAGCATAATACCCTGGATCAAAGATTCATGTAATAGCAGTTGTACTTACATTATGCCAAACTTCGTCTCACACAAGCATTTCATACGACGGCGCGAAGCTGTGGAACGAATTACCACCACAACTTCGCGAAATGAAGTCTCTTGTTTCATTTAGGAAACAAATTGCACAAACCACCCTGCTTGGTGACCGCTGAACGATAATCAAAATATTTTATTTGGATTTTATTATAAATTTTAGCATTTAGTATCACACAATTGTATTTATATTTAGATTAGCATTAGATTAGATTAGCATATTTTAATTAGGCACGGCTCTTATTGAAATCAGTTTTATTAATGTTACTGTTAAGATTCCGTGGATAAATAATAAATAATAAAAAAATAAAAAATGCAACATTTAAACAGCTTCTTTTTTATGGTTACTCATGTCACAACATTTAAACAGCTTCTTTTTTATGCTTACTCATGTCACATAATCCTTCTGTATATTGCATTATTATTGGTTTATTTATGCATGAAATTGGTCAGTACTATAAATAGTAGCTCAGCTGTTATTTATAGTTGGTGTGTTGGTGTGTCATTGCATTCCAACCTCAACCGAAATAGGTTAAGTAGAGGTGAAAGGAAAGGGGGTCAATTACGTTTATGCTAGTGCTACTGGGAGGCACAACATGTTTACTTGGGCCTACGAGGGGGTTTCAAAACGTTTTTGATACTGGCATCCCCCGTTTGCCAACTCCCCTACCCATAAATAATGACCACTCCCTTAATAAAATTTTAAAAGTAGGGAACAAGTAAGATTTGTGTGGGTCTATAAACCTTATTTTCACCATCGCGTTCAAAGACAAGGGTCTGTTCACGGTTCACTTCCAGCTCTTGCGACTCTTGAGTTAAGTCTTAGTAAACCTCGGCATTGCTTTGATTGGTTTAGTCAAGACTTCCCAATTGTATAATCTCAAGAGTATTTCAGGAGAGGACTAGTTAAACAGCCAACAATCAAAATCCCTCATTTGGCCTCCTACATGACAGTGTGATGGCAACGAAGAGCGTTTTACCAATAACAACAACGCAACACTGCAATCCTATGGCCATATCTCATTTCGTAGATGTGAGAACTTTCCATCCAAAAGCCCGTAAAACTCCTGTCAACCCTAGAATAACTGTACATCTTGGTATTTCAGTCGAAGAAACCTTTGGTTTCAGCAGTAAAATAATAGTTAATTAACAATTAATGGCCGGCCAAATCTTTCCTCCCGTTACGCGATCTCAAAAATGGATTTCCCAACACAGATCCAAGAACCCGCGGTGTCCCGAACGGTATCGATCGCGAATCTGATTGGTTGATCCTGTCACGTGTTGAGCCAACTCGCGACGACAAAATATGATAACATGTTGTCCAACTGTTCACGTGACCAGCAGAGTACAATCAACGAAAACAATGGCAGAAAAAATGTGTGAATTGAACGGAAAAGCTGGAGTTCATATCCAACATCCCTGGCCGACCCTGTCTAAAAAGCTCTACAAGATCAGAAGTCCGAATTGAATCAAATTTCCATCGAGTATAAAATAGAGACAGACTTACTTCCCAAGGTACCGCCGACATTTGTCTTCTACCGGTCTTCAACTGTCGTCCGAAAGCTCTTTATATCCGTATCCAGAAATGTAGCCCTAACGTTTTGGCTAAACAACAGAATACAGGGTCACTTGCGAAGATGTTCAGTCATTGGCTCGGACTGCCGAGCAAACTCGAACCGTCGAGTTACGCAAAACATACGCTTGACTTTGATATTCCGTGTAAAAAGTACGATAAAATCCATTGTTCTGCGGTATTGAGCCTCCCTCACATGGGATTTGTCTGTGTTTTAGACTGATACGAAAACACTGGGTGATAATTATGAATATTATGAAATAGAAGTAGTATAAAAAGTCTTAGTTTCATTCCATTTTTATGAACAAATTCTCTTCCAACCAGTAGGAACAGCCAAAAACAATAGCACGAAACAGGCACGATTGATAATATTGGTAATAGAACCTCTTAAAGTGCCTATGAACAATATTTTTTTATTTTGAATATCAATTCTAAATCAAGTGAAAAGTAGAATGGTAAAATATATTTTGCTTTGAATGCTGTGCCGCTGAGTTAAGGAGGTTTTAATGTCCAAAATGCTAATTCATGACGTCAGGGGAGGCATCAATTTATTATACAATTTTCTTTGTTACAATTAAACAAATTTGTCAAATTATCAGTGTTATACCCATGGTTGAAATAAAATGCTGTTAGAAATTTGTTTTCCTATATCAGTAGAAACGCCCATTCACAACCACTAAGAAGTGATTGCAGATACCTCCCCTGGTGTCATGTAATTAGCATTTTGGATATTAAAACCTCCTTACTCAGCGGCACAGAATTCAAAGCAAAATATATTTTACCATTCTACTATTCACTTGATTTAGAATTGATATCTAAAATAAAAATGTATTGTTCATAGACACTTTAAAGGTATTAGCACTGATTGCTCCAACGAGCTTTCTTAAGAACCTCATCCATTGGAATGGCAGCTTGATAAGCAGCTGTCGATGCGGCATGCCTAGGAGATCTAGAATGTGGCTTAAAGAGATCAATGTCGATACCCGACATCTGTAGTACTGTCAGCATAAATTGTTGTTGTTGTTTGTTGTTGTTGTTGTCCTAATCAATGTTTTAGGGCCGACAGCGAGGCGAGGCTTTATCGTAGCAATGAACAGCACATCCGAACTCTTTGTTCGCTTTAAACATATGGACATCAGCATCCACACTATACCTAGAAACAATCACACATATGTCAGCATCCACACCATACCTAGAAACAATCACACATATCAGCATCCACACTATACCTAGAAATAATCACAGGTGGAACTGGGTAATTATATTAGGTCTGCTTTGCTTTACATGTTTACTGATGATATAAAAACAAACTCATCCTTACTAGATTTCTCGTGGCTAATATTCGCTCCCCGCTCAACCGAACATAAAACATTTATCATGCAATAAGCAACCACTTATTGGGGTGTGTCCACACGAACCGCGTGCGCCCTCTTTATTAACTATCATACATAACATAACATAACAGAAACAGTAATACAGCGCTGACTTATTGTATCGTGAAAATAAGTAACATTTGGCAAAACCAAATATTAAACTCGGTAAACGCTGCCTTGCAGTAATAACAGTATTATAATAGTGTATTAATGCATAAAACTACTACAAAATTCATCTAGATTCTGACTACACCAGAGACTTCATAAGTATAGTTTATTTCATGTGGGATAGTCGCCAGATAAATCCGTACTCCAATACAATTAACTAAAATATAAATTGTATAAACTGCTAGATACGAAAACCCGCTAAAACCACGAAAAAACCATCCTGGGGTTGTGGCCAAAAAACGTGGAAATATAAGGAAATGTATACCTCGACCTAATGCAGCAATACTTCGACCTAATGCAGCAACCCGGATTCTCCGAGTGTTAATCAGTGAACTGACTATTCACTTACTTACTATGTAAACGCAAACTAACCGTGGCTATAAGCAATCAATAACTAAAATAAATTTGAAACAAACGTGGAGCTGTCTGAAATTTAAGATTTAAGTAATTATAATGACATATGCAATTTCTAGTTTTTATAATTATATTTTGTCTGTATATCTTTATATGTAATTTGTAAGCGCTTTTTTTTTTTGTAATCAGGCTCCATGTAATCCAGCTACGCTGAACTGGACATCCGTGAAAAAAATATTGCTTATAAATAAATAAATAAAATACACATTGTAGATTCCCATGCTCTGATTGGTCGATAATTACGTCATACGTCGCTATATTCACTTGCAGAGCGCCTGGAAGTGAATATAACATACAGGGCATTTACCAAAATGGCCGCTCGCATATTTACCTGTTTCTTACGAAGAAATAAATAATATGAAAGAAAATGCTTTTCCAAAACCCACCAAAGAAGCAACTAAATAAGTATGGCTAAACTTGAAGCTTTTTTTTTAAATCACAAGCCTTATTAAAGATATTCACAAACAAAGTTTACCTTATACGAGTTTCGGGTTGAGTTTGAGTTTGTTCGGTCCTCATGAATCACAAACTTCCACAAGGAAATAACGTCTACTTAGAGCAATAAGTATCTCCTTATTCTCGATTTCAGGTGCACACTGGCTGCTCCGTCTCGGTGAACTCACGGACGATGCCGAGGCTATAGGCTTCAAAGTAGTTGTAGTGGAGCTAGTGCACCTAGATCCTTCTGGCTTGCACTGCACTAGCATTCTAGCTCGCCTTCTGGGTCATAGTAACTTGTACTGGCTTGTTTCAAAGACACCAAACCTCACTACCGCGATTTTATAACGGATTTAAAGTTTTTTGCGCGCAAAGGATTGTGGATAAAAGTACAAGTCGCATTCTATTTGCACGTATATCGCTAGAACAAATGACCAAGTATTGTCCTGTGTATATTCTTAAAAAAATATTGAAGCAGCTGTAGTTTAGAGCTCACTAGTAATTGATTTAACGAAGAAAAAAAACAGGTTATTGCCGTCTGGGGGAGAATTAACGAAGAAGTCTCTACGCTGACGATACAGTAATTTACTGCTCTTCGACTAATGCCCAGGAACTTAAAGATAAATTGAACGCTGATCTTCTGTCCATATGTCAATGGTTTAACAGCAATCTCTTGACACTGAATACATCTAAATGTAAGTTCATAATTTATGGCAGCGCACGCAAGCTCAAGGATTTCAGAGAGGTTTCACTAACCATAAATGGCTCTGCTCTTGACCGAACTGACTCTTTTAAATATTTAGGAGTGACAGTCAGTCAGAACATGAGTTGGTCAGAACACGTGGATAGAGTCAGTAATAAAGTCAATCAACGTCTTGGCATCATCCGCCGGGTAAAGCATTTGCTGCCCTTGCATGCGCGGCTAACTCTCTATAAATCTCTTGTCCTTCCCTTACTTGACTATGCCGATATCGTCTGGGGAGATAAGAATAATACCGCCCTCATGGATCACCTTCAAGTTCTTCAGAATAATGCTGCTCGACTAATGCTCGACTTTCCCTCAAGCTCTTCTGCATCTCAAGTACTCGAACTATTAAACTGGAAACCACTATACCTTCGACGGCGCTATCATCGCTGTATTACTATCTTCAAATGCTTAAATAGCATGGTGGACTTCAACTTTAAATTAAAGAAGAATCACGACTTTCATACATATAATACACGCCGTCAGCACAATTTACATTTGCCATTCGCACGTAGGAATTGGGACAACAGCAGTTTACCTACCATGCACTATTAGACTGGAACTCTTTAGACTCTGAAGTTATACAATCAACTACATTATCAATTTTTAAATCTTACTGGCACATAACTTAATTTCATAATAATCCTTGTTCTATTTCTATTTTATTTCGACCATTTATCTTTTCTGTTTTCCATATATTAGTGAAATATATATTTTTAATACCGGGACCTCCCTGAAAATCACAAATTGTGAGTGGAGCTTTCCTGTCAAAATATTATTATTATTATTATTATTATTATTATACTAGATGCAGAGAAATATTTAAGGACGCTATAAAAGTACTAGGCTACGATGTATTATGGCCTACATCATCGAGCCTACGATCAGGTGATATAACTTCGATCGTAAGCAACAGTCATAATTATACCATATCTGAAAGACTATTGAAATTATACGCGCGATGGAAACAGATATGTAACTGATATGTATACTAGAAATGGATCATAAACGATTCAGTAAGAATATCTGAAATATACTTGTACTATAGTAACACCATTGAGTTATGATTAATACCGTTGCTGGGTTCCGCAGGTGAATCCTACCATACCTTGTAGTCGGTCTGTTTATTGTACGAGTATTTAAGGGGTAAATAATTTACGGTCGTCAAGAACCTAACCTCCCCCGCAGGCATTTCTATTTTGGGATTCCGAGTTCGATATCTGGGTTCGATAACTTTGGAGGAGGCTCAGTATATAGTTTGAACGTAGTGAATTAGGATGCCATAATCGTAATCAATTATTAAAATAATATTCATTGCCGGCACAATCGTTAAAAGAGCTGTGTCACGGTAAGGGGCCGGAACATAATCATTTTCAGTGATTTTCATATAAACTGATGATCCTAGCATACGTGTGGGATAGATGAAATCAAAGTAAATGTACAAAATGATTACAAACTGTGCGTAAATCTTGACTAGTCTTCAAGGAAAATGTTCCACATCCTTTGATTCAAGCGTTAAGGGAGGGGACTGTTTGAAGCCAATTAACAGCCACCAATCGAACATAGTTCCAGACATGCCCAAAACCATGGCACAGCGCCTAAGTTAAAGTGCCTATCACCCTTTTGCAATTTTGATAGCTTATGAACCACCGAAAAGTTTTGAGTACTTCTGTGAAGAAAGTTTTGGTTTACAGTGAATACTTTATGTTCTACGCTTGTTTGAAATCGTATAAATATGACCTTTTGTGACCTTTCCTGACCCATGACCGCGTAAGTAAAAGCCTGGATCGAAACCTGTATGTACGTCACCTCATTAATGCATTATTCTACATGGCGCCTTTCTATCACAACAACATCGATGCATAGAAAATAAACACAGTTTGCGAGTTGTTAGTAAAGAAAAAAGGCATTTTAGTCAACATGTTAAGTATTTATTGAAATGATTGCAAAGCCGAATTAATTATATGACATCAAGATGACGTAAATACAGGTATCTACCCAGGCTTTTGCTTACGCGGTCATGGATCAGGAAAGGTCACATTTACACGATTTCAAACAAGCGTAGAACATAACGTATTCACTCAAAACCAAAACATTCTTCACAGAAGTACTCAAAACTCTTCGGAGGTTCGTAAGCAATAAAAATTGCAAATGGATTATATGCACTTTAAGCGATCTTGGAATCCAATCGATTTCAACTGGAAACGGCGTTGTTGAGAGCGCAAAACTGAAAAATCTGTAACGCCAAATCACGGAGACGAAGGGCTACCTTTTTTTGAGATAATATCCTCATTTGTGTTGTCCGTGCAAACCTTGACGATTTTCCCCTTCCATTTAATCGATGTCTTGCACCGTTTGTACAGAGGAAAAGCCTTATCCAATTTCTTGTGAATCCATACACAATGCATGACCTCTGAATGCGAAATTGCGAGCATGCGAATGAATAATGACAACAGGTGGTGAGTACTTGAGAGCTTTCGGTATTGAATTTCGAACAATTACGCAACCAGAATTCCATCAACTAAACTTTAACGCTGCATATGGATAAAATTGATAGGAACATAAAGCCGGTTGATCGTTCGAAGCGTCCCAAGAACCTCGGAAACTATGAAATATGGAACAAAAGAACACAACAGTACAGTGCAGTACGATGTTTCCAACCGGACTCGCTCTGATACCAGTGTTACCAGACGTTTTCCGCGCGGAAATGAGACATGACTGAATAAGATGCATTAGGGCGGTTTTTTTTATCGACGATGCTTTCTTTTCAGTTGGATTTCGTGAGCAATTTTAGAATATACAATATTGTCTTAACCTATATACAGAACTATGCTTCGCTTTAAATATTTCATTAACATCAAGTGTTCCATTGAATTGCAAAATCGTTCTTGGAACTAAATGATTTCAACACTTTTGTAGGAAGATTTGATCTCAATCAGTGTGGAGTAACAATCAGAGCTAGCTAAATGAAGCTTTAATGAAGCTTTTTATTGGTTTCCACGCAATGTGTTGCCACGTTATGTTATGAATCGGTCTAAAACTATGATCATAAAGTCAATTTAAAAGTCGTTCAATATGAAAGCCTTGTGCCTTCCCGTGGTTGAATAGAACAACGTAACAGTTAAAAAGTAATTTAACGGTGGGATGGGATGAGGTTATGTTATAAGGCAACCCATGCATTTGTCTAATTATCGTCTTAGTAAATTTCCCAAATTTGACCTGAAATATACAACAAATGATGTATATATATTTGTAATACAATTTTTAAAATACAATTTTTATAAGGACGTGTGAGGGAGTTGTGTGCTGTCTTTCTCTCTATATTCTGTATAATTATTGAAGACAACCACTATAGGAATCCTTGGATCCTCCTACTGCAAGTTCATCGTTTAGTGACACCACAAGATATTTATGCTTCTCTCTCTCTCTCTATATATATATATATTATTAAGTATATAGAGAGAAGAAACCCATCCCTAATATTAATAATCAAAATAAAGGTGAAAGCGAAACATAAGACATCGATGAAAAGCGGCTCGAAGCTGCAGGACTCCACTTCCTTCTTTCAGTACAGTATAAAGAATCATATTCAGTCGTAGATTAGTTAAAACTATACAAAGGCTCAGAAAGGCCTATAAAAACTTCGTTTTCTATTAAAAACATTTGATCTATGGGTTTCAATCTTCAGCGAAGATTAACATTCATGAATAAAAGAAGCTGTTTTGACTCAAACTCCAAGGAGATCACGAGAAAAGCACGAACAAACAATGAACTAAACTCTGCATGTAACTTTTATATTTGCAGTAACTTGGATTCAATAATCGACAGGACGTTAATCAGTTTCCCAGGCTAGGCTAAAGCCATTGAAAAGATACTCGAAGTGATGCATTTCAATTCATGACGGATGTATGTGTCATTTCATCATCCAAAACATGTTTGGAAACGCGTAGCCGGGTGATATCTGTAAATCTTTAATCACAAACTTCCGCCGCCAAATCTCCGCCTAATTCATACAACTTTACCTCATTTCATTAGAACTACGCGATTCATTCGTTTGTGGCGGGTTTTCTAGTTGCTGATATGAGGGTAAATAATTAATCTCACTATTAGCGTTGTGCCTAAATAGGACAATATCTAGAGCAAAATCTATGCTCTTTTAGGAGCATAAGTATATTGTATAAGATATTGCATTTTTACCCATGCGACGGAGTCGCGATGAGTTATTGATTTCTTATAATAAAATTTGAAAACCTCATGCACTTAAAAAAAAATCCTCGCTTATGATACAAGGTTGGTTCGTTGCCAACAGTTGGTTATGTCGGGTGTCCATCAACACTTGAAAAAACCCTGACAAATTGCGGTAGTTTCGGTCATCACGAACAGCCCCCTGTTATCGACAAGTTACTTAGACCGGCCATTCTAATTGAACTATTCTAGAGCAATGGAAATCTTCAGGGGCCAGCCAGTATGCTTGACCTTGCAGTTGTTTTAATTTCGCGAAAATGGATGCTTCCTGAGTTACTGAAAATCTTATTGGCTCCATTGTAAACGTCATAATTACCTTGCATAGAGTTCTTGGGATGTGAAATTGAATTCAATCTGCACAATCCAGAGTGAAAATAAACAGGTAGGCGGTAGAACGGATTCGTTTTCACTCACTGTCTGTCCGATAATACGGACTCTAATTTTTCCCATACCCAGTTTTGGACTGAGTGGTTTCTTTCCTGTATTTCTATAGATAAACACTTTGTCAACAACGACGTTCACCTGCGAGTTAATGAATGCTAAATCCGTCTGTTTGAGTTTTTTTCGGAGTCGAAAGTTGTATTAACCAATAATACATCGTGTCAAGACGTCATACAAACTAAACCACTGGCCGCATACAGGCTGAATTTATAAGTCCTTGTATATTAGCGAAACGCACATTCTCCGTTCGAACTCCTGGATCAGGAAAGCCATTTTAGAATATCAACCCTTACCAGATGGATTGTAAAACACGATTGGCGATAATGCCACAAGTTCTAGATACTACACAGAGAAGAATCACGTTAAATGTCGGGGGCCACAAACACGAGACTTACCTAAATACTATCAGAAATTACCCGGATACAAGGCTTTACTGGGTCGTAGAAAACGTCACCAAAGCTATTGACTACCACTCGGAAAAAATAGAGCTGTTTTTTGACCGACATCCGAGAATTTTTGACCAAGTTTTGAATTACTATAGAACAGGTAAACTTCACTGTCCAAATGATGTATGTGGGCCGCTCTTTGAAGAAGAGCTTTTGTACTGGGGTATTGATGAAAAAGAAATGGAGCCGTGCTGCTGGACTAACTATACTCAACACAGAGATGCGGAAGAGAACTTAAAGAGTTTTACCGGGAACGATTTTGGTTCTGAAGTGGACGAAGATAGCGATAAACAAGAAGGCACTTGTTCATCTGGTGACTCTAAGTCAGTGTGGCTACAATATCAACCTAAAGTTTGGTCTGTTTTGGAGGAACCTCGGTCGTCCAGAGCCGCCAAGGTTAGTCAATAAAACAGTGTTCATCACGCTCTGTATTCGCAGTCGTGTTTATACAGCTAGCGGAAAATATGTCAATATCTGCAGTGCTTGAATATCGAACTGAATATCCGAGGCAATATCTTTCTGACTCATGTTATTATATTGGATTAATAGAAATCCATAGTCTTTGTAGTTACATGTTTTGTTAATATTTCAAATCAATTGTAGTAACCAAGGTTTTGTACAAACTACATGCACATAATGCGACAGATTTACTTTCAAATCCTGTGATGATACATATGTATTGGATTCTTTATTGCAATTTTTAGCTCGTCACCTCTAAAATGAAAGCACTGCTAGCTGCATGTTCGACATCTTTGGGTATCACTGCACTAGACGAGGAATAAAGCCTCCATTTATTGCTAGAAATATACTACATATTGCCAACAAGCATCGTATCAGTTCCCACTACAACCGTTTAATTTAAAGTCATGAGATAAGACGAGTATTCCTAACTTGAGTACATAACGGGTAATTTTAAGACGGAATTCGAAAATAACTATTTCTCTCAACATTCGGCCAAATATTTTGCTAATAGAAGCTAAAAGCCAGTCACGGTTTCTTTGCGTGCGTAAGGTTATTTTAAATAAACATTACATTATTTTATCAACCCCTTGGTAATGCCGTCAATTGATTTTTGTTATCATATTGTAGTTTATCAAAGAAATATCTCGAACGATGCTTTTATCAATTGCTTCCCCATGCATTGTGATTTTATTCAGAAAGTCTTGGCTTGACCGTACATGATATCAGCCAAGTGTAGGGTGAAGTCTCGAAATCTCAGAATTTCTGGTATCGACTTTTTGGATATTGAAATCTTGAAATCTCTAAATCTCTAAATGGGTCTCGAAGGCTCATATTCTAATATATTACCTTTTCCTTGGTTCTCGAAGTCTCGAAATTGAAAAGAGAGCCGATTAAAGTCTCGGGCTCGCACTTTTGGCGTACCGCAGAAAGTCTCGTATTTACCATTCGCCCCTCCTAAGTAAATATCAAATTACGAGACTGAAACATAAAAAAGGGTGCACACCGGTTATGTGTTATGTCCTGAATATGTCCTGGTTGGTAAAACTATAAAATTACAATGAATTTAGAACATTCTCTATACCAGTTGAAACATACCGCGAACCAAAAATTCTTTATAGCGATCAACATTGTCTTGATTGCTTTTCATACTCGCGGTGGTCACTAAATGTAAAAAGCCTAAAGCGAGATTATATGCAGCTGAAATAGAGCAATTATCTCGATGCAGCTGGTGAGAATAGTAAACCTTGCTTTTCTTTACGTCGGATAAAAGGTATGTCATATATTTTGGTTTACAGGAAGGTCATATGGTAGTGGATTTGTCATACCGACTTGAGAGTATAATTACCATTTTTGTACGGTATCTAAGCGCTGTATTAAATAATGATCATATCTCTGACTCAGATATGACATCAAATCAGGGATAAAGTAAATATTAAAGCGATCGAAGGCCTTTTAAAAGTGAAAAATATTAAAAACACAAGCCGATTAAAATGTATTTTCGCTTAAGGTAAAGAAAAACCTTGCGTTAAAAGTTATTACGGAAGACAAGAATAACACTAATAATATGCATGATGATGAAGATGAACTTGATATGCGAAGAAAAGAGGCAAAAACCCTCGACATGCAGGAACCAATCTAGAATGGATCACAGAAGGACAGCAAATGAAAGAGTATTACGTGAGAGGTTTCAAGCAGGGAAAAATAATTAAGACTGTCTAGCAATGGTAATTTAAACGCTACGTGTTTAATTTTTTAGTAGAACTTTATGATCGTTTTTTTAGCTGGTTAATTACTAGGGGCTTTGCCTAGGTCCTATTAAGTTATAAAGCAAAAGAGTACTAAGTACTTGTTCTTATATGCTCACTAGACTTTATTTCTTCGTTCTGGTGGTCGACAGGAACTCTAAGACGCATTTCATTGCCTATTAGTATAGCTAATTATATGGATTCTAGTGTAATTAATTCGGGAGTTAAATTGAACGAGTATCAAAAGTTGCATGAGCCCGTTATAACGACGAACGAAATTTGACTGAGCTCTTTGAAAAATCTCACGAGTTCAAATTAATTCAGAATTGCACGAGAAAGCCATATCATGATTACTAGTTAATAATATTCATCCGCGTATATTTGTTCTTTTTTGTCGGATGTTATTCAAAGGATTTTGCTCAGTTCAGTCTTTAAGTTCTTCCAGCTGCTGTAAATGTGGAAATCTCTCTGTTATTGTTCTACGGCTTGTTGCAAAAGTTTGGAAACACCGCCGCCTCTCTGTGAATCCAATTCATGAGTTCTGGTTGGATATAGTTTGTTCACATCTGAGGCATTATATGATTTGGCACTCAGGTATTAGCATAAATACAGCTGCTCTCAGCCAATAAAACTCGAGAACTCGTTACATGTACATTATTGTTTATGTAATGACCATCGGTGATGAGTTTTCTCATGTGGCTCACATAAATTTTGGATGACAATAATATCGTAGTAACTGCATAATTATTTTATGCATGTATTTGACGTCGGCCTTCTTCGTTTTCATCGCTCCAAACATCACAGCATACAGATTCCTCTGTATAAAACCTGTGTTATTTCGATATTCAAGAAAGTAATATTTAACTTAATTATATAAAACGCCTCCAGCCTGAACGTATCCCTAACTAAGATTGTCTTGAACATTTTACAATAAGAAATGTATATTTTTATCTCAGTTTAAAATGTAGAAACTTAATTCCTGGTGTTTTATTATTGGTTGACGATCCTCCTTTCCATATATAAAAGAAAAAGAAAAAAAAAGAAACGTAGCCTTATTCTTGCATATTAATTGCTTAATATGTAGAGCGTAACATGGATTTATTTTCTCAGGAGAAATGAATACCTTTATAAGGCAGATATATAGAAGACGTCAAAGACTGGATGTGTAAAATAGAGATGGTACGGCAATTCAATAAGACTTCTTTTCGTGTCACGTAGCAGTACAGAAAAAAATGGCAATTGTAATACACAGTATGCTTTTTTACCCTCTTTAATTAAGGCGTCCTGTTTTTGTTTGCATATATTGAATGGCGTGCTGACAATCTCAATATCTACTCTTTACCTGTCAGCTCGTCAAACAAAACTGATTCAACTTCGGACTTTTCGCGATGTCTAAATTAATTTGGAAAAAGGAAAAAGTCTGAATTGCAAATTTGAGTTCAATTGATTATGAATATAATACAAAATAAAGAACAAAATGTAATTTCCATCACAGTAACGTTAGGATAAACATACCAAAAATATATTAGCCAGAGGAAATCAGAATCCACTCTGAGAGTGGAGAGAGGCATCTGATTTCCTTTGGCTAAAAGGTATCGATTGCAAAGAAAATTACTTTTCATCATCAATATCCATTCTCAAAAGGTTTTCTCTCATGACTTTTTCAGGTTTTCACTTTTTGTCCAACGCGCGCGTCATGAACTATTTAAATCTTCATAACAAAACACCAAACAGGAACGTATACAGGACATGTACAGCTGACGACACAGGTAAAGGCTACATCGACATATATACAGTTGTAATGAGAAGTCCAAGGACTACAGCAAAGGTCTACACGGTTAATTGTATTGAATACAATAGTTCGGCTGGCCAAACCAGCCTTCTTCAGGTACTAGATGCTAAAAGTTTTGAGAAAGGATAAAACGGTGGAGAATGCCTGAATGCGGCAAAACAGGAAGGGAGTGGAAATAGGAAGTGATGTGCAGTGTAATATAACATGAGTAATAGAGAAATATAAGTAGATGCCGGAACTATATATTAGGGCGTTAACACATGCTTCATAGCTTTCACCAAGAGAGCACAAGTAAGAGAGGGAATCGTTGTTTGGCGTGCCATTTTTATAGTTGTCGTGCGCGCTCGCCCACTTTGTTAGTCAAGATGGAGACGTCGGTTCTGCTCTTTAGGATTTATTCGGTACTTGTCTTGTAGCGTTCAAGTGTTCTCTAGCTAGTCTCAGTGTGTAGGTTGTTACAAGCGTTCTTACTTTTATAGAACCTAATTAACGTCCACTAACGATAACCGGCAGTCCATAGTCCATCGTTTGGCTAGTTCACAAGCCAGATTGAGATAAATAATTACTTTGTAGTTGTTCCATTCAAGAGGGTCTGAATTGGGTTAACGGACTACTGACAAACGACCTTAAAAATAACTGACAACTGACAAATGAAGATATTTTTACTGACAACTGACAACCGAAAAATAACTGACAACCGAAAAATAACTGACAACTGACAAATTTGGTTTTTGTGGGTCAAACATAGTAAATTTTCTCTAGTAATGATTAACTAGGGCTAACTGACAAATGGCCAAAATTTTAACTGACAACTGACATGTAGACTCCCCCATTCAGACCAGGCACAGGCACAGCTGATAATTTGCTTTAGTAATTTCCACTTACTTCCTTAGAAATCATTTGTTCTCTAAAGTAACGACCAGTGAATAGGCAGGTAATTGCCTAGCTGGCAATTCCAGTTAGCGCCACGTTGTTCTATTGTTAACTGAAAGCTTTGTTCCAAATGAATTTTACTGCATGGATTCTAAAATAACGATTTATGACTAAACTATAGTGATTCTTCTAGAATGAAACTGTAAATCTTGAATAAATGACTTTCCTGACAGGATTTCCTTATTAAAGCTCAGGATTCCCTTATTAAAGCTCAATAACGACAAGTCTGAGTTACTGGTATTGAGAGCTCGTCATCGTCCACAACCCCCTCTCGAAAGTATCCGTGTTGGTGCCGAGAACATCGAACCGTCTCTGTCAGCAAAGAACATTGGAGTCGTATTCGACCACACTCGATGGAACATCAAGTGGCTGCTGTTTGTAAATCAGCATTTTACTATATTAGGAACATTGCACATGTAAGAAAGTTTTTATCTTTTGAAACCAGCCAAATACTTATTTTTTTATTTTTATTTTTTTATTTAATAGCTTAACTCAGGCTGAGAAACAGACTCTAGGTCCAAACAAGCTCAGCCTGAGACAAATACAAATACACTGACAAGACATTACAGATAGAACTATGAATAATGTATTAAGCATGAAATGTAAAATATATGATGCAAAAAAATATATAATAATAGTGTACATTTGTACATTTGTACATTTGTACATTTGATCGGCCGGCCAAGTACAAGTAAATAAGCGCAGAAAAAAGTTAGCGGCAACAAATAGTAGATATGTTAGTAGATCGGCATTTAGAACAGATAGTTTTATAGGTTCTAATGCGATCAGGGTCAAAAGTAGAAAGCAAAAGCGCAAGATAGTGAGCTCGTAGCAATGTTTTGAAAGACGAAATTGAACTACAGGACTTAATATTTAAAGGCAGCGAGTTCCATAGAATAACTATGCGATTAAAGAAAGAATCCCTATAAGTAGATGTTTTGCATGGGTTAAGCTTGTAATCTGAACCAGTAGTGCTTCTTGTAGATCTTGATGAAAGCGAGCATGGAGTTACATAACTAGATAGATCAGTAATGTTAAGCTTAAGGCGACACTTAAACAAATATATGAGGTCTAGATATTCTAGCCAGTACTGAAAGTGGCAGTAGATTAAGTTTAAGTAGCCTATCTTTATAGGGTAAGTGTACTTTTAACATGAATTTGGTTGCGCGGCGCTGAATACGTTCGAGAAGTTGGATATCTCTAGAGCTTGACTGCGGGGCCCAAACCTGACTACCGTAACACAGAATGGAACGCACTAGCGTAAGATAAAGGGTACGACGCAGCGTTACCCCTAAAGAGTTAGGGGTATTACGTCTCAGGAAACCCAAAACCTTATTTGACTTAGCTACCACCGACACTACTTGGTTGTGCCAGCGCAGATCATTTGAAATGATAATACGTTATTCACGCTTTTATCACCTCTAAATTAGATTACTGTAATTCTTTATTATATGGTCTGTCTACTTGATACAGAGGCTTCAGTACGTGCAGAATTCAGCAGCTCGCCTTCTCACTTGCTCGCGTAAATTTAATCATATTACTCCTATTTTACGAGAACTACATTGGCTACCCGTAGAGCAAAGAATATTTTTAAAGATATTATTACTTACATTTAAGGCTCTTAACAATACTGCTCCGTTATATATTACTGAATTTCTAAATCCTATGTACCATCTCGTTCTTTACGTTCAACATGTAACTGAATCTACTTAAAGTTCCAAAACACAACTTCAAGACATACAGTGCAAGGTCCTTCTCAGTTTCTGCTCCTACCTCAGTTATGGAACTCACTACTAAAGAAAGACTCTTCGATGTTTTGGAGTTTTATTATATAACAACGATGTGGAGAGTAATATCCTGCAAGAAGATGCAGTGAAACAATGAATCAAGAGTCTAATACAATACATAAACCGACAATAGTACTTACAAAGGACTATAAGTTCAGATAATGTCTCTGTTACAACATGAAGTCTCGAGAAGTCACTCGATTCAGTTCCAAACAAGATGGCGGCCCTGACGTATGGTCAGCGGTCTGCCATATGAGAAAACTAGTACCCAATCTGTACTCTGACAACTCTCCATCCCCCCCAGTCCGACAATGTGAGATTCACACGTTGACGGACTAGTAATGATTAGATCCAGTTGCCGGTCTCAGGCTCGTACCGCCTGGGTGCCTGACATTCACGACGAGGGCGAGGCGGCTGTAGCTGCCTTTGGATGGGCGTGTTGGGGGCAGGCGGTGCCACGTCAGTCACCTCCTGTTGTGGGGTTACTCGGGGTGTGGATTGGGGGCTGTCGACACCATCGGGCGGTGAACTGTCAGGGTGCTGTCCCGATGTATTGGTAGGCGTACTGTGTACAACAGCTGGTTCTGGCGGATCAACGGTGCGTTTCTGCGTGATGGGTGCGGGTGGGGAGGTTGAAGATTGCCTATTCTGTCCGCCATGATGGGTGGTTAGCGGTGATGGAGGGGGGCTCGTCCCAATATCTTTGGTTGCTGGGGTGAAAGCACGTAGAAAGCGGCGATTGCGTAGTGTGAGGCGGCCAGATCCATCCACCTTGACTCGGTATTGATCATGGTTGAGGGATTCCATCACGGTCCCTGATCTGTCCCATTTCGTGGGGCTGTTCCCGTGCTGATTTTGTAGGAAGACCCTCTCTCCGACGACAAGAGGGCGGAGAGGCCTTGAATGTTGTGTGAGCGATTCAGTGGTGCGGGTCATGCGGGTGCGAAGTGCTTGCTCCTTGGCTGCCCATGCATCGCGCCAAAGCGGGCGAATGTTCGGGTTCGAGAACTTCTCTAACCTGTTGACGAAGGAGAAGGTATCACGTAGGTTACGCCCGAAGATGATCTGCGCCGGGGAGAGGTTGCAGTCTGGGTCGGGGGTATTGCGTAGTTGGAGTATCGCACGTAGGAATCCGTCATGGTCCAGTCCACCAGTGGGGCGTGTGTTTGACATCAAGAGGCGCTTTGCTGTCTTCACGGCTACTTCTGCCCGCCCGTTGGACTGGGGGAAATAGGCAGATGAGAGGCGGGGGCGGACGCCCCAGAGGCGAAGGAAAGCTTCCGTTTGACTCGCTATGAACTCAGGGCCACCGTCACTGGACAGCTCCTCCGGTACACCGAACGTTGCAAAGAATGAGCGGAGGTGGCGGATCAGCCCAGCAACACCTGCAAGGTTGGTACTGACCGGTGACGAGAAAATCTCAACCCATCCGGAGAGGCGGTCTCCGACTACCAGGTAGTGGCTGCCACCATGGGAGAAGAAGTCGGCGAAGACTGCTTCGAAGGGCGTCGAAGGCGGGGTTGAGGGGAGTGGTGGTGTTGTTGCTTGTGACGGTGCATTCCGGTTGCAGTCTCGGCATCGTTCTCGTGTGGCGCGGATGTCATTCCTGGCCAGTATACGATTGCGCGAGCTCGCTGCTCCATTGTTGATGATCCTTGATGAGCGGCATGCAAGTATTGCAGTACTCGTTGTTGTAGCGATTCAGGGATTAAGACACGGTCATCATATAGGAGGACTCCCTCCTACGTGTAGACAGAGTCACGGATGGTCCAGAGTGGTGCAAATGTGTGGTCATTTCGGTCAATGCTGTGACTGCCCTCGTCAATCAACTTTACGATGGGGCTTAGCGATGCGTCTCGAGCTGTCTCTTGGGCGACGAGCGACCATGTGAGGGTTCCTAGTTCCTCGACATCAGTGCGGATAGATGCCATCAATGCCCACTCTTTAAGGTCTGGGGTGTCAGGTGGGTTGGTGTTACTAGCGGAGCCTGATAGTGAGGGGTGTCTTGAAGTGGCATCGGCGGCGAGGTTGCTCTTCCCCGGTAGGTACCGGATATCGAAGCGCCAGGGTAGTGTGCGCTGCTTCAGCCGGAACAGGCGCGAGTTAGTGATTTCGTCAAGGGTGCGGTCGCCGAAGATTTTCACTAGAGGCTTGTGGTCGGTGACAACGACCAGGTTGTCGCAACCTTGGGTAAAGTAGCGGGTTTGCTCGAGTCCCCAGGCTACGGCTAGGGCTTCACCTTCGATGGCCGCGTACCGTTGCTCGGTGGGGGAGAGGAAGCGAGAGCCGGCCAGTGTTATCCGCCACCCATCCGTGCAGCAGTTGGGTATACCAGATGGGCAGGTGCAGTGCTGTTGGAGTAGGAAATATCCGTTTCCCTGCTGTGACCAATCCGGTCGAAGGCATGTACGCCGCTGGATGTCGAAGATCTCTACTCCCTTTCGGATGGCGTCTACGATGGCGGCCTTGGAAGTCTGGAAGGCTTCTTCAAGTTCTGTGGACCAGGCGAACTTGCAGCGTGCGCTGAGGAAGGGCTTGAATGGCGCCATTGTGTCTCTGAGCTGGGCGTAGTTCGCCACTTGATTGACAAGGCCGAACCAGCTTCGGATATCTGTCGTGGAGGCAGGTGATGGGAAATCCCTGATGGCGTCCAGGTATTTCGGTTGCGGCTCGATGGTTGATTCTGAGATCCTGAATCCGGCGAAGTCAACGCTTTTCCCCGCAAACTGGAACTTGTTTGCATTGAGAACGATCCCGGCCTGCCCTATTCGTGTGAGCAGGTCGATTGTCCTCCACCAGTGCTCTTGAAGGTCTGTGTCGTAATGGATCGTATCATCGACTCAGCGCTCCTTGCGTTCAACGTTGGATAGGACGGCGTCAAAGCGTCGGTTGTAGCCATCTCCCGATGACAGGAACCCTTGTGGTGCCCTGGTGTATCGCCAGTGACCGAAGGGCGTTATAAAGGTGGTTAGGTATTTATCAGACGAGCGCAGGGGCACACTGTGATAACCATTCCATGCGTCGGTCACTGTTTTCCATGTGTCCTTGGGGACACGGCGGGCGAGTTGGAATGGCGATTCCATTGCGAACGTCTCCCGTTTGCAAAACCGGTTGAGGGGAGACAGATCAACCGTGCGGCGCGGTGAGCCGTCGTGTTTCCGTGTGACGACCATGCGATGACACCACGTGACCGGCTCGCCATAGGGGACGCGCTCGATTACGCCGAGGGCTTCATCACGGAGGAGGTCCTCGTACACCTTCTCTTGCCAGTGCAGGGGCACACTTGCAGGGGTGTGGCATGCTTTGGGGTTGCTTCAGGGTCAATATGGATCTCAATGGGTGGTCCTTCCATGCAGGGCAGTGGTCTGTGGGGGCATGTATTGAAGGTTGATGACGCGTACCTGTCGAGTAGCCACGCCTTCATGCGCTCGTTATTCTCTGCAGTGCATGGGAATGGCAGCTCGGTTGGTCGAGGGGGCGTTACGTCACGTTGGGGACATGAGCATGAGGTGGTGTTGGAGCTGCTAGGGGCCCTGCAGCCGTCATTCAGTGAGTGGGCGGCGTTGATTGGCGGCGTCGATTGGTCCTCGGAGGGTATGTTGGGCTGTGATTCGCCAGTGCAGTTGTTTTCAACGGACGGGAATGTGGATGGTAGGATGCCAAGATTGAGCATCGACTCGTACGATAGGTACATTGACTGTACGGAGCTGCTCACATAGAGCATGGTACGACAGGAGTTGGTCTTGCCGTTCGCCGATGCTGCTTGGAGATTGGAGAAGAATGCGCCTTCGATTGAAATCGGGGAATGGTTGGCCGCTGTTAGGCCTATGGTGACTGGGCGTAGTGCATCGCGAGAAAAGCCACACGCTAGGTATTCAGACAATGACCAGAGGTCGGATTGTGCCCCAGTGTCTGCGATAGCCGACACCTTTGCTGTTGGTGTAGTGGTCTGGTTCTGGGAGCCTTGCCGTTCGGCTGCCGAGATGGAGATCTTGATATGTGGGTGGGGCAGGAGACGTGCTTTTTTCCACTCTCCTTTCGTGAAAACGTGATGGTCGAGCGTCACTGGGCCGTGGGTGGCCCGGCCACGCCTGCGTCTGTGTTGTCGGCGGGGCGGAGTGGGCGTTCCCCCCCTGGACTGGACCGATGCGATCTGTGAGATGGATTCTAGAGCCTGGACTGCGGGTGACGGGTTTGCTGTGGTTGGGCGCTGGCGTCGTGCTCGACGTGTCCTATAGCAGTTAATGCAAACCTGGTGGGGCTTTTTGTTCCACCCCCTTACACCCTCGGTGAAGATTTTGAACGAGGACCTGCAGTCGGGACAGCTAGCCTGTTTGGCCCGGTCCGCTTGGGATGGGGGTGGTGCTTCTTGTGGGGCTGCTGGGTGCTCGTTCTGTTGTCGGCGGAATGTCGACATGGCTGATAGGGCAGGAGAGGGATGTGCGTTTCGTGCCATTTCTTTGTTTTCTACCAGGGCCACGACATCGTTGATCGGGGTGGTCAGGATGTTCAGCGTCCCAAGTGTCTCGCGACGGATATCTGTGTCCGCAATTCCATTCAGGAGGACATCACGGATAGCGTGATCGGTGTAGTCCACCTCCTTACCACACTCGCACTTCGCTTTGAAGGCACATGTCTCGGCCTTTCCACGTACCCGTGCTGTGAATGCTCGGAATGGTTCGTCGCGTTCCTGGTGGATCTTCAGTAGCTCGGTGCGTAGGACGCCTGTCGCGACAGGGATGACCGCAAGGGAACGTATCGCTTCTAACAGCTGGGACACGGTGCTGTTGGCTGCATTTGGGTTCGCTTTAAGGAGACTGTCTCCAAGATCTTGACTTGCGCACTGGAAGAGCTGCGAGGGTGCAGCAGTCTCGCCGATGCCTGATCCTGTTTTGAAGACATCCCAACGACGCACGAAGACGTTCCAGCCCTCGGTTGTGACACCAATGTCGACTTTGGGTCTGTCTAGTTTTGGGCCTTGGGAGACAGGTGCTGGGGCCGGTGCCGCTACTGTCGGGTTTTGATGGGTAAAACCATGGTTTCCGAGTAAGGCTATGGCGATGGCTTCTGACGCATCTTCGGTCTGGAACTCGCAGCTTGGGACTGTGCACTTTATTCGAACCATTTGATATTACTCTCCACATAAAGAAAGACTCTTCGATGTTTTGGAGTTTTATTATATAACAACGATGTGGAGAGTAATATCCTGCAAGAAGATGCAGTGAAACAATGAATCAAGAGTCTAATACAATACATAAACCGACAATAGTACTTACAAAGGACTATAAGTTCAGATAATGTCTCTGTTACAACATGAAGTCTCGAGAAGTCACTCGATTCAGTTCCAAACAAGATGGCGGCCCTGACGTATGGTCAGCGGTCTGCCATATGAGAAAACTAGTACCCAATCTGTACTCTGACAACTCTCCAACTACCACAAGGCATTAGGGATGTTAACTGTAGTGTTATGTTAATACGTATGATGTAATGTAATGATCTAGCTAGTCAATAACACAACACTAACCGGCCGGGGTAGGCCGGGGTGTGCCGCTGGGGCTCTGAAACCCTTCAAGGGCACCCAACGAGTACTTTTTGAAATTCGTTTGAAACCAGTTGTCTGCGGCTCATCTAGCCATTTTAAGGCGCCTACTATGTCTTTTGACGTATTCTAGAAAGCTATTAGCTGTTCGGATTTTCTAGGTGGAAATCGCGTCAACCGAAAATACTATGGCAAAATATTCCCGGCTTACGAATTTGTTAGTAGTCTAGAACAGAAACAAGAATTTTCTAGCCCAAGTAACTTCATGTTGCAAAGTTTTGTGGAGGTACGAATTTTTTAGGGGTTCTTTTGGATCGTTCTGACTATTGATCAGACGAATTGGGACGTACGAATATTTTAGGGGAAACCTTTTAGTCTCTCTTTTCTTCTATGATTTTCTAGGGATTGAAAACAAATTTTCTAGCCAGTGTTTCAGAAAACAATTTTCTAGGGAATTTTTTTTCAAATCCGAAAGTTTTAGGCTAACTTACTCTCCCGAACAGCTTTTTAACCGAAAACTTCGTTGGGTGCCCTTGACCCTTACCCTGTAGTGTTTAAGACAAAAAAAAAATCAAATTTCCATACCCTGTTCAAGACAAAGTGTTACAAATTTCTCTCTATAAGACAAATAAAAAAATATCTATACTTGGATGTGAGTGTTTATAGTCCAGTCATTCTGTGGTTTGACCTGCCACTAATTGCAACAGAAGGTTTTTCTTTGGAAAATGGTCTAATAGACTGTCATGAACAACATATAAAAAGTCCTAACGAATCGGAGTTGCGAAAAGCCCTCAAAATTAGGATAATTGATACGCACGCTCTCCTGCAACATGAAAACGAGGCTGAAACCGGAAGTTGCCTTATTTCGCTCGTTAAATGATCAATGATGATCGGAATTTCGCGGATATATATCTGGGATAGCATTAACTAATTGCTCAATCTATTTTCGTGTGTTATAACCGTATTCCAACATGTAAATGCTACATTTCCAACGGAAATATCACTAAAGTACACCTAGTGGTATGAGTTGTATTCAATGTGTATTTTATATTTTTTTTTAATGGTCATGATGAATTACAAAAGCTTTCATATCATGCCAAAGGCATAACTACACATGCACGAAGAACCATTACTTGTGGGTTCTAGTACGTGGAGTATTTATATACAAAACGCGTCACTCAGCCAGTGATCAATGCGCTTACATCATCATAACTGGAAAAACGGCAAAAGCCAGTAAACAACTATAATATACTCCTATCGGTAAATGAAGCTGATGGGTGATGTCGACAACACGGGTATGGACGTCGCAGTACTTTCGGGGCTGAAGGCACTAGAATGTATTTATTCTTCGTCACTGTCGTCGCTTTCTGGGGTAACGACAGAAGAGTTTTGGCATCCAGAACCTTTGCACTGTCCACACGCCGGCGAACATTCTATACTGTGCTTGCGACAGGAGCATCGCATCGTGCCACATCCAGTAGAGCAGTTGCATCGCACTATGCGTAAAAGGCTCTCTGGTGCTGGCGGTAAATCCGTCATCACAGGGATCACCTGGCCGTCGTTTGACTCCCAACCCCACTCTTCTATGTTGACCTCTGCCCCCCTCCATTGTTGGACTTGTGCGTAGACGCGGAAACTGTGGTACCTGGCTGCAGCGGATGTTGGTGGGAGACTGTTGGGCTCTATCTTGGTTGTTTTCGTCGCCAACTTTTCTTGGTAACGCTGATATCGCAGATCATCAAGTCGTTGCCCTGGCTTTCCGTTGTAGAGCAGCACAAGAGTACTTTCCCCAGCTGTCGCAATTTCATCTTTGCTTGTCGATGATCCTTGGAACGATTGAGCGTGCTCCTTCAGATGAGAGGATGTCTCAAACTTTCTTAAGATCTTTCCTTTTCCTATCCCATGAATGCGAGAGGTGGTATCACATCCGAGAACCGCGTGTATGTAAAGGATGTTCTCACAGACGTGTCTGCCTAGCTGGTCTTGGGTCTTCTTAATATTCCAGACGCGCCGACGAATAGAATTGCTCTTCGGCTCGGGGATGAAAAACAGGTCATGAGATTCTAGTTCGCCGTAGAAGAGTAAAAGGATTAGCAGGTCTGTGTCGTCCCCGACAAGTACGGTGGTGTTGGTCCTCGCAGACTCGACAGCCGTCTTCACATATAACACAAGCGGCATCATCCATTTGAGGGCTACCTTGGCTGGCGCTGTAAAATAAAGTTTTCAGTGTACCTTGTCAGTGAAGTTACTCGTGAACGCGTCCAGGGCGGGCTGGTGAAATTTAATCAAGGTTTTCATGTTTTCACTGTATTTCTGTACCAGCGCGCCTGATACGCCTGTTATATATTTTCACAAAATATCTGAAAAAAAATTCACTGATTACCCATATTTAGGGCGGGGACGCTCGTCGGTAACAGCTCATTTACCCCTAGAGGTATCAAAGCGGGCGTGGCTCGCGCTGAAAAAAAAAAAGATGTTTTAAACTACTTTGATTGATGCCGATAAAAAGTCAACAAGACCAATCACTTCATCTAATAATGGTATCGACTTCGATCTTAAACTCGTAAAAGGAAAAGCAGACGAGCATACCCGCCCAAAAGATTATTATCGCTAATTCAATAAGCGGAGACTACACTTTTAATGCATTGCCACACATCGTGATAAACACAATTATAAACAACTCCTGGAGGATCGGTCGGTACTATCTTAAATTTCTGCGATATTTTTATAATGGACTGAGCTGTTTAAAGCAAAACACGTACTTTATATGGTAAAACAAAATGTACAGCTGGTCAATTCTTAAAGGGTTAGAGTGTGATAAAATAAAAACATCTCAAATTACTTACTTGTTCAAAGAAATGTCAAACACTCTTTAGAAGCGCGCTACGAAAAAAATCATTCTAAGAGATCCAAAAAAGCCACTGTGATAAATTTACTTTAGCATGACTGCTATTCCGTTTGCAACTGAGCAAAGACTATTCAAGTGTAATTAACAATTTCATCAGCTAGCACAATCTTTGTTCATTGACTTCTGAACACTTGCTACCGACGTAAGTTAGCACGTATAAATGAATAAATTACCAATGGTGAGATATTCTCTCGCTTGACAGAAAAGAAATCACGGCTATCTAAAATAAATCTAATAGCTTAAAGTGTTTTATGTAGAATTAAATAATCAAAGCTTACCTGTAAACTTGCGTCCGACTGCAGAGAAATGTTGAGCTGCATATGTATGTCTAGTTTCCAACTCGATAGTGAGCGTGGGAAAAGTACACAAACATCTTGCCGCGAGACAGTGTAACAAACTTGACATCTCCAGGTGTTGTGGAATAACATAAATATCCATATAAATTAGATCAAAATTCTCCCGAGTTAAAAATCCCCGCGAGCCTCGTTTTCATGCCGTAAAATATCGCTCGCCAAGTCGTCATAAAAACTCTTAATTTTGAACGCTTTTCGCAACTAGGATTTCTTAGGACTTTTGATATGAGCTAGAAACCGTTGAGAAACCTTCTGTTGCAATTAGTGGCAGGTTGACCCCCTTTTTTTTCATAGAATGACTGGACTATTATTGTGATCTTGTATAATGAGTGTCATACCGAACTAAATAAGTCTTCATCAAGCACTAGATTAAATAACGGCACTAGATAAATACCATACCCTGTTCAAGATCTGTCGATGTGAAAATGGATACCCTGTCTAAGGTCAGAACCTCGAAAAACCATACCCTGTCCAGCGGATCATCCCCGTATAGTCCATATATGGGAGTACCCCTCCCGGGGATGCTAAGTTAATTAACATTTTTAAGAGTCGAGTTAAAACTTATCTTTTTAAACAAGCTTTTAACCTTTTATCCTAAAGTGTTTTTTTATATTAGTACTATATGAATATTAATTATCATAGATAAAGTAAGTTTTTTTAGTTATTCATAGTTTGAATTAGTGATGTGTACGTAAAGCGCCATTGGTCATTTAGTGGAAATGGCGCTATATAAATTGCTTATTATTATTATTATTATTGTTATTATAAAGTCTGAGGTCTCCGAAGAGAGAATATTTTTTTACTAGTGATTCTGCTATAGAAACTGTAAATCTTGAATAATGTATTTCCTGACACTAAAGATAGATAGATAGATAGATAGTTTTTTATTTGGAGTCGTATACATCTATACATAGACATTTATCCAAATAAATGTGCACTTCACTGTGCTACAGGTGTTTGGGGTCTTTCAGAATTATGAGAGTCGAGGCAGAATCGATAAGAGTTCTTTGAGGCCATTGTCTCTATACATAAAACATTCGTATATGAATTTTGCAACTATAGCTGCTGTCCTATTGTTGGGGCTTAACATTATTTTTAGCCGACTTTCCTCGGATAACTTTTCTATGTTTATCTGAAATTCATTTTGCATTGAAGCATGGAACGCATTTCGTAAATGGTTATATTTATTGCAGTTTACGAGGAAATGAGCTTCATCCTCAATCTCCTTTCTAGGCAGGCAGAATTTGCAAAGTCTTTCATCGACCTTTTTAAATGGCCTAGCATGTCTTCCTTTTTCAATTTCTAAATCATGGTTGCTTATCCTAAGCTTTGTTAGAGCCGTTCTATGCTTCAAGTTTCTTAAGCGTAGATAGTCTTCGAACTCGTAATTTACTTTAAAATTTCTGTAGGCCCTTAGCTTATTTCTCTGATTGGCATTTCTTCTTGTATCATTGTAAATATCACTGTGCCAATTTTGGAACTCGCATAGCCTTTGCTTAAGTTTTTTGCAAATTATTGATGTGTTATCGGCGATAGTGTTTGAGGGGACTAAGATATTTCCAAATCCGAGCTTGAGGACTATCTTACTTTTTTTTTTGTACCAACTTGCGGGATTATTTAAGAGGCTTGAGTCCAAAAAAGCGTCCACTGCAAGTTTGTCGGTATCGCAGACTTGCAGTTCCAGCCAGAACTTTAAACTCCTGGATATTGCTTCTGTTTTAAGAGGAAATCTTCCTAATTCGGCTTGGCATGCATTGTTTGTTGCGTATTTGCATGGACACTCGATAGGGTCTCTGTCTAATTTGTTGTTGGAGTCAAACCCCCATACTTCGCTCCCGTATAGTAGAATTGGCTGAATTAAGGAGTTGAAAATTTTGAGCGTTAGCTTTATATCTGTTCCGGCTAAAGTGCATGATCTCCCATTTCTTTGCGGAGTTTGAATAAGGCTTTTAACGCAATTTTTTTTCAACTCCTGTTTAGCTAAAATGAAGTTTCCGAATGCACTAAAGGTTAGGCCCAGGTACTTATATGAGGTCACGTTTTCCAGAGTTATATTATTATTAAATTTAAAAGTATAATTATTCATGCTTTTCCCCGTGTTATTAAAAATCAAAATTTTAGTTTTATCCATATTAACTGTCAGATTATTGAGGCTGCAGTAATCACCTAATTTATCTATAGGTATTGCTGCATCCCTTGAGCAGAATTTGCAAGTATCACTAGATCATCGGCATATAACAGGCAACTAACTGGTCTGTTTTGTATGTTAATTTGTTCTGGTACTTTGGTTTGATCCATAAAGGCCGGTAGGTCACTTAAAAATAAATTAAACAGTGTGGGGCTGAGCATACACCCCTGTTTCACACCGATATGGCAACCAAAATCTTCAGATACTGTGTGCCCGATTTTCACGGCAGCAGTGTCATTTGAATACATTGATTCTATAATTGAGAAAAAAATTCCTCTGACACCAGAGATATAGAGTTTGTTTAACAGTTTGTCCCTCGGCACGCTATCGAATGCTTTTTTTTAAATCTACGAAACAGCTGAATAAAAAAAATCCTTTCTTTTTTTATTTGGCTTTGACATATTTATCTATAATTGTTTTCAGAACAAAGATACTGTCTGCGGTACTGTGCTTTTTTCGAAAGCCGCCTTGGACTTTCTTGAGGATTCCTTTTTCTACTAAATAAGTATAAAGCCTATTATTAAGTATGGAGGTAAAGAGTTATCCTAGGGAAGAGAGCAGGGTTATTCCTCTATAATTATCAGCTAACGTATTATCCCCTTTTTTGTAAATTGGTACGATATATGAGGCCCTTACACCAATCACGCGGGTATTTGCCTGATTCTAGGATTAAGTTAAACAGCGATTTTAACCATGGCCTGAGTTGAATTTTACCGTTTTTAAGGACCTCGTTTAGAATGTTATCGGGTTTCCGAATCTGCTTTCGGCTCGTTTAGTTTTTTGAAATGTTCAAAGAAAACTTGCGGTTCTACTGGGTAGGTAGAGCTTTTATGTTTTGCTTTTATATTAAAAAAATTGTGGATCTGTTTCCATGTAGTTTTCGGGTTTTTAAAATCTAACTCGTCTATTTTCTTATTAATGTGTTCTCGTTTTTTCCTTTTGCAGAGCTTTCTGAAACATTTCTTTTTGTTGAATAATTGATTTCTTAGTTGCTCGCAACTAGGCGATTCGCATGTCTGCCGACCTAATGTGTTAAGATTTTCTTTTTCAGTCTTACTTTCCAAATCAAACCAGTCTTTATTTCCGTCAGATTCTCCTTTTTTCGGTGTCTGGAAGCGTAGACCGGCTTCCTTGCTTATACGTCAAGAATAGTCTGGGTAAAGTCGTGTGTCAGTTGGTTTACGTCACAGTTTTCAGTATGCCCACATAACAATTGGGAAACCTTAGTTCGGTATTGTTCTGAATTTAGAAGCTCAGGTATTCTGGTTGCTGCTTTTTCATTCCAGACTATTTTCCCGAACTTTTTAACTTTGGTGTGATGGGTATCGTGATTTGTAACTGAGGGAGTGCGCATATTTAAGCCAAATGAAATGCAACAATGATCCGATAAATGCGGTAAAAGGTTACGTTGCCCACTTTAAAATACCTTACGATTGGTATAATGCCATGTTGCACAATTGTGTAATCTACGAGAGAGCTGCCATTATATTGAAAACAGGTCTTTTTGACGCTGGTGCATGTCGCCAATTGTTCTCCCATTGAGAATTCTAAGATAATTTTCAGTATACAGGTCGATTACTAGCCGACCCCTTCGGTCACATATAATATCTTGTGAATATCTCCAATCGGCAGAATCAATCTCATAGTCTTCTGGGAGATCAAGGAATTCGTCATCGTCCAATAAGACAAACTCTTGCATGTAAGTCACCGGTGCGCGCGTTCAAATCGCCTTGTAATAAAATGTCTCCTTTTTGCGCAAAATTAATGATTTCGTTTTCTAAGTCGGAAATACAATCTTGGTTGCTTGCTATGACCGAGTTTTCGGGGCTAAGATATACTGTTCCAAGGTAAATATCTTTTGGTCGATTAAAAAATCGCTTATCGAGCTTGAGCCAAAGTACATTATCGTTAGCATTCGGTATGTAAGAAACGCCCTTGCAAATTCTGTTATTTACGTATACAGCAATGCCGCCGTAGTGTCTGTTCCCGCTTTTTTCGCGGCTTTTACTATAATATTTAAACGAATCAACTGATATATCCAATTCCTTTCCGACATGTGTTTCATTCAGTCCGAAAATATCATGTTGTTTGACAATATTAATCACTTCTGCAAGCCGAAGTTTTTTTCCAAGCTCTTTGCTTATTACCCCATGAATATATGACCTATCGTCACAGTTGGGCCGGCAAAAGCCGTTTCACAGCTGCGTCGACAGGGACCAGGCATATTCGCCTGCGTACCAACCTAGTGCTTAATTAATGTGATATGATTATAATAAATATAGATATTGATAATACAAATACTATAAACCTAGAACTTCTAGGCTACAATATGCGAGAAGCAACTGTTACACAGTTTGTGTAAGCACGTTGCAAACTGCACGCCAGTAATGATTGATTCAGTATTGCAAACTTGGTACTAGATAATATAGAACAATTAGTCTCGAAATGGGAAATACTATACCTAGTATGTTGCGAGAAGGAATTTGGATCCGACAAACCCATCGACAGGTTTGTAAGAGAAACAATTTCACGAGACTATCTGTCCTGAGACCAACCGTTGCGGTACCTTAACCCTTCGGCGACGGACCATGCAAATATCGGTCCTATGTGACCGATAACTGGAAACATTATTGCATCACATCTAGACATGCTGGAAAGACAATATTGCGATATTATTTGAAGGGATGAATGACTTCAAAGTTAGAGCTATAACAGGGATCGCTTGGCTCTTCCACTTTTGAGAAAAGCTAATTTGTTTTGAGAATCGTACTTCGTTTCTTCGATTATACGAATTTTGAGGAGCTGAAAATCGGCTAAAAATATCCTTCCCATTCGCACTTGAAATCAAAAGCAAACACAAAATAAGCACTCAGGCGTTACAGTACCTTCTTTAATCTTTCCAACCAGCAGGTTTGTTTGCATAAAACGCACCAAACGACTGTGAACCACGCCGATGTTTACACTGCATTTCACTCGACCACATTTACCTGCTCCCACCTCCAATTGCATGCTGGGTAATCAACAACAAAATCACAAGGGGACCTCCCCTCTGGGACTCCGGTAGGCTTTTTTTATAAGTCTTTTACCTCTACAATCAAGAGCGGTGATTTGGACTCAAGCCGTTGCTTTAAAGTAACAAAAACACATCCTAATAGGTTGAGCAGGGGGAAAATACAACCAACTGTAGGATTTCAAGGATTTCAGTGAAGAATTATTTCATGTGTCTCAAAGCAGAAACACAACGAAAAAAACCTGTGAAATCCCCTCACAAGGCCTACTAAAAGCAAACCAAGTACTTTTCAGCCGTCATCAGACTTAATGATGTCCTCAAGCTCTCTGACAGTGGCAATTTTCTCCAAAAATAGAGCACATTTCGTTGGAAACCCTACAGAAGGGTAGCATCGTCGTGTACCGTTGAGATCCGTGGGGAATCACACCTCGCGCGCTCGGAGGGTTGTCGTACCGCTATTATAGTATATATTATACTATAATAGAATATTTTATGAACATGCTAATGAAGTTGATATAAATCTGGTAAAAGAAACGACTGGAATCAGCGAATTCTCTCGTGGTCTAATGGTTAGGGTTTGGGTTTGGGTTGGTGGTGGGTAAGCCATTGCGTTGATTCTCAGTAACCGGCCCGAGTTCGAATCCCGGTTCAGGCGGTAATTTTTTTTATAGTGAGGTACTCGCGTATAATCGTTCTAAAATTTCTAAGTGTCGATTCGGATGTTCGTATAAACTTTCTGAGTCTCAAATTATTCATAGCGAACGTGGGTAACAAAGGGAATTTTATGACGCAGTTGGTTAAACGGTACACGACGATACTACCTACAGAAATTGCCATCGCCTAGAATCAATGGACATATCCAGTTAGTCCCCGTAAGTACTTGAACGATTGCCCAGTTGATGACTTCTAGGGCACGGATAAGCTTGAATAACATCTCATTTTAAAGCTACAACTTCCTAGAATCTGTATTTAGACTTATTTGCGATGCGATGTGAACACGCTGTGAAAAAATTAAGAGCATTCCATTGACGAGAAGTTTTTTTAACTGTTTTACGAACTTCTATTGAATTGACTTTCACACTTGAGATCGGCTTGACTCCCAAAGCTCGTTCCATTTGAGATCGGCTATGGACAAGCAACTCCCAAAGCTCATTTATTTAAACCAATCTTAGGGCAATCCTTTAACTCATTAATATTATAATTAGCTGACCTTAATGTATTCCAAAATCTCGAAGTGTCCCTCTAACAAAGCCCATTCTGGGCGATGCAATACCTACCGTCGACGAATGCGTAGAATTCTCCCGAATGGCACTGTGGGGAAAGTTTGAGCCCTTGGCTTAACAAGTCAGCAGTATTTAATTACCCCGGGCTAGCCACACAGCGGTCAAACGTCTGCGCATGCGTCAAAAGTCTTGCAACAACAATCTATTCCAAAACAAATTCAAAGCGAGCCGGCGGCCGTCACTGTTCACAAACCCGCTTTCAAACCTTGAGAACTTCTTTGGTAAATTACGAAACAATTTGGTAAACTCACAGTTTGAAGTTTGTTCAATTTCCCGTCGACTGTGAAAATAAAAAGCTTAACTTTCACGTATTTTTCTTAACTTTTGGGGGTAGAAGTTCACTGTAATAGGTTTTAAGGTAAATTTGCGCGGGAAGACTGACCGTAATACGCACGCGCAGACGTTTGACCGCTGTGTGCGGGCTAGCTCACACAGCGGTCAAACGTCTGCGCATGTGTCAAAAGTCTTGCAACAACAACCTATTCCAAAACAAATTCAAAGCGAGCCGGCGGCCGTCACTGTTCACAACTCCGCTTTCAAACCTTGAGAACTTCTTTGGTAAATTACGAAACAATTTGGTAAACTCACAGTTTGAAGTTTGTTCAATTTCCCGTCGACTGTGAAAATAAAAAGCTTAACTTTCACGTATTTTTCTTAACTTTTTGGGGTAGAAGTTCACTGTAATATGTTTTAAGGTAAATTTTGCGCGGGAAATTCGCGCGGCCGCCCACGCGCAGACGTTTGACCGCTGTGTGGGGCTAGCCAAACTGGAACTGAGGGGGGAGGGTTTAGTTAGTACTCAGGATTTCACCAATTGAGCTCAAATACGGTCCGTCGTCAGAGTTAAGGCTTCACCTCACTCATAGTAATCGTGCCAATCACCGCTACCGTACCCGTTTCGATAGCAATCATCATTGTAAGGCTGATGATTGTAAAAGTTTTGCTGATCATCATAGTTCTGCCTTGAGTGGTAGTTCTGTTGCCATTGCCAAGTCTCCCCACGAAAATGGTCATTATGACGGGTGTATGGGTCTTCGTACTGACTTCGGTCTCTTCAGTCTCTGTCTCGGCGGCTGTTTCTGTCCTCTGCCGGATTACTGTGGTAATAATGCTCAGTTCTGTTCGCTATATGGCTGTTCCGCTCTCCAATTGTATGAGGTGGTCTCGAGCGAGGTTGACTCAATCGGCCTCGAGGAGCCCGTAAACTCATATGATTTTTTAGGTTTCCTACAATTTTCTTTGTGCCAATCTGGTTATTCAAGTGCACTCGGTCGTAGAAAACCCTTGGGTCGATATTACCATATCTATCTTGTGTAACATGGGCATTGTCCACAAAGGTAGCGTAATTCCGTGAAATACATAGATTGCTCAACTGTGTGTTTATATCATTTATCGCAATGTTCTTGTGCACGTCGTCACGATGGAATGTAATCCCTGAGATATATATTTTCACATCGCGCCATGTAAATTTTCTACTATGCTTCCCATATTCATGACAATATTTTCATTAGACAATACTGAAACGTCATTCGTTCCTGTATGGATTACAATTTGTTTGTAGGGAGTGGTATCATGTAATCTTTCAATATGATCCAACACCTCTTTCGTCCCACCTGGGATGTATTGTTTATTGACGTACTTGGACGGAGCAAATTTTCGTTGTAGTATACCTTTCAAAATAGAATCTGAAAGTATTAAAATCGCTTCACCATCTGCCCGGTTATTGGGTGTAACTCCTCTGTGTCTCGTTGTGGATTCTATTGAGACTCGCTCGCTACTTGCATTTCTGATTTCCATGCGGCTTAGATTTTCTGTTTGCCTTTGTGCAAATTCTTAGGTTTCAAAAGTATGTTCAGTATCATGGTTTTCAGATTGATCCACGGTCACTGCATTGAAAGTACGTATACTTCTTGGATTTTGGTTTAGTCCGGCATCGTCCTTCATTGCTTGATCACTCTGTCGACCGCTTCATTGGATCCAAAAATTCTCTCCGTTAGAGAACACCGTTACGCCATGTTCAAATCACTGTCTTCCCCGAATTTTCAAGGGCCGTCGGGAGCGCACCGGACACCACAAGAGGTGGAGGAGGCCACAAGGCACAAAATTAGGCCCAATACTATTTGCAATCTAAGTTAACTCCCTAGTTAATAAATGGAACTTTAGAATTAAATACGTAGATGATCTATCTGCATATTATTGAGCCGGTAATTCCGTCGGTGCTCGCTTAGTGCAGTATGCCTTATAGTCAGGTCTGTTAGCGACGAAAATAGTGGAGATCGTGCATATTTGAGTAAAAGCACCAAACTTGGCAGAAAGGTGCCCGAGTATGGAAGAAACGATTTAACAAAGGGTATCGAAACACTGTTATTTTGTCTTTTGGATGGATTACAATGGCAAAATTTGCCAAGAAAATTTGGTTTTCAAAATACTAATTCACCTGCTAGATATATAAGATGATGCCATGAGCGATTACGAAGATTTTAAGTAAAAGTTGACATATTAAAAGTCAGGGGAATAAAAAAAATGAGGGGTGGGGGGGAGGAGAGTGACGTGACTTTATCTCAAGTTACTAGTTTTTCATTTATTTGCGAAAATGTTTTTTTGTTTTTCTAGCTCATAATCCCTAAAAGCATACTCATAATACTTTTTCGCTTGGTTAAACTATTTTCTAAAAAGGAATAACAGCGCCTCTATATCCCTATATGAATTTAACCGTATTAATGTAGACGCCAAAATCTGCAGTAAGGTTTTAGGTGATAGGCTGATTAAAGTCATTCCAAAGCTTATTCACCCTGACCAAGCTGCATTTGTGAAATCAAGGAATATAGAAGATCCGATTCGTTTTTTGGAAGATACAATAGAATTTTATTCACACAAAAAATTAACTTTCCTATTATTTGCAGCAGATTTTGAAAAAGCCTTCGATAGTATAGAACATAATTTTATATTTGCCACTCTGAAGCAATTTGGGTTTGGTTCGTTCTTCATTAAAAGTATAAAAACGTTACTGTTCGATAATCAGAGCTGTGTCTTGAACAATGGTAAAGCTACATCGTATTTTAATACATCCAGAGGAACAAGACAGGGAGACCCAATTTCTCCTTTTCTATTTATTTTAGTAATTGAAATCATGGCGCAAATGGTGCGTTCCTCTTCAATAATAGAAGGTGTTGAAGTTGACAATGTGGAAAAAAAGGTTCTATTATTTGCTGACGACACTACTTTTTTGCTGCGTAACGCTAAATCTTTAAGCTCTGTGTTAGATCTGTTAGAGGAATTTCAAGTATTTTCTTCATTAAAAATTAACCTGGAAAAATCCGAGGCAGGCTGGATGGGTAAAGAGATTGAAGATGAAAAGCATTCTTTTAATGGTAATTTTATTGATTTGACTAAAGAGGGAATAAAAATCCTAGGGATATATTTTTCTTTAGATAAAAATCTAAACAAGCAGAAAAATTTTGAGCAAGTTTTTGAGAAATTTAAGGCAACACTTGCAATTTGGAGAACACGCCGCCTTACTCTGTTTGGTAGAGTTCAAATTGTTAGATCTTTGGCACTCTCCAAACTTCTCTATGTTTGTTCAAAATTGTGTGCTCCAACAGAATTGATAAAAAAGGTGGAAAAAGAAGTACTCAATTATATATGGTGTGGGAAAAAAATTAAAATAAGGTATCAAACTCTCTTAAACACTTACGAAGATGGAGGATTGAAATTACCGGACCTTGATACCTGCATTAAGGCCCACTATGTACATTTGGTTATCAACTTGAAAATGTCCCCTGCTATAGAAAAAAGCTGGTATATTTTCCCTAACTCCTACTTTAAACAGTTAGGAGGTGTTAAGTGTGTGAATGAGAATTTTGACGTTTCTAAAATTCCAGTGGATATACCAATATTTTATAAAAACATGTTGAGATTTTGGGCTGAAATAAGTGTAGATCCAATCGAAGATGACCCATTAAGTGTTTTAAGACAACCACTATGGAACAATAAATACATTTCTTTAGATACGAAATATTTAAAAAAAATTATAGTAAAGAAGGTGATGCGAGTGAACGACCTGTGGGACACGGAAAAGGGCTTTAGCTGGGAAAAGGCTCAAGACTTTGGTCTTACTGAAGATGATTTATTTGGGTGGTTCGGAATCATCCATGCAATCCCTCAAAAATGGAAGTCAATGTTGAATTCATCTCATCCTTTTAACACTAACGAAATGCAATCGGACTTAATACACTTAAGGGGTACCCCTTATAAGATAGAGCAATTAAAAAATAAGACAATATACAATATTTTAATTTCTTCAAAAGCTGAAACACCAACCTCTCAATCTAAGTTGAAATGTAGATTAAAGGTTAAAGTTATTGATTGGAAATCAGTGTATACACGTATCCATAAGACTACAATCGAATCATACCTTAGAATTTTCCAATATAGACTACTAAATAACTGCCTTTATCTAAACAAAGATTTATATAGATTTCACCTGGTCGATAGTCCTTGCTGTTCGTTCTGTCAGCTAGAAGAAGAAACTATGGTTCATTTTTTTGTTCAATGCCCTTTTTCAATAAAATATTACTCTAGTTTGGAAATTTGGCTCTCTACCTGTAATGTTAACTTGCCTCCTATAAATGCCTGTAATGTTATACTAGGAGTCGACCGAGGAAAAGAAACTACTTTAGTTAATTTTATTATCTATATTTATAAACTTATGTTATATAAGGCTAGACCAAATAGAAAAAGCCCCACCTTAGATGAATTTATAACGAAAATGAAATACTACCATGACATTGAAAAATCTATAGCTGAAAAAAATGACAAAATTGCCATACATCTAAAAAAATGGGGGAAAATAGCTCCCAAATTAATTTAAATTTAAAAAAAATAACAACTATAGATATGCTCCTTTTTCCTCCTAAAAATGTAATTAGTGTTTGTAATATGTGTGTAAGCCTCGTTTGTAAAAGCGATGTAAAAAAAAAATGTACTTTCTCTTGGTGAAATAAAAATATGATAAAAAAAATAAAAAAATAAAATAAAAAAACTATTTTCTAAAAAGGAATAACAGCGCCTCTATATCCCTATATCAATTTAACCGGAGCGAAATCTGTATACACGCTTGATTGATCACGGCGTAATAACTACAAACATCGGGCCTTGAGAAATTAGAAGTCAAGAAATGTCAACTCTTTCACTATAATAAAAGCTTTATTACCGTTTTCATTGAAGTGCGGTCTCAGTATTAGCTACAATAGTAAGAGCTACAATAGTAAGAGTAGATGAAATTCTGAATGGCCTTGCAACATCTGTCTGTAACCACTTCAAGTCAACCGGAGTAGTCTGCCCGCTCGCACTCAAGAACGGCCTCTTTACTGTTGGCGTGATTGACAACATCAATCATAATCCCTCGTCAACCACTGCACAAGGGTCATTTCATGGAACTGGAATAAGTCTTTTCCAATTTCCAACAGAAGAGTATGTCCAGCAAGCCAATCAGAGATCAACTTGTGAAATATCTTTGAGTAATTCAGCAATAGATATTACGCTGCCGAATGAGTACACCACAGTTCAAGCAGTCGCCTTGAAGACATCGGAAGTGAATATCCCAGTCGGATTGAAAGCTAGAGAAAGCCAGAATGATACATCTCAACTCCCATATGCCATTTCAAAGGAACAGCAATGGCTTGAGCACTGCCGGAAGCACTTAGATGCGGAGCTCACTAAAGGCAGTTATGTGTCCTGGGCTGGATATCATGCATCGTTGATAGAATCCAGAAGCCGGCCCATTCTCTGTTTAAGTGGAATGTTACCTCTCTTTGACGAGAAGGCTGCGACAGTATCAATGATGAAACATTGCTTAGACGTTCAGAAGAAAGCGATAGAATACCTGTGTGTGACCAACCTTTGTTTGCCATTGCTAAATTTATTCAATGGCAGTGACCCGAAAGCTATGGAGAAGACGTGCATATTGTGATGTTGGGCGGCCTCCACATAGAGATGGCGCTATGGTCTGTTTGCGGCAATCTCCTGGAAGCATCAGGCTGGACCACTGCTCTGACGGAAGCTGGTGCATCATCATCTGGTACCTCGGATGCTTTCCTCAAAGTATCGCACTTGACGAAAACAAGACTCGCGCACCAGATAACATGCACTGCTCTACATATGCTATTGCATAATGCTTACGAACAACTAGATGGTGAGAATGACGACTTTCAAAATTGGCAAAATGAAATGTTGAGGTCCTGTCCAACATTCAAGTTTTGGCATATAAACATGTAATTGGAACTAACAATTCTGACATTCGTTCGGGCGCATCGCGAGAATAAATTTTCACTTTACGTAGAGGTCCTAGAAGCGCTTGCTCCTTGGTTCTTCGCACTCGACCACACAAACTATTCCAGGTGGCTCCCGTTTCACATTAGAGACATGAAAACCCTACCCGACTCGACCCAAACTTCGAACAAGTTTTCAAGCATCCCAATAGATCAAGAACATGAGCAGAACAATGCTATCTTGAAAGGTTCAGGTGGAATCATCGGACTGACTGAGAATCCAGTCGCCTTTAGGAGGTGACTGGTGGCTGGGCCAGAGGTGGCGCGCTGTTTGGGGGAGTTTGAAGATACCTCTGCCTCAAGAATCGTACACGAGAATAGAGAACACCACGACCAAGGACTCTCCATCCAGAAGAATTTCCAGGCCAATGTGAAGAGTCTCGTCAACACAATAGCCGAGTACGGAAATCCATTCCTGGATGATTGTCCTGAACTGGTTGTGCTTGATACACGCAACTGCACCGACGAGTCTGTTGTGCACACTGTGCAAACTGTGAAAGAATTGGGATCGAAACAGTACAAGAGATACAACAAAGACGTTATCCAGGATGAGACGGTGGCAGTTTGCGATACCATTTCAAAGAATTATTTGGCTTTGTTTAAGCGGCAACAGCCAAAACAAATCTCCAAAGCATCTCTCAAGCTATCGGCTGTAACGAGCGATCGTTATTTGTTCAGTCGTTTGTATATAGGAAGTCAACAACGTGATGAAGATCTCTACGAGTTTTTCTCGCATAGCAACCAGCCGTATCCTCCTTCATTGTCAGAGTTTGGTAATCTGCGCTTCACCAAGAAATCTGACTTGGTTTCATGCATCACCAAAGGGGCAACACAGACACCCCCTCCATCATCCTATGACGTCAAAGTGTTTGACGGAGCTGCCGTTGTTCATTCACTGCCAGTTTCTGCCGCATCAACGTTCGCCGAATATGCAACAGTTTCCTTCCTGCCGTACATCAACAAAACCCTTAGCAACACTTCAAGAACTGACATTGTATGGGATGATTCCCGACACGCACGTTTAAAGGAAGCTACTCGTGAGAAGAGGGGAGCAGGTACAAGGAAGAAGGTAGCGGGCAACGTGAAAATGCCACGAAACTGGCGGTCGTTCTTGGGGGATTCTACGAACAAGAAGGAACTGTTCACGTTCCTTACGGCGCAGGTCAGCAACGCCATCTTCCCTGTGGACAAGATCGTAGCAATCACATCAGGTACGTAAGCGTCATTATGCCCCACCAGTTTGAGCGCCTGATTATGTCAATAATATGAACGACGCTACTATTTTTCTCATTATTTTTAGGTGAGAATATTGCCATAAACCAGTCACAACATCAAATGCAAGCTTGTAATCACGAGGAAGCTGATACTAGACTGTTTTTCCATGTTCGATATGCAGTGGAGAGAGGCGCAAAGAATGTGATGATACGCACTGTGGACACAGACGTGGTTGTTATTGCAGTCGCCGAGCTCAGCGCCTTGCGTGAAATCCAGCCTGATCTGAACGTCTGGATCGCCTTTGGTATGGGGAAACATTTCCAGTACCTGTCCATAAACAGCATACATGAAGGCTTGGGGGAGAGCAAAGCTAAGGCACTACCATTCTTCCACGCATTTTCTGGGTGTGATACGACTTCTGCCTTCCAAGGACGAGGAAAGAAAACTGCGTGGGAAGCATGGAATGCATATCCCGAGGCAACAGAGGCCTTCATTCAGGTGCGCGCTAACAAGTTTACTCCCATGACTCTCGATTGTCCTGTGTTTGCAGTTATCGAAATATTTGTTGTGCTGCTTTACGACAAAAACAGCCCCGCTACAAGTGTAAACACAGCCAGAAGAGAGTTGTTCACCAAGAACGCCAGAGCGCTGGAAACCATCCCACCCACATAGGTACGCTAGCTTGGATATGACTAAGAACTCCACAGCTCCCTTCATTATAAATGACAGAAATGCTTTCATTTTGGGTTTTCTAGGATGCTCTTCTACATCACTCCAACAGAGCCGTTTACCAGGCGAGCATCTGGTTATCCCTCAAACCACAACAAATTGTTCCTGACCCGGATGTTTTTGGTTGGAAGATGAACGATGGACACTGGCGGCCCCTTTGGACCGAACTTCCTGAAGCATCCAAAGCTTGTTCTGAACTCCTGAAGTGCGGGTGTAAGAAGGGGTGTTTCAGTTCACGTTGCAAGTGTTACAAGGTCAACCGTCCATGCACAGAGCTATGCACCTGTTCTGGAGTCTACCAAAACTTGAGTTCTTAAAGTTTAGCAAAAATCGCATCAGCATGATTAACGTGAACTATAAAAATCTTGAGCGTGCGATATACATTCTTTCTATTATATTTACTGTTATATTTATATACTATTGATTACTACAGTTATAGATTTCCAGGACTAGTCAAAGTATAACGGAGATTTTTTAGATAGCTTTTTTCAACGTCGAATGGACAATTGCAGTACACAGCGACGACAGATTTGAAAGTTGTTTGGGGTCTTCATCTGCATACCCCCCCCCCCTTCCCCCACAAGCCGGCTGATGTTTTTTGTGTGTGTGTCTGAGACAATATCTTTACATCCAAAACAGAGTGAGTGCTGCCTTGAACGACATATTGTGTTTCTAGTAGTAAATGTTGCGAGATGGAAGTATTCTACCTTCGTATTGATGTGCTTTTTTACCATATTAGGCTATAGTAAAATAGGTAATGGTGAGCTACGCTCCCCCTGACAATTGAATCATGCTACAATCAATCATTGTGATCTAAAAGAGAGCATTCTAGTCACATGTGATAGACGTACAGCCAAACTATTGGATTAAAACCTTATTTCGATGCCCTGTTTTAGTACAGGAAATTGTGTGGGGTGCCGTGCGCCCCCCTGATTGTCGGATTTTTGGGCACCCCTTCTGAATTTGTTCAGTATGACCCAAGGAACATCTGTGCCAAATTTGATGCTTTTACTCAAAAGTGCACGAACATTTCACTAACAGACCTGACTATTATATTGTGGATGACATTTACCAGTTTGCTAGTGCAAGAGGCATGCGCCTTAATCCGAATAAATGTAAAGAAATGCTATTTATAAATATACATAGAGGTTTTTGACCAAGCGTGAGGTCAAGATGGGGGGACTGATCCCGTGAGAGGTCCATGCAGATGAAGTCCAATCTTACAATCTGATTGGTTGCTCATAGGTCCGGATTTTTTCATCTGGACCTCTGGTGAATTCATCCGGAGCTCTCGTGAATTTGTTTTCAAGACGACATTCAACCTGAATTGTACTACAATAACAAGGGAAAGCGCCCCAAAACTATGGAGAAAAATCAAATGACAAGGAAATTGAATTTGACTATTGTATCTCGGCTCAACAGCCTCAAAATAAAAAACAAAAAACCAAGTACGACTTCAACGTTTCAGTAGAGACGATTTTCTCTGCTCAAATTGGGGGGGGGGGGGACTCAACAAAGTTTTATACGGTGAGGCTCCGCTTTGAGGCCCAAACCCTTACCCTTTTATATTTTTGACAGAAAAGGTAACCCTTTCATATACCTTCCATAAAAAAATGACTTTTACTAAACTTTTCACTTAAGTCAGTAACCCTCAAAATACTTGGATGAATCAGCCGTTAGGTATTCACTTTACAGTATATTCTTTATTTACACTCATTGCTTTACATTTGGGTAGTTTACAGACATACACTTAATAATTATGATAATAGATATTAGGGGGGGGGGGGAGTGGAAAATATATAATAGGAAAGGGTGCAAGGAAGTTGAAGGAACTAAAAGTTTTCTAAGCCAACTCCCCATTAAGTGAAATAAATATGTGTAGTGTGATCTGCCTTTGCCTATAAATCCAAGTAATCATAGTCATATAATAAATAATAATTAGAAAAAATTGAAAAGAAGTTAAGGACTGTTAATGTATGGTAAAAAAAATACAATAACAACTAAGAAATGTACATAAAGCTGTATCATCTGATTAATCATAATTTCATCACAAGTAAAGTGAAGTGAAAGGAGATGAAAATTTACACTTAGGCCATTAAACAGTTATATTTTATGCGACTTTTAAATTTTGAGCGTTTGAGATCAGTCTTGTGCTAGTTGGTAAATTATTCCAGAGTTTAATACCAGTTGATTTAATAGAAAATTTGTTGAGGCTGGTAAGACAAAGAGGTTCTTTGAAGCATGTCTAGTATTATAGTTATGTATGTTGGAGGCTGGTTTTGCATAATTTTGAAAGGCTTGAGGTAACTGATTATTAATATAATCATGCATAAATAGAGCAATATGTAGGTAGGCTAGTCTTTCGTATAACGAGGACCCAATTTGTTCTATATTAACTATGTCGTTCTATATTAACTATGCCAATGCGGTATCCCGATTATACAGAACTTGTTGTATATTGTAAGTTATCCCAGAGGAACACTAGGCACAGTGGAACAGTGGAACAGAGGCACAGTGGAACAGAGGCACAGTGGAACAGAGGCAAGAGTGGAACAGTGGCACAGTGGAACAGAGGCACAGTGGAACAGAGGCACAGTGGCACAGTGGCACAGTGGCACAGTGGCACAGTGGCACAGTGGCACAGTGGAACAGAGGCACAGTGGAACAGAGGCACAGTGGAACAGAGGCACAGTGGAACAGAGGCACAGTGGAACAGTGGAACAGTGGCACAGTGGAACAGAGGCACAGTGGAACAGAGGCACAGTGGAACAGAGGCACAGTGGAACAGAGGCACAGAGGCACAGTGGAACAGTGGCACAGTGGCACAGTGGCACAGTGGCACAGTGGAACAGAGGCACAGTGGAACAGTGGAACAGTGGAACAGTGGAACAGTGGCACAGTGGAACAGTGGAACAGTGGAACAGTGGAACAGTGGAACAGTGGAACAGTGGAACAGTGGAACAGTGGAACAGTGGAACAGTGGAACAGTGGAACAGTGGAACAGTGGAACAGTGGAACAGTGGAACAGTGGAACAGTGGAACAGTGGAACAGTGGAACAGTGGAACAGTGGAACAGTGGAACAGTGGAACAGTGGAACAGTGGAACAGTGGAACAGTGGAACAGTGGAACAGTGGAACAGTGGAACAGTGGAACAGTGGAACAGTGGAACAGTGGAACAGTGGAACAGTGGAACAGTGGAACAGTGGAACAGAGGCACAGTGGAACAGAGGCACAGTGGAACAGAGGCACAGTAACACAGTGGAACAGTGACACAGTGGAACAGTGGCCGCATGAATATAGAACAAATTGGGTCCCCGTTATACGAAAGACTAGCCGATATGGGCGTTACTCGGTGATTTCAACTGACCTGCCCAACATACGCTGGCTTGAGGGTTCGGGGTTCTCAAGTTCAAGTGATTTATCAGATTTCTGTGACTTTCTAAGCGATAAAACATTATTCCAGCTCGTTACTGAACCGACAAGGTCTCGAAACATTCTGGATCTCGTAATCACCAACATGGTGGAGCAAATATCTGGCCTTGAAGTTTCAAAAGAGGTCACTATTGTCTCGGATCACTACTCCATCGTATTTGATTTGCAAATCTATCCCTACAGAACTGCCTCAAATCCAAGAGTTGTTTACAACTTTAAGAAAGGGATTTTGATTCCCTGCGGACTCATCTGGAATCCACATCCTTTGACGACATTTTTCAGAACAATGACACCGTTGACAGTTGTTGGCATTCCTGGAAACAGAGGTTTATTGAAACGATCGATAAATACATTCCTAAAACAAAATTAAAACGTGCAAATTCACCTCCGTGGATCGATGGTGAAGTCATCCATGCCATCAATAAACGCAACACCTTGAGAAGAAAAGCCGCAAAGGAGAACGATGCAGGCCTGTGGGAGCGTGTTAAACAGCTACGTAGGGAATCAAAGTACCTTATTAGAGCCAAATTCAAAGGTTACGTACAAAAGCTTACCACCTTAGCAGCGTGTGATAAAAATAAGATTTGGTCTTTTTTCAAAGCCAAATCAAACAAAGGATCTATTCCGGAGTGTGTCGAACACGGCGGCTTAAAATTTGACACTTCACTTGGAAAGGCTGAAGCCTTCAACAGCTTTTTCGCTTCTACTTTTCAACAGCCCAGTCAAACCACCGCTGTACCGCCTGTACAGCCCTTCGTTACAACCACTTTGTCCTCTGTTTAACTGTCGGTGTCGGACGTGTTAAGAAACCTGGTTAGTCTGGACGTCACTAAAGCCGCTGGTCCGGACGGTATCCCATCGCGCCTACTCAGAGAGTGCGCTGTACAGATAGCACCATCACTGACCAAGCTATTTAACCTCTCTCTGTTTATAGATGGTAAATTTCCCGACGACTGGAAGGAAGCCAACTTCACGCCAGTTTTCAAGAAAGACTCTAAGAAACTTGTCAGTAATTATAGGCCGATATCTCTATTACCCATAATTAGTAAGGTCTTTGAAAAATGTGTCCTCAAAAGTATTTTCCCATACTTTTTGCAAGCCCTTTCTGATTTTCAGTTTGGGTTATTAGAGGGGAGGTCTTGTGTATCGCAACTCCTGACTGTTTTCCATGAAATCGGCGCTATACTGGATAGTAATACCGAACTGATGTTCTTTATTTAGACTTTTCCAAGGCCTTTGATTCTATTAATCACGCTAAGTTATTATTTAAGTTAAAGTTATTTGGGATATCGGGCTCCCTGTGGGAATGGTTTAAGGACTACCTTAGTAATCGCAGGCAGTGTGTAGTTGTCGACTGGTCTAAATCACAATTGGTGCCTGTTGTTTCTGGGGTCCCACAGGGTAGTATTCTAGGGCCATTCCTTTTCGTTCTATACGTAAATGACCTACCTGACGTCACTTCTGCTGGAACTAGGTCAGTTTTGTTTGCGGATGATACCAAGTGCTATCGCTCACAGAGGTCCCAACAAGACAATCTTGCACTCCAATATGACCTGAACGGCCTGGTCAGCTGGAGTGAGGATTGGGACCTCAATTTCAATTCAAAGAAATGCGAGGTACTTAAGATTACTAGGAAACGCAATCCAACTTTTCGGAGTTACAACATAGGGTCTGACCTGCTAAATGAGTCCAGTTCACTAAGGGACTTGGGCATTATTATCTCAAAGGATCTGTCTTGGCATAACCATGTAGTATCGATAGTTGCTAAGTCAAACAAGGTGTTAGGGTTTCTCAGGAGGAACACTCCTGCCTCTCTCAATTCAAATCTTCGTTGTGCGCTATACACTAGTTTCGTGCGCTCGGTTCTGTGCTACGGCAGCCAAGTGTGGGCCCCGCAGTCGAGTACGCGGGATCTCCTGCTAATCGAGCGCGTGCAGCGCCGAGCCACCAAGTTTATTCTCGGATTCAGTCTACGCGATCTTTCCTATAGGGACAGGTTAGTTAGGCTAAATTTACTTCCTGTCTCCTACTGGCTAGAATATTTAGACCTGGTATACTTTTGTAAATGCCGCCTAAATCTATGTAGCTTAGATATAACTAGTTACGTTATTCCCTATTCCCAGTCATCAAGAGTCACCCGAAATACTTCCGCTAGTTCTGGCTACAAACCTAATTTATATAAAACTTCTACTTTTAGAGATTCATATTTTAATCGTATCGTGCTTCCTGATGGAACTCCTTGCCACCTGAAATTCAAACCAGCACCTCTATAGCTTCATTCAAGAAATTACTTCGCGCGCACTACCGTTCGCTTCTGCTATCAACGTTTGACCCAGACCGCATCAGAACATATAAGACTATCTGTTCCAAATGTCGTTCTACAAACATAAGGTCAGTTTGCTGCCGCTAACTTTAACTTAGTACGCCATCATGCTAAATCCACACTATCATCTACATTTAACATATACTTAAAATATTGTTCTGATTATACAGTATATATATATATATATATACACATAATATGTAAACTTTATATATACATATTTCTTAATTAATGTGTTGTAAGTAACAGGCTTAGCTTGTTTGGCTTTCGAGTTTTTGTCTCTGCCTGTAAAGCTATTAAATAAAAATATATAAAAAAAGTGATTATTGGTTGGCTTTAAGCCATTCTGCTAATTTGGAGAGCTCTTTATTTACTAGTACTTGAAGATTATTAAGATTATTGTCTGAAAAAAAGATGTTAGTGTCGTCGGCAAACAGTCTTATTGATAAAAGGTTACTACTATTATTTATGTAATTAATATAAATGAGAAACATTAGGGGGCCAAGTGTTGATCTTGAGGAATGCCACAATAAATATCGGTATGGTTAGAATGGACATTACCAATGGCAACAAATTGTTTACGATTTGTTGAATAACTTTTAAACCAGTTTATGGCAGTTCCTCTTATTGTGATTGACTGTATCGAAGGCCTTAGAGAAATCCAAGAAAACACCACAAGTATATAGGCCATTATCAATAGATTCTAGGAGATTGTCAATGATTCAATAAGAGCAAGTGTTGTGAAGTGGTTTTTTCTGAATCCAAACTGGTATTTATACAATAAGTTGTTTTTATTAAAAAGATTGATTAATCTTGTATCCATAAGTTTCTCTAAAATTTTAGTAAAGGCTGTTAATAAAGCGATAGGCCTATAATTAGTTGCTTCGTATGGGGAATCGGCCTTATGTAGTGATATGATTTTAGAGAGTTTTAAGTACTGAGGAAAAGTTCCAGTTACAAATGAAGAATTAAAAATTGGAGTGAGTGGTTTAGTTATGATGTATTTTGCTAGTTTTATTAAGTATATTGGAATATCATAATGACCACTGGATTTGGATGTGTCTAAGTTTGACAAAAGTGTCAAAACTTCATTTTCATTAGTAGGATTAATAATAAAAAAACTGTTTGGACCTGATAAGGGATCTAAGTAATCTCTATATGATTTTGTGCTTGGTGGAATTTTATTTGCTAAACTAAGACCAACATTACTAAAGTATTTATTAAAATGATTGGCTACATCTAACGGATTGTTTAATTCTCTTCCATTGCAATTAATACTTTGTGGAATGTTGGATACTTTACTTTTACTCTTTGTTATTTGATTTATAATTTTCCAGATTTCCTTGGTGTTTTGACGAAGTTTACAAATTTTGTCTTTAAAATACCTTCGTTTACTTGATTCTTTTATGTGACTAGTTGTTGGCATAACGTTTATAAAACTTTTTTATCACATCTCCTTTCAGAAAATGGGAATTAAAAAAAATGTTTATGCTTGATAGAAACAAAAATAGCAGGGGTGATTCAGGGTTTATGTGATAATTTATACTCTTGCTTGGATAATGTTTTATATGGCGCATGTTTATTCACTGTAGTTAAAAAAATATCAATAAAATTTGAACAAGAGCTATTAGCATCTTTAGGATCAGTCAAAGAATCCCAATTAATTTCTTGTAAATCATTGCAAAAATAGTCAGGGTCAAAATTCTTAAAATCTCTTTTGACTTTGTCCTTAGGCCTAATGTTAATTTTCATCTCCTCTATAAGCAAAAAAAATGGAAGGTGATCTGAAATATCTGCCAGACAAATCCCTGCAGTGAGGTATTTATCTAAGGCATTAGTATAAAAATGATCTATTAATGTGTTTGAGTGGTTAGTAATATACGAGTTGGTTGAGTGATAATAGAAAAAAAAATTAGAATACAGCATATCCAGATATTCACTAGTAGGTTGGTGTACTTCAGATTTGATTAGATCAATATTTATATCTTATTATATTATATATATATATATATAGGTGCGTCTGTTCGAGATATTTTGAAAGCCCCTTTTAAATACCTAAATGACAGTTTTCACTACCCTTTACTATACTTCAGCTCGTGAAATCCCTATATACCTCCAGCCTAAAAAGGTACCCCTTTCGGGCGGAGCCTCCCCGTATAGTCTATTATAGGGAGTACCCCACCCCCCCCCCCCCCCCCCCCGGGATTTTGAAGTCACAGCCATTTCAGCTTTTGTGTATTTGACAGCTATAGTTATTTATCTCCACTAATCCAGCTTCATTCAATTCAGTCGTTTTTTCTGTAGACTGCAGTTGCCTTTGTTTTCATCGAACTTGCGAGAGCCGGAAATTAAAAACTGCATTAATCGGCTCAGTTGAATTTTAACTGATAAACGACAGCAACACGAACAAAAAAGGTTTGTTTTGGCTTACCTTACTGCTCTGTTTGAAGAAAATCTTGAGAAGAAATCTCGAGATAAAAAGCCGGAAGTCGAATGTCGGGGGCAAGCGCACTGAAAAAATATTTTCGCGCGCTAAAAGCTAGATTGGCTGTTATTCAAACAGCCCCATTTCGATTGGTTCGCGCTCTTACAAAACCTTTTAAGTGTTGAATAACCTGTGCAAACCTGTTCGCGACCCGTGTAATACGCTCTCATATTTGCACTCATTTTATCCCGTATTTTCACTCGAAAACGCCAAGTCGTATAATAATAATCTATTATTCCTTTTAATGTATACTTAATTAGTCTTAATTAGCGTTTAATTAGTCATTTTACTTATACGATTGTGAAATTCTCTCAATTCATTTTACACTGCTATGAGATTTAATAAACTCATAATTATAATTAAAATAACACGAGCCCGCAGGACGAGTGTTATTTGTGGAATTTTCAAACATCATGAGCACTATCAATCGTTAATTGAACGTTGCACACTAATGATTACCGGTTAATAATATACATGCACAAATGAAAAGGAGAACTGAATTAACTAGTTTTTGCATCGAATTAACTAGTTTTCACATCGAATTAACTGTGTTTGCACCGAATTAACTTGTTTAATTTTTGCACCGAATTAACTAGTTTTTGCATCGAATTAACTGTGTTTGCACCGAATTAACTTGTTTAATTTTTGCACCGAATTAACTAGTTTTTGCATCGAATTAACTGTGTTTGCACCGAATTAACTTGTTTAATTTTTGCACCGAATTAACTAGTTTTTGCATCGAATTAACTGTGTTTGCACCGAATTAACTTGTTTAATTTTTGCACCGAATTAACTAGTTTTTGCATCGAATTAACTGTGTTTGCACCGAATTAACTTGTTTAATTTTTGCACCGAATTAACTAGTTTTTGTATCGAATTAACTGTGTTTGCACCGAATTAACTTGTTTAATTTTTGCACCGAATTAACTAGTTTTTGTATCGAATTAACTGACTGTGTTCGCACTGCTGTTAGTGATTAACACGTCACTTTGAGTATTTTTGTATCTATATTACTAAAATCTATAATTATAATTAATTGTAATTAGTTATATTTAGATATAACGGTGTTAATACAAATCATCCGCATGAAACACGTATCTACATGCTTTCACTCATTAAACAGGACGTAACCGTACGGGTCTCAATTAAGAAATACATGAGCCATTACCAGAGCGTCCATCTGTGCTATATGTAATGTTTAAAGTCCGACAATGAGGACTGGACGGGGATTTCAAGTCCGCGCAATTTGTTCCAGTCCGAGGCGCAGCCGAGGACTGGAACTAATTGCAAGGACTTGAAATCCCGTCCAGTCCGAAATTGGAGGACTTTGAACGACTTCAACTCCTCATTAATTATTCGGGAGGAATCAAAGACAAATAAAAGTTGCTGGTAGTTTAGTATTTTGCAAGTTTAATCTGATCAATAAAAGAGTAATTATGCATGCCATGATGTTTTTCAATAATTTATTCGTAGTAACTGGAAAAATTTCCAGTTACTGGAACAACTTGTTCCAGTAACTAGAAACTTTTCCAGTTACTGCTAGGAGGACTAGACCAGGTATCCAGTGTCCTCAAGGGATTAAAATCAGACCATTGGATTGGCTGAATACCTCGTGAATAATTAATGAGGACTTGAAATAATATTAGGTAACTCTGAGTATTGGTAACTCGATTGATGTTTACAAATGCAGTAGAAACTCCGTCAGTTACGACTCTTTGTTGTCTACCACTGGGAAATCCAATTATCCAATTAATAATATACGATTAATTAATGTCAAGCTGTTTGAGTTTATCACATACTATATTACGAGTAACTGAATCAAAGGCCTTATTAAAATTAAAAGAGAAAACGCGAACAAAGTCAATAGATTGATTGTCGAGCAGCTTAAGCCATGTATGATAGCACTTAATAAGAACAATAGTTGAATTATGTCCCTCTTTATATGCAAAATCGTCACAACGTATTACCGATTTAAGAGTATCGTGTAATTCTTTTCTGTATATTGTTCTTTCGAAAAGTCTCATTATGATGTTATATATCAATTGTTTCTACTCCGTCAAAAACAAAACATGTAAAACTCAGTAGTAATCTTCCCTCTAGATCTGTTTACGTTTTTATGACTTGTTTAGCTTTGAACCTTAAAAACTAGCGGTATAACAGGAAACTTTGCTCTGTAATTTGAATGTTAACTGAATTTCGAGTTTCAAAGGCATGAAAAGAGGAGGGGCTAACCCTTTTATGTCCCAGGTACACGCTACGATTTGTCGGGCTGATCCCTATTCATCGGCTCAGTGTATCGGGACGCAAATCTTAGCGTGTATTTCTACACCCAATTTGAATCGTGATGACGAAAAATAAATCGACCCGATTCAAATATTCTGTAGCACTGTTACAGATTTTCATGGAATCGGCCCGATTCCGTACTGTCAATCAAAATTCTTGAAATGTGACATGCGTACAACGTTATTAGAAAGGGTTTTCAAGATGGCGGCGGACGAAAAGACAACACCAAAGAAGAGAAAAGCTATTTTTTTTAGGAAAAGGAGATTTCTGTATCGATATCGGAGTGGGTAAAATATTCGTGTCTTTATGCCAAAAGTGACACAGAGTATCATGACAGAAATAAGTAGAGAACTTTCTAAACAAAAGAACAACGAAGGCTCGTTTTCAACACCTGATACACTGAGCCGATGAATCGGGCCGACAAATCGAAGCGTGTAAACGGCGCATTATACCGGAACTTCTTGACTATTTAATCTGTTCTGTGACCACATTTTTTGTTTGAATAGACACCCCTCCTCCTTTATCATTTATTGTTAATGCGCAATTAAAATTGACTCCAATCCGAACATTCTCGTCTGGAAACCGACTCATTAGGCCATTACATATACCGGCTTAAAAAACTATTGTTGTTTCCGTTCATTAGGTAAATAAACATTACAGAGAGTGAACTGCACTTCATCTATTAAAATATCTTCCATTATTATCATGAATTGATTTTCCAACTTTCATGTGAGATTTGGATTGAACATAATCATGACACCTTTGCTGTGGTTAGATCCATGACTATAGAGAACATTTTCACCCATTCAGACTACCACTCGATTGCATCAGTCTATTTATTTTGTGCAATTGTGTTTCTTGTCGGAAAGAAACGTGGGTGTTACGTTTGTTTTTGTGTATGGCTGAACATTTTCCTGCGCTTAATAAGTTATTCATTCTTCTTGCATTAATTGTATAACATTTTAAAATAGAATCATATTTAGGTAAATAAAGGTGTCTTGGTTCATGTATTTTGATTTACCAAAGCATGCTGAAACATGATAGTGCCCAGAACAAAAACAGAGTCAGGGTAGCAAATAAGTTATTATAACTTTAATAAAAAAAAACAATTCGACCCTGAAGTTCGTCAGAGTTAAACCCTATGCATAAGTCCTGGTAACTAGCATGTCAACGAGGCCGGTAGGTCCTCTGGAATGTTGAAAATGAAGCGCCCGGGGAGATTGTGAAATGCACTGAACGAATGTTCAGTGAAACAATGCCGTTAATTTGCTATGCGCATGGCTGGTTGTACTATAAAGAAACATTAGCAACATTTTTCAACTAAACAATCATGTTCAACACATTTCACACCTCCTGCTAGTATTTCAACTTCAACATTCCAGAGGACCTACCGGCCTCTTTTTCGTGTTGTGACCGCGCGAGTTATGCATAGTGTGTATAAGCGTCTGGCTTGGGTTCCTTGTATCTTCGACGCAAAATAAACCATTTGTCATTTGACGCTCGCCTCTCTTCACTGTGACTCGGGTTCGATTCCCGGACGGGGTGCCGGAGTGGCGCAGTAGTTAAGCGCTTCGCCTCTCACCTCTGTGGTCCAGGTTCGATCCCGGGCGCGGCGCCATAGGTAAGTTGAGTTTGTTGGTATCTCGCCCTTGCTCCGAGGGTTTTTCTCCGGGTTCTCCGGTTTTCCTCCCTCCTCAAAAACCATTCTAAATTCCAATTCGACCATGGAGTTCGTCGGAATACTTAAACATAAGCCTCTGGCTTGGGAGATCCGGTAACGGCTTCCTGTATCGACGCAAAATAAACCATTTGGCATTTTTGGCATTATTGTTGTTTATGACGTTATATTTACGAAGAAAATGCCAAGTATCTTTTGATTAAATAGTGTTATTTGTTCTTTCAGATTTTCTCGATTCTCTCGGTGGCGTTGATCATCCTGTCAGTCGGTGCTTCCTGTGCGATAACTCTCCCCCAGTTTGCCGACAGCAGCAATAATGGCACGTCGTTCAGCCGTACCTATACTCGCACTGCATTTGGAGTAATCGAGTATGTCTGTGGTATCTGGTTTACTTTGGAGCTTTCGCTAAGGGTTGTGTTTTGTCCGAGTAAAAGAGCATTCCTCAAGGGATTCTCATTCTGGGTAGATCTCCTGTCTGTTTTACCATTTTATGTGCGGCTGTTGTATCCTGACAAAAACGATCTTGCCGATGCACTTTTAATGATTCGACTTCTTCGTCTGTTCCGGTTTTTCCGCCTCCTCTACGGACTGCAGATTATTTTGCACACCCTGAAAGCCAGCTCCTACGAGTTGTTTCTTCTTCTACTAATACTTCTCATTCCTGTTGTTCTATTTTCATCAATAATATTTTATGTTGAAAGTAACCTAGACGGAATCAATTCCCAATTTCGATCCATTCCAGCTTCCTTTTGGTGGTCTCTTATTACCATGACCACAGTAGGATACGGTGATATGACCCCTAAGACTTGGCAAGGAAAGATAATCGGTGGCGCATGCGCAATATCAGGCGTGCTGATGGTCGCTTTACCAATCTCGGTCATCGGTAGCAATTTTAATCTTTATTATGCTCATGCGCAAGCAAGACTTAAACTCCCAAGGAAAAAGACTAAGTTTCATTTTGATTCAATTGCGACCGCGATGTCAAGACACACTTTGCGGAGAAGAGCATTACGCAGGCGCAGTCCAGGCTGCTCAAGTAGTGAGGAAGCGGGAAGTGTACCTAGTCGGGTCAACAGCTCAGTAAGATCTGCTAATTATGAGGTACGAAGTTGTAGTATGTCTTCCAGTAAGTCTGTTCCTGATCAATCTAACGAGTTAAGACCACCTTCTTCTCAGGCTGTTGCTAAGAGAAAGCATAGCCGCGAAAGAAGAGCAAGTCGCTCACCTTCTAAGCTTGGCGACCTCATGGAACATGAAGAATGCGAAGATGGGTCACTACACCGTTATCATGATAATCTATTGCAGCCACGGCTTAGTTTAGGGGTATCTAGAGTCTCGAGTGACGGTCCGCGGACGAATTATTTACCGATATGGACGTCAGACGAAAGGACACACAGATCTCGCTCCTATAGCATGCCTTCCAATGCACCTCAGGTGCCGAATATACAAAAATCCCGCTCGGACGGCTGCAATATCTGTGAACGCTGCTTTTTACCAAAGCAGATAATCCTTACAAACGGAAGTTCGGGGCCGACTTCGTCCAGAGAGAAGTGTCACTGTAAAGGAGAGAGACTGAGTACTGGAGGGTCGACATTTACGTTGATCATCCCAAGTTCAGAGGGATATAATGGCGATAACTTGATCGAGGTCAGCCTGGATAACATTCCTACCATGACTAAAGAACTGCCATGCGTCAGCTCGTCTCCTGTTCAATTACAATTTTACCACTCTAATAAGCCAAATAATGTAGATATGAGCTCCGGTAGTGAATGGGACTCGTCTTGTCATGACCGTCATGTTGCCCCTAGTGATGCCGACAGTGGCGATGACGTCGCTAATTTCAATACGCGAAGGAATAATTCCTCGGACGGCAGCGCAGTTCCGCTGTTGTTAAACGATGCTGCTACTAATAATAAAGGCAGCCAGGAGGATGTCCGAGAAGTAGAAACTACTATTTAGAGTGACCAAATATTTAACTGTAAGCTCGAGGTTACTATACCGAAATTTGGCATGTATTATCTCCATTCTTTAGGTAGTAGTGTGTAGATGAGTGTATGTGGAATGAGTCTCTGATACAATTAGCAGACATTGCTTTAGGTAGTAGACAGTGTGTAGATGGGTGTGTGTGGTATGAGTCTCTGATACAATTAGCAGACATTGCTTTAGGTAGTAGACAGTGTATAGATGAGTGTATGTGGATGCGAATGAGTCTCTGATACAATTAGCAGACATTGCTTTAGGTAGTAGACAGTGTATAGATGAGTGTATGTGGAATGAGTCTCTGATACAATTAGCAGACATTGCTTTAGGTAGTAGACAGTGTATATTATATTAAACTTTATTTAATCACGGAAAATCTCTTCATACATAATGCTCTTCCAGAGAGCCGTGAGCCTATATTAAAACGAATTACAAAATATTATAATATGAATTAAATACAATATATCTTATAAATGATCAATAACATTTCTAAAATTTGTGATTGAGCATTGGTTATTTGAAAGGTTGTTTCACAGGTACGCCCCTCTATAGGAAAAACTTTTCCTCAGAGCGACGCAGGTTATATGCATGTACATCACTCGTTTTTTTTTAAAGATCAAAGAGATAGGCCGGAGTATGGCCATTTAACGTTTTGAACATGAGACCAGCCAGCTGGTTTTGACGTCTTTCATTAAGGTTTTTTCCAACCTAGCTCTGTAAGAATATCCTTAGATCTAACTTCATAGTCATAACCGGTGACAATTCTGGCAGCTCTATTTTGAAGCCTCTGTACTTTATCTGATAATCCCTTCCCCATTGATCCCCAGACAGAGCTACAGTAATCCAAATGGGGAAGAACTAACGAATTGTAGATAGAAATTAGAGTGTCGATGGGCACAAATTGTTTTATTCTTCTCATTACACCGAGTCCTTTGGCAACCTTTTTAGAGATATGGTGTACATGTGATTCCCACGTGAGGAATTCATCGACATGTACCCCAAGGTATTTATAGGACTTGACTCTTTCGATATTACAGGCATTTATGCAGATATCAGGATTTTCTGGAAGCAAACCAAGTTTATGACGTGTACCTAGGAACATAAACTTTGTTTTGCTGGTGTTCAAACTAAGTTTGTTGGCATTAAGCCATTCGTACACATTTGCAAGATCAGTTGTCATAGTTTGCATTAATTGTTCTGGGTTCTCTGTGGCATATGTCAAGGTAGTGTCATCTGCATACATGTGGACATTGGATAAAAGATCAACCTCGTCCCCAGGGTCTTCTCGGTCAGATCCAAGATGGCGGCTACTCAGAGAGAAAACCCTGGTAAAGGCTGGATCACGTGATCAAATACTCCCAGATTTTGGGAGTATTTTGTCACGTGATTTGGCGATCTAAGATGGCGGCCAAGCTAAATATGGGAATAGTTCATGACGTGAACAAACCATAGGTATCCCAATCCGGAGTGAGCGAGAAGCGATTAATGCGGGTATCAGCGGCCATCCAGAGGGGGCGGCCCCCGGGCAACCCACGGGCAACACAGGGGCTTAGCAGGGGATTTGTAGCAAAAACATGCCCCACACATGGGGCATTAGAGCGCTTTTGCGTTTTCGTCAAAATACCCCGGGGACATACCCACGGGGTTTGCACGTAATCTGCTGTCTCAACGTTCAGCGGTTTTCGTCACAGGACTCGCTCGATCGATCGACGTTCTTCGATTTCTTTATATCCTTGAATAAGTCATATTATCATTCAAATTAAGAGATTAAATTAAGCCATCCACTGTCGGAAGACAACAAAGAAATAAAGGATAATATTTGTATAAAACCATTAAGATTTTTGACACTTCTAAAACGTTTAGCTTCTAATACTTATAATATGTTGCCCAGGTTGCCCCAGGGGTGGGTTTTTTTGTCACAATTTTCTGCCCCACCCGAGGGGTTTTAGCATGTATTTGTCATGGATGCTGTGACAAATGCCCCTGGGTGCCCGGGGGCCGCCCCTTCGGGATGGGCGCTGATACCCGCATAACGGTATTTCCACGCGGCGAACGATGCAGTGAAAACAGGTCTACTAAATGGCTCGAAACGGCGTTTACTTGGATAAAGAAACAGTGGAAAGGTATCACAAAGCTACCAGGATGTATCTAAGCTTGAAGAGAATCCTAAAAAGCCGTTAATTTTCCGTTAGCGTTGAAGCGAAGCGATCGATAGCACATGTTCAGGTTTAACGGCTTCTCCTGGCTTTCCCACTGATGAACCTTACCTGAAAACTACCCAGTAATGCACTTCATCTATTGCTCTACTTACACAACGTATTTTCAGGTTATTTAAAATCGTTTTATTGATAAAATTTGAGCAATCTAAACTATATACAAGTTCATCTCTCTGGACTCAGTCCGTTTGGCCAATAAAAAGCATTGTTAGAACAACCCTTGCGTCATAATCGAAGAGCCAATCAGAATACGTGACAGTTCAGCCTTTACCAGGGTCTTCTCTCTGAGTAGCCGCCATCTTGGATCTGACCGAGGAGACCCTGGGGACGAGGTTGATAAAAGATTAGAGTAAGGCAAATCGTTTATATATATTAAAAACATCAAGGGACCTAAAATGGACCCGTTAGGAATGCCGCACGTAATCAGGCTGAAATCAGAAAGAATACCATTTACAAGAGTTTTCTGTTGACGTTGTGATAGGTAGTCAGAAAACCAGGTCAAGGTTTTAGGTTGAACCCCATATAGTTTCATCTTAGATATTAATATTGAATATTCGATAGTATCAAAAGCCTTTTTCAAATCTAGGTATAGAACAGCATTGGTAAGGCCATTGTCAATGTTGAGGAACCATTGATTAGTAGCATCCAGTAAGGCAGAAACTGTAGAATGGAGTGGTCTAAATCCCGACTGGAATTATTTAGTAAATTATTATCAGTTAAATATGAATAAAACTGATTAAAGACTGCTCTTTCAAGTGCTTTGACAATGACTGAAAGAACAGAGATAGGCCGGTAATTGTTAGGTGAGGACCTAGCTCCTTCCTTGTGTACTGGAGACACCCTAGCTCTCTTCCAGTCAATTGACAGAGTACCATGATTAATAGAGAGATTAAAAATGTGAGTTAAAGGTTTAACAATGAATTAAATAGAAAGCTTAAGCAGAGCAGCTGGGATTTCATCTAAGCCGCTAGCTTTATTTGTTGGGAGATTCAGAATAATTTGAGTTATTTCCGATATTTCAAATTCATCAATCTCGAAAGCTGTTGTTACTGGACTAATAAAGGATTCAAAAGTAGCAGACGGTTGCCCAATTTGCTTAGCTAGGTTTGGCCCTACTTCGACAAAATGCTTATTGAATGAATTGCAAATATCCTTTGGACCCTGGGCATCTGGGTTACTTTCATCAACCTTCATTGGTATTGTAGTTGTTTTAGCTTTCTTTGAGAGGATCGAATTGATCCCTCTCCAAGTTCCGCCTATACTCCCTTGGTTTTGTGAGAAATAGTTTTCGTAGTAGCAAATTTTACTTTGTTTTAAGGTAGTGTTTAACTGGTTCTTAGCGTGTAGTAGATGAGTGTATGTGGAATGAGTCTCTGATACAATAGCGATGTTTCGTGTTGATAAACATTGCAATTGTTATGCTAATGTACCAACCATGATTTGTAAAGCCCGCTTTGTGTTAGGAACCAATGGATCTCTGGTTGGCACATTAATGACAATAGATGACGACACACGAAACATCGCTATTGGCAGACATTGCTGGAGGCCTAATCAGCCTCATTCATCCGAGGATAAACATAAGATTTATCAATATTTTTTAGGTGCCATTCAAAACCAGATTTTCGATGATCAACATCGAGTTCCGTTCAAGCCGAACGATAAACGGTGTGATTTACTTTCTTACCTTTGCGTTCTCTTGTGAACGTAAAATTTGGAGTTTTTTCAGAGAACGATCAAAGTGTAGGCGAGCGTGCACATATTCACGTGCAGTCATTGTATTTTGTAATTAAGACCATTGTCGTTATGGTTGCTTAATTAAGGTCCCTTATTAGCGAGCGGAGAAGATACGCTTCTAAGCTCTCGATTAAAATCTAGAAAAAATACAAAATAAGACAAAATAAACAATTAGTGATAAGGATTATTTTTGTTTGCGCGTGCTCCTTCTTCGATAATATAGACTAGTAAAATGTATTGATAATATAGACTAGTAAAATGTATTGATAATATAGACTAGTAAAATGTATCGATAATATAGACTACTAAAATGTATCGATAATATAGACTAGTAAAATGTATTGATAATATAGACTAGTAAAATGTATTGATAATATAGACTAGTAAAATGTATCGATAATATAGACTAGTAAAATGTATTGATAATATAGACTAGTAAAATGTATTGATAATATAGACTAGTAAAATGTATTCAATTATAGTTTAAAAACATCAAAATTCCAAAAGAGACAATCAGTCGTTATAGTTAAACACATCGTAACATTGCCCAAATAGAGTCATTTCACCCTCAATATCTGTCACTTACACATTATAGATATCTTGCAAAAGCTGTCATCCGAACGCGAAATTAGGAGTTGTTTTTCTTTCTACGAAATGTTAGAGCGTTTCAAAAACTCGACTAAATTATCAATAGAGCTGTTCATGTACAACTGACAAAAAGAAGTAAACAAATTTGAATATTCTCAATAAATTTTTAATAGTAAATCAACTTACAACTGGTCAAATCAGATTCCATACTGATTGCCTCTGCTCAAATACATTTATTAATATAAAGAGGTTATTACACGGAAAGTTGTGTAATACGGCTGCATGGTACTTTTACGAGTCATTCTGACGAGTAAAAATTCCCAGCCGTATTACACAACTTTTCGTTTATTATACGACAGCTAACACGAACAAAAAAAGGTTTGTTTTGGCTTACCTTACTGCTCTGTTTGACAAGAAATCTCGAGAGAAGAAACCTCAGCCTCGGTTGAAATCAAATGTCGGGGGCGGACGCGCATTAAAAAAGTTTTTCCCGCGCTAAAAGCTGATTGGCTGTTACTCAAAGACCCCATTTCGATTGGCTCGTGCGCTTACAAAAACCTGTGCAAATCGGTTTGTGGCCCATGTTATAATACGGTCTCATATTTGCACTCGTTTTAACCCGTATTTGCACTTGAAAACGCCAAGTCGTATAATAAAAAGAGCTTATTATACGGAAAGTTGTGTAATACGGCTGGGTATTTTTACGAGTCAGTTTTATTTTTTCGAGCCTGAAAGGCGAGAAAAATATAATCGACGAGTAAAAATTCCCAGCCGTATTACCCAACTCTTCGTGTAATAAATTGTTTATTATACGACAGCTAACACGAACAAAAAATGTTTGTTTTCGCTTACCTTAACTGTTGTTTGAAGAAAACCTTGAGAAGAAATCTCGAGAGAAGAAATCTCTCAGCCTCATATTGAAGTCCAATGTCGGGGGCGGGCGCGCACTGAAAAAAGTTTTTTCGCGCGCTAAAAGCTGATTGGCTGTTACTCAAACATCCCCATTTCGATTGGCTCGCGCTCTTACAAAACCTTTTAAGTGTTGAATAAACCTGTGCAAACCTGTTCGCGACCCGTGTAATACGGTCTCATATTTGCACTCGTTTTAGCCAGTATTTGCACTCGAAAACGCCAAGTCGTATAATAAATAAAGTAAACAGCTAGCCGATTATCTCGTTTGCGGTCACCTTGCTCATAAGAGTGCCCATGGTTTTTGAAATAATAGGTCGAAAGTGCGAAGAAATTGTACTTTCTTCATCTGAATCCCAAAGTCAATTGTTTAGTACGATCACAAACCTCGAGGTTCGAAAAGTGGAAGCGAATTCAAGAATTTAATAATTTCAGTCTGAGATGCACCGTACGTGTCCAACACTTTAACAGTTTCAGCAAATGTCCAACATGTTTTCGTCGTTTCTCGAAGGCAAATAAACAAATCCTGCACGACTTTCCACGGCTTCAAGTGGAGAAAGCTCGTCGAAGCGGCTCAGAAGTACCATGCAGTTCAATCTTCATGCGAGTAACTAACACCCACTGGGTTCCCATTTTGCTTGTGTTGTTAACATTTCAAATAAATTTATTTCTTACTACTTTAACTAACTAAAATATACATTGAATTCGAATAAAAGAGCATTTGACAGCTTTTCCCAACTGTTTTCTAACCATCAGCCCACTTCGAAAATTAATGTTTCCTTCGCTCAAAGTAAAAATTATAAGGCGCCAAAATTGTGCACAAAAATGGCGCGCGCCACTAAATATAATTCCCGCCAAAATCATTTTATTAAATAAAGTTGTGCCCTTTATGAGTGTTTGGGTAACAAATGTTTTTGTTACCGATGTATTGAATAAGAATACAATTATCCTGTTTAAACTTGCGGAATATCGCCTGATTTTAACCAACTCGGGCGCCCTCGTCGGCTAACGTATCTGGTGATTCGGCGCGATCTTGCAGGATAATTGTTAAATTGTCCCGAGACAAAAACACTTTAGTGTGAGTTCCCTAGATAAACTGTTATTTGCTTTTGGGGCAAACACATACAAAATATGTTTAAATAAAAAATTAAAAAAAAAGAACATCACTATTGTCAATTTAGTCGATTTCATTGTTTTCTACGTGTTTGAAACACTCTAGAATTTCGTAGAATGAAAAACAACACCTAAATTCGTGCGGATGACAGCTATCGCAGGCTGTCCTATATGTAGGTGACAGCTATTGAGGGTGAAATGACCATATTTGGCCGGCCGGCAATATTGTGTATTGAATAATAATGACTGTTATAACCGATCAAATATTTTCTCTCGCGCGTGATTTCTCTCAGCCACTTTATATGCGTAGAGAAATTGCAGACCTTATCTTCCTGTGATCAACAGCCAATAGAATTATCTTATTTTGGTCACATGTATGTACCTTGATATCTGGTGAAACACTGATGAAAACACACCGTGTTTCTTACAGAGCCACTCTAAACCGTGATCCTACGCGCGCTTAGTACATCATTTTCTCCTTCACGGAAAATATAGATTCAACCGTTTTGAATAACGAGTGCAGGCACACAGAACTATGGCTCACACAGAACAATGGCGCACACAGAACAATGGCGGCGTAACGAGCAGACCCACAGAACAATGGCGGCGTAACGAGCAGGCCTACAGGACAATGGCGGCGTAACGAGCAGGCCCACAGAACAATGGTGCGTAACGAGCAGGCCTACAGAACAATGGCGCGTAACGAGCAGGCCTACAGAACAATGGCGCGTGACGAGCAGGCCTACAGAACAATGGCGCGTAACGAGCAGGCCCACAGAACAATGGTGCGTAACGAGCAGGCCCACAGAACAATGGCGCGTAACGAGCAGGCCTACAGAACAATGGCGCGTAACGAGCAGGCCTACAGAACAATGGCGCGTGACGAGCAGGCCCACAGAACAATGGCGAAGCAGCAAGAGATGATGAAGAAGCAGCAAGAGGGCATGAATGGGGTTAACTGACTACTGACAAACAGCCTTAAAAATAACTGACAACTGACAAATGACGATTTTTTTACTGACAACTGACAACCGAAAAATAACTGACAACTGACAAATTTGGTTTTGTGGGTCAAACATTGTAAATTTTCTCTAGTAATGATTAACTAGGGCTAACTGACAACTGACAAATGGCCAAAATTTTAACTGACAACTGACATGTAGACCCCCCCATTCAGACCCTCCAGCAACAACGAACAGCCGACTACGCAGGCTACTAATTTGTATAAAGTGACAGGTCACTTCGGGTTCTCTTTGAGGGTATAAATCGAAGCAAAAAATACAAATAAAATAAATATTAAGTAAAAAATAACTGTATAAGGGGAGAAATCTGATTGTATCGGCTTGTAAAGAAAATAACGAAAATTAAACGATCATATTTTTATTTCGCGCGAATAGGTTTGTTGTCATGCCGCACAACGCTTACTTTGAATTCACAAGTCAAATATTTGGTACTGCAGCAGTGTATACAATTCAGAGGAGGGGGAATAAAGTAGATTTCCTAAACGATGTAAGGGAAGAGGTCAAAACAAGATCATTGTCGTCCATGCCATTTGACAGTTGATGGAGAGGGTAACGAAAATCCCTAAAAAAATATCGAGCAAGCCCAGAAGACGCAAAAAAATATTGTGCAAGGCAATAACCCTACAAAACTCTCCTCTGACCTGGGGAGACAGGGGCCTAAACTAAAGGGTGATGTCCTACACAGGGTAGGTATTTAGATTTTTTTTGTCCTAAACAGGGTCAGGGTTTCAAACCTTCAACGGCATCACTACATACATACATGGGTTTCACTATACCCAAACATGCATGGGTCAAGTACCCCCCCCCCCCTCCCCCCACCCAAAATTATTTGAAGGAACTGGAGTGTAGTTTATACACATGCATAATTATATAGTTTAACTGACAAATAACAGTTAAAACTTAGACCATTTTTCAGTTGACAGTTAAGCTCTAAAATATTATTTTGTTGAATTTCAAAGCTAGATCTTCAATTTATCAGCTAACAGTAATTTTTCTATTATCAGTTAGCAGTTAAAAATACCCTTATTTGTCACTTGACAGTTAAATTATATTAGGCCGTTCGTCAGTTAACCCCATCCAGACCCGCTTCTGTTGGTGATACGGTATCACTTTTTATGTATATTTTATCTGTTGAATTTGTTAAAACCACATTTTCCCCCTTAAATAAACTTACCTGCCGGTTTACAATATTTTTCTTATTACTCGGGCTGCCTGTGGCAGGCACGAGTCTAAATCTGCAAGCCGTTTTTTGTTTTGTTTCATGCAGCAAAATTTCTGCATATGCGTTAAATTATGCATTAATTGTATGCGCGCACTCGTGGCACTAATATATTTCTCTCCAGTGCAATTCTGCGGTTTCAATTCTGCGGACGCTTATAGCGAAATATAGCGATTTACTAGCAAATATATATACTGTGGTTGAGCAGTTATGGGTTACTATCCGGCTCTATCGAAGTCTGAAGACATCTGAACTCCTGAACTGCGAGAGCAACACTGTCGCTCGCCAACACGAAGCCAGAAATACCTCGAAGAAATACACACTCAGCACAGAATAATTTATGATGACCCAAACTTAAACAAGAAACCTCTCACGGCCGAGGCTTTGGTTCGAGAAATTAAAGGCTTCCAACAATTCCCTTTATAGTTCTGTAATATAATGAGCAGACTGAAGTTTTGGGAATGAGGGTAAAGCTTTTAATTAGAGATCCAACAGGCATTTCAGTTAATAATCTTTAATTTAATCCAACAAATACCAATATGGACTCGTAATGGATCATCATGTGTAGCAAGAACAGCAGATAAAGTTACACAGAGGCACACAAATTGACATAGCTCCATCACAGGATGCGGGACAACTTAAAATATGGTACAAACATAAACATACATTTGAGACAATCATGTATTAGTACTCGAAACCTGCAGTATAACAGAACAGCAGACTAAATTGTAAACGTGTGTTACATGAATAAGTAGTGTTTAAATTAAAAGGTCAACTTCTTTAATTTACATACGAGAAAAACAAAAATATTAAATTACATATATACTAGGGAATCGGAAGCAGAGAATGAAAGTCACCGCGCTACCGGCCACTTCTAAAGACTGCTAAATTCAGCTAATCATTCTTCCCTTTGGTTATTACTAAGAGGATTTCAAATGAAAGTGTATTTCATCTTCAATCTCATGTGGCCCGAGTGAAAGCCCAGATGGGCTCTTGTTAACAAAATACAAAAATATATGTGCGGCTAGCGCTTGCTTAATATTTTCTTTGTTTAGCAATTGGAACTAATAACCTACATACTCAATGTTGCAATCCAAAATGTTTTCTTTATCTCAGTCATTTGATGACCTACTAACAGTGTATTTAGCCGAACATATCCATGCATCCGGCCTTGTATAATAATTATAAGTCGAGACGTTCAACACTTTTCACATTTATTATTTGAAGACATATACATTTTGGATCAGGATATTTTACACCCACTGTAGACTCGGTCTGTTATTGACTATTGTTGACAGTGTAGTCTAGATTGCTGCAGTGATGTCTCAGAAGGGTGTGTATTTGTGCCTACCACAGGAAACCCAATCCTTTCTCATAACAAAAACAATATTTGAAATTACTGTTCATTTATTTTGTAAGTTAAACTCGGGAACAGGGGGGATGATAACTCTGGTCTTAAAAACCATTTCGAACGCATTTTCTTTTCTATGATTATCACTGGTATATTTATTATTCAGTGCCTCGGCCCATTGTTCTTTCTCTTGCACAATGATTCTTGTCGGTGTTACGGTTGAAGCAACTCTAGTAGTTTGTCTTTGTCTCAGAAGTTTATGGTGTTCTGGTATGTGGTTTCTGTCACCGTTAATTTTTTTTCATGAGTAGAGTATTGATATAGTATGATTGCTCTTTTCAGATAACAACAATAGGCTTACGTAACTCGAGAAAACGTTTTAATATATAATTATCGATGAAATACCAGTGTGTAAGTGATATCTTCACACGTGAAGTTATAAATGATATCTTCACACGTTAAGATATCACTTTTGAAAATATGACTGGCTTTCAAATATTTCTAGCCTAGTTGGGAAGAAATTGAAACTGGTATTTCATCGGTAATTATATATTAAACAGAACATTACATTGGCCGCTTGGAGATACGAATTTTATCTTCTCGTGTTAATGAAATATCAGTTACTCATTCGCTGCGCTCATCAACACTCGAAGATAAAATCCGTATCTCCGCGCGGCCATGTAATATCCTCTATTTATTACACCAACCAATGAAAACTCGACAAATTTTTATTCATGAAGAATAGATTCCTGATAAAGTATGAGTTCTCTCTTTCGCTTTTTTCTCTTGGGATTTTTAACAATTCTATAAAATCTACGCTCGAGTGAGAAATTGGTATTCTACGCAATGGGCTCCCCTTCATGTAGGCAGACATGAATTACTACAATTTGTATGTGTATTGTGTTTTATTGTATTGTGTATTTCGTTCTATCGTTTTGTATTGTGTTAATTCTATTGTATTTTGATAGCAATTCATGTGTTACCTACATGAAGAGACCACCACGCAATGAGTCCAAAAACAGTGACTGTGACTGTCCAAAAACAGTGACTGTCCAAAAACAGTGACTGTTGAGTCCAAAAACAGAATTGATCGTTTTTCTTAGAATCTTTGCTTTTAAACGCTGTTACGCCGCAATCAGTAATATAGTGCAGAGAGAGAACAGTTGGCCGGGGCACTCAATAGTAGATATTTATTAGATAATTACTTCTGCCTACAGCATTGAAAATATTGCAGTTAGCTGACTTTTTTCTCTAATTGTATATATATTTTCCGCTAGCTGTATTAACACTTAACATGCACGACTGCGAATACAGAGCGAGTGATGAACACTGTTTTATTGACTAACCTTGGCGGCTCTGGACGACCGAGGCTCCTCCAAAACAGCCCAAACTTTAGGTTGATATTGTAGCCACACTGACTTAGAGTCACCATATGAACAAGTGCCTTCTTGTTTATCGCTATCTTCGTCCACTTCAGAACCAAAATCGTTCCCGGTAAAACTCTTTAAGTTCTCTTCCGCATCTCTGTGTTGAGTATAGTTAGTCCAGTAGCATGGCTCCATTTCTTTTTCATCAATACCCCAGTACCAAAGCTCTTCTTCAAAGCGCGGCCCGCATACGTTTGGACAGTGTAGTTTACCTGGCTATAGTAATTCAAAACTGGGTCAAAAATTCTCGGATTTCGGTAAAAAAATAGCTCTACTTTTTTCGAGCCGATAGTCAATAGATTTGGTGACGTTTTCTGCAACCCAGTAAAGCCTTGTATCCGGGTAATTTCTGATAATACTCAGGTAAGTCTCGTGTTTTTGGCCTCCGACATTTAACATGATTCTTCCGGCTCTGTGTAGTATCCAGAACTTGTTGCATAGTCTCCAATCGTTTTTTACAATCCATCTACGCAGTAAGTGTTGATATTCAAGCGAGCTCTAAAATGGATTTCCTAATCCAAGCTAATCCAGTCACGTATTCCGTACGCGTATTCGAACGTTAGCAGAGACCGTTGCGTCTTGCTGATATACAATTGCAAGGTCGTAAATTCAGCCTGTGTGAGGCCAGTGGTTTTATTTGTATGACGTCTTGGCACGATGTCTTATTGGTCAATACAACTTGCGACTCAAACAAGCCGAACATGCCGATTTAGCATTATCATCAAAATACGCGGCCAAATAGAAAACCGGCCTCGCGAAAGCTCTCAAACTAGCGGGCCGATGACGAACCGAGCGGGCTGCAAACACATTTACCGCCCTGCTTCTGATTGGTTGTGAATGGATCGTGCGATTGATACAAATATATTTTATTCATCAGATAATTTGAATGATTTGGAAACAGTTGTAAATGAGGAACTAAACAATGTGCTAAAGTATTGCTCAGTAAATAAACTTTCAATAAACTTTAAAAACAAACTATATGCTTATAGCTTCCCCAAAGAAAAAAGCTAGTATAAAAATAACCTCATGCAATATAGAACAAAAAACACAGATTAAATATTTAGGAGTGTTTATTGATGAAAACTTACAATGGATGCTCAAGTTAAACATATAAGCAGTAAAATAGCAAATAATGTGGGAATTATATCAAAGTTAATTTTAAGATACTATGTACCCTTCAATATATTGAAACAATTATACTACACATTTATTTACCCATATTTGAACTATGGACTTATGAGTTGGGGCACTGCAACCCAAACTAGACTAAAAAGAATTAAGACTAAGCAAAATAAATGTATTCGTCAAATGTTCTTTGCCAACAAACTTGAAAATGCCACTCCATATTACAAAATGTTAGAAATTTTAAATCTGGGAAATATCTTTAACCTTAAAATTTCCTCCCTTATACATAAAATACAATATGATAAACAAAATATCCCACCTGCCTTCCTTGAGCTAATTACTTCTGCTAAAGATATCCATAACTACATGCAACACCAGATATGCAGCAAACCAAAATTTGTACAGGCCAGCCTCCAGAACTAACTATGGTTTATCACGATTCAAAGCAATTTCATCAAGAATCTGGGAATCAATACCCCTTACTATTAAAACCTTGCCAAAAACAAGCTTCAAGAAGCAGTACATACAGTTTTTACTTGATAAACAGTCATAATATTAAAATGTGTGCCTTATATATACAAGAGAAATATATACAAATCAGCTACTTATATTGAAATTTTTATTCTCTTTTTTTTTCTAAGATAAGATCAAACAATAATGTAATGTCCTTCAAAAATCTATACATAACTACATGAATTTATTTAAAATGTCACTTCATACTATTATTTATTATTATTTATTAGCTATGTCTATTTATCTCCTCATTTAGTTTTATCAATGTAGTGGCTAACTCGAAAGCCATTGCTACTTTGACCACAGGCAGCCCAATCTCAAGATTTGTGTATTTTACAAATATCGCTTGAATAGTTCATATTATAAATCCTTCCAAAACATGTATGTTAGACAAATAAATACACGACTTCATCCTACAATGTTTCAGTTGTGGTTATTCATACCTCTGAGCTCTTCTAGGGTCGTTTCCGCTGTTTTTTTCGAACCCCCTCTTTCCCTCACCTCCTAATATAATGAAAAGGCTGGAGACAACCGACAAATATACGATGCATAACCTGTAATCTTGCCACGAAAATCACACTTCGCTCACTCCAAATAACTCCAAACTACGGCAGGCCATAGAATGATAAATGAACTCATCCCTACCCCAATTTTAAGATCCAGCGATACCACAGTCTGGAGAAATGAAACAATTTGTCGCCCATTTTCAAGTCCTTCGAGGTTGGCAGCCAAGCTCGTCTCCTTCATTGGGGTTTATTATCCGATCATATCTGCCGTCATTCACGATGCCAGTGTTTATCAAGCCGTTATCATGAAGAGCGGGGAGTCATCATTAATATTCAACACATCTCCGTCAGATTATCACCCACCTCCAGTCACACTGACCAATCACGGCTCCCTAGTGGCAGGCATGGTTGCAGGTGGAAATTTACTACAGTGTTAATTTAGCGATCTCTCGATTTCGGTTTGGCGGTTATTATTTTCCATCAAGGAAAACTACTGAACGCCTTTTCTTGATAACTATTAAGAACTTGTTCTATAGTCCTATTAATTTGGTCAGTTCAGTTCAGTTCAGTTCAGATTTATTTTGCACATGTTCAAAAAGAAAAATATTACAGTTTATAAGTATTAGAAAGGTAATATAAGAAGTAAATATAAGTGAGAGAAAATATGATGAATCAATCGTGCGCAGTGGTCAAAGTAGCATTAGGGCTTTCGAGTTGACCACTGCCTGCGATGTTAATATTTGGACGTAAAGATTACTCAATGATACGTGAACCGGAACTTAATATAATAGTAATATTGAAAATAATGAAAATAAAGCCCATGTCTGTAGTAGTTTATGCTTGAGAAAGGAGAAGTGATTGTTTGTATTGTTTTGAAAATGCGTAGGACGATTTTGACTGTTTTATATTGTAATCGATTGACTCCCAAATTGAAGACGAAATAAATCTAAATGTATGGATTCCATAGTTGGTTCGAGCTTTTGGTCTGCTAAAATTGTGCTTAGCAGCGAATCTGGTGTTATAAGTGTGACATGTTGCGGCTGTTTTTATGGTGTTTGAGAATATAGAAGGAACTGTATCTTTTTTATTTATAATTTTAAAGGTCAAAGTCGCTATTTTCAACTTAAAAACGTTGTCGAGCTTGAGGATTCGTAATAGATTAAAATAGGGAGTGGCGTCTTCTCTTTTATAAGCAAAAAATATATTTATGATACATTTGTTTTGGCAGGTACGAAGTTTTGTAAGATGGGTAGTGTATGTGTTACCCCAACTCATGATACCATAGTTGATGTAAGGGTAGATTAGAGTATAGTAGAGTTGCTTCAGCATATTTAAATCAACGTGATATCTCAATTTGTTCAAAATACCTGTATTCTTTGCGATTTTGCAATTAGCATGTTTAATCTGTTGTTCCCAACTGATATGTCTGTCAATATATATTCCTAAATATTTGATATGGTCTTTTTGTTCGATGTTCTCAATTTGGATATTTGAAGTTTTTTTCCTTTGAGAGCTAATAAGCATATAGTTGGTCTTTTTCATGTTGATAGAGAGTCTATTTGTAGCACAGTATCGAAATATATCTCCCAAATCTTCATTCATTACATTTTCAATCTCATTCATATTTTTACTTGAGTAGAAAACATTAGTATCGTCTGCAAAAATTCGAAAAGAGAGTTTCTTAGAGCAGTTTGGCATGTCGTTTATGTAAAGTAAGAATAAGAGTGGTCCAAGCGTTGATCCTTGTGGCACCCCACAAGTCATCCTAAGTGTATGCGAGTCGGTGTTTCCTATTCTGACATATTGTTGACGATTATTCAAATAATCAGTAAACCAAGATAAGGGCGTGCCACGTATTCCATATTTATGTAATTTTGCGAGGAGAATTTTATGATTAACCGTGTCAAAAGCTTTGGAAAAATCTAAAAATAATCCATTTTTCCTAATGAGCTTGCAAAACTTCATTGCTGCGGGGTTCGCCTATTATAAAGTTGTTCAAACTAAGACGATTTCATTTTCGGTAAGAAAAAATGGAGGTAGTAAATCATACGTGTTGTTGTAACTGTATCACTGTTTCTTACCATTAATCCAGCCCGTTACAAACAAGCATTGATTCAGTTGATTCAGTTGCATATTTATGCCGGAAGAGCTCGTATCTCCGATACCTATACCGGCAGAATAAATCTTCAGAAATACAAGATGGATACGTAATTATTTAATGAAGTTTTAGGCCGATGTTTTCGCAATTTGGGGACTTTTCAGACAGTTCATTAGGCGGCGAAGTGAAGGGTTGTTGGCCGTACAAAGGAAACTCGAGTTCTCTAAACAATCACCTACCCTCAAATATAATTTGCCCTGAAATCAACACTTTTCTTCATCACTTTTTGTCCAGCGTTTGGCACACGGGAGAACAGACAGTTATCAAGGAAGGACTGAACCAGGTTTTAGAAAAATACAAGACTTTATCATCACGAAAAGGTCTATTGAAATAAGAAAAACGTTATATCGCTCAAATATTCTCCAAATAAAGTTTGCCTACGTTCTCTTCGTTGTCGTATCCTGGGCATGTTAAAGGCGATTTTTAGGTTTTCACTTTGGAGTTCTTCGGGAATCAAACTCAACAGTCCTCGCTCGAAGCTGGATAAATTCCTTTAAAATGGTCGGACTTCCACAAAATTGCTATCAGTACAGCCCTCGATGATTGGATGCGCACAAGTGCAGAAACGAGCTATTCTTCGTTTGAAACTGACGGCTTGGCGGCCATGTTGGATGACAATAACAAAAGATTCGGCAATAGCTTCTTTTGTTATTGTCATCCAATATGGCTGCCACGTCTTTTGTCTCTCCGGGGATTGGTAGCAAACCAAGAAATCGTGTCGCTCGCTCACTCACTCACTCACTCACTAAGGTGTGTACTAATCGATAGTATCGATTTTCTCGTGACTGTGATGCCTCATTTTTCAATCGTTATTTCCCAAGTCCACATGCCTAAAAACGATTGCCTAAAGACGATTGAGGTATGTTAACCGCCATAGGAAGCAAGTAGCAGTTGACGTTTCGAGCGCCAGCCCTTCGTCAGACCAAAAGAGTGAATTGTGGGTGGAGAGACGGTTTATAAATGTCTAGAATACTCATGCCCAGATCCCCATCGTAAAATAATACTATGCAAAAAATTACTATCTTCAGTCAAATAAACAACTCTACTTTTTCGATGTAAACTTGCATTACTGAGACGATATTGAACTAAATAAGAACTATTAACATTGCTTTTTAATAGAAAACAACAGTCCGAGCTTTGAGTTTATCTAATAGAAAAAAATGTACCATTGCATTACCGTTCAAATTTCTGTAGTATGTACAGCAACGGCATCTTAAAGCAAGTGAATAGACGTCGTCTGAACCGCCACTGAGCGCTTCTGATTGTCCCGATTGTGTCCCGATTGTGTCCCGATTGTGTCTATAATGATATACGGGATAAATGCAAACCCTTTTTTTTCAAACTTTTTGCAATTAAAATTTTACATTCTCGTAATAGAAAACGGAAACCGTAATACCGGTAGTAATAACTTTTTGTTTAGCATTGAAGGGTACCGGTAGGATTTGTGTTCGATTTTGTTGTTGCGTCAGTCGCTTTAGAGCAGTACTGTATCGTCTTCGAAGATTGTATAATTCAGTGAAAAGTCTCTTAAGTTGAGCGTACGGTAACTCGACAAGTAATATAAAAGTTCAAAATATTAAGCTTCCTTCCTTTTTAAAGGGGCTATGTCACGGTAAGACTTTACATTCGTTTTTCCGGGCCGGAAAGAGCTATTTCCACCGATTTTGATATGAACTAACGAACCTCTCGGCCATGTGGGATGCTTAAAATGAAAGCAAATATGCAAAAATGACTAACAAACAGTGTATATAAACAGTCTCCAGTGAAAATATTGAAAATCCTTTCAATCAAGCATTGAGGGAGGGAAGTTTAACTGTTTGTATCCAATATGCCCCTTGCAGCTAAGACATCACGTGGTTGTACTGGAGAGCAAAACATATCTGACTTCACTTATTTAAAGGCCTTTTACGAGATCGGTATTGCTATTAGCAAAACCTGTTTGTAAATGCTATTTTCGACATCCAATCGATTGTCGATCTTTCTAAAACGGCGATTTAAAAGATAGCTTGCTCTCCAGCATCCATGGCAACGCCTTTCCCATGGGGATCACGAGCTCAATTCATTCGTTAATGAAATATTATATCAGCACGTGACTGTTAGCTGCAAAGGGCCTATTAACAGCCACTAAACGAGCGATTACTCGATACATGCGCAGTACCATGACATAGCCCCTTTAATGTTCCGCTGATTGAACAGGAAATCGCAAAAATTAGTTCCCAGCAGAAATTTCAGTCATATCGAATAGGAGATATTGTAGTTGAGTCTACGAATAGCAGTTTCAGCGGTATTGACCCAAACGCCTCACTTCAATGTAATGAAGCGCTATTCAAACTGTGTCTCTAAATTAGTAGTGCTTGTTTAGGAGGGTGTTGGTGTCGTGTAAGAATGATGGTTTCAATGGCGCTTCATTACATTGAAGTGAGGCGTTCGGGTCAATACCGCTGAAACTGCTATTCGTAGACTCAACTACAATATCTCCTATTGCAAAAAATTGTTCCCGCAAAATACGAAAAATCGCCAATCCGCAAAATAAAACTCCCTCAAAATTTTCATGCTACACGGTATATTGGCCACATCCATCTAACGCATGTGGGAGATGTGTGCTTGGAGAGTTTGCATCACCAACTCCGAAAAACCCCTTTATTCCATGTCGCTAGTAATAGGCCCTTTTCAGCTCACAGTCACGTGCTGATATAATACTTCATTAACGAATGAATTGAGCTCGTGATCCCCATAGGAAAGGCGTTGCCATGGATGTTGAAGAGCAAGCTACTTTAAAAACGCAGTTCTAGAAAGATCGACGATCGATTGGAGGTGGAAAATAGCATTTACAAACAGGTTTTGCTAATAACACTACATTTGATCTAATAAATGAAGTCAGATATGTTTTGCTCTCCAGTACAACCACGTCATTTGTTAGCTGCAGATGGCCTATTATCACTAAGTAACTCATTTGAGGGCTTCAAACATTAATAAAGATTTAACAGTCAACCATGTTAGTCGATGGGAAACATATTGCGATTTTGCAAATGTTGTCTAGAGATTTTTGGTCTTTTGAACCCATGAAAGGGAGAATGACGTATTATAAAATAACCCAAAGAAAACGCGCACTCTGATTGGTTGAAAGCCGTTTTTGCATGAGGCTATGTAAATGCGTGAATCAGTGGAAATAAAAAAATAATAGCCGTTTCGGTCCCGGATTCAGTTCTAGTGGGCTGAAGAAATGTCAATGAAAAGAAGCGAGAAGCGTAGACATCGAAAGTACCCTTTAGTTTGGATTCAGAAATTGTATTGAAAGTGCAAACAGCCCTCTCCACATCAAAGAAATTTAGATAAGCTCTAATCTGACATTCTTTGATCAACAACCAGTATTTACAATGCTTTTCGTGTCGATTTTCGTAATTCAGGACGATTTTCGTTGCATGTCTAGCCCGATATGGATCAATACTTTGAGCTTTTCCTATTATTTAGGATTTTTACCGGTACTTTCTCTCGCCTCGTGTCCATGCCGATTTGCACGCAGAGCAAACACGGCCAACTTCACAAGCGAATATGATTCAATGATATTTTACAATGTATGGAGAATTTCGCGTTTGATATTTACGAAAAAATAAAAAAAATCATTTTGCGCTCGATCTTGCGTCTCTTTTATAAAAGAAATAGAAAAGTTTCCCGTGTTTGCATAGCCTGATGCAAACACGAGGGAAAGTTTGGGAGAATTCTCAACTGAGTTGTTGTGTAAAACCTCGACCTGGTGAAATCTAAATTCATACGTCAGTAGAAATATATGTGTTTGGGTGTATTACTGAATCTGACACATTTTAACACTTATTTAACATTGGCAACGAAAACTTAGTTCATTTGGTCTATTTAAGACGACTTTTACGGAACTCGCTGAAAATAACTGTGACGGGCCCGTACTATGAATATATAGAGGTTATTGACCAAGCTTGTTCGGTCAAGATGGGGGGATATTGGCCAAGTTCATTTTTTGCGTGTTTATGGACCGAGACGAAGTCGAACCGAACAAGCTTGGTCAATAATGTTTTTATTATATGGCAAAAATGAATAAAATCTCACTTTGACACACGCGCAAGGAACCCATTGCGTGGTAAACTGTAGAGCGAATAGAAATAAATCTAAAATTAGACTGAGTCTCGACGACTTTCACTTGAAATTCAACCTTGTGGCGTTCAAAACAGTTTGTTTTCCGACGTAAAAATGCGTTTTTATGGATGAAAACTGACCCGTACTTTACTTCAGATGCACTGAGTTTCAATGACAACTTCATCAGGAAGTCCGAATACATTATCTAGAGACAAAAATGTGCATAATTATTTGTGGAAGATTTGAAAGTTGAAAACCGGCGTTGAACTTGAAATCACTCGAGTGGCGATAACTCAGATATTAAGTATATTAAGCTGCACACTGCAAAACTTGACAAATAGAGCTGTAGAAGAATACAAACAAACTTGTAAGAATGAATTAGTAAATACTCTTAATTTGTAAGCCAATTACCAAATGTGAATGCTGAATTTCTTAGCTCATACAATATAAAAACTGCTTTCTTTGATGAAACTGTGTGCTAAGCTTACTCGTTTCGGTAATAATTGTATTTCTTTGTACCACGATTGTAGTAGCGTTGTGAGGTAGCCGAATTTTGGAGTCACGGACATTTCAGCTTCGCTATAATTTTTTATCTCCTAAGTCCAGCTTGATTCAATTCAGTCGCTTTTGGCTTAGTTTTGCTGCAGTTGTTTTCATCGAACTTGCGAGAGCCAGAAAAACTGCATTAATCCTTCTAAAAAGTTGAATTTTAGCTGTAAACGAAAAAGCAGAACGATTTTAACTTCATGTCACAAATTGTTTAGTTTCTTTCAAAATGTATGGGTTCTATCGCTATTTGTTTACGAAGAATTGTGAGCGAATTTAGAAAATCCTGAGCGGGCAAGATGAAAAAAGCTTGCCCGCTGAGCAACCAATCAGATTGCAGCATTCAGAGTCATCTTGCCCACTCACGGAGCTGCCATATAATAAAAAGGCATCCTAACAGATGTGGCCAAAGATCAGAAAATTACCTATTTGTAGAATCCAATCAACTTATGTAACTTCGTTAAACATTGCTATTAATATGTGCCACCACATTTCTTTTGGCACTTTTTTGTCTTCCTAAATGGACACAGTGGCTGAAATATCCAAATCAGTGAAAAATATTGCCAACGGATCAAATTAAGCTATGAATAAAATTTTGCGAAGAGTTTACCGTCACAATCACCTCCGCCATTACTGAAGTGCGTTCCAAATAGTTCTCGATTTTCGTCCCGAGCGGTTTGTTGTCGTGACGTCATTTTCTCAACACGTCGCTCTTTTAAAGTGCCTATGAACCTTATTTTTTTAATTTTAGATATCAATTCTACATCAAGTGAATAGTAGAATGGTAAAATATATCTTGCTTCGAATGCTGTGCCGCTGAGTTAAGGAGGTTTTAATATCCAAAATGCTAATTACTTGACGTCAGGGGAGGCATCAATTATTATAAAAAAATTGTTGTTGTAATTAAACAAATTTTTCAAATTATCAGCGTTATACCCATGGTTGAAATAAAATGATGTTAGAAATTTGTTTTCCTATATCACTAGAAACGCCCATTCACAACCACTAAGAAGTGATTGCAGATACCTCCCCTGACGTCATGTAATTAGCATTTTGGATATTAAAACCTCCTTAACTCAGCGGCACAGCATTCAAAGCAAAATATATTTTACTATTCTACTATTCACTTGATTTAGAATTGATATCTAAAATAAAAATGTATTGTTCATAGGCACGTTAAAGGGGCTATGTCATGGTACTGCGCATGTATCGAGTAATCGCTCGTTTAGTGGCTGTTAATTGGATACAAACAGTTAAACTTCCCTCCCCCAATGCTTGATTGAAAGGATTTTCAATATTTTCACTGGAGACTGTTTATATGCACTGTTTGTTAGTCATTTCTGCATATTTGCTTTCATTTTAAGCATTCCACATGGCCGAGAGGTTCGTTAGACCATATCAAAATCGGTGGAAATAGCTCTTTCCGGCCCGGAAAAACGAATGTAAAGTCTTACCGTGACATAGCCCCTTTAAAGGCATATTTCTATTCAAAATTTCGTTCGGCTTTTCTTTCCTTTGTATAAAAATAGTACAACGTTGTACTTTACTTAAAAGTTCACGCGAAGGTTTGTGGGAAAAGCGTATCATGTACATGCGGAATAAAGTCGGAATAAATGAATATAGTCAGGTTTTGTACCATAATTTATTTTATTGCAATCTCCGAATGATTATCCCATGAGTATTCATCTTATTCTTTAGGCATCAGCAACATAAACGTATTTATTACCAGAAGATAGCAAAATAATATACAGCTGTGACAAAGGACGTGCTATGGTGAACAGGGCGTTGGTGCTCTTTTATGTCTGCTCATGTTGCAACTCTGTTCTTTATCTTCAAGCTTTGCTTGTGATGTTGCCCAGCATCTTTACAGGATTCCCATCCCATGGTTACCAAACCCTTTCAGTCGTTTTTTGAATCTGTTTTCCTTCTATTTTTGTTGTCCTAAATTTTCTTATGAATAAAAGCACTTTATACTTTATAAAAAAATCTTTAAAAATTGGTTTGTATTAATTTCCTTTTAAGGAATCAATTAATGTACTTTCGCGTCATAAAATTATTTTGTCAGGTAACAATGAAATTCCTTTCCCTACCTTATGAATAAAAACATGTTATACTTTATCAAATAGTTCCTTGAAAAACTTGGTTAGATGCTTATTATGATATCCAATGGATTAATGTGCTGTCGCGCTATATTTTGTCAGGTAACAATGTGGTTCCTTTCTCTACCAGTCTGTTCGATATTACCAAGACTCGTCGTCTCTGCCCCTTCAAAGCTCAGTTCATTACCATCGGAACCCTTTCGCATTATCTTCGGAGCTCGGTTCTTTCGTGTTGTGCAATCGAAATTAGCACGATGTCTATCACGTGACGAGGGACTCGAGAAGCCCCGCCCACATCTGTCGCACGTGTATGGTTTCTCCCCAGTGTGCATATTCATGTGGAACTTAAGTTCGTACGACTGCGCAAACGCCTTCCCACAAAACTCACACACGCAGGGTTTTTCTTTGGTGTGCGTGCGCCGCACGTGACTATCATGTGCTGCATGTGACGCGAAGGCCTTACCACAGTGACGGCACTTGAATGGCTTTTCACCACTGTGTTGACGGATGTGGGTCCTCAGGATGGAAGACGCTGTGAAGGCCTTGCTACAATAAGGGCATTTATAAGGACGCTCACCGCTATGAACTCTCAAGTGCTTATTAAGACTCGAAGACTGCGAGAATCGTTTCCCACATTCGTTACACTGGTGTGGTCGATGTTTCTCGTGCACGTGCAAGATGTGGATTCTCAGACGGTCGCGCTTCTCGAACGAGCGGTTACATAGGTGGCATGGGTATTTTCTGTCCCCTTGGTCCACACAGCGTGTGTACTTGAGGTGTTTGTCGCGATAGTACTTGTACGCAAACACTTTCCCACAGCGATCACACGTGAAGCTGTCTCCGTCTGTCAAGAAATAAGTAATATTGAATCTTAGTACAAAGAACGTAAGGGCCACTATCGACATATGCTTAATGGCCCCTCCTAACGTCCACTGGGGTGGACTAGTGTGGGGCATTAAGACAAAAACAGTTCTGGGAAGGAGATTGGAGCAAAAACATGAGCCAACATGGCGGCCATGGCTTTCGAATTTGGAGCAAACTGTTTGGACTTTCAATATAAATTATAGAACCAGCCAAACATGCAGCTGTTTCCATAGACCAGGTAACGAGGAAACAATCGATCGATACATATATGTTTTAAAGCTTCTTATCGACAACACTCAGTGTGATTTTCAACTGAGTCCTCGATACTTTTATAGTATCGTAACTTAAACGACAACAAAACATATGTGGACGTTAAGGGAGAGGGGTGCTACCTTGACGTCCATTGGACGTTAAGCGGATCGGAGCACTAGGAATATGTCCTAAGAAAACAAAATGAGCTACATCATTTTATGTAAAATTGATCAAAACATTATCAAAACTCCAGAGCTCAATTTCGAACAAATGTTTCTTTGAAAACAAGCATGTTATGAAATGCTACCAAGCAATTGTCGGGAGATCGTATTCAGTGAGTAGCACTCAGTTTTCAAACAAGGATTGTCGCAAACGCATTGGAATGATTTAACCGCGCAAAGTTGAAGTATATGCATGGTGAGCTAGTAATAGGTCCTACAGTTGAAGCTCTCGTAAGTGACCACCCTGGAAATCAGGAAAAGGTGGTCGTACCTAGAGTATATAGAGCTGGTCGGGAATACGTAATGCACGGGAATACGTAATGCACCACACCCCACCCCACGGGAATACGTATATAGTGTGACTGATATCACAGTATACAGTAAGTACTATTAATACTATAATAGCGTGAATGTCATGAATCTACAGTGCATTGGTCAATATACATTAATCGATACAGTATTTACATTGCATACAAAAATAAAATGTACAAAGTCACTTACGAGAACTTAGAAACAAAGAAAAATTCCAATTTTCGAACATTATTTCTCCAACAGCTCGGTTATAAAGTTACGAAGTTGGTCATTTATGTATCTTTACCTGCTCTATACAAAGATCTAAACTATTTTACTACTATTGTTTTTCCACAGGCAAATTGTTTTGGTGACACCCGTGAAAACGCTCCATGTATAGGATTTTTTTGTACATCAACGAACATTCAACATACCTGTCCCATTGATATTATTCTGAACCGCTGCGATCTTTGTCTTCATAGTTATCGGGAGTCCCATGTACTTCAGGTATCGGTCTCCGTACCAAATCAACAACTCAGTGCCTTCATAGATGTCTTTAGATATCTCGTAAAAGACTTCATGTCCGTCCTGCACCAATATGACATTCTGCTCCCCGTCATGCCTTGCACACTTGACATACTTCATCCAATTGCTGGCGTCTTGACTGCCGTCGATGTATTGTACAAGTTCTCCATCTTGGAAGACCTGATATTCAAAAACAAATAGTCAAAAATCGAAGTGGCTGCCTGCTTTGCGCTTATCATCCTGGCTTACAGAAGCAGATCTACAGAAGGTTTCGTTCTCTCCTCCCCCTTTTTTTATTACACACTTACACTGTCTCATAATGAACAAAAAAAGGAAAGAACGACAGAGGAAAAAATTAAACAAATTAACATACAATAAATAAAAACAGAACGAGCTTTTGTTTTTTAATTGATTAGATATACGCTGTAATCCTAAAGATCACTGAGAAAGGATTTATTTATGTATTAGTTAATCACGTTTATACAGAAGTACACGTGAAATAGGACTCGAAGGGTCTAGGCCACTTCCGTTACAACAACATTACAAAAACGTATCGTTTAGTAGGGCTACAATGTTGTTTGTGCTTGCACTATAGGCGAATCCTTGTTTACGGCTTTTCCTCATTAGCACACATCAAACTTCAAGCGACGTATTTTTGGATCGGGCACCAATGAAAATCCGTGATCCGCACAGGTACCCGCCAGGTGTCTGGTTCTCTTCGTTTATTACTTGTTTTTGTCTAGTTTGTTTGTTTTCCGTTTTCGTAATGTCTCGCTTTTCCCCCATTTTCTTGTTCCACAACATATCATTTACTAAACTATTATCTTAATATGACGTTGCCCAGCTTAGCTCCACAAAGTTACTCTGGGCAATGTATACTAAATACAGTTTTAATTAATCTTTCTTGTTAGTACTATGTAATCTAATGGTATGAAATAAAGTATGTTGTTGTTGTTGTTGTTGTTGTTGTTGTTGTAGGTGCCGTGCCCCGGCACAGTGACAGGACACCTAGTGTGAACGCGGCCTAAGTGTCACCCTCGTTGTCAAATAACGTTTTCATTCAATCATTCACTCATTCCGATTTGTGACAAAAATTGGCTTTCTTGCATGTGTTAATAATATGATAATTTAAGCAACCGGTTTTACCTCCCATAAGGCACCGCTGTCTCGTGCTACCGCCTCGTGTGGAAGAACAATCTTACCGCTGTACGGTCCGTACCGGGTGCCCTTTGCTATCAGACGCTGAATACAAAACACACCAAATATTTCCGCCCCAGGAAGTGATGTGCTAATGATTCTGATGCCGTCTGGTAACACTTGTATTGGTGTCACTTGCTGACTATCGCTCGAAAGTGAGTCCTTTAAAGGAAATGAGTGATTGATAGGTACCGGCGGTAACCATGGATTCCACTGTGTTCCTGACACGTGACTGTTAGGGTTGTTCTCCTCGTCGTGCCCTGTCATGATTAAACTTGGTCAATATCATGACGTTTGATTTATTTTGTTTGCAATTTATAAAGAATTAAACGAAACATATA